>CP099851.1:21056147-21655867 GCA_030062745.1 Capitulum mitella | reverse complement strand
AGATAAAGATATGTACAATTTTATGAAAATAATACAATGTATATTTTTATTGTTATTTTTTATTATTTTATTATCATTATTATATATATTTTATTTGCACAGGGGCCTTGAAATTGGCAAAAGGTCTACTGTAACTGCCAGAGGTCCCTGAAATGACGTGATGAGACGATAAGAGGGATGCCCAGGACCACAGGGGGCTACTGAGACTGCTAGAGAGGGACCTCTTAGACTGCCAACTAGAAGTCTCTAGCAATAGGGACCCCTGAGACGACCAGATGGGCCCCTGAAACCACTAGATCTTGCGAGGTCAAGACTGCAACTGAAACGGCCAAACGACCTAGAGGATTGCCAGAGGCGCCTCTGTCACGGCAGAGAGAGACTTATAGAGGGTCTTTTTTAGTGCCTCAGGGGCTCCTCAGACGGCAAAAACGTCCCAGGGACGACAGGAGGGAACCAGGCATGGCTTAAACATCCCTAAAACTTCCAGATGGGTCCCTGGGACTGTCCGAGGTGCTCCTAAAACTGCCAAAGGGGCGGCTGAGATGTCCCGAGGGACACGTGAAACTGTAAAAGGAACCTGAGACCATCAGAGGGTCCTGGCACGGCAGACGGCCCGAGACCACCAAGTGCTCACATAACTGCAACAGGGAATCTAAACTAACCTGACAAAAAAATATCACCCAGAAGCTATAGGATGGGCGGGGGGTGGGGGGAAGACGGGCTGCTGGACCAGATACAGACACATTCCAAATAAAGGGAGGGCGAAATCGCCTGAAATCTCGCTGTTTTTGTTACAATTCGGACCAAAACGCATAATTTTTCGAGAAAAGGTGACGCGTTTGGATTTCTTCTGTTATTTTATATGGCAAAAAAACAGAATAAATCATTTTCATATCTGAAGGGCAAAAGAATGGGAGTCCCGTGCTGACAATTCCCCTCCACGTTCCAGCCCTCCCCACCCCGCCTTGGCGAAATCCCGGATGCGCCCTTGGCGAGGGCCCCCGTTTGTTACCAGGGCCCCCTCGATCCGATTTTACCCACCCCCCGGTGGATTCCTGGCTACGGCCCTGGCTGGCATCTTTGTGTTTCGTTCGTGTAGGTTACTCGACAGGTCTGCTTCTACGCGCACCTGATTCATGATTCCTTAAATGCTAAACTTCTAAATTCCTTAAATTCTGAACTGAATAGTTTTACTTTCCCTTACAGTCTTTGCTATCAATGCAGTTTTTTCTCTCTCTCTCTCTCTCTGTTTCGGCTGAGTTTCTGTCAAAACTAACCAGCCGGACAATTAAACGATGACATCAAGAAGTTGTGAAGAACCGTCATGTTTGCATGCTACTAATCGCGCTAATACAATAGTTATCGTTAATAGTTGTCCGTTCATTCTACTTGACGTGTGTATGCTGCCTATCTTGAGATACGGAATACCCTAACCGGGCTGGTAACAGCGGTACTGCATTGTACGGGTGCCGGTGGCACTAACGCACTAGCTGACGCCGCCATCCTGGCCGGACGGGGCTTACGGCAAAGGCTGCTGCGACCAATGAACGAACGATGTCCGACTTCCGTACCAACCGCATAAAATCCGCTACGAATTGATAGTCATTTATAGAGCCCACACGAAGCACATTAACGGTCCATGTAAAGCCCATGTGCAGCCACGTAGAACCCATTCAAAACTCACGTGGGCCCCATAGAGGACGCAGTCGGAGCCCTTGATGAGCCCATATAGCGCACTCATCAAACTCATACATAGGCCACAAAGAGACCACACAGAACTCGCAGTAAGCCCCACTATCTCCGGGTGTCCTGTATGGGCCCTACCATATGGCTCACACAGGAAGCATAAAGGACCCAGCCATCGACCCCCTAGCAAAAACAGTTATTGGGTCCCATATGGGCAGTCCAGATGGGGCCCCGATAGCTGCCCATAAGGCACCCACGTGGGAGCGAGGAAATGGTGTTGGCCGGCGAAGCATACGCCAGAGGCTGAGACCCTACCCACAGCGCACCAGTTCCTCAGGCACATATGTCCTACCACTACCTGTGCCAAGCAAGACAGCAGCTTGCACGAACTCTCCGTTCTGTCCAAGCATAGTTACACGAGCACTTGGCAGTACCGTGTACGACAGAGACACGGGTGCGCTGGCTGGCTGGTGTCAGATCCCTGCACCGACTGTGCCTGACCAGCATACAGCTTGCGACAGCACGTCACACTGTGCTGCCACACTCAACACCAGTCACCAGTCAACACCACACTCAACACCAGTCACCAGTCAACACCACACTCAACACCAGTCACAGAGCACTTTCTCGCCGGAGCCATCAGGCGGTGTTTTCACTGCCGGTCTGGTCTCCAGCAGTGAAAACACCGCCTCATGGCTCCGTCCTCTCTAGCAGCGGGCGGCCTTTGATCGCATCGCATACCTCAGACCTATGCGTCTGCTGGCAAAAACCGCACACCATTGCAGCTGCCTGGAGCCCTGAAGCCGACGGCAGGCTCGGCGGGTTCTTCCTCGTCTGCAGAGGATTTCTTGTGTCCTCTGGACGTTTCTCTTCAGCACCTTTTACCGTTGATCTCTGCTGACATGAACTCCGTGAGCCAGGTCAGGTCCGCCTCTCTCTCCCGGAGCCCCCTCTGGCCCGCTCTAATCTCACATCTGGGGAGACTTTTGAGAGGATGAGGGGAGCAAGAATACCTGCTACCTATTACCTCTAGCATGCAGTGACTCCAGGCTGCGGATGTGGATGGGCAGGTTGTCCTGGAGATCACACAAGAAGTGGGAGCTGCAGGTTCGGGATTCTGCAACAGAAAGGAGGTTATGGATGTGTGAAAAGATGATGATAATGGCCTCGTTCATTCCTTACAAGCAGTCGTACCTGCTCACAAGCAGTTGCACAGTTTGCAGCGGTTAGAGTGGGTCTCGCTATGCGATGACTCGCCTCTCTCCAGAAGGGACTTAATGGAGACTTCGACTTCCCTGGCAGGTCAGAACAACCCAGAGACCTGAGAACGCTGCCACAATGACTGTCAGCTTGTATTGTATTGTATTGGAAAACGAACCTCGCACGAGACCAGATTGTTGAAGGCTGCTTTTTTTTGTTGAATCAAAGTCAGGGTGCTCATAACACAATATACATGAGGAATATTGACATCGCTTGATATTACTTTCCATGCTCGTGGTACTGTTTTTCCTTGTGCGTTGTTCTTCATGTTCGTATCCTATATTTCGTGATAATGTTCTTTTTGTGTAACGAACTAAATGAAACTGGATGAAGTCGATAAAACCCGTTTTTTCGAGGAATGAAAAAACAGTTCGGTCAGCCCAGGAAGCTCATTACTTAGCGGAGTATGCATCCCCAGGGAATCTGCTTGTCTTGCGCACAGGCTGCCAGAGGGCGGCGAGAGAACACTACCTATTCTGCCCCCTATCCAGGGCAGTGAAGTGTGCAACGTTGTAACGGGTGTGGCATAAGTGGCATTGAGTGGGTCCAAGCCCATCAAGGATTTGCCAGTGCGTGCGGCGGGTGTGACCGACGCAGAGGCGGAATAGGACAAGTTCCTTTTGCGGAGTGTTTTGGTTGCATTTTGCCGCCCAAAGTGTGAAGTCAGATTTCATGGGATGCATGTGGAAGTGAGCGTGTGTAACGTGTATCCCAGTGTCTTTCTGTGCAATGTTTGCATTCTGAGTTGGCAATTGCTAGTACATCAGTGCAAGACACTGGGTCGCTGTCGTGGAGTGGGGGGGGGGGGGGGGGCGGGTAAGTGATGTGCCTTCTTGGCCAGGGCATCAGCTACCTCGTTCCCAGGGATGTAGTGAATGTGAGTCAATGAATTTATGAATGTGAGGTGAATATTGTCCGGGAGTGTGTTGTGCGTCTGCACAAGTTCTAATACGTCTGCAACAGCGACGTTGTCCAGTCGGTGCAGCGACCGTAGTGTTGATCGCGAGTCGGGGCAAATGACAGCCCGCTGACGTCTGGTGTGTTTGATGAGTTGAGTGACAGCAAACAAGGCCCTGATTTTTGCGGTGTAGATGGAGTGAAATTTTGATAGCCGAATGGACAGGCGGGCCCTGTCTCCTATGTCAGCAGCAGCAGCTGAGGGATACAACAGCCGTCTGTATATATGAAGACGTATTCCAAGAACTTTGCCCTAAATTTAAGCACGGTGGGTTCAAGGTGAAGGTGTAATCCAAGAATTTTGCTCTAAATTCATTGACTTTCTCATGTTTTTGGCAGGGTGATGGGAGCTTTCTTCTCTGAAAAATTGTATCTGTTATCAAACTTATGGTATGTGCAAAGATTGTCGAGATAAGGATAAGTCAGTTCATACGGAATTTTAGGGAGATCCAGAATGACAATGATGTTTTCTATTTAGTGCTCGATGCTCGTCCTTCGGGAGCGTCGTGAGCGACGTAGAGTGAGAATGTGTTTTGATACATGATTGTTGGTTGTGTGGACTTGGATGCAGTATCTGATGAGGTGTAGTTTGCGACTATGTGCGGGAAAAGGTATCCCGACGTCGGTCCCAAGTTCTCAACGGGAAACGCAGTGAAAGCGCCGATGATGATTCGAAGCAAGGACGTAGCCATCGGGGCCATGCCCCTCCCCGCAGCCAAGAGGTCTACACTAGATATATAGCGATTCCGCACGAATGTGGAACCATTATATATAAGCATACATTATATGTATTCCTTTGGGATGAACATGAGATCAGGTACATAAAATTGCCGCTTTTCCTGTAAATTTCGTCATATGCCAGTGACATATGACAAAATTTCACATTTGGCCCTCCCCCGAGGACAATCCTGGCTACGTAATCCTGGTAGGGTCCGCGTCAGACTCCAGAGAGGATGTCAGGGATGCAGCCTCCGCGGAGCCTGTCTCCGAGGAGGCCTCCGAGCCCGAGCCCGAGACTCCGCTCTACCTCCCTGAAGAGACAAGAGACGGTGACGAACAGCACCGGGTCCGGGCGGTGAGACCAGAGGCAGCCCCCCGGGGGAGGGGAAGGGGGACGACCGTCTCGGGAAGAGGAGGGCAGCCTGCAAGAGGCTGCCTGGGAACCCTGAGGCCCCGAGGGTGAGGGGGGCTGGGACACGGTAGGGAGGGAGGGAGGGTAGGAGGTAGGGGGGAAGAACCATGGCTCCCGGCGGCTAAGATTTAGGAGAGAAAAAGCTTACGATAGAAGCAAAAAAGACTGCTCACGCGGTGGGAACAGAGCACATGCTCAGAGGGAGGGATAGAGCACTGCCGCCGAAGAGGAAGTGGAAAAAGGGAGGCATAGGGTGCGGCAGACCTATCGAGCGCAAAAGAGAAGGCGCCGCAGCCCCGGAGGCCAGCATGGCAGGGGAGAGGAGAGGTAGTGTCGTAAGGCCATGACAAGGGCAGACGACCGTACACTCCTTCAAAGCAGTGGACGAGTCAGGACAAAGCGGGGAAGGGGAAGGGAGAGAAGGGGAAGAGGGTAGAAGGGAGAGAGGCGCTTTGTCACCCTTAGGAGGGCAGGACGGGGGACGGAAGAAGCAACCACATACGCGCTAAAAAGTATGGTGTGGTAGCTAGGGGAGGGAAACGGGTGGTAATAGCCACTGAAGCTGGAATCGCTGGTGCTCCTGAAGGTGCTCCTACAGCGGAGGAAGATCGCTTCGCACCGAGTCGCCCACCGCGAACGTCGGCTGTTTCGCCGGCCTGTAGCCGTGCTGCTCCTGCTGGCGGCGCGCCAACCGCTCACGCGACTCGTCCTCCGGCGGCGGTGGCAGCCGCACCGAGCTTGCCACGCAGGGGGCCGCCGAGGAGAGGTGCTGCGGCCGGTCGCCGCGTCGACCGTGCTGCGGTAGTTCCGCCGGAACAGCTGCAGCTCCAGCGGCTCGACGCGGCTCACGCCGTCCAAGTCGGCAGCCGCCCCGTGGTCCCTTCACAGCCCGGTAAGCGCGCTCAACCGCGTCGCTTCCTGCCGAGTTGTATGGAGTGCTTTTAATGTGAGCCACCCCAACCATCTTCAGGCACTCTGCGAACCGCGACAAACTGTAAGGAATAAATAACAAATAACCGATTAATATGAGCTTCAGAGCATGATTAGCCGCGAAGCATCCTCAACATACTACATGCAAGGCTCTGAATTAGTCAATGAATGACGTCTACGTCGGACCCAATATGGTGGAAAAGGTCATTCGGACCCGTTGCGGTCACGTCTCGCTCTAGTGGAAAAGGTCATTCAGACCCGTTGCGGTCACGTCTCGCTCTATGCTTCCATCACAAAACAATGAATCTGCTTTTTTATTGTGCACCACAGCAAGAGGAACTCTCCCCGCGCCCTAACCCGTTAGATCCACGTCTGGACTACATTCACATGCCATGGAGGACAGCAGGGGAAGCACTGTCAGCACGCTGCAAATGCGGGAGGAGTCCCGTTGGAATGTACAGTGCAGTGACAGGAGGCTGGGGGATTGGTCTCAATCTCTCTTGTTCACTGGGCTCGCAGAGCATCACGGATACATTCAAGATGCTTGCGCATTCGGCGATTCGAGACTTCATCGAATTCCGTATCAAACAACTGAAAAGTCTGTGTCTCGGCGGGGTCGTCAGGTTCCGTTTCTCACAGTCACGCTGTGCCCCTGCATTTTGACTGTATTTGTAATCTATACGCAAGACAGCATAGCGCTCATGTACATCCTTAGTGATTCGTTTCCATCCATTCCCCTCCCCATGGTTCCCATTATAAATTTTCATTTCACACGTTTATGCCACAGAAGAAGGTAAATTGTTCCCAGTGACGTATCCAGCGGGCCAAAGGGGCCATGCCCATCCCCAAAGAAGGCCAAGCGGGGCCCCGTGGGACCGAGAAACAGACAAAGCAAAATAAGAATATGTTAAGCATGAAAAACAAGGCTTACGAACGTAAAGTAAACGTAATCCAAATATACAAGGCTTTGTGTGCTATAAAAAGAGGCCCGTGGTCTGAATGAGCGTTTAGGGGCCCCTGCCAGTTTGTAGGGGAATTCACCACTTGTCTAAGGTGGGCCCCCTGTCGGCCCATAAAGGTCCCCTGTCAGCCTCTGAAGGGACCTCCTTTCGGTCTGGAAGAACGTTCCCGGCCTCTGCTTCCCGAGGTCGACAGGGGCTCTTTACAGGCGGACAGGGTGCCCTCTAAGACAGGCATTGACCCCCTGGCCATCACGGGCCCCAGGCAAGCATGGGCACCGTTTACACTTCAGCGGAGCCCTTTACAAACAGACAGTAACTTTCACCATATGGTCCCCTACTGATTTCGACGGCCAGGCGCCGATCCAAAACGGAAGTCATTGGGGCAGTTGTCCCCTCCCACCTGAGGCCTGAGAAGGGGTCCCGGCCCCTGTCACACTGAAAACGGACCCTGAAGGGGCCCATATGAGCTTCACGGGGTCTCTATAAGAGCCTGATGGACTCTTGATGCAGCTAGGGACGCCTCGTGGACGATTAGATAACCTCTGAGACGCATAGGGGGCTCCTGAGACCGTAACAGGGCCCCAGACAGAGTGTCCCTGAGACCGCCAGATGGCTCATAGGGCCCCTGAGACGGCCAAGATGAGAACTGAGTCCCTGTGAGCAAAAAGCTGAAGGTTCTTGATGTAGTCAGAGGGCCTCCGGGAGGGTTAATGAGACCCTGACACGGTGAGATGGCCCCTAAGATGGAAAAAGGACCCTTCAAACTATTCAAAGGCCACTGGGACCACAAGGGGCCCCAACACGGCAAAGGGTCCATGAGACTGCCAAAATTGCAAGAGAGGTATCTGAGATGGAAAGAATCTAAGAGCGTGCCTAGCTCAGCATAAGGAGACCCTGGCCAGCCACAGGAACCCCCTGAACGGGGATTTGTCGGTGACCTCAGCCTCGAGAGGAGCCACAAATGGACTACACTGACCTTTTTCAAACCTTGGGGGTTCTTCATGCTGTCAGGGGCCGTCGGGAAGATCAGATGATTTCTCAGACGGAAAGATGGGCCCGTGCACCGCAGATGACCTCTGAGACCGCCAAAAACGTCGCCGAGTCCCTGCAAGGCAAGACGATAAGAGGACCCCTGAGACAGTATTTGGCTTTCATGGGGGCGCTGGGCGGCCAGAGTCCCCGAGTGTAATAAGCGGGCTCCTGGCACGGGCAAGCACGGGCAAGGTGCCCGTCCCCCTGAGACTGCCAGTGAGGCCCCTGAAGCGCTAACAAAAACCTCTTGTTACGGCTAGAGCGGCCGGTCGGCCGTGTCCGCCGTAATATCCCCGTACCGCCGCATCTCGCAGTCATCAGAATCTTCAGCGCCCAGTGGTCCGTCCTTAGAGTGAATTTCCCTCCCTACAGGTGGCAGTGCCATTTTTCAACGGACTAAACACGCACGACCTTCTCTCTCTCTCTTTCTCTCTGTGACGCTGTATCTACGCTGCGGCTCAGAGAGTATTGGAAGGGAACGATACCACCTTGTCCCCCTCTGCGTGCTGCTGCACGGCACCAATACCTACGTCACTGGCGTTCGTCTACTGGTCAGGATGGCGTCACGGACGACGTCGAGGGCGGTCTGCATTCTCCGAGCCCAGCGGAACGCGGCAACGCCGTTCCGCAGAAGCCTCCGCCGCACCTCCACCAGCGAGCTGCAGCTGGGAACAAAGCCGAACAGGCCACGCCAGGCCTACAGCTCCTTCACCGATCTCGGCGGCCGGTGTCAGGGTCCAGGTTCACGCAGTCCCTGGACCCCAATGCGTTCGACAGCCACGTCGCCAGCAGACACTGTGAGCCCCAAGAAGTCGACTGAGGTCAGACCAAACCGATGTTTCCTCATGTTCAGAGTCACCTGGTACCGTTTCAGACGGTACAGAACAGCTCTCACCCGGGCCTCGTGCTCCTGCCGACCGCTCCCAGCGATGATCACGTTATCCAGGTACACCTGGGTGCCCGGGAGCCCACGAACAATCGCCTCCATCACCTTCTGAAAGCACCTATCAAGTAACTTCATTCCGAAGCACGTCAAGTCAGGTCAGGGCAGGGCAGGCTGATGGTGATTTCGCATTGGCAATTCATCACATTCAAGTGCACTTGGACGCTACGGCCGGTCATGACAGATTCAGAGCCGGTTGGGACTAGGGATCCCAGATGAAAGTTCACATGTCCAGGGCATGAGTGACAGTGTGTTCAAAGGTAAGCGTGTCTTAGCTCGCTCGGAGAGGAAGTCTGATGCAGGATTAGTAACAGCTGTCTCACCAGGCAGTAAATTTCGGCTGGATTTCCGTCTACCTAAGCTCAACGGTGATGTCATGCTCTAGCCTGAATTCTGGAATTTAATGTGTCGGTGCATGAAAATCCGCGGTACTCCTCTGTGGAGAAGTCAATGCAGCTCAAATCATACCTTGTCGGGAATGCTGACGTGGCCATTCCGGAAGTGCCCATCGCCGAGGTTACTGAGGTTACTTCATCGCAGCAAGGACTCTTCACGAGGACTCAGGACCTTCACAGGGAGGTGATAACGAAGCGAGTACTTGACACTGAAAGCGGTTGATGCACTGAATCTTGCTGGATTGTGTCGCATGGTTGACGGACTCGTTGACTGGAGACGATGGGTGTGCAGTCAGTCATTTTGTTGTTTTACTGCTGCCAGTGCCCGCCGGTGGTCGGGGAGGTTCTCTTGGTGCACACCACAGGGCCGCGGGGCCGCTGGCCGCCGGCCGGCGCGTCCTCCCTCGTCCCGGGCGGCGGCGGCGGCGGCGGCTGCAGTCGAGATCAGGGGAACGCCGACCCGGCGTCCCAGCGACAAACGATCGATCAGAAGCACTCGCTGATGTGTCGGAGTAGACAACAGTCGTTTGTCACCTCCCCACCGGACCCCGGTCACACAAGACTGCTCGTTTCGTGCATCACTCTGTGCGAGTTTGCCGAACTGTGCATAGTGTATGTTCTATCATTCGCTGAAGCACTGAACTGTGCATACCTTGGAGGTACTGAACCGTGCGTTATAGAAATAGTCGTCTCCAGCAAGCAAATTGCCGCATATTAGGACGTCATCTCGTATCGTGGTGTAGCCGTTATTGTCACATTCATTTTATAGCGTTCAAAAAATGGTGTGTTTTTCGAGCGGACAGTATGTTAACAATGGAAATTGCAGCTGCACAATGTAGCACGAGATGAGTGCGCGGAGCACCCGCATCCAGGAGACCGATCAGTTCATTTGAACATGTGCCTTCCGGCGATGATAACGTGACGTAGGATGAGCTCGCGACCGCGGGCTGATTTGGGGGCAAACGGCCCATCACTACCAGCGTACAGCTACGTGTTGAGCTACAATACACATCGCAAGCTACCGTCTGAACACATATGCCAGCTTTCGGTCACAAAAGACCGAACTGACCGGCGCGTCGTCCTGCCACTACAATCGTCGAAACCAGGGGCAAGGTGCTGACTCGCTCGATGACCTGTTACAGCTCCTCCAGGTGCAGCTTTACTTCTTCCCGGAATGTGAACGGAAGCGGTCTGAGCTGCTGCTGAACAGGACGTCCTCCTCCTCTCTGATCTGCATCACAGTCGGCTGGAAGAATGAAAGTGCCTGAGACTCGTGTTCCGTGGCGTTCGGCTCGAGACAGGGCATGTGTTCGGCGGTGCAGCGTGTTTTATTACGGTCCACCACGTAAGCATTATTTTGACAAACATCGTTTGACGTCATGTACAGCCAGTTTGCACGTCAAGGGCACACTGGGTCGAAAGAACTCCAAAATTCCAAAATTCGAAATTCGACTGCGATCCCAGTGGTGACCATGAGAAACGTGATACGTGAAAATGAAACTACCACAAAGGTATGTTAGGAGAGACCATGTGCCCGCCAGCCTGCATATCTGCACATGGGCGCCCCTGTCGGCGATCTTGGGAACTAAGGTGGCCGCGACCCGACAAGTGTGGTGGGACCAAGGCTATGTAAACCAGGTACAACGCTCTGGTCCGAAAACGCGTCACAACGGTAATTTGACTGCAGAGACCGCCGTGACGCGTTCGAGGATGTGGTGGCCGGTCGGCCGCCGTAAAGCAAACAGATAGATGATGTTAAATATCGCAAACTATGAGTCCCGTATAGATGGTGGAGGTCTCACACTGATGTATACTACTTTCTCTACATACTACATCCATAGCAACGTAGCTGTATGACCAGTAACCGATACAAGGCCGGTTGCGATGGCTGGCGATCGACTGGTCGACGGTGGTGTAGCTCACCTTCAAGTGCCGTAATTTTGCAATCTCTGAGACCAATTCTGACATGCACAGTTCCAAACTGATTAATGATGTATTCTCCGCCTATCAAAACGACAATCGTATAGTTTATACCCAATCGTCGATGCCGGAGCAGCTATCAGGGAGCAGACTGCCGCGTTAGCCGTGGTCGACGTTCTTGGCACCCAAGTTGGCAATCACTTACGTTATTCCAGCACTTCCTACCACTTTTTCAAAATCCTGATGAGGCTATTCCACCCACAATTCTTTTTTTATATCCAATCAATACACCTCAATCCTGCCGTAAGCAGTGTTTTTTCACAGACTACAAAATCAGGCAGCAACACGACACACGCCATTTCACCATTGCGAACATCCAGCGGTGCGTAAACAGCTGATTGGCTTCATCCTCAATCGCATCATAACAGTTTTTCTGGACTGCCAAAAAGTACATTTCGTTCGAAGCTTTCTTGCGATTTTTTTCATCGATGAAGGAAAACGAAAAGAAGAAGGCCAAAACATGCGAAAAGTTGTTATACAGACCAGCCGACCTATTATTAGGCTCTACAAATACATGCTTCTTGCTTATTGTAACCGAAAACTTTTCACTGGAGGGATTTCAAGACACTGGGGAGGGGAAGTTCCCCTCCCAGTTAACACGTTATCTATCGGAGTCTCTGGCCCAAGACACTTTGAAAATGTCTTTTAGAATTTCCGTGTCAAATGGGCGGGGATAAAACGCTGCATAAAGTGTATTGCATAAATTGTTGTAACCGACGTCAAATCTAGCCCAACCTGTGCACATGACCTTGCGTGACCTTGAATCAACTGGCACTTCAAACATTAGATGAAGCTGCCAGAAACATATCGTGCGACCAACTTCAGTCTCGCTCTGTTTTCCATTGTGATTATGCGACCCTGGATAAAATGGTCACTTTCTCGTGTTTGACCTGATCTGTAACATCGTCACTGACCCAGAAAAAAAAAAAAAAAACGCTACAGGACCGCAAGGTCCGGCGCTATCGATCATGTTTTGAATCGGCCGAATCGAACGACTAGTTGTCGAGATGGACCAATATCTTTAAGAGGGGGAGAGGGGGACGTAAGCCTCCCTCCCGCCAGAACAACGAGGCGAAATGCCCCATTCAGTACCGGATTAACGATACGGTATAATTCTAATTCGATTGTCCGGCTACATTACAATTTCCTCCCTCAAGAAAAGCACTTAACTGGTACACCTGAGCATCACTGTTTCACTCGCAACAGTCACGACTTAACTCTCACGAATTACTGACACACCACCTTGCGACCACGGCGTAGGCAGGATTTCGCCGGGGGGGGGGGAGCAAATCCGATCAGGGGGCCCTCGTTATCAATGGAGGTCAACGTAGTTAATCTGCGCCCGACTGGCAATCGGCGCCAAGCACGTTTCACCGGGGGGATGACCGCCCCCCTCTAACTCACGAATGGTTGGTCGCACGACAAAAATAAACACACTGTTGGAAAGCTCGTGACGAGTACAGCTCGAAGCTGACCTCGTTCTTAGTTTTGGATAATATGAAAGCCATTTACGCGCTATATGTTTTCTCATAGCCGACTGCATGAGACCGAGAAACGGCCGGGACCTCAAGGTCTGTGACTCATGAAGTGTAGGTAAAGGCACCAGCGGAAAGGTAAAAGTCCGCACATGCCGATACACGCCTAATTCCTCCGATTTATTTCATATTTACACAGAAGCGTTGAGTTCAAGACACGGTGATTTTCGCAGCACTGCACGTCGGGGACCGTCCCCGAACCGGTATAGAATTAACGAGGACTAATTTTAGAGTTTCTTTAATTTCGCAAAATAAGCCTTTCCATGGATTGTTTCTCGATCACAGTGCTTCTTGTGATTGTGGTTTCTCGTGCTTAAATATTAAAAAAATAAATGGTTACCAATTTTGCAACTGGTGCAGCTTTATTCACTGGAACCTGTCATAACAAAAATATGAAATTTTTGAGACTTTTTGAATTTCATGGTATTATTCGCAACTGTGCCGGTCAGTTCTGCCACTTTCTGCCCGATCTGGGTCATCGATTTGGCTCTAACAGTTATTCGTGACCGGACTTCAGGTCAGAGGTTGGAGGCCAATGAAGCTTTACCCGTTGATGGAAAGTGGGTGTTTGCATCTTTTCAAACGGCTGCTCAGAAAGTTGAAAGCTGAAAAATGGCTTGACCTTAGACCAATGGCCCGGAAATTTCCCAAAAATCAGTGATAGGAATTTGTTCCATTGTTGAAAATCTTCAACTACTGAAGTTTCATGGCGACATCGTGTTTTCCAAAATAGTTATAGGACACTAAACTTTTTTTGACATAGGCCCACTTGACCTGACCTAGGTCAGCCACCTGACTTGACCTGAGGTCATAAATTTGATACAAGACTTAAAAATGATCAGACAAAAGGTATACAAAGTTTCGTAGCGTTGCGTTTGTTCGTTCTCTTAGTCCCCTAGTCCCAGTTCGCCCTCCCCGTCTTTCTGTTAGCGAGAGCGCTGTATCTCTCGTTTCAGCCGCGACCGCGTCGTGATTCTCGTGACGTGCGGGCGTGATTAGCTCGGCGGAGGTCCCGGCGGCCACCCTGATTTCGAACCAGCAGTTCGGCAACGCCTCCCTTGGCCAGAAGGAGCCACTACTTATCCTCGTGCACGAGATCAAACAACTGCAGCATGTCTTTGATTCCAAACAGACCGCCATCACCCGTGAAAGGCGTGAGACCAAACAAAACACAGCTTTCCGGGACAACTTTTCCAGTACTCAAAAAAGCCCTAATCTCCTCCGCATACGCTTGCCGCTGCGTTGCTCTCAGCAGCTCGTGTCTGGCTGGCACGTCATCAGCCGAGAAACGACGCGCCAAACCCATAATCCTGGCCGACTTGGAAAAAGGCGACAAGCGACCAACATCGAACACTGGCTGCTGAGCTCCGGCAGTCACCAAACAAGGGATTTCGTCCCGCTCCATTGCTGGCGACCCGTCCGTCGCCGCAGCAGTCCGCTGCGCTGCCTCAGCTCAGCTCTCAGCTCCGCACATGACCCTACTGCCTCGCCAGCACACGGCCGACCCTGAGGCGAGGCGAGACGAGGCGAGGCGAGCCAGATCGGTCCGCAGAACCACATCTCGGACTCGATCAGACCCCTTGCGGGCAGGCCGCGGGTCGTCAGGTAGACAGAATCGCCATCACTCGAACAAAGCTCCCAGTCAGACGGAGCCGCCAGTATCTGAATCATAGGAAAATCACCAACTGAGAAGACTATGTGCAATAGGTTGTACTAGACTCCTGTTCATCACCGGCACGCGTTTCCGTAAACGGAGCACGGCAACACACTTCGCTCGCTGCGTCTGCGCTACTGAACACGACAAAACTGTGGGCATAAGGGGGAGGGGCCGTGAAGTGGGCCCAGCATGGGCTCTAACTGGGCCCTATGTGGGCTCCTCATAGTTTCTGTATACACAGTTTTTGAATGGGCTTTAGGTGGCTTCTACTGGTTTGGTGAGGGCCCTCAATGAGCTAAAGGTCATTGAAGGTTGACACCACCCCTATTCAGAACTCATGCGGAAACCACATAACATCTTTTCGAAGCCCATGCTGAACTCACATAGCACCTCCATAAAGCCCATACATGACTAGCCCACACGAGGCACACACAAGGCCCGTATAGGTTCCATACTGGCCCATATAGGGCCCAGTCATCAGACCATCTGGGACCCATGTGGTAAACCCATCTGAGACTCTGCAAACAAAGTGTAACAAAAGTTGGTGGGACTCAATTGGGCAACCTGGACGGAGCCCGGCCACATTAGGCAGCTTGCACAATGTCGATGGGCTTCATACCCCACCCAAAAAATGCAGGGCAGAACACGAGCTTATCCTGCAAACGGAATGGTAATTCAGGTGTTGCAGGTGGATCCTGCCGTGATCACCATTTTCAAGACAGCATCAATAACAAAGAAACGCAGTTTGTTTAACGTGATTCGAAAATGGGACCTCTACGGAACTAATATGGAACTAGTATTGAACTAGTACAGAAATATGAAACATTTCAATAATATGAAACATTTATAATATGAAACATAATATGAAACATTCAATAATATGAATATGAAACATTTCAGTGTTTGCGGAAATGTTTTTTTCAGAATCTTTTGTTTCGACCTGAAGATTAAAAATGGTTTCAACACCTGGTCAAATTTACGACCCATTCGGGATCCATACGTGGCCTATGCGGGACCTACATGGGTTCATTACGGGAAATGCATGGGACCAGTATGGGCTTGCGCTGGGAACGCTTGAACGACATGTGCAGGTGCAGACTTGCGGATGCGCATGCGCGCGAACGCGGCGGCGGCACGCACGATTCCATTGGATGGATCATGGACTAACACGAAGAAACCGAGTGCTTTTAGCTTGTTTGAAACGCCGACTTGTTTACGTTGTGCAAAGGCCGCTGACAGGTTCGTCACAAGGCCGCCCTACTCGCCTCAAGATGGTGATCTCGGGAATAAACTGCATCAATGTAAGTGGTATGTCGCTGTCAATCGAATTAGTCAACGGAAAGAATGAAGCGCCGGGAAGCTGCACCCTGCCCATAAACAGTCAAACTGAACATTGGTCCTGGGCACTGGCATGAACTGAAAATGTGAAAAAGTGACTGAAAATAGTCTTCGCCCTCCTCCAAAACCTCTGCACAGAAAACGTAACTGTTCAGAACTGTAACTAACAGTGATAGATTGATTCATGCTGGTCGTTCACATTCATTTCAAGACCACAAGACCAGCGCTTGTTCAGCCAGAACAACTTACTGAATCCCATACAGCCCATATGAAGGCATGCCTTTGGGCATCGGGTCAAGTCTGCCCTGATGGGGCCAAACAGCTGTCACCAAATTTTTTCCTTAGTTCCAGACGGCCTAACCACATGGGTCGCAGGCGTGCCGATGACTGGGCCTTGTATGGGTCCTTAGGTGGGCCAGTATGGGTCCTGTATAGGCCCTATGTAGGCTCAGTGCGAGTTTTGTATGGACCTCGTGTGGGCTTTGTATGCATTTTGTGTGCTGATACTTCTGGAAGGATGGGAGGGTTCTCCCATTATTCAGGGATTTTAATATTAGGCCTTCATCAACGAATGGAAAGAAGCGGTCTGAAATATTATGTGAAACCTCCGTTTTCGGAAATCACCAGCCATGTATGTACGGGTTTTATGAGGGTGGTATGTGGGCCCAGCATGGGGGTCTAACTGGGTCCTATGTCGGCCCTCACATCGGTTGTGAATAGGTTCTACTTGGGCTGCATGAGTTTAATGTCGGCCCTTAAAAGGAGCATGAACTGGCTCTATGCACCGCTTATCAGTCCAAAATTACTAGTGGTTGATGACTGATGATGATTTGCCAACGTCACGCCCATGGAAATGGGCACATGACGGTACGATGCGGACAAAAAGGGCACTTCAAACATTGTTGATCGACTTCATGCCTGCCGGGTGATGGGGGTTTGAGAGTGAAGCTGTGAAGAGCAAACGGTTAGGGTCACATCTCGTGCATATAGCCGTTAGCGACACCCCTGCTGGGTTCGTTTTGTCAACGCCAGTTGTCTTGACAAGCTATAGCGAAGCCTGTCACCGCTAGCAAAATGAGATCTCGCCACGACACCTGCTGGCATCAGTGGCGTAGCCAAGGGGAGCCAAAGGGGCCATGGCCCTCCCTGGAGGCCAGGCGGGGCCCTCTGGCGGCCAAGCAGGCCCTCCTGGGGCCGAATGCCCCAGTTCTTTGGATAGTGTGAGGTGCCCGCAGAGCGTCTTACGCGGTTCGAAACAGACAATTCAAGCAAACAATAAGAAGCAAGAAGAAGAATAACAGGCTTGCAGACAACGTTGCCTGGTGCGGAGGCATTCACCGCCGGCGCAGTGACAGCCCTGCACCCGTCTGCGACGCGCCCTGACAACACGGCCGCACGATTTGTACATGGCCGATGGCCAGCTCGACCAGCGTGGTGACGGCCATAGCGCCCATCCGCAGGTCGCTCAGGCTGGAGATGGCGATGTAAAGCATCCCTGGGAATACACACCGGTCAAACGGACCGCCTGTGACAACCGCCAAAAGGCGAGCGCCGCGCTCTGTGGCGGCGGTCGGTCGGCGATCGGCCGACAAATGGAGCGCAATTGCTCTTTCACAGGAGCGACAGCGTCCTGCGTCCAACGCACTAGCAACCCGCGCACTGCACGCAATGCACGCCGATGATAACATAAAAAGGGATGACGAAAACGCGCGCCAAGACCGGCAGCCGGGTGGCGCGTACATTCGCGCGCGTACGTCAAACTTACTCCTTGAACCTGACGGCCAGCTCTCTGGACAGCGCGGTGGGCGGCTCCGGCCAGGTGTGGCGCTCGAAGTAGCGCCGGCAGACGTCTTCGATGGCGACCCGCTCCTCCAGGCCGAGCAGAAGGCGCGGGTCGCGCGGCTCGGCCTGCTCCTCGTCCAGTCCTCCGTTGCCGCCGCCGCCGCCACCTCCGTCGGTACGGCTCGTGCGGGCCGCCGAGCCGTTCAAAGTGCTGTTCAATGGCCCACGTGGCCAAAGTGCTGTTCATGAAATGGCCCAAAGTGCTGTTCGGCCAGACGCGCGGCCCCCCGGCAGCACACCCGCGCGCGGACACCGAGCTCAGTACAGGTTCTGTGCACGGCGTTTCACTGACCACCGCCAACTCAGAATGTCCAACGCAATAACCTGACGGAGACCAGACGATTCCGATCGCTTATCGGAGCTTGACGTTCGCTCGTCACTTATCGGATTTGTGTTTTGTCCCTAGACCGAAACGACCTTCCGTCTATATTGGGAACTAGCGCGTGACGGACGCCGACCGCAGCGTCCACGCCGACTGGACGACGCGACTGCAGAAGTGCTGCAGGTCTGTCATCAGCCGGAGGCTGTTGAACGGCTAAGCCCTCAGCACGTTCGCAGTCGCGCCGAACACCTGTCGGC
This sequence comes from Capitulum mitella, assembly GCA_030062745.1. Lineage (NCBI taxonomy): Eukaryota > Metazoa > Arthropoda > Thecostraca > Pollicipedomorpha > Pollicipedidae > Capitulum > Capitulum mitella. The sequence continues at coordinate 21,637,639 of CP099851.1, read as the reverse complement.
AGAAACACGACGTCTCGGAAAACGGTCGCGGTCCGGCGCACAGCACAGTCACGCGTACAGGGGTGCGCACCCTGACGGTCCGAGGCGCACGGAATCCAAGCACGGCAACCTGCGTCACGCGGACACTACTGTTCACACGGGCACATCCAATGCGGAGTCGCGCGGACAGTTCTCGTCGTCGGCCGATTGTCGTGCCGTCCGAAGAATTGAATGCAACTGTACTTCCCCGCTGCCGCGGCGGTCGACTCACCGCTGCGGTAGACGTCCGATTACAAACGATGTGGCACCAGTCGTCGTCGCCGCCGGGGACGTCGGCCAGCTGCTGCTGCTGGTACTGAAAACAGAGGCGCCTTTCAGCACGAGGTGCCGCGCGCGGAATGCGTAACGACTCGTCTCGCGCGCGCGCGCGGACACTGCCGGCCGTCTGTCCGCAAATGGGCTGGCTCGAGTGCAGAGGCTCGACGGCATCTTTTCGTCACGCGGCCAGTCATCTGTGCCAAAAGCTTGTCGCCAAGCGCGAGATCATTACCATCGCCGACAGGTGTGCGTGCAGCCCACCGTGCCGGTATGCCGGAACAGGTCGTTGTCGGCGCTGTCCAGCCGCAGCGACGCCGCGAGGACGCGTTCAGGCAGCAGCTCACCGGGCAACTGCGCCTCGTCCTCCAGCTCCTGTGCACGGCGCCCGATCTGAATCGATTCCTGCGAACACGCGCCGGTCGTCAGCCGCCTCCTCACGGACGACCAAATAGCTCACGGAGCAGCTGCGCGAGGCACGGCACAAGGCGCACTGTGGCACGTGCGTGTCGGCACGTGCCATCGGAACAAATGCGACGCAAAACTATTGGCGATTCGTAGACAACAGGAGGAGCCAAAACGGCAGCAGACGTGCTCTCTCACATTGATGCGATCGATGGCTTCCTCGAACACAGGAGAGGAGAGTCGCCTGGCCGCTGACTCAGTCATGGCTCGCAGGCACTGCAGCGCACGTGAAGATTGGCGCGTCACAGTTCACAGTCACCTTCCGCGGGGCCACCTGACTGCTGAGGTCTCACACGGCCACAGAAGGTATCCATCTCTGCATGGGAATCTACACAAGAGGCACGAGTAACATCACAGTGCCACAGCCAACCGCGTTTCCGACAATCAGATTACCGTTGTGCTCAGAAATTTTGGAAAGAAATGGTCGTCTGCACACAGCCACGCATCCATAATTCCACTGATTTCACACGCGGCGCAGCGACCATTGTCCGACACGCTCTGCCGGTGGTGGACGTTTCGGGCGGATAATTTCAGCAACGCGCTCACCTGCCACTTTGTCTTACCAAGGTAGGCGACAACTCCTGCTGACGTCGAAACAGTTTCAGCGCCAGACAACAGGAGGAGCTGGACGTGTTTACGCCAAACAAACACAGGTGGCCGGCCGGGTCCGGCGAGACGTGCCGGACCGCCGGCGCGGGCCGGTCGGACCGTCCGGCTGGGGCTTCGTCACCCCGCGCACAGGGCGCTGCACGACCGGCGGTAACAACGTCTCTCTACGCTACGGTTGATTCGACGATGATCATTGAGTTTTATACAGCGCTTCGGCGACTGCGGTCATTTCGCGCTCGTCACATGGCCTACCCAATGAAGAAGGTGATATAGTTGGTTGGTTATTGGGGCTTAGGGGCGCACCGACTGCAGGGTCATTCGACGCCCATAACTTCTTTAAGTAGCTCCATTAACAAGAGTCACGACGATTAACATAAGCCGACGGCGTAATATAGCGCAATTATGTCAAGACAAAAGTTGCCCACAACAGCATACACAAAATAAAACACATGTGACTAGTAGGGTGAAAATACCGCAGAAAAACAAGACATCCCATAAAAACCGGAACAACTGTCCCGTCTCTATAAAACGAGACTTATCACCCAGCAAATCCAGCAAAGTGCGACGTGTCGCACTGTGCCCAAAGTGCCGCAAACGCTCTGAAATCGAACCATTGCATGTGATCAGCACATGGTGCACAGTGTCACTGCAGCGGGGGCACATCCCTCTCTCTTCGCCCTTCAACAGATGGTCATGCGTTACGTGTGTCTGGCCTAGGCGCAAACGGCAGACAATAACCTCCTCTCGCCGGTTTTCGCGTGAGCTTGAGGCCCAAGTTCCTAGGCGGGGTTTAATACTTTTAAGCTTATTCGGACCGAGCGCATCCCACTCACGCCGCCACAAGTCATACATATACGACGAAAACACACGATAAAAGTCCCTAGCAGGCAATGACATTTGTCGCGTGACACACATGCGTGACGCACGCTTCGCGGCTGCATCGGCTCGTTCGTTGCCAGATATCCCCATGTGGCTTGGGATCCAGCAGAACGTCACTCTCTTTCCATGTCGGTCTAACGCTGTCAATCGTCTTAAAATATCCTGTACAAGGGGATGACGCGGATAGAGACACTTCAGCGCTAAAAGGCTGCTCAGCGAGTCTGTAAAAAGTACGTAAAAACCAACGTCGCTTGCCTCAATAAAACACAGCGCCTTGCCAATTGCAACGAGTTCCGACGTATAAACCGATGCATGGGGTGGCAAAGTAAATGACCGAGTGTCAGGGCCACACACGAAAGCACAGCCCATACCAGCCTCCGTCCTCGATCCATCGGTGAAAGCAGTCATATGGCTATCTAGGATGCCATGTGCTCCAGTGCGCTGCACCGTAACTCCTCCGGGGCCACGTCGCGCTTCCGGTTCTCAGCCAAAGACACGTCGACCACAGGCGACACCAGTTCCCAGGCAGGTATGTCTAGATCGTAGGAACGTCCCACGGACCTCAGTCGCACACCGCTCTCAATTAACAGGTCACAGACTCTCACACAGAAAGGAGTGGCTTTCAGAGATCGTCCGGTGCGAAAAAGGGCTATTGTGCTGGGAGAAAACACCGCCTCATATGCCGGGTGGTCGGGGAACTGAGCTAACTTGCATGCATACCGCAGCCCGAGCACCTTCCGTCGCAAAGCCAGAGGTGGCTCGTTAGCTTCCACCAAGATACTAGCGGTGGGAGACGTTCTGAAGGCACCCGTAACAATGCGCAAGGCAGAGTTGTGCACTGTGTCCAACGTACGCTTGCTGGAGTCGCGTGCAGAGTCATACACAAAACAAGCATAGTCCATCTTAGAGCGAATCAGGGATCTGTATAGACTGAGCAACGTCACTCTGTCCGCACCGTACGATATACCTGCGACACACTTTAAAACGTTCAGTGATTTAAAACACTTCTCACGCAGCGATTTAAAATGTTCCCTGTACGTCAATCGCTTGTCAAACTGCAGTCCAAGAAACCGCACTACTGGCTCCGACGGAATCAGTTTCCCGTACAGTTGCACAGATAACGCGGGACGGCCACTTCGAGAGCGGTAAAAGTGGCACGCAACTGTTTTTGACGCCGAAAAACGGAAGCCATTTGCCAGGCTCCACTTCTCCAAGCGGCGGACAGCCAACTGCAACCGCCTCTCCATCGAGATAGCACTGGACGCCTTACACCATATTGCCAGATCGTCGACGAACAGTGATCTTCCTACAGAGCGAGGCAGTCTGTCTACCACATCGTTCATCATAATGGCAAAGAGTGTCACACTTAACACACCACCCTGAGGGACGCCGTTCACCTGTAGAAACCGGTCAGAAAAGTGGTTTCCTACACGAACACGGAAAAAACGGTCATCTAAGTAGTTCTGTAAAAAGACGCCCGTACGACCACGAATTTTCGTTGATATACCCCTCAGGGGAAATATTGCCCCGGCCGGTTGAGGACAATGAGTATGCTTGAGTGTGCTTGATTTTTCTATCACCACAGTATAAGAGCACATCGCATCAAGTAATCCACTCCCTGTCGAGGATCATGGCTACTACCGGAACCCTAAATGCATAAAACCGCCTGACCATTTTGAACGCGATGAATGTAGGGGTTCTTGTTCTTTTTAAAATGGCCATTAGGTCAATAATGAGGCTGTTTTTTGCAGAACTTTCTGGTGGCTTTTCCCGAAGAAACAGCGAGCGAACCCGGATATCAGTGTCGCGGTTTGGAATATTGGTGAGTTTCCAATGATCGAATTATTGAATTCGAAATGATCTTGATTAGTAATCATGCTTCAGGCATGATGATTGGATTAATCAACCTTCCTTATGTCACATTCAAAAGATGTAAATAACGCATTTCCTGTGAACTGCGTGTAATTCACGGGGCCCGAAAAACCAGCACAACCTCAGCGGAAATGTTCGCCGGCTGGCGCGTAATCTTGCTAAAATCATTCTAATGAAATGAAAAGCCAAATGACGTATATGTAGTAACTTATCTTGCTATCGGTTCAACAATGAACGTCAGATATCAAATGTAAGATGTCTCATCATCGCCAGTTCTATGCGGCAGTTTTCGAAATCATTCTAAACTGGATCAGATATCATCTTAACGTCATAATCCCCTTCGTAAACAATGACTTTTTCTTTAAAAGTCCAATGGTACCAAAATCAAAGTAAAGCGCCCGAGAGCGCTGCAGCGCACGGCCGCCCAGCCAATGGCGACCCGTTGCGCAAAATTCCGTGAAATTCTGATGAGCGGATTCAAAGTTCGATACGATGTGGCACGAACGTGAAGACTCGGGCTTTACCCAAGCGAGGAAAGCAACGGAGACTCATCTTTTCGGCTTTCTGAAATGCATTCCTGACTCATCTAGTTCAGGAAGAATGCATTGTCAAATTAATGTATTGCATTAAGTTTGACATGCTTTCTTCCTGGACAGCAAACGATAATATCGAAGCTCCTATGTTAATATGTTTTTTTCCGTTTCAGAAAAGTTCTCGGGGCCACCAGCACGCCGGGCTGATCGTTCTGTCATCGTTTCGCTCCGCTTCAATTTCCGTGTGCGATGACCACTGCGCGCTTCACTTCATCACTTCAGAACGTCAATCAGTTCCGCCCGCACCTGCGATGCCCTCCCGAACGACATACGCACCGCGGCCACCCCTCTCGCCCGGCGAAGCGAGGGTTCCTTCAGCCCCCCTTCGCCTCCCACATCGGCATTCAGTCGGACGGTCTCGACACAAGTCCCTCTGGTATGCGGATTCACGGAAAACGGAGGAGGGAAGGAGTTCCTTAGACCTCTCCCCAAATACGACCAGGGGGCGGGCACGCGCTTCTTTGGACGGGATGCTGGCACCTTTAGCCTAAACGAACCAATCAGGAAGCCGGTGTGCTTGAGACCGTCAGGGCGTTCAAAACGCTTTTGCTGAAAGGCTGCGTACTAAAGTTTGTCCTTGCTCTCGGTACATTTGAGACAGCTTGAGTGACCCGCACGAAGACTTACGACCACCACCAGCTGCGATCAACGTAAGTACTCATATGTATGTTGTAGGCATTAGTGTGTTGCTTGGCAGATTTCATTTATTTGTGGAGACCGTTACCCGCTTGTTTTTCCCCGCTAGAAACGGACGGACCGACGGACGGACGGACCGCTTCAGTCAGGCATACCGAACTTTCCTTACGCCTTCCCCAATAAGGTGGATACAAGAAATCCCTTACGCCTTGAAAAATGTGGTAGTTACGCTCTGAAACGTTCCATGATGTGAGCCCGTTGAGCTCAACCGAGCGGCGCCTCCCGACAGCGGACATCTTTTTTCGTCATTCATCAACTCGAAAGCCATCATTATTACATCTTGCCTGTGCAATTCTTGCTTTCAGCCTTTAGCCGCTGAAAAACGTTTATGCTCTCCAACATTCAGTCGTTTTCTATGCTCTTTCCATGTTCTGTCAAGGATCAATAACAGGGCAAACTAAAAGGCAAGGAGTACCTTTGAACTGAAACTTTGTTCCGAGTTTCACAACCGTGATCCTTGGATGCTATATAAGGTTGACCCTGTGACCGGACTTTAATAGATTAATGTGACACCTTCAAAATAGTCAAAACATACATAAATAGCAAAATCAAATAATACCAGGTGCAAGGTGATGATAGGTGATGTGCAAGTGCACTTACACAGAATGAGTTCTGTGCGTAACCCGTAATCTACGTATCGTTCAAAGATATAACGTTTGATTGGATTGTGTATTAGTGGAGCGTCACAGCCACGCTAAGTAATAATGCTAAACGATATTTTCGGTGTCCTCGACGGAATGCAACGACTGGATGCATGAAAATATTTCGTCTCCGTCATCTACTCATTCTTCTGAAGAATCTACATCAGCGCCCTTAAGCTAGCCCTCAGCTTCATTTCCGCTGACTGTCCAATAGTAGTATTTCTCCAGCCGAGATAAGCGTCGCCCTTGCGGTGAACGCACCGAAAGGAGCGCGTGATAAAAGAAACTGTTGTGTATTTTGTGGAAAGCCGCAGAGCCAATTGGCTCGACATATAATGTGGAAACACAAAAACCAATGAGATACGATGTTAGCTCTCACGAAAGACGTCAAGCATTCTAAGCTTTATGCCACAAGGGCAATTACGAGAAAAACACTGATGCAGTTAAATCGGAGGAACTGTTAAACTGTTAAGCCTGGCCGTAGCCCTGGTGCAAAAAAGGGCAGCAGTGAATATATTCCGCGTTCCCATTGCCTTGACTCCTTTAAAGCAGACTGTATCTGGTAACATTCAAAGTCGTGCACTGAAAACAGGTCACGGCCAGATATCCCACAAGTGCCTAGCAGACTCCTGCTTCCTGGGACGCCTGGTGAACTTGGCGATAGCATCAAATCTTTAGTCTGCGACACGCAGCAACATCGCATTACCCAAAAAGTTAGACGAGATCCCCTTATTCTAAAGTTGGGAAATCGACTTCTCTTAACAAGCGGATCAGTTGAAAGCCACCAAAGACAGTATGTTAGTAACAAAATGGAGGGAAATGGGGAGACTTTTGCTTGGTCTTGAAAAAATAATGGTAATCGGCTGCTTACAATGAAGGATTTTTTGACGCCTGCTAAGTATGGTGAACTGGTACACGTATTAAAAACAACAACTTCATTTGATAGTCATATGAACAAATTTAGGACTCCATCACTAGCTCTGAAAATTGGTCATAGCTTGAAACACATGGCAAAGCTGCTAATAGCAGAAGCCTTGATGCAGGGAACCCCGACCTTGAGCAGCCCGCTGAACAATCTATCCAGGTGTGTGAGATTGACTGGACCCATCAGGTTTCAACCACAGCACTTGCCACCATGCACGAGAAAAGATGGAATAAGCCCCAGCTTCTTCCAGTTGCAAAATATGTACAAAAAGTGCGAAACATTCTGGACGGAAAAATGTGGGCAGCAAAGATAGCCAATGAAAATGGGGGATGCACCCAAAATGTTTTAAAGAGCTGGCTCAAGAAACACTAGCAAAAATTATTCCGTTCAACAGACGGCGTCAGGTTGAGGTTGGACGCCTAAAAGTAACACATTTCACTGAAAGACAACATGAACTTCAATTCCGAAATTCTGGCTTCTCTTAGCAAAAGCGAACAGTACCTCTGCTCATCTCTGACACGAGTTATCACAAAACGTAAACGTGGACGACTTGTACCGGTCCTGATGACAGCCGAAATGAAATCGTGTGTAGATGTACTCATCACGAAAAGAAACGGAGTTGTCAAACGTAAAAGCAATCGTTACGTCCTCGTAAGCCCATACTCGCTGACCGGTGAGGGTTAATGCTCTTAACTACTGACTGAGTCGAGCCTTGCATATGCATGCGAGCGGTGATGCTGACGCCCGGCCGTTCGGCTTATGTTCCCAGATGGAGGCCCTGCAGCCTTATTATGAGGCGGCTCGGGCGGAGCAGGGTCCGGCGCCGGGTGACGTGTACAGCAGCCGGCAGCCGCAGCAGCCCGGCCAGCAGGCGGTCGCCGGTCGGCCCAGCGGGCGGCATTACGCCCATGGAGCCCGGCCGAGATGGCCGTCTTGCGCTGGCACGAGGAAGTCCAGCAGCGCCTCGTCTCGCCGGACGGACGGCGCTTCCGGAGCATGCGGGCTTTCCTCGTGCAGGCCGGGCTACACTTCAACTTTCGCCGGACTGAAGAGCATTGGTACCGGCGGCGCCGGAGAGATAGGCAGTTAAAAAACAGAAACATTGTGGCTGTCAATGTGTGTTCTTTTACAATTGAGCCCACTCAAATATTGGCCGCTTCCTTCCCAGAACAACAAAGCACTAGAATCCGTTAAAATGTTCATTGGAACCCAGTAAGCGCATGACCTGTAGATGGTACATGACCGTGCCCCTAAAGAAAGCATGACGAAATGAAGACGAGACAGTCTGACAGGAGATTCACTGGGAGTGCATTTTCATCATCAGACCTAACATTTCGCACTTTTCCCCAGCCCCGGTCGTGAGCAGCCGACGGTTGGCTGACGTCCGACACCTGCCCTCCCTCCGGCCTGTGCCGTCCGCCCCGTGCTGTCGGGCTGACGGCGTGCGGACCGGCTCATCCCCAGTTTCGTCTGCTCGGTCCGCTTCGCTGTGCTTTCCGCCACGGGCCGAAGTCTCAGTTCTGGGTCAACAAAAACGGAGACGCGGTCAAGTGCAGCAACGCCTCGTCTCGCCGGACAAGCGGAGCTTCCGCAACATGTAGGCCTTCCTCGTGCAGGCCGGGCTCCATTTCAATTTCCGATACACCGCGCGGCACTGGTACCGGCCTACACGCGCCGGCGAGGTAAGAGGGTCAGGAATAGAAACATTGTGGCTTTGGATCTCTGATGTTCCACAATTCAGAGCATGTGGAAATATTGGTTGCTTGCTTCCTAGAAAAACGGTGTACTTGAATTCGTCCACTCGTTCATTTCATCACGATTGTCGTATGATCTTCAGCTGGTATGACTGTGTCCCTGAAGAAAAGGTGACGGACCAAACACCATAAATGTCGCCGTCTCCAGTCTGAGCGGCGTGCGGACGGGCGCGGTGGCCGGCACCATGTTGGGCGGCCTGGCCACCGGCCAGCTAGGTGACGTACGGCCGTGTTGTCAGCGCGCGTCGCAAATGGATGCAGCGCCGTCTTTCCCGCCGCGACGAACGCCTCCGCACCCGGCAACGTTTGCAAACGCATCACGTCTTCTGCTCACTGACCCTAACACCGGCACCAGCTAGAGGTGGCGAAACAGACAAAACTCTCATGGCAAACCGCGTCTGGCCGCCGGCAGCGCAACACAGCGCAATGTCCGTGTGTTGTTTCACAGGTGCGCGAGACAGACCACTGTGGAAACCGCTGCTTGTGGCACACCTCGGCCAGCAAGACGCTGCGCAGCCGCGGCAGGGTTCTCATTGTGGTGATCGAGTGGGTCTGAAGCGCGATCCGACGCCTCGTCGTCAGTAACACGGGACCCGGAGGTGCGAGCACAGCTCTTTCGCCCAAAGGCGGCGACTTGTAATCTGTTCTTAATCAAAAATCAATGTACTCAATCAATGTTCTTAATATTCGCCAGCGGCGGGCGTCACTCATACCAGCGGAGCCGGTGTGAGAGGCGGATGAGAAAAGGAAAACATTCGGACAGCTGTTGTTACACAATGCAGCGCATGGAAATCTTTGCCGGTTCGTTCCCAGAAAAACGACGCACTGGCAAGTAAGCACTCGTTCACTCAAGTTCGAGCTTTTTCTCGCAATGGAGCAAGCAGACATGTGTACGCAAATAAAGATGTCCAGAAGACCAGTGATTCGAAAACGAAAGAAAACGCTTTGCCCTCAGGCAAAAAAGAGAAACGTAATGGTAGCAAGCAATGGAAACGATGACAAAGACCAGCAGCGACCAAGACGTCGACAGCATATATCGTGCGGACTTCAGCGGTGCAATCACAAGCCACTTCTGATAAGCAGGATGACGAGCTTCAAGCAGCAGAACCGCTGCCTTCGCCGCTGAAGCAGCCGCAGCCGCCGCCGTCGCCGCAGCCGTCGGCTGTGCAATTGGTCGCAGAACCAGTGCCAGAGGGATTCAGTACGTTGACTCATGTAGCCTGTGTAAACCGACTTCGATGTCATCTATGTTCATGAGCTGGCTTTCCCATAAATTGTTTTACTGAGAGCTGGAAATGTGCAGAAGTGTTGAATTCTTGAAGTCGAACAGAAACGCAATCACCGAAATAAAGCTGAATTTCCAATACTGTAGTGTCCTATATTCGTGCGCGTCAGTGGTGGCAGAGCTGGCTGGCGACGGCAACGTGTCGAACTCGTGCGGCAAGGCTCTTCGGCTCGGGCAACGGCGTCAGGCACCGCGGCTGGCTCTCAGATTTCATTGTCTTTGTGTACAAGGTTTGTACACGGGATGCAGGGTCCTAAACGTCATGCATATTTGACACGTGCACTTTTCACGGCGTCGTGCTTGGTGTGTTTGAAATGAGCAGACGCATGTTAAACACAGTGATGTCATTTGTCATTTGCACTTGCCTCATTGGAATGGTGTCAGCAGCACGCAAATACTGACCAGCAGGTCTCAAGACGACTGACTACGGATTTCAGTCTAGGTAAAGTGGACCATATTTGCATCTTTACATGCAGACGGGCTCAAAACCGTGCATGGCGGCGTGTCAAAAAGACGTAAATAGTTCACTTGGTTAAAAAAAGAAAAAGACTGACATAGTTCTGATTCAAGAAACCCACTGTAATGAAGTGATGGGAAAACTGGTCCTTTCCAAATTGGGAGAAACATTTCACTTCAAAAGTGGTACTGCGAGAAGAACGGGGTGGAGCAATTTCAGTGCATCCGAACATAAGTGCTGATGTTGGCCCAGTAACGCCACATAGAGAGGGACGATATCTAATCTTTTGGCTTGTGACAGATAGCTGAGTTGTAGTAACAGGCAACATTTACACTGAACGCCGAAACACTAGATGTTTTTCGAGAATCTGCACCGAAATAAGCAATTATAGCTGTGACAATTATGTAATGGCGGGCGATTTTAGTTTTGTAATCGTAGACTCACAAGACAGGGAGAGCGTATCAGGCAACATGCGTAACCATCCCGAAGCCGCGAAGTCGTAACAAAGTTTCTGGAGCAATGTGATCTAGTAGATATATCGCGCATAACTCATCCAGGTGCCAGCGAGTATACTTTCGCAAGGGGCAACGCCAAAAGTTTACGTAAAACAAACATAAACCGAACGCGCATATTTTGGATAGATCCTTAGCCGACCACAAACATGTGACGTTTCAAGCGCTCTGCTCTACGACCGAAACTGGTCCCACTTGCTGGAAGTTCGACAAGGCATTGTTACTCGACGAGAATTTCACAGATTTCAGCAACCGCAGAATACGCGAAATAATCAGCGACAGTGATTCCCTATCAGTTTTGATGGTACGTTACAAACCGTTTTGGCGGTATTCAGAGGTGACATATTATCCTATCGATACCATATGAAAAAGCAAGCCCAGAAAAGGCTTCATGAGCCACAGACAGCAAAAAACTTACCGTCATTATCCACAACCCACAACAGACAGACAGCTGAAAGACTGCAGCGAAGACTAGAAGAAAGAGACGTAATGATAGCAGAAGCGACGAAAAAATTATAGCACAACAGGACTATGGAGATATCCGCGCCCGGCAGCAAGCATTGTGCTTAGCCGGGTGAGATTACGCGAGCCCTGCAATATGTAACAGCTCACTTTTGGCCAGCATGTGGCCAGGAATTTACATTAATACTAAGTTGACACTGATTCGGGAAAGGTGCAGTGGCCATCCCGCTGCTGATTTTAGCATTAGATGGTTTATTTTTTTAGTCAATGCTTGATCCGGATCGATTTTCCAAAAATTGGTGTGAGTCCCATTTGATTCCGGTCAGCTTTGAAAACGCTTGCATGAATTCAATACCATTGAAATAAAATTAAAAAATGAGTCGTGCCTGAAATGCTGGCCCGGATCACGTCAGTGTGACTGATATTCCGATCCAGATCATCCAAAAGATGTCGAACTCATGATGTCGAATCTGCTTGTCGGACATCTTAACCCTATTCCCGGACGGCTAGACGGTATGGCCGATTCCCGGAAGGGGGGGGGGCGGATTCGCCCCCCCCGAGATCTCGAGAACTACTTGTCCGATTTCATCGCAACAAACGGCAATCGATTTGCCGTGACGTGAACTACATTTTTATAAAACGAAATTTTCAAAATTTTGAAATTTGTGGATACAGGGGGAGCAAAAATGTCAAAATGGGGGGTACTTTTGGACTTCTTATAACTCCGTTGTTTATCGACCGATTTCGATGAAACTGGCATGAATCGAGAGATTATGGATAGGGTTTTTACCATGGGTCCACAAATCTGAAATTTTGAGAAAATTCATGGGCGTTCACAGGGTTTCAAAAATAGCAGGATTAGTTTTCTAACAACTGGATGAACAAAAGAGGCAAACACCCTTTTTTGGCTTCTGCTAGTCATGTTATACTAAAGAAGTACAAATCGCATTGCAATGTTTGTATAATGTTAGCACAGGCGGTGCCAGAGACATGAAAAAGGGGAACTGTCATGGTCACACGCTTCTCAGATCAACTTGTGACCTTTGACCTTAAATGACCTCCAGTGATCTTGGGGTCACTTGGAATGATCTCCTACGCATTTAATATTATCTTTAAACGTTTTCAATCATTTGAATTCACTCTATTTCAAAAATTTCGTTTTATGGCTATTGCGATATAGGGTACGCGCACTGACATTTTAGGTCATAGCTCCGTGACCCGACCTGATATCAAGCTGAAACTTGGTACATGAGTAGAACGCACCCTTCTACGTCATATATATTCCGGGTTTGGCATTTGAAAAAACGGCGCCGAAATTATTGCGAAAAAGCAAATTTTGACTTTTGACCTTGACCTGACCTTGTAAAATGACCTCAGGTGAACAAAATTTCATCTGCACATGGCCCAACTATTTAGCTATACATCCATATAAAGTTTTAAGTTCTATCTTAAAAACACTGTTTTTGGCAGACATTTTCCTTTTACCCTTAACATGGCCAAAAATGGCATGAGGTGCCTCCCAAAAACGTTGCCTGACTCCGCCCCTGAGCAAAGTAGAATTTTGAAATTTTGTCACGGCACGTAGAAAGAATAGCTAGGAAAAGTCACCAAGTTTCGTAAAGCTGTGTTAAAAGCCTGGAATTGGCAAGCAAAAAACCCGGGGGGGGGCGGATTCCGCCCCCCCTGCCGGGAATAGGGTTAATGTCCTAACACATACCCAATACTTTCTGGGTAGCGACTGCTCTAGCCTGGCTATATATCATTGCTTCTGACCTTGCGAATGAAGAAAAAAACATTACAACAAGAACATTTACTTAATGCTCAATTAAAGTCCGAACATAAGCAAACAATTAATCAACGCGCAATGTTAAGCAAAGGAAACAATGAAGGGGTTGACATGAACAATTTTGGACACAGGATTGTCATATTTTCATGACTGTCATAATTCATAACTGTCCCAAATGTTCAGCATACACCCAATGCCTGCAATAACATTTAAAAGGGTGTTGCCCGCAGAATGGATTACCGCAACAACTCCTTCCTGTGCACGCTAGCTCAGGGCTACTCCCTGAGACGCACTCCTAGTCCTTTCCTGATATCTCCTCGCACACTCCTTGCTCATTTTGTCTCCTTGCCGGTGGAGACATGTAAGCCACATATCTGTTTGTGGCAAGCCGGGTTGCTCCGTCGTTATCTGTATTTCTGTTGGTCCGGTCGATTGAGGACAATTAATAGAAGGCTCGTTTCCGCGATCCAGAAGGTGTTTTCGGTTGGCTTCATGATGAGGTCCTCAGGCGCCCGGCGACGGTGGAGCGTAACACTACCTTAATCTTAATAATTAAAAGATGTGGTCCGGTTCGTTTCCAACCACTCATCATACAACCCAAGATGTAAAATAACGTTTGTTACAATTTGACGGGTAGCATCGCATTTTGCCTACATGCTTTCAAACCTATGTATAACTAGCGACACAAACAAATGTAGGTGACGTCCGACACACGAGCAAGCAATTCAGCTTCTCTTTTGGCAATGCCCCTATGCTGGATGGTGCTGCACCGAAGCAGAAACCATATAGACGTGATTAGAACTATACATAAAACCCATCACTTTCGAGAGCAGATATCTGAAAGAGGGGGGATGGGACCCCAGTCAGTACATATACTGAAACTGTTTGTTAAGAAATTTGTGTGGTGCTGCCGAGCTCAGGGTTACCTCTGTGCTGAAGAGTAAGTGTTTCTTGGCAGAATATAGTGCAACAGAAAAACACATAAGCGTGATGTAAAACTCGTCGGAAAAGTGGTGAGCTTAGAGCTACAAGCTACGACACAAACCATTTACGATGATCGTAGACGGTTTGAGTACGTGTGTCCGATTATGCGCCTGCGCACGTCTGCACATTACTGTCATCGACATTGTGCGGTTTTTGACGTCTTGCGAAAACGTATGTTTTGCGCGATTTGTCCACGGTTCTGTTTACACGCTCGAGTTGAGTAGTGAATTATTACTTCATGAGACGCTCGTTTTGACGCGGCAGTCTGCTCACTCCGTGATTAGATTTTCCTTGTGGACACGCGTAAAATCGGGCCGGTTTTGTTAACGAGCAAACCGTCTTTTCCCCCTCTCCGCCCTCGGAACCCCACGTCCTCCCCTCCCTCTCGCCGCCGTCTGGGGACCACCTGTTCCCGTCCCGCCGGCTCTCCCGGCCTTCCGGCGGCGGCAGACGAACGACGGCGCTCGCTGACGGCGACCAGCGGGCGTGAGAAGCCACACTGTGCGGGCGCGAGACGACGACGAGCGTCGACCGACGCAAGAACGATCACCGCTACCTTTCTGCTTCTTCATCTCATCTCACTTCTTACCGCTTTCTGAATAAGAACCCTCGCCTTTCCAACGATGCTTTTCATCGACTAGTCCTCCGGAATTTCACCTCACGAATAATTACGAACAGATATACGACACAGTGCAAATTTCAACGCAAAACGGAGGGGGCGGTGTGAAATGTCTGTGCAATTGGCATGGCCACGGCCCGTGGCTAGTGTCAGCAACACGGCACAATGAATCAAACGCCGGGCGCGATGGACGCTGACGACCGACAGGAACAGCGTGATGAATCACCGTGACACCATGCAAGTCAGCTGGACTCACCCGCTCGCTGTCCACGACCGGCGCCCACTTCGACGGACGTGCAGTGCAGTCTTCGCTATTCGAACAAGAGTTGAACTGCGAAAGGACGTTTCCGTATCACACATGGAGCAAATCAACGACACTGTGTTGCACATTTGCCAGCCATGCCATGCGGCGTACAAACGGACGATGAACGCAAGCCGGCCGTCCGGCTGGACTACCCAAAGCAAGGTGATGATTGCCTCTGTCAAAGCCGTCTGTTTGCTAACGACAGGAGGAAATACACTAGCCGATTTTCTGTGTAGAACAGGTACCCCTCCGCTGCGATGCTGCTCGTTCAATCGCGAGTAACGAAGCACCGCAGTCCTTTTACCGCCAGCTATCGGGCATCCAGATTCGTCCTGGCGCTGCTGTTGAAAACGATGCCATGAGCTGAGCAACATATTTTGCCAGAGTAAAATAACCCACCTGACCTGGATATGGAAACAGTTTATCTTGTGCCACTGATTCCTGTCCTCTTCACGTTTCCTCCGCGTCAGCACGACAGCAGCACAACCACCCGTCTCGGCCTGAACGGAAGATCTGACCGGCAGCAGAGGCCAACGTCTCCTTATCTTCCCCAGGCCGGTCAGTGCTAGCAAGCGGTAAGGATCAAACGCTCGGCCAGCCCTCTTCAGGGGACCGCACCACGCACTGCAAACATCCCCTACAGCATGACCTTGGTGGTGGCCAGGGCTATGACGGTCCTCCGGGGTACAGAGCGGTCGCTTTTGATCTAGGCTCGTCAACACCAGGCAGGGGGCCAACAGGACATGTGGATCGTCTTACGGTCCGTGTCCGGGTTCGTGTCTCGGTCCGTTCCACGGTCGTTCTGTTCATATTCGTTACAAATGATCGCTGCTGAAAACACAGACACCCACCTGAAGTGCCCAATCAGCACTGGGCACAGTTGCCGGGCTCCTTTTCGGCCGCACCCGTCGCCGTTTCATCGTTCAACACGAAATCACCTTCGCCGGGGCATGTGGACCAGTCACTTGTACATAAAATTTACCTCAGTATCTCGTCAGGTGGACGCACCGCCATTACCTCACCAAGCACAACCGTGAATCCCAACCACTTCTGGAGTCGGTACGCTGCCATTCAAAATCAGCTGCCGCACACAAAGCTGTCCGTTCCCCGCAAACGATCACCTAACGACACTATGAACCCTGCCGCCCTCGCTCTACCTCCGAGGCTGGGCGGCGCCGCACGAATTGCCGCGAGGTGGGCAAAGACGCACCCAGCAAGAGGTCGCCGACCCAGGCTGCCTCGAGCACGAAGGACCAGATACATTCGGATGAGACAAAACTGTGAAAGAATGCGTCATTCTCACAACCTTTTCTAAAGAGTTTTACCCCGGGCCTCCTCGTGGCAAGGCGCCTTAAATCTGAAACTCGACGTATCCAGGGTGCGCCTCTGTTGCTAGGCAACGGGCGACAAGCCATCCGGGCGATGACGCATCCAAAAGGCAATCGAGAATCTTCCCGAAAACAGAAGAATCACTGGAAAGCCCCGCACGTGGAATATTGCTCGTTACTAAGCTGTCAGTACTCAGTTCCGAAATGACGATTACAGAGACCTGGCCCCGGCTCGACTTGACAGCTGTACTGACCAACTTCTCCGCCAATATTACCATTCACATTGCGTTAGCCTCGCAGAATTGTCATCCTCTTCACACTGCCGCATGGTTGGGCGACAGACGGATGCGACGTTATTGCCATATCGCAAATTATTACTCTCTGGCATTGCTGCCATGAGCCTGGCCGGCTATGTTGACGGGAAATTAAGCACCACTGCGACGGGTGGCCGCCAAGTTAAACGATAACTGCAACTGACTTTTCCATCACGACAGGAGTCTGCTTTGTTTTGCATGCTGCAGAAAAATATCAGTTTCCCTAACTGGTGTCGGCCCTTGCGAGGGTGGCGCATCCAGCGGCGTGTCCCAGTCTGCAGCCACCTCCGCCGCCATCATGGCCGACCGGGGCGGAGGCACTTCAGACAAAGCCGCCAACGGCGGCGCGAGCTGACCTCTGACCCCGGTCGCGGGGAGCATGACGTGTTGCCATCCGACGCCCGGCGACGGATGGCATGCCAAAGAAGCAAATAACACTGTTTTACAAAGGCATCAACCGTCCTGTGACGTTTTACCTTCAGGCTGAACGTTCCTCTGTGTGTGTTTGACAACTTATTCTCTGACATGTCCCAAAAGTGCAGGTGAAAACTTGACAAGGCGGAAAATTCCCCTCATGCCGTCCGGTGCGGGTCCCAATCGGCAAGCGGTGTATTACTTACCTGGAGCCCGGCGCCGGTGACAGTGGCTGACGGCGGCGGCGGTCGGCCCGTGGCGGTTGGCAACCGCCCAGCGCTTCGGGGACGCTCCTCGCTGGTCTCCACCGAACTGTCCGGGGCACACAAACCAGCAGGATTAGGTGGCTGCAGTAGAAACGTAGTAAAACTGCGAGACACGTACTAGCTAAAACACAGACACCGCCACCCACGATCTACGTTCTCTTCCGATACGGTCCAGTACGGTAGAAATGACAATTACAGAAACCTGGCCTTGACCTAATTGCAGGTGAGGTGTTTTTCCGTCTTTACATTTTGACATTGTGGTCCTATTTCTTGTTCTTTAATTCCTAATTTGCGTTCTGCCATTAGCATTTTAGATTGTATTCCATTAATCCTACTGCGTTTATTCTTTCTGGTACATTTCTGTTATTTTTTGCACCACTTACAATTATTTCTACTGATGTCAGTTTCCTTGTTATTATTTTTAGTTTACTTTGTTTTTGCACTGTCATTATTAGTATTTTCATTCGTGAGGTTTTAATACCGCCAATGTTTCGGCTAAAAAAAAAATCTGATTCCATGATCTTAGAACAATCCACTCTAAGACCAACACCAATTAAACGATACTGCGTCCTCTTTATGGCAACTGAAAATAACTCTTTATGATACTGTGGTACGATAGGACAACCGCCTAGTCTGGCTGTGTCTCGACAATCCCTCGCCCTCCAGGCTCACACACGAGTCCCAACCTCTCCACGCTTTATTCCTGAGTGTCGCCGACGCCGCCGCACAAGTCGGCCTGAAATCCGGTCTGCGCCCAGCGTCGGCTCCTTAGCCCCGACGTTAAAATAACACTGACGGGCGTTATATTATATATAACTATATAAATATATAATATAAATATCACATATTAAAATAACATGGCGGGAACGGCTCTGCCTGAGTTCAGGGTCGGCACACGTTGCGACGGCAGGATGGCCCCGCTCACCAACAAAGACCACAGGTACCTAAAAATAATCTATCTTCTCAAATAATAACAATAAAATCGTCATGAAAACGTTCGATACACTGCAACTGTGCCAGTCGACTGACAAACGGCAATATTCTATGGCGAAAAATGTAGTGCTTCCCCGGTTAAGGTTGTTCACACTAGGGATCTGTAAAGATCCTGCACATGTAATCCTGAGTATGAATTTAAATTTACTGTCCATTTATTACGTTGTTGTATTACTGTATTATACAACTGTCATGATATACTGCCGTAACAGTCAGAATAAGTTAGGTGAAAGGTTGGGTTATGTTAGGTTACGTGGTTATTTTCATTAAGTTTACGGAGTTTATTTATTATTCCATTTTATCTTTATTTTCCTGCGACTTTTTCAACGAAATTTCCCCTTATCTAGCAACCTAAATTGCACATTACATGTTTCCAGATCTTCTCAACCACTTTTGATCCGACCTTGGGTCCGACCAACAGCCTATCAGCGCCCACGTATAAGATTCCACGCACGCTATGAAGGCAAAAACGTCGAAAATTTCTACACGAGCATCTGGCGGCTGGCGCCGCAGTGACGAAGCAATTTCTTTTCGGGGAAAAACGGTGTATTTTGGATCCTTTCCCGGCTAAAGTCGTAAGTAGTACACATCGGCATCGAATTTCGAGAATCATACAACCCCTATTACGATGTTTTCGCACAATGTAGGCGATAGGTCATAATCTAACTGTCCACCAATGCTTCCCTCTTGTATATCGGTATTACCCAATGAACAGTGATGAGTTTGTAATCCATCTCTACTTTAACTGAGATGGGTCTCGACTTGCTGTTACTACCTTTCTCCAGCCAACTACTCCTTACCAACTCCTCAATTTCTGTCCCTCCGACATCAACACCGCCTGTTCCTAGCCTCCGCTTGAAGTGTGTGTGTGTGTGTGTGTGTGTGTTTTCTCCATTGTGCATGTGGCCATTGTTTGACTGGGGCCCGGAAAAAGCCCTGCTGGCTTTGGCCATGCATGGTGGATGAACCCCGGACGTAAAATAATAATACTTGAACGGAGCCAGGATAATAATGGCGCGTCATGCTTTTGCACGGAAAATACAATCCTTTGGTGTTTAAAATGGCACGTTTTCTGCACTGGCCTGCATATTCTGCATTGCGTTAGGGGTGTCAATCTGTATTCTTTTGAGAGGGCCCTGGCCCATCCAATGTTCATTTGGGCCCCTCCAATATTTTCTTCCAGTTTTTAAGGGAAATGGGCAAAAATAATGCAAAAACGGCCGCAATAGATGAAAGACAAGCAGAAAGTAGAGAATAAAACATGAAGTGTTGCATCTATCTTTCTGTCTTTTATCTATCTATCCAATGCAGGGAATTTTTTTGCTTGAAAAAGAGTTACAAGAAACTTATAAATTTCCACTGATCAAAATAAAATGGGCCAAATCTGCTCAGAAACCCACATTAAGGTTGTCACAGACATTAAGTTGTCGGACCCTCAGCTCGGCCCATGCAATCATTAACAGAAACTGACGCCCCTGGATTGCTTTATCTTTCTACCACAATATTGCAATCTTCAACTGTCTGGTGCAGCACGGGCCAGAGGGGGATACTGGAAACTACGCACAGAGCTTGGAAACGAGTACCATGTCAAACCGTGAGCCGGAGCGCAAACCGTGGCAGGTTTCGACCAGGTCTTGTCGACATGCACAGGATAGTTCACGCCAACTTAGGTGTGCGCTTCGCTATTCCTATGCGTGCACGAAAATGTTCTGGCGTACACCGCGTGTGCCATCGTTCAAAACAACTTCGGACAAACAAAATAGCAAATTCGCTTGAGGCCAAAAAACGCACTGTACCAAGCAAACCGCGAAAAAGACAGTGTGCACCAGAATTATCGCATTCAATAGTTTCCAAATTATCATCAAACTCAACAGGTTTAATGCGAAAAAAAATGTTGAATGATAAAAACACGATTTCATCAATGATAAAAACCCATTTCCCCATTCACGATAGCATAATCACTGATGCTGATTCAGTGATCTTACAATGTCTTTGAGCACAAAAAACAGCTTTTAATCTAAAAATCTTCTCTGGTGGATTGTGATATTTAAATGTCTAGCATAAACTGCATGAATTGTTTTGGAGAGAGGTTGATAACAGATGGCTAGTCGCAGGACATGGCGTGGCTGAGTACTTCACAGCTGACGTCCATCTTCGTCTCTAATGCCAGTAGTGCGTCAGACAGTCAAACAAAATCAGTGAAGGGGGGAGGGGTGCGTAGGTAGACAAAAACAGTTCTGCAACGCGATTTGCATCACGGCCCTCGACATCAGTTACATGCCCCCGTCGTCCCTGCATTAGGTTTCGCTCCGTGAACGTGTGCAGTCCCGTGCCGCCTGCGGGGCCTGTAGAGCAATTCAAGAGACCTGGAGTCCATGCGAACGAGAAGACAGCTACGGGCTGACGGCTGGTGACAGGACGTACCACGTGTTCCTCGACAAAACTGCTGTAGACCTTCTACACGACGAAAGAGATTTGTACAGCAGCTGGTCAGGAATTCTGTCTGGCTCTGGATGTCTTATTCCATCAGTGGAAATCTTTGTAAGACCCTGATACATCGCCAAGTGTTCCAAAGCCCTCGACTGAAACAAAGCAGGGTGGACGTCCCCCTTCCTAATTTCGGGGAGCGAGAGGTCTATTGCTGGAGAAACCAACTGCCATGGTGGCCTTGCAGGGTGATCCACACGCATTACTTCGCGCAAGCGTGCGCCGCTCTCGCTGAAAAGTCCCCATCCTCACACAGAACGCGCCAGCTCGCTGATGGCGACCTTCACGGAACAATACCATAATGTGGTGTGGAAAAAAATCGGCCTCATGCGTCCGGTGTGAAGGAAACTGGTGCAGTTTGCAGGCGCAGCGCATGCAGCGTATCTCATATCTATATGCATCACCGGCGTGTTTTTGGCGAAATCTCGCCGAAAAAAATCGTCGTTATGCCGGTGGATGGAACCAATGACTTCCTTCAAGACACTAAACCTGATACCTATTGTCCAGTATCGTGTTGGGGTTTTCCATATTTACTCAGGTATAACACATTGTTAACCACCCAGTCTAGGATTTTAGACCCCTATGTACTTGTTAAAAGGAAGTACAGCAGCAGGGAGTTAAGAAGAATAAGAAGTCATTAAAATTGTACCAGGAGGCCACAAAATCTTTCAGAATTTCCTTAATGATAACCAGCAGAGTCTAACAACGCTCTCGGGTGTACCGCACATGCACATGTTCGATTCGGACCTTATCTATCAGGCTTCTTGAACCTTCTACTACACGGCTTTGGAACGGTCGCCACCAAGGTGATCAGTCCTAGCCGTGTTCTGGGCATGGTCACTAGTGTGAATGTTTCGTGGGACAGATCACAATATCAAGACCCAAAAACAGAAATGATGTTTATTATTCACTAAGCAGGGAGCAGACAACAAAAACCGGCGCAGACTCTTCGGCTTCGAGGACACCCTCCTAAGATGTCACGTGTCACGGATTCTGATCCATGGTTGTTTTCTGCTTTGCTACACCGCATGTTTATAAAACAAAACACATGGTGTTCAAACGGTACACCTAACGAACAGGAAAGTACCAAGTGTTCACGTCTATATCTTAAAAGGTTTAGAATGGTCTGCAAAAAACCCTCGATGGGGAGGCGGATCCGCCCGCTGACAGAAATGCGGCTAAGAGATGTTTTATCCTCTCATTTCAATGGTGTCAGTGATGACGTGATAGTGTCGGAGTGTCATTATCCTAAAAAGTTTAGTTATTTGCATTCTCGTCCTGTCTTAGTATTTTAGCCTACTGTTATCACACGATGGACACCCGAAGAAGTCGCATGGACTGCATCTCCTCAAATATTTCAGACTCCTAAGACTAGATAAGTCTATCATTCAATCCGTATGGCCATTCCCAGCTACAGCCAATTAATTCGTGAGATATGGCTGGGGTCATGCCTGAACTTATAAAGTAGAGATATATGATTGTGCATTGAAGTCATTGTTCACAGAATGCTCTAGGTTATTTCAACAATCTTGCGGAGTTTACGCCATGCACTGAACGGCACTGAGAGACGGCGGTAGCAAAACCTGCATATAGATGCCTTTTGGTTCTCCTGCCCCATTGAATTTACCGGAATGTCCTCAGTTCTGAGTCCAATAATCCGCATTCTTCGAGTGGTTACAGGAATACAGTTGATTGTGTTTTGACCGATTGCTTGTGCAGCATTTCACCGTGAATCACGCCAGCTGAAACGCATGAAGTCACGGCTAGTTGAACTAGGCGAATTCCCTGTAAAAAAGTCGAAGACAGGGCATAGCAACGTCATGGGTAAATGTTGTTTTTTTCCCCCAAGCCATTGAGGGCAACAGGTGCTGCAGGTCCCATTTCCAACACGTCTGGTGAAATGGCTGTTTGAAAATAACAGCATGATAATGATCTTTAAGGAAAGTTACCATATTTCTACCTTCCCATTTCTTAGGTCAGTCAGGCGAAGTCGCTGGGCCAGTACATCGTTGCAGTGACCCAATGAGGCGAAAGCGAAAAGACACGAATATGAGTGTTTAAAAACGTAAATTGTAAATGTCGCTGGCATTACCAGCTGGGTAGTAGAATAAGAACTGGGTACATATGATCGAAGAAATTAGCTATCAGTAACTATGCAATGCTTGGAGCTCTCTCAAACAGGATAAAATCCAGATTTCAAGGCAAGAGGGGAACAGAGGTTAATTCGCAATGAGGTTCAAGTTAATTCGCAATGACATAGTGAACGTAAAAAAAAAGAACATAACAGATTTACTTCCTGTAACAGAAAATGTATTCCAGAAGTTTCTTAGATTTCTTTGCCGAAATATCAGTAAGTGCATTTTTTTATAGTTACTGACAACATCCAATCATGTATTTTCTAAACAACATTTCTAGTTTTAAAATAGAGGCGATGCACTACCATTCTTCTCTTCCGGGAGGGTCATTGTGCTGAAAAACGCAAATCGTCATGGACTAGCGCCGCGGGAATGTGGGGAAAAAATTCGCAATAAATCCAGTTGATAGCACGACTTGTTTTGGACGGAGACGTGGCTTCCCGCGAGGTACGCTGTGATGAAGTGCTCGGCACTCAGCAGTGACGAGGACAGTGGTCTATAGGTGACTGCGAGGTTAAACGCCTCTCAGTTCCGTCTAGGGAACAGCAGCGTCTGTTAATTAATATATTATCGCAACTTATTCCAAGGGATGGCCATTCTATCAACTTCAGAAGGCAACATCATTTTGTAATTTTTTATACCTACGGTCGCTGTCAAATCGCCGTTGCCGCTTCTACGCTCTGACTACCCGTTTCTTTCTCTAGGCTACTTCACACATGGTCCAGCCCGTACTTCCAGTGACGGCAGAGATTGGTGCTTATGACTTCTCACTTCCTCGAGGCTGCTTCTACACTTTAAGGTGAAACCAGATTGAGACATTTAGCAAATCAAAATAAAGCACTTCGGTCTCACATTTTCTTGCCATTTAACAGCCCGTGTTTGGCCAAAGTGGCATGCAGTTTGAAGTGTTCGTTGGTTTTTCTAAGCAAATTCTACGACCCTGTAGGCCTTTGATGGCTGTAAAACTGCAGTGTGTTTTCTATATGAAATAAATATTACACGGACATTCATATTTTCTTGTTCGGTTGGCAAAATCATTCTAATCAGTCATAAGCGACGTTTTTTGCCGTTACAGTAGAGCCAAAA
Organism: Capitulum mitella; assembly: GCA_030062745.1. NCBI lineage: Eukaryota > Metazoa > Arthropoda > Thecostraca > Pollicipedomorpha > Pollicipedidae > Capitulum > Capitulum mitella. The sequence continues at coordinate 21,613,479 of CP099851.1, read as the reverse complement.
AGCAAAATTTGAACTCGACGGAGCTGCCATTCAGCAACTGAACCGAAACCAACCAATTTCTCCGAGCGTGCAACATTCGAAAGGCATGTACGCCATGTGCGCAATTTTCTGGTCCAGACAGACCTCAAGCGTACATTATCGATAACAGCGGTGCATTTCGGGCGTGCACATGCCACGCTTTCCAGTCTGGGCCGGGAGGCCGACAGCCAAACCATTTAACACGCAACGTGGCGTTCAGTCTGGGGTGTCGATTTGTATTCTTTTTATAGGGCCATGGCTCACCCAATGTCGATTTGGGCCCACCCAATGTTAGTTTACCCCCCCCCCCATACTTTCTGCCGGATTTGAAGGGAAATGAGTAACAGCAACTGTTACCGCCGGTCGTGCAGCACCCTGTGCGTGGGGCGGCGAAGCCCCAGCCGGCCGGTCCGACCGGCCCGCTGCACAGCCTCCTGGGCTCAAGCATACGTGTTCCGAGTCAAATCTTGTGTCTCGTCGGGCGTCAAATCTTGTGTCCCGACGTCTGAAAAAGTGCGTGGGGCGGCGGCGCCCCAGCCGGCCCGCCGACCGCCCTGCGCCGGCGGTTCCGCGCGTCTTATCGGACCCGGCCGGCCACCTGTCTTTGCTTTTTACCGTTTGCTCTGTCCCCAAGATACCTCTTTATCTCATGACTTCTTTCGCTCACGCTGTATAAGCTTGCCATAAACACCTCCTCTTTCTCTCTCTCTCGCAGTCTGTTCAACTGTTGTTGGATCTGTGACGGATGTGATGTAATCCAACGGCTCGGAAGTCTCTTCAATACGGAAATCCGTTGTCAGTGATGGTGTGCGACAGTGCAATCATGTGAGGTGACGTATAGAAGAAAAATGATAGTCCGCGAGGCTCGGGAGTTTCTTTTACCCTCTCCTCGGTCTCTTTAACCCGCGCACGACCGTCGGTCCGTCCCGAACATCGGCGACTGGGGGGGGCAGTTGACTGCCCCCCTCTAACTCACGAACGGTTGGTCGCACGATAAAAATAAACATACCGTTGGAAAGCCTGTGACGAGAAGAGCTCGAAACTGGTCTCATTTTTAGTTTTAGATAATATGTAAGCCAATTTACTCCCTCCCTATATACTCCCTATATGTATACTCCCTATATATGTTTTCTCATAGCCAACTACATGAGACCGAGAAATGGCCTGAATCTCAAGGGCTGTGACTAATAACGCATAGGTAAAGGCACCAGCGCACAAGTAAATGTCCGCGGATGCCGATACACGTCTAATTTCCTAAGATTTGTTCAATATATACGCCGAAACGTTGAGTTAAAGGCACCGTAATTCTCCCGGTCGGCCGTAAGTGTGCGCCGCTGCCGTATGCGGTACCAAATTGACGGAAACTAATTTTGGCGTTCCTTTATTTTCGCGAAAAAGGACAATCTATGTCAATTTTATTGATCTTTGTGGTTCTTGTGATGGTTTCTCATGCTTAAATTTTGGGAAAATTGATTACTTGCCAATCTACAAAGTTGGCGGAGCTTTATTCGCGAGAGCCTGTTTATTTCCAAAATATGCTACTTTTTCAAACTTTTTGAGGTTCCTGGTATTAATCACGTCTGTGCAAGCTAGTTCTGCCATTTTCTACCCATTCTGAGTAGTTTATCGTCGATTTTGACGGTGGTACATTTTGGCCCACTACAGTTATTCGTGACCTGACCTCAGGTCAATGGCTGGAGGTCACTGATACTTTGCCCAATGACGGCAACTAGATGTCTGCTTCACTCCACACTAAAAATGTTATGGATTATTCCGTCAATTTCCGAAAAAAACGGCGATATGTCTTAAAAATGGGCTTGACCTTAGGTCAATGCTCCGGAAAAGTCCGAAAAATCTGAGATAGCAGATTTGTTGCATCTATCTCGATCACTAATCGCTGAAAGTATTATTGAGATATCTTATTTTGCGAAAAAGTTAGAGGGCGCTAAACTTTTTTCGACCTAGGTCTGTTTGACCTGACCTAGGTCAGGCACCTGACCTGACCTGAGGTCAACATTTTGACACGAGACGTAAAATTGATGGAGTAAAAGCTACACAAAGTTTCGTGACTCTCTGTTTGTTGGTTCTCTCGCAATCCCAGAAAAACCTCAGGGGGGGCAGTCAACTGCCCCCCCCAGTCGGGGACGGGTTAATGGGAGGTCTCCTTGCTGGCTGAACTGCAGTTCTGGAAATTAGTTCATTCCTATCCCAGCGCGCTTGTTTAAGTGTTCGTTGTGCTCTAGAGCGTTCGTTTTCGAATTGGAGCTCCTGCCTCACATATACCAGCTTGAATTTGTTGGTCCTTCCTTTCACGCCGTTGAACTGCAGCATTCTCGGTTAGGACCCGTACACCATCTTGAATCGGATGGTTTTCCCCTTATGCCGCTGAATGGTAGCATTCTTAGTTAGGATCGTATACACTCTTGAATTGGATGGTTTTCCTTTTATTCTCCTGAAATGTAGCATTCTGCGCTGGCCTGCCCCAAATTTTCCAGCCTATTCCTCTTTACTTTTCTGCTGAGCCAGACGGAGCCCATTTCAGTGTCGCGGATCTCTGGTGTCCACAAAACATACAAACCACATCAGAGAGCCTTCAGACGGAGGCTAGGCTGCCAGCGACAGGAACGAAAAGAATGGTCGCAATAGATAAGATAAAGCACAAAGTAAAGGATAAAATCTAAAGCGATGTCTAAAAGACTTCATCTTTCTATCTTACATCTACATGCATACCTGTACACACGGGGCCAAATGCAGCTTTTTATTTGATAAGTAGTAACAACAAAACTTATAAATTTCTGCTCGTCAAAATAAAGTGGGCTAAATCCGCTGACAAAACCACACTTGGGGGAGGTTACATTGTTGGGCCTTCTGTTCGCCCCTTCCCTCCAATCATTTAAAGAAATCGATATCCCTGCGTTCAGTGTCGGGAGTCCACATACGATTTCCATGAATAGCACAGACGCACTTCGAAGGGGCAACAAAGCAAGTGTTTCTCACGAAACTTCAGAGTTTTCTTACCTAAATGTAGCGTTGTTGCGCCTTGCTGAACGAACCACAGAAGCTAGCACCTCACTACGCACAATCGGGAATCGACAACTGGCCATCTGCTTGTCTTGACGGGGACGCCCATGCCTTGCGAAAAACTCCACGGCCGCCCGCGTGTCGCATTGATCACCCACTTCCGGACTTCCAGTAAAACTTACTGAGATGTAGTAGAATGTTTCCAATATATTCAGTCTTCGTCAGCAAGTTCAACACACAAAAGTTCACGCAACAAAAAACAGTTTCAATTGACGTTGAATTTCTGGATGTATGTGAGAAAATCACACTGCTATCCTTCTACAGAACCTGTAAGTAAATGTTAATCTGCCCTGCTTTTTTGGTACTACGAGTCACCACTGTTTTCAACCATTTTACACACCCCGCCCCAATGTTAATCGTTTGATTCATCGCAATGCGCACTGCCTCCATCTTTTGTCTGTTTTTCCGGTTTTCAGTTTTAAGGGGGCTTTTCTGATTTTTGTCCTGGCCCACTCTTTGATGAAATCCTGGCTATGCCCATGCAACACAGTGTGCAGAGTGTAAAAGGAGCATAAGTGGCATTTCAGAATGAGGCAGCAGCTTATGTCATGATGCATGTTGCTGAGCAATAAAACAATCAAAAGGCAATAATAGCAAATAATCCCAGTTTTTACATCAGTTAGCAAAACTGGCCTGAAAATCTTTCTAGAGACCATCATTTTCTTCATGGGACATGACTGGCATTATGATGGTGTCAAGTTACATGAATATTGCATACCAAAGTGCAGACTGCAGTGTGATGCATTTAGGCCCATGGACGGCTGTCCCCAGACACATATTTCTCCATGCTGGGTGCATTACATCAAGTACTGTTCAACTTTGAAGCTCTTGCACTCTTATTGGTAACTTATATTTTGGTATAATTATAAAGCTTTTCTTGCCATAAACTTTGACACCGATCTGGTGCTTGTCTCCAAACTTTGATCAGCTGATCCAGTTATCCACCTCCTACCTCAGATTTGTCCTTTTTGGATATCCAAGGACACCGCACGTCCGTCAAGTTGGCGACAGATTCACATTCAATTCATATTCGATCCAGTCACAATTGGCAGACCCTACCAAATCTTTCTAAAAGGGAGACAGTGATAGGAGCTTGATTGCTGAATCTGAAAATAATGCTTTCTGAAAGGGACATTTAGATTTATTCCGATTTTCACCCTTGAAGTGTTACTAAAATGGCATCATCAAAGTCAGGTGGACCCCTGCAATATCCGTGAAAATTGTACAAAATAACAAATAAAATATGCTTATTTTAAGAATAATACTCACCAGGAGGGACACTTAAAAATTATTATGTTATAGGTATTCAAAGTGCATGAAGTGATGCCATTAAGGCAGGGGGACCCCATCCATATCTTCGAAACTTATACCATTTGTCAAGTTAATTACCCTCATTATAAAAAGGGGATCTTTTAAACAGGGACGTTTAAAGATTCCCCATCTAAAGGCATAGAAAGTTCAAGGTCATAGGTCCCTTGTTTTGAAATGGCGCACATATTTGGGTGCGTTTTTTGCTGCACATTTCGCGAGGAATCCGTGGGATGTTTTGTGAACTGTCGTTCTTTACGGATTCGAAAGGGAATTCGGCGTGGAATTCCGAGTGAAATCTGGGAATCGTCTCAGACACGGCTGTCGAATGCGCGGGCGGTGGCATGATCAAAAGGACGGCTATGAATGAGGCGAAGAACGTACAAATACCATTCATCATTGGGTAATGGTTGAGCAGGCTTCCCACTTCTCATAACTCCAAAAACCCACGTAGTTGTCAAGCCATATTGGTGTCAAAAGATGCGCAGTTGAAAAATAGGTCAAATGCAGGCTTGTGCGCCTTATTAATGCCACAACTTCTCCAAAATAACCTCTTGAAGTGGTCCAGTCACCGACCGCCTTCACAATTAGCACGACGGCAAAGCACGGAGCATCCCTGCGAAACAGATCAACGCCAACCCACAAGGGTCGACGATTTGCGAAGGTTTCGTGAAATATGGCGTCACTGAAAGATTTACCAATATGCAGCAATCTCGAAACTCGAAATAAGGAATCTGGCGGTATTGAAACGGAACAGGTCGAGGTGGACTGGGACCGATCAAGGACAGGCGCGAGTGCCCGGGAGAGAACAGGGACAGAGAAGGATAACTGGGATTGCACATGGATATGGAATCGGACCGGGATGGGATAGGGAGAGAGATCAGGACTGTATGGGGACGGGCATTGAAGGGGATTGAAACGGGACGGTGAAAAGACGCTGGGACAGGGAAGGGGCAAGAAAAGAGATGGTGGCGGGACGGGGACAGAGAGGGACGGAAAAGGGAGTGGAACAAGAAGGTTTGGTAACTATGGAGAGAGATAGTAACGGGATAGGCGCAATGATGGGGTATTGGACGAAGCCAATAACCCGGCGTTGGCTGGGGTGTTTCACCACTTTCCATTGACGAGGAGGTTTAACCCGGAGCGCCCCCTCCCCGTCTATCTCGAGAACCAATCGCCCGATTCGGCTGATTCAAACGGCAATCGATAGCGCCGAACCGTGCGGTCCTGCGGTATGTGCATGGTTTAATTTTGGGCCACTGATGATGATGTCACAGATAGGGATGCACCGGATATCCGGTCCGGCCGGATATCCGGCCGGATATTAGAGATTATCCGGTATCCGGCATCCGGCCGGATATTTTTGTGATCCGGCCGGATATTGCCGGATATTTAAGTTCCCGTTGTACGATCAAGACGTTGCTCTAATGTTTGTGTCCAAAACCGTTTCAGGAGAAACGTGGCTTGTTGTATTAGATTGTCGATGTAACTGGCAGTTCCAGGTCGGCCTGGAGACCTTGGAACCAATACTTTTCTGCATTGGTCCGGGAGGTCCCGTCCCGTCACCATCTCTTTACTTGTCCCTTTCCTGTCCCAGCGTCTTTTCACCGTCCCGTTTCAATCCCCTTCAATGCCCGTCCCCATACAGTCCTGATCTTTCTCCCTATCCCATCCCGGTCCGATTCCATATCCATGTGCAATCCCAGTTATCCTTCTCTATCCCTGTTCTCCCCCGGGCACTCGCGCCTGTCCTTGATCGGTCCCAGTTCACCTCGACCTGTTCCGTTTCAATACCGCCAGATTCCTTATTTCGAGTTTCGAGATTGCTGCATATTGGTAAATCTTTCAGTGACGCCATATTTCACGAAACCTTCGCAAATCGTCGACCCTTGTGGGTTGGCGTTGATCTGTTTCGCAGGGATGCTCCGTGCTTTGCCGTCGTGCTAATTGTGAAGGCGGTCGGTGACTGGACCACTTCAAGAGGTTATTTTGGAGAAGCTGTGGCATTAATAAGGCGCACAAGCCTGCATTTGACCTATTTTTCAACTGCGCATCTTTTGACACCAATATGGCTTGACAACTACGTGGGTTTTTGGAGTAATGAGAAGTGGGAAGCCTGCTCAACCATTACGGCGGCTGTGCGCCCTAACTCCACAAGAACAAGGGATAAGCGGCGTTGCGTTGCTAACTCGACTGTCGAACGTGTGTTTCAAAATATGTTGAGTTCTCATTTACACAGAAAAGAATGTAAGTGAAGTCTTGCAGTGCCAAAGGAAATTCAGAAGGCATTTTTGTGTAGCTGGTGGCAGGAATTTCGATAAATTGAGGCTTCAAACACTTATGGGTTGTTGAGCGATTATATACCTGCACAGATAACTCCAGTGAAAATGATCTCGTGTCCCTCTTCTGTTCAACATGAGGGTATTTTGAAGACTGATATGTCCTTTAGAATCCCATATATATTTACCATCATATTACCAAGTACTCTGCACTTCATGTATTTGACACCATCTTCGCTTTTTAAATAATCAAAACTAACTCATTGATGCATTGTCATTCTGCTGGCTGGCTGATGGAGACTTATCACCAAATGCACTATTCAGCAGAAAAATGGTCATATTGGTCATTGGCAGCACTGAGGCATAAATACTAAAATGTTAAATGACAAACCATGAAATATGTTACTGGTCCCAACCCTCTTATGTTACTGATATTGGCTGTGCATCACAAAGTGCTCATTTTCTGATGAAGAAAAATGGTAAGGATCATTAAAAATGCAATGCTGCAAATATTTATGATGCATCAATGCACAATGCCATTCCAACATGCAGCATGTGAAAAAGTTACTGAGTAGCGCTACCATTCATTTAGCTGCCAGCCACCACATCACTGGTCTCTGGCATCTGTTTGGATTCTCTATTAAATAATTTGACAAGAGCATTCTTAAGGTTTAGGTATTTTACCTGTTGTCAGGAGATATCTTGCTTAAAAAGTAATCTAACCTGACTATAACCTAACATAATCTAATGTAACCTGACCTAACATACCCAAACAATCACATTCAGATTTATTGATCCAAAGAGATGTTACCAATTTAAAGTGACATATCAAGGCCCCCTTGGAGAAAACTCCATGTAAACAAGATGTTGGCAGATGTTCTAATTGTGTTTGTTTATGGCACAAGATAACTTGATTTTCCTAAAAAAAAAATTGGTGGGGTTGTAAGTGATTTTTGATTTCATGTGGAGGTTTTTCAGCACAGTAATGTAGCAAAAGTGGTCTACAAAAAGGTAGTAATGTGAAATATTGATCTGATATGTCTTCATCTGTGTTAATGATGATCAGCACTTGGTGACTGTTCATCTTGGTGGCTTGAGAAATGTTGTACTTTGCAGTGCAGAGGTATAATTCTAAGGAGAGTCATTTTTAATTATGAATGGATTTCCAATCACTGTCACATTTGTTGAAGAGTGGAATAGATGTCAGTCTTTTATGGGTAAAAGTGTAAAAATGTGGTCATAGTGACAAAAACAATGCACAGTTTGCTGTTGCAACATGCCAGTTTTGTATGAGATGCATCAGAGAGATTAAAAAAATAGACTGAAAATATTGCATACAAGGCCACTGCCTAGATTGACATTTGTTGGTAGCCCATATTTGACTGTTGTGTTTTACTAGTTATGTTTTTTATTGTTCCTATTTCCATCCATATTATTTTGTTGTCTAACAAATTTTTGCATACTTATAAGCATTGTTTGTGTAGGGAAAAACTGACTGTTTAGGAAATCGGCAACACCTTAGTCCATCTGATATCTCTAGTTTTGAACATATGCCCTTGCTGTGCCGTGCAGGAGGCTGCAGTAGCTGGCCGGCCGGCACCACCATGTGGTCCCCGGACGTCCTCTCGCTGGACGTGCTGTGGTCGCCGAACGCGGCGTACCTGCTGTCGCTGGCGGCGACGGCGGCGGCCGGCCCGCTGTTCCGGCGGCTGCCGACGGCCGACCAGCGACGCTGGCTCGGCTCGGCGCTGGGCCTGCTGGTGCTGGCGCTGAGCTGCGGCGTCGGCGCCGTCCACCCGCTGGCCGCCGTGCTCGGCAACGCGCTCCTGCTGCGGCTGGTCAGCCCCAGGTGTGGCCACTGCTGGGGAGAGGGGGAGGGGAGATGGTGGGGGAGCTGTGGGGCGCGTTGGAGGCAGGCAGGAGCAGCAGGCTTGGCAGGATGGTCCTTATCCCACCATCAGGGCCACCTGGGACGTTGGGATGTCGCTGCATCATGCAGCAAAACAAATGTGTGGTACAGCTGGGTGAAGTGTTGTTGCAGATAACCTGCTTTTTTTCTCAGAATATTAAGTACCAGGAGTCTGTTTGGGTGGCTGCCCGCTGTTTTCGCCTTGGAGCCAGTGTCCCGAATCAGCAAAGTCGTCTCACTAGTCTTCGTGAGGACCGACAGTGGGACATATCAAGAGTGGCAGAACCACATGCTGGCGCGTTTAGAGTCGCCAGTAGTCGGTTGTGTCAAGCGCGTCACGCATGGCACTTGTCCATGTCGCCTGTTGTTTATCCTTGTCACCTGTTGTACATGCGCCACTGTCTGCCGGCAGGTACGTCCACGTGGTCAGCTTCTGCTTCTCGTTCGGCTACCTGGCCTGGGTGCGTCTGCTGGATGCCTTCATCGAGCCTGTCTCCCCGCTGGTCAACCTGGTCCAGATGCTGGCCAGTCTCAGGGTGAGCGTGGGCGTGGTCAGCTGGCCGCTCGGTTGTGTGAGAGAAGCCTACTGTTGGCGTGGTGCGCTGTGATGCGTGGCAGTGCGTGTCGTTGTTTTTATAGTATTGCGTCGTTGTTTTTTATAGTGTTTATAGTGTGGCGTCTGTTTTTGGTGCCGGTGACGTCTGCTACTCGTTTGTAAGTGACGGTCGGCTGGCCGTTGCTCGTTAGTGACGGGTGTGAGCTGGTCTGTGACGGAGGTCATTTGGCCGTTGCACGTTAGTGACGGGTGTGAGCTGGTCAGTGACGGAGGTCAGTTGGCCGTTGCTCGTTAGTGACGGCTGTGAGCTGGTCAGTGACGGAGGTCGGTTGGCCGTTGCTCGTTAGTGACGGGTGTGAGCTGGTCAGTGACGGAGGTCCCTTGGCCGTTGCTCGTTAGTGACGGGTGTGAGCTGGTCAGTGACGGAGGTCAGTTGGCCGTTGCTCGTTAGTGACGGGTGTGAGCTGGTCAGTGACGGAGGTCAGTTGGCCGTTGCTCGTTAGTGACGGGTGTGAGCTGGTCAGTGACGGAGGTCAGTTGGCCGTTGTTCGTTAGTGACGGCTGTGAGCTGGTCAGTGACGGAGGTCAGTTGGCCGTTGCTCGCTAGTGACTGGTGTGAGCTGGTCAGTGACGGAGGCCAGTTGGCCGGTGCTCGTTGGTGACGAGTGTGAGCTGGTCAGTGACGGAGGTCAGCTGACCGGACGGCGGTCACCTGACTGTTGCTCGTTAGTGACGAGTGTGAGCTGGTCAGTGACGGAGGTCAGCTGACCGTTACCCTCTTGTGACGGGTGTCCCACCGTCGGCAGCTGGTGGGTCTGGCGTTTGAAGTGCACAGCAGCTGGCGAATGCGTCGCGAGGCCGAGAAGGCTGAGGTCTCGGAGCAAGTCCTTGCCGAGCTGGCCACCACGGCTGTGGCGCCATCTACTGTCGACCAGCTGCATTACATGCTGTTTTACGTGGGCATCGTGACTGGTGATTATTGACAGTTTGGCCATGGCGGCCATAATACGTGTTGCTCTTGAATGGTCAGTCGTTGTCCGTTTGTGGTTTGGTGCAACCCTGTAGTACGAAAGTTTTTGCGAATTATTCTTACATATGTGTGACAGTTCTGTTGGTTCTGTTACTTGCAGCTTTACATCTAGCTTATACTTGGTACAAAGGTCGTGTGCCACATCTCTTACTGAATCACGGTAACATAATGCATTTACGGAGCAGCTGTGCCAGTTATCACGGCCCGTATATTGTATTCAGTCATTCGCCATCTCGTTAAATTTCGGGCTCTTCAGTATCATTCATTGATTCACTCATTGTTTCCCTCTCACTTGGAAGCAGCATGATTCAGTCGCTAAAGAATGTTGACTGACGCAGATTCATGTCTTAATTTTGGCATCTCCTGCTCCCAGAAACAAGGCTTAATTTTAGGGGATGGGGGCAGGGTCGCACGTCCACATGCTGATCCTTTAATGTTTTGTTAGGTTATCGGGCGTGTTCCCAGCGACTGCTTTCATTTCATGTGGATCTCCGCGAGTCCCTAATAACCGTTTGGCCGTCGTTAACGTGCAGTAAGCGTGCCCTTGCCAACCCACACCATGTGCTGAAGTCTGCGTCCGCGCAGGCCCGTACTATACATACTCGACGTACCAGCACTGCGTGAACGGCACCTTCTGGCCCCATGTGGACTGCGGCGGCTGGGCGCTACGTCGGGCCCGTTTCATGCCGCTCTACGCCGTGCTGTTCCTTATACTGGGGCATCTCTGGCCCATCGAGGTAAGACACGTGCAGAAGTGCGCCTTGTTGGGTCAGTCGTAGTTTCGTAAGAACCGCCACGGTGTGACGTGGTTGGCTGCCAAGCGTTAGAGCTGTCGACAAAACGCCCGTGTCTGCCGGAGCCCGAATGTGATCTGGATTTACCGTGATTGGGCTACGTACATCGGTTGTCTTCGTTACAGTCTGTTTTTCGCGTGCCGCGGTCCCCAGCTTTCGTCACGCGTCTCGCTTCGATATGTAGCTGTGGCGGATTAACCTGCTCTGCACGTCGTGCGGTGGGCCGATGCCTGCATCACGTGCCCGTTTGAATGTGCACCCCGCGTGCCGCCGTCTGAGCCGTGCCTCACGTGCCGGCAGTACGTGGAGACGGCGGAGATGGCGGCCAGCTCCGTGTGGTACCGGCTCTGGTACATGTACCCCGTCTTCGCCCACTTCCGGATGCGGATGTACATCGGGTTCGCGCTGTCGGAAGTGGCCTGCATGACGCACGGGCTGGGCGCGTTCCCGACGGCCGCGCAGGCGCGCCCCGGCAGGGGGCCATCCCGGCACGCCGAGCTGCTGCTGATGTGAGTGGTGGGGTCTGGGGTCACCGGAGATGACCTGGAGTTACTGTTGGTGACTGGTGTTGGTGCGGGTGGGATGGCCTGGTGTCACTGTGAAAGGTGGTGATCAGGGTTCAGTGCAAGTGCTGGTGACTTGGCATTAGTGGAGATGAGCTAGTGTCATTGGAAGTGTTCTGTTGTGAAAATGTTACTGGTGATGACCTCAGTCACTAGAGGTGACTGGTTTTACTGTGAGTTTACTTGTGTTGTACATGATGGCATGGTATCACTGAAGGTGACCTGGTGTCACTGCCATTGGTGATGACCTGGTGCCATTGTGATTGGTAGTTTTGTGTGAGTGTTGGTGGCTGGTATGACTGTTGGTGGTGACCTAGTCTCACCGTGAGTGATGTGGTGTCATCGCGGATTGTGATGACATGGTGTCACCGTGAGATACCAGCTGGTGTCTCTCGATAGTGGCAACGTGGTGTGGTGAATGTTGCTGATATGGTGCTGCTAGCAGAATTGGAATCCCACTCGCAGCGTTTTGAGTCTAAGTGCGAAGGGAAAACGGTCAGACCTGTTTCTGCGAAGCTTTCTGGCAGGTTCACAGCTGACCGCTCTGCACGTATCAGAGCGGCTCCCTGAAAAGGATTTGACATAGTGCACCGCACCACCTGCCAAGTGCCACCACACGCCCGCACTCTGCACAAAAGCTTACTGCCTCCGTCCACTCTCTCTCGAATGAGATCAAGGCTAGAGAATTACGTTTGATCTGTTTGAGGCCCGGGCACGTGCGTTACAAATAGGTTCTTGAGCCGCTCAGCAGACACACTGATTCACTGCTGGGCTTTTGAAGCGGGTCCTTCATACACCAAATGTCCGCAGACCCACGAGATGATTCTGTGCGTTTCCAAATTCAATCTTCTAGAGGTCAGCGGATTCGCTGCTTATCAGCTCACGCGCCGATCCGATACTCAGCGTTCGAAAACAGATCCTGCGAATGCTGAGCGGCTGGAGGCCTCGTGCTGGCCTGGCGTTGCCGTGATTGATGACGTGCGGCCTGGTGATTGATTGCTGCTGGTGTGATTGATGGTGCCTTTATGGCCGTGTGCCTAGTGACGTGTGACTCGGCAATACATACTCCTGATGAGCAGTTCTGGCCCGGTGCCACCGTGCGTTGTGACGCGCGACTAGGTGTTGTCCTGATTTTGCCGCCCAGTGCCGTTCCGATATTCCGATACGACCGTCAGATTTGTTAATGCCGTAACAACTAATGCGCACCATGACGCCCGGACCTTTGGCAGAGCATACTTTGAAACGAATGCGGCCCACGCAGCGACACAGCGCTCGGAGCACGCGATTCCATTGCCGGACAGCGGGCCCTTTCCCCTCGTCTTCTGGTCCTGACCGACCCCACTCCTCGGCAGGCTGAACGACGAGGACCGGCTGGCGACGGCGCAGTACGACTTCGAGGCGGTGCACAACATCCGCGAGGACCGCGTGGAGCTGGACGTCACCATGACGTCCGTGCTGAAGCAGTGGAACACCACCGTCCAGTACTGGCTGTACACGGTGGTGTACCGCGCGACGCCGGGCACCAAGGTGTTCAGGTCAGCGAGGGGGGAGTCCGGTACTGGCCGTACACTCAAGTTTATTGTAGTACCCGGGCACGGAGGTGGCCAGGTCAGAGGATGGGCGGAGGTGGCTGGCCGGGGAACGGAGGAGGGTGGCAGGGCAGGGCACCCACAGCTGTGCGGTGTCTTTCGTTGTCCCTGCGGGCCGAGCGTGACGCAGCGGTTCTCGCCACGTGACGGGGCCTCGGTGTTCCGTTGCTCCCTCTGGCCGCAGACGATCGAAATTTAGACCATCGTGACGTCACGCCCCGGTCGTCAGTGTGACGTCACGCTCCGCGGTCCGTCCGCAGGGCGTCGGTGACGATGCTGGTGTCGGCGTTCTGGCACGGCGTCCGCTCCGGCTACTACCTGTCGCTGCTCTCCTGCCCGCCGTACATGGTGGTGGAGGACCTGTGGGAGCGCCTGCTGCGCCGCCGGCTGCGGCCGCCGGCGGCGCGCGCCTACGACGCGCTGACCTGGCTCCTGCGCGTCTCCATGTTCAGCTACCTGAGCATGGGCTTCCTGCTGCTGGGCGCCGGGCCCACGCTGGCCTACTGGCGGTCGGTGTACTTCGCCGGGCACCTGGTGCCGGCGCTGCTGGGCGCGGCGGCGCTGGCGCTGGCCTGGGTCCGGCCACCGATCCGGCCGCCGGCCAAGGCCGACTGAGGACCGCCAGCCGGCCGGGCGGCGCCGGCCGCCGACGGCAGGAGGGGGAGGGGACGCCGACCCCCTCGAGACTGATGATGGAAAAGGTAGCTCACGGAAGCCGTCGAAGGAGAAGTGCGGTTAGACAGGCGATATTCGGGCGTCGATACTTCGGAATGTTGATGGACAGTGACGTGCCAGGAACTAGCGTTCACACGTTCGTAGCATCAACGGGGTGGCCCCGTGAACCTGTCGTGAAAGGTAACGCTTACGTATGCTTAAAGCAGGAACTAAAGAACATACTTAAAGGCGTGGTTACGTAGATACATAACCGCATGCACAGCGCCTGCATCTGCCGTATACTCTGTTTATGCACTGTATACCATCTGTCTATATGCACTGTATACCATCTGTCTATAAGTGCATCATCCGCGATATTGTCAAAAGAGAACATTGCACAGAAATTACGCCACTCATCACAAGGTACGCACCTCGTGACACCATACAACTGCCATTGGCGTGCACGTCAACTCAAATGACCAACTGGAGCATATCTTCCATCTGTAATTTGTGGCCCACACGAGACCCCCCCAAATGGCTACCTTTGATGGTCCACGGCGTGCTGAGGCTGGATTATATTCAATCAGCAGATTGGCGAACACAGCCGGGCACGAGGGACACAACGGAACACTGAGAACCGTGGGACACAGCAGGGTTCAATGGACACAGCGGAACACCGAGGACCGTGGAACAACGGGACACGAAGGACACAGCGAAATACTGAGGATCGTGGGACACACCAGGGTTCAATGGACACAGCGGAACACTGAGGACCGTGGAACAACGGGACACGAAGGACACAGCGAAATACTGAGGATCGTGGGACACAGCAGGGTACAATGGGCACAGCGGAACACTGAGGACCGTGGGACAACGGGACACGAAGGACAGGGCAGACGCCGGAGACCGCCCCGCTATCGGTGTTCCGTTCAGAGGTGTGGTAGTGGCAGCGAAGACGAGATATGATGTGACGAAAAAATTTCTGTGATTTTATGTGACATGGTTTAATCGTTCAGATGCCAACTAGTAGAAATTTGTGAAGTGTACGCTACTGTTTTGTTGGTGTTTTGCGTTGCACTTGGTCTTTCATTATCCAGTAGTCTTATCTTTCGTTGCGAGAGCCTTTTCTGGGCTTGCAGCGCGCTGTGTTGTGGTTGGTAGAGCCATTTAGTGTTTGTATAACAAAGAACAGAAAACCTCAGACATTCCTCTCGTACTACATATTTTCGCTGTACTCACTAGCAACGGAAGCCCAAGCATGTGCGCCGTGTGAACTTTTCATTGGTGGTCTTGGTGTGAATCAGTCCCGGTGAATCGAGCTTGAACGACTGAACGCCAGCGGTACCGTGTAGCAGTCGCCTCGTGATGTGTGTTCCGTCGGTACCTCCGGCTCCGGAGATACGGTGTTCCGCCGTCGCCGCCGGCCGCCGAACTGCAGCTGGCTTACATGTACGACCCGTGGCCGGGCGTCGTCCTCTCTCAAGTGCTTCCCCGGACCACCCTATGTCAGATCATCTCGTGTGTGATCACCCTTTGTCAGGTCGCCTGTTGTCGGGCCACGTGGTGTCGGACCATCCTTGCCAGGTCACCTCGTGTCGTGCCACACGGCATGAGGTCATCTCGGTTCAGGCCACCTGCGCTCCAGGCCGAGGGGCCGGCTCCGCCTGTCCAGCGCTGATCGCCCCCGCCGGCCACCGACGGCGTCGCCCGGCAGTGAAGAGGTGGCAGCCGTGGATGACCTGTGCCGCCACCTCCCCCGGTCCTCGCCGGTCACCGCGCACGTTGGCGGGGGGGAAGCAATGCCGGACTGACGTGGGCCTCCGCACGTCGCTGTCGTCGGCACCGCGTTGGAAGCCGCCGGCGGCCGGGGTCTACCATGTCACGCTCTGCCACGTGTATACGTGGATCACATCCAGCAGCATGAAACTGAACTACCGGCATCGCCTGACGTGCTGCGAGCAGCAGGCTTCTTCTGTCGAATTCCGTATCACATGGATACCGAACACTGTCAGTATGGATCATTTATTTTGTATGCGAAAAAGAGCGCACGGCTTCGTGAGTTGTAACAGGAGTGAGCATTGCAGAGTGTCATGCGATATAATGGATCAATGTCCCCTGGTCATGAACACATTTCATTGCGTGGAATATAATAAACGGACAAATGCATACCTACCTACAGAACCGATCGATAGTGTCGAGTCTAGAAGCTCGACGCATCTCACTAGAAGATGGCACTACATAATGCGACTGGCCCTATGGGAACAATTACAGCAGCTACCAATTCCAACCCATGCTCCCGCTGGAATGTCCATTTTACGGCACAAATCTACTGGTACCCGGTGCACTCGAGAACGCAGTGACAAGAAGAACAGGTGACTGGAAGTGACTGATAAAACGGGACTTAGACTGAGAACGAGAGGAAACTACAAGAACAGGCAACTGGAAGTGACTGATAAAACGGGACTTAGACTGAGAACGACAGGAAACTGTCGACGCAGAGGAAACGTGGCAAAAC
Organism: Capitulum mitella; assembly: GCA_030062745.1. Lineage (NCBI taxonomy): Eukaryota > Metazoa > Arthropoda > Thecostraca > Pollicipedomorpha > Pollicipedidae > Capitulum > Capitulum mitella. The sequence continues at coordinate 21,597,183 of CP099851.1, read as the reverse complement.
GCTGCCTTTTAAAAGAGCGAGATATCCTACGTAAATACGCTTCACGTAAAACGGCTGTGAGGTAAGCACATTTGTTCGTGAGTCGCGTGTCAAGTAGGGTACACAAACCGCTGGACTATTCGGCGAGTCGCGTGCTGCGCCTACTCGAGCACTCTCATCACCAGCCGGCTACAGAGACGCCTCCCACAAATTCTGCCAGTGGCATCCGCCCCGCCTCCGCGGGCCGGGGAAGCCGTCTCTAGCTCACTTTCAACGAGCACGTTTGTCCGGGTGCGCTGCTCTGATCCACGAACACGGTCCCGCGGGCGGACCATGCGGACCACGGTCCAGGGAGCGAACCGCATAGCCATTCCGTGGTGACCGCGGACCGTCAGCCATGGATGCAGCCGGGAAGAGGGGGGACAATGGGTTCATGTCCCTTTGAGAATTGTATATTTCAGGTTTTTTATGAGCACCAACAAAGGAACACAAAACTCTGGAGTACTGGAAATAACGGCCAAAATCCACAGTTTTCGGTTTTGAGTGTGAGGGAGGGTTGTCCCACTCCTTGACAAAATCCTGGCTACGCCCATGCCATCAGCAGCAACACGGACCCGCCCGCGTCAGAGCGCACCAGGGACCGCTCTCAGCTGTTCCTGCGGGGGCCGCTGCGCCACGGACGCCCGTCCGTCGCAGCAGCGTGCGGCGCACCCGGACTGAAATCCAGCCATCCAGCCGACCGTCTCCGGGCCGACGACCTCCGGACGAAACAGCCGCCGAATTCCCGAGCGCAGAGCCGTCCCCGACAAAGCCTGTCATCGGCCCCGGAGGCGTCCCCCACGAGCACCAGGCGGTACCGGACAAGGCTTCTTGGAGCCGCGCGTCCTTCAGAATCCAAAACCACTCGCCAGCGCGGTCTGCGGGCGTATAACAGTCCCACCGGAAATACGGCCCCGAGCAGTTGCACGTTGAAATCACCCGCCGGAAATACGGCCCAAAACAGTTGCACGTTGAAATCACAGAGTTCCTGCAGCGTTCTCCGCCGACCGCGCGCTGTTGCAGCCGGCGGCCGGGTCCAGGCCGAGACTGCCCGCAGTCCAGAGCCGTTCCCGGCCGGGTGACGGCAGCGGGCAACCCCAGACCTCGCGCCCGTTCTGATGAACAGGAAAGCAGGCCTCTGGCCGGTCACCTGGAACCTGGGGGCGCGTTGAGCGTGGGCCAAACCCGCACGGCACTGGGTCGAACAGCACGGCTGGCGGCTGCCTTCTAACGTGTGTCTGGAAGCGTCAGACGACCGCGACAAAACCTGATCAGAGGAATGAGAAAAAGCTATACACGGCTCTCAAACCCCACATTTTCCGTGCGCACGAGGTGGGAAGCGTCACCCTTCCATGCCTCCAGGTCCCGGTTACCCCGGTGAACCGCCAAACGATCACGTCTCGCTGCCGTGGAAATTTAAGAATCGATGATCATGCACGAACTCCAATGGAACACCAGAAAAGAAGACTACGCAGGGCTGCACTGGCGAGCATGCTGTCAGAGCACTGGATGCTGACGAAATTTCGGAGTCTGCGTCCAGACTGCGTACCGAGCGACCAGAAACCGCACAGTCGCACGCGCTCTTAACCACACACCACCTGCAAGGTCAGGCAAATCGCAAAACTGTCATACACAAGTCTGTCGCATCAGGACAGATTGAGCCGTTGTTCGTCCACTACGATACACGTCACATGGCAATGTCCAAAGCCGCCATCTTTACGTTAATACTATTCATTCTCCAGCCGACGGGGATGGAGCTTTTGACAGCCAAGCCGGATCCAGCCAATGACAGGCGATACGTTTCCGACTTTACAACGCCGATAAATTCACCAAACGTATGTCCCGCCACACCAGACACCGAAGGAACCATCTGCACCATGCACGCCCGCAGCGGAAAATGCGATGCTGCGTCAAGGGAATGCTCCTGTAAACTTCGCAGTGTCTGCCCGTAACTCGGAACGCCATCAATTGAGATGAACGGCCTATAAACCAGGCAGACTGAAGAAAATACGACGGCCGATCTGCTGTGGAAGAAAAGGTGCACGACTCAGGCGCTACACCTACTCACGAAGTGGAACGGATAGTGGGAAGTCCTTTCTAGCACGTCGTTATAGGTAAACTGGCAAAATAGGAGCAGGTGATTATCAGAGAACCTGAAGACGTCTACTGATAAACCGGCTCGATAAAATGGCACATTTCTATTGCGATATTAATAATCTCAACGCTTAAAACCTATAGCAGCGCTCCGGATCAAACCCTTACCAACAGCTGATCTAAACGGATCAAACCCTTATCAACAGTTGATCGCTGGATTGCCTCCATCTAACCATCTACAGCTATCCATTACCGGTCGACGGCCGATCTAGCGTCGGCCGTCGACCGACGGCCGACACTAGATCAACTCCAAACTAGTCTCCAGTTTGATCAGACTCCAGCCGAACGTCCATCACTGGGTCAACCGCCTACCAATAATCCATCACTGCACCAGCTCAGGACAATCTGCCCAATCGACTGCCAGCTGTGGTTCCAACAGTCTACAGGTGGATCATTTAGGAACTACAGGTCTATTGCTGAATAAGCTACGGAACAAAGCCCACCAGTGGATCGCTTCTAGACCAAACGTCTACTGTTGGCTTAGCTCCGAACGTCCACGACTGGACTAGCTCCAAACGACTATTGCAGACTCAGCTCCGTACTTTCACGGCTGGATCAACTCCAAACGTCCACCGTTGAATCAGCTCCGAACGGGCACAGCTGGATCTGCTCCAAGCGTCTACTAACGGATCAGACCCCAGCACTTGCCGTCGGGCAAACTCCACCCATCGACCGCTGGATCAGCTCCAGACGTCTACTGCTGGATCAGCTCCGGGTTGGACAGGGCAGCGCGGCAGTACTCCGCGAAAAGGCGGTCGATGTAGTTCTGCCGGAACGGCAGCATGCCCTCCATGAAGCCAATATGGCCGCCGTGTGACGTCATCACGATGGCCACGTGCGACGTCTGCTGGACGGCCTCCAGGGGCACTCCTGGAACCGGAGAAATGGCGTTCTCAGGGTTGAGTGATAACGCGGAGTTCCCGGTTTGACGCCTCACGACGCCCTCGAGGTTGGCCAAAGCGCCCAAATTAAGGAAACGTCGGACAACAAGAGAGGATCAATACCAATACATCACGGTGAATTCAGTTACGTCAAATGAGGAGGGCGTGCAGACATCGTGGGGAGGGCACCAAACCTTACAAGAAAATTGCCTTCCGGATCTTGTCAGAGACGAAGACGGGATTGCTGGTCTCAACCCAATCCCATGGCTTTCTATGTTCAGCTGAACAGCGCATCACCGGCGAGGAGAGCCCCGGGCACTGGCGCTCAATCAAGGACCAGGCAACCGCCACCATCTCAGAACGAGACCATATCCGAGCTGTCCCTGCACCGGTCCGTCCAGGGACCCCCTCACAGACCTGTGTGGGGGTGAAACGGTCGTCCCCTCACTGGCCTGTATGGGAGATGAAGGGGTTGTTTCCTCACTGACCCGTGTGGCCGGTGCACGGGTCGTCCCCTCATTGACCTCTGGGGGTGAGGAGGTCGTCCCCTTACTGACCTGAATTGGGCATGACGGGGCTTTCTCCTCACTGACCTGTGATTGAGATGAAGGGGTTGTCTCCTCCATGACCTGTGTAGGATATGAAGGGGTTGTCTCCTCACTGGCCTGTGTAGGGGATGAAGGGGTTGTCTCCTCCATGACCTGTGTAGGATATGAAGGGGTTGTCTCCTCACTGACCTGTGTGGGGGATGAAGGCGTTGTCTCCTCACTGGCCTGTGCAGGAGATGAAGGTGTTGTCTCCTCACTCGTTGTCACTCACTCATTGTCTCCACCTCCTCCTCACTCACTCTTCTCACTGACCTGTGAGTGTGAGAAGGAGCCGTCCCCCAGCTCATCTCTGTGGGGGATGACGGGGTTGCGGCCTCACTGACCTGTGTGGGGGATGAGGGGGTCGCGCCCTCACTGACCTGTGTGGGGGATGAGGGGGGTCGCGCCCTCACTGACCTGTGTGGGGGATGAGGGGGGTCGCGCCCTCACTGACCTGTGTGGGGGATGACGGGGTCGCGCCCTCACTGACCTGTGTGGGGGATGAGGGGGTCGCGCCCTCACTGACCTGTGTGGGGGATGAGGGGGGTCGCGCCCTCACTGACCTGTGTGGGGGATGACGGGGTCGCGCCCTCACTGACCTGTGTGGCGGATGAGGGGGTCGCGCCCTCACTGACCTGTGTGGGGGATGACGGGGTCGCGCCCTCACTGACCTGTGTGGGGGATGAGGGGGTCGCGCCCTCACTGACCTGTGTGGCGGATGAGGGGGTCGCGCCCTCACTGACCTGTGTGGCGGATGAGGGGGTCGCGGCCTCACTGACCTGTGTGGGGGATGAGGGGGTCGCGCCCTCACTGACCTGTGTGGCGGATGAGGGGGTCGCGGCCTCACTGACCTGTGTGGGGGATGAGGGGGTCGCGCCCTCACTGACCTGTGTGGCGGATGAGGGGGTCGCGCCCTCACTGACCTGTGTGGCGGATGAGGGGGTCGCGGCCTCACTGACCTGTGTGGCGGATGAGGGGGGTCGCGCCCTCACTGACCTGTGTGGCGGATGAGGGGGGTCGCGCCCTCACTGACCTGTGTGGGGGATGAAGGGGTCGTCGGCGGCGTTGAGGCCCAACAGCGGGACCTTGATCCGGTGCAGTTTGTCGCAGAGCGAGGCCGCCGCGTAGTAGTCGTCCACGTCACGGAAGCCGAACTGCTTCACCACGAACGCCGCATCGAACTCCCGCACCGTGCGCGACTGAGGGCAGCGTCAGAGGGCTGAGGGCAGGGTCAGAGGGCTGAGGGCAGCGTCAGAGGGCTGAGGGCAGCGTCAGAGGGCTGAGGGCAGCGGCAGAGGACAGAGGGCAGCGTCAGAGGGCTGAGGGCAGTGGCAGATGACAGAGGGCAGGGTCAGATGTCAGAGGACGGGGTCAAATTACTGAGAGCAGGGTCGGACGACTAAGCGCACGGTCAGATGTCTGAAAGCAGGGTCAGCTGACTGAGGACCAAAGACCACACATCACAATGTCGTTAAACAATGAGAAATAAATCGCAACGACGGCGACTGAGGACGGCGTACAAAGTGGCGTTCAGGACTGCCCAGAACGTCAAAACGGCAAGGCGGCATCAAAACGGTACCGCACACAGCCGCAGCAGACACGCAACCAAACTGTTCAGCTCGCTGCCCATCAGGCAGAAAGGATCGAGAAGCCTCCAGCAGCCACAGACCTTCAACAGAGGGCGAGATCGCTTGTCGGCGTTTACAGGATGGCAGCTAGCAAATGACAAAAACCGACCGGTCTGTGGGCGTACCGCAAATGCTCAACGCCAGCTCACCTTCAGAACTTCCTGGAAATCCCAAGGAGCGCCGTCCGTGTTGATGACTTCCTCATGCCTGCAACATTCAGAAGCGAGATTGGTGGCAGAGATCAGGCATTGAGCCCAGTCAGCATCGAATGCAGCCGACCGCCGGTGGGGGGGGAGGCGCACGCGCACCGCGCAACGCAACGTCCCCGAGCGAACAAACTTCCCGCCAAATTCCAGGCAGTTGCCCACACTGCGGATATTATGCGTCCACCAAATCAGGTCCTCGTGTAAGTGCACGCAATTCGCGAGGAACTTCCGAACTTAAAGCCCTTAGGTCATCCCACTCTGGGCGCTCACAGTTTGACCGACTCCACCAGACAGTCGGCCAGGTGCTTGTTCAGCATCAGGTTGATGAGCGGCTTCTCCAGGCTGGCCGTGCCGACGAACACGTTCCAGGGCACCGAGATGATCATGGCGGCCAGCACCTTGTCCACGGCCGCCGCCGACTGCTGCTGCAGGTAGTTGCCCACGATCATCCTGCCGGAGGCGAGCGCGGCGCTACTGGCGCTGTGGCGTCCGACAGGCAGCGGAAAGGATCGCGGTTCGTGTCTCAGGGATGGCGGAAAACAAAAGGACTGCGGCCGGTACTTCGACTGGCGTGGAAAACGCCTTATGCTGGCATACAATGCCCAGAAAACGTTCCAGCATCGAGACCACTCCGCTCGGAAAAGCTCCCTCATTGCTAGAAAAGTCGCAACAGCAATATGCAAACCAGCTACGACATTTCGTTCTGAAAACTGCCCTATCGCTAGAGGAATCAAAACAGCAATATGCAAAGTAATGACCGGCTCAACGTTAGCTACTTTTCACCACCGAGGTCTGTTTCACCATCAGAACCAATCCCCCTACAAAACAGAACAATCGGCCCGGTAACGCGGTGTCAAGCCTGCTACGGCCACGGACCGTGCCGCTTCCGAGCCCAGAGCCCAGAGCAGTGTTGGAAAAACTGACGTCTTCTGGTGTACCAAAAAATTACACTCCAAGAAAAATTTTGTACTCCAAAATGGTCATTTGCTCCCCCAAGACATGGGTATTCCTGCTCCACCCGAGTTTGAAGTTGCTTAGCGTCCCCCTTCGGTTGATGGTTTACCGTCCATACTCAGCTGCTGAAGTACACTCTGAACTTACGGCCAGCCCCCCGTCAACAACTCTGCTGACCTATCATGTAGACCCAGGAAACTCGTTGGCCCCTCAAAAAGGGGTCACTGGATCCTCCCCTGCTGGCCACATATGCTCGCAAAACACCTAGTTAGTCCATGTTTCTTACATAAACGCATGACATTTTATGCTCCAAAAGAGAATTTGTATTCCGACACCAGGAAGAAAAACCAGGTTTCCAACACTGGTCCAGAGTCCAATAACAAGTCTACGGCTGTTGAACAGACCGGTCCCCGAACACCACGGTCCAAGGCGCGACTCCGTACCCCCCGAGAGAGATGCCCGTCAGCACGATGCGGGCGCGCGGGTAGGCGCCGTGCAGGTGGTCGATCACGTAGCCGAGGTCGTCGCTGTTGGCGGCGCAGTAGGTGCGCGGCGTCTGCGAAAACATACGGCCGGAGACTGTTCCATCAGCTGACCAAACACGGCAGGGCTGGGGGGAGGGCAGGACGCCGGCCGGTCGTGCTGTTGACAGCGCTCGAGTCGTGGACACGACTCGACCGGGCGCTCCAGTCGTGGGTCAACAATAAGACCGTGCGCATGACTCAGAGAGCCCGGCCCGCTGCGGAGGCCGCGTCCGACCCCTCCCTACAGCCCGCCACCGCGGCGGTCATGGTGACGCTGCATTATGGGTGGCGGCGCGAGACGAAAGGAACGCCTCTCGGTCAGAAAAACAGTCCGCTCGTCATGGGACAAGATAAACGAAAACGGGAAAAAATACTTCGAAAAAGTTACGTCAGATCACCGCCCACCATTTTAACAAGGATTTTCGAGTCAGCTTCCGCAGTTCACGTGGCAAATGATTTGTAACTGGAGATACTGGCTACGGCGCGACCGTGTTGCTGGTACCGGCACGTGACACTTTCGCCTCAAAATTAGGTTGTTTCCCGGAATGGCACAACTGGGTGTAATGATGAGAGCAGCATGCAGTGCTTAGCGCGGACTCGCAACATCCTGACAAAGTATTCGGATCAAATCGATAAAAAAACGTCGACAAGCCTGTTTAGCTTTGGACGTTAAACCAGTCACATGTGACCACTTCAATATGCGGCCGTAGCCGGTGTATATATCTGTACCACTTGTGAGGCGGAAGCAGGTGTGTGTGTTAAATGCTTAGGAGCTCAAAGGACAGGCTCGTCAGTCGGGGTCGAGATAATCGGCATTTCTTGGCAAAAAATGAGGTTTACTCGACCTTGTATTCATTCTTGACGAAAGCGAACAAAGTGATCGATAAGTACCATTACGACAACTGATACCGACTCGATTTTCAGATAAACGCTGCCCTCAAAAACCCAACTGTCCGCAACACGAACCTGGTACGCCTACGTCCGCGTGAGTCATATGCGCAAGCATGCATGTAGGTCTGGGCGCATGTGCGCACACATGAGCATTTCCAGGCACCTCCACTTGGCCCATGTGTACAATTAAGCGACGAGAGACCGACGTGTACACCTAAGCGTATGAGCGTCAGACTTGTGCTTACTCCACTTCAAGAAGAACCGATTACGAATCCAACCCATGATTTGATGAATCAATCGTTATTCTGGCTCGACGCAATATTCCAAAATTGCATCAAGCCTTTGCAATCGATTCCGCTTCTGATTCCGGCCCGAACGGAGCCGATTACGAAGTCGATTCTAATTCCAATGGACCCCATCACAAACCTAGCGAGCATGTGCGTAAAAGTACCAGCACGTGCTGGTCGGGCTGCAGCCGTGTCTGCAGGCAGACGGACGGTACCTTCAATTTGACTCCGCCCCGCCCTCGCTGGTTCAGCACCACACAGCTGGCCCCGATCCGTTCCGACACCAGGATCAGGCTGCGGATGTAGTCCGACTGGCTGCTGCCTGAAGCAGGGGCACGCAACACAGCATCAGACCACAGCGCACAGCAGATACGGGCCAGGATCAGGCTGTGAACGCCTGAGGAAGGGTACATCACAGCATCAGACCACAGTACAACACGGCACACAACGGACCACAATCAGGCTGCTGCATGTCGGGCAAAGGAACGTCCCAGCATCACACGGCACTGCGGCAGACACCGGACCAACACCAGAGCCCGGCCACTGTGCTGAAAACGTGATCCCTGCATTTTTGCTGCAGAGGCCTACCCCATGCACCTAGTTAAAGTCAGGTTCCTTATCTCATTTTCTGCTTTTTAATTTCATATATTTTTGAAGTACATGCACAAAACAGTCACTGGTCCAGCCTGGTACTATGAATGAATCCCCACAAGAAGCAGCCCAAACGTCACTTAGCCCTTTTAAGAAGTCATGTTGTTCTCCTTCACTAACTTAAAATGGTGCTGAATGAAATGGCAGCAAGTTCCCATAGCACCAGTTCAGGTCAGACCCCCACATTACCAGCTGCAGCACCTCTCACCCGTCAGTCCAGGCAGCAGCAGCATCTCTCACCAGTCAGTCCAGGCACCAGCAGCACCCCTCACCAGTCACCAGTCAGCCCAGGCACCAGCAGCATCTCTCACCAGTCAATCCAGGCACCAGCAGCATCTCTCACCAGTCATCAGTCAGTCCAGGCACCAGCAGCATCTCTCACCAGTCAGTCCAGGCACCAGAAGCACGATCGGGTGACCATTGTCGGAAGACTTGGCACCCCTGAAGAAGCCCCTGTGCCAGTCCAGAGCCACCACACCACCATCTGGCAGCTCCACCATCTCCCTGGCAATGTTCAATCAGGTGCAGCTGGTGAATATAGGCCAGCTGCCCATGGTCTCAGTGGCCATCTATGTTTAGGATAAGGAAGTGCTAGGTCGTTCTGGGGCATAAATGCTGCACATCAGTTATCAAACAAGTGTTCTCATACACAGTTACTTTGGTGACCCTCTTCATCAGCCTGACAGTCACTGCTCATTCAAGGAATAACTCACCCCCACACAATCTGAGATGCATCCTTCACAACTTCCATTTTTAAAGCTGACCTATTGCACAAGGCAATGAATGGCATAACAGCACTCCATGTCAGTGCTACCCATCATTACCTCTCATACTCAATGCTTGGCAGCTGGCTGCGAAACAAGCTCCCAAGCACAGTCTGCAGTCGTGCCTCCAGGCACCAGGGTGTTGGCCAGTATTTCTCTTGGAGAATGGACATGTGTGATGACAGGAACTGGCCAAATTTACTGTCTGCCTTCACAGCCATCACTGGCTTCTGCATGAACACAGGAAAAAATGACATATAAGAAAATGGTGAAAGAAGATTACTGTTTGCAGAAAACAGTCTAGTGAATCAAGTTCTGCAGGCATACAACTGTAGCAAATTATAAACTGATACACTGCCCTTTGCATGGTCCTAGCATGGAACAGAAACATGGAACCAGAAACCTAAAGGAGTGTTACTATGATTTCAGTGCAGGGTGGGCTGTCCAAGGTAGCTGGAAGGCTTACAAAGTGGCTAGGAAGGGCCAGACCAGATGCAACTATATGTGGGGAAGAATTTCACACACAAACTCCCCATAGGCTAGCTGGAAAACCCTCTGGAGCAGCGAATGGAATCCTTCTAGTCTCCTTCCCCAATTCAGTTGGGAACATTTTAGGGCAAGGATGAAGAAAATAGCTTAAGCTAAAAATGACTTACAACTGGCCATATCTGGGCACAACATGAGGCCTGATTTCTTTTGGTTTGTATATCTGGAATCCAGAGTGTCCTTGAGTCTACCTTTTGGAACAGGACAAGCACACTGCATTAATATGTAAATCTTAGATCAAGACATATGCCTTGTAGTTAAGGCAGTTGCTGTTCCATTCACAGCAAACACCCACAGGTTTCTGATTCAGAAATCTTTATACACAGACAACTTAAAAATACTGAATATGAAAGTGTACTATGGTACAAAACCACTTCACTGTAAGGATACCATTTCAATTATGTTGTGCAGATCATAATGATAATTATATAATGGTAATGATTTTGAGGCTACAAGCTCTAGATGACAAGTTACCTATATTACAATCCAATATTTGTTCAATGTTCAATATTTGCATTTAATACATTACTAATGAGGTCAACTAGACAAAATAACGAGATGCAGAAATATCATTGATGCACTTTGATTCGTAAGAATGTAAACAAGAAATGCAGGTGATTTACCTTAACACATTTTGAGAAGTAGTAAGTGATAAAGCCTGCAACAGACAAAGCCATCCACGCCCCACCCGGCACTCCAAAGAAATAAAACATGGCTAAGAGAAGCTGCGAACTTATTCTTCAGCCCGAAAGATGAGGGTTAAAAGAAGTTACAGGAAAGCGTTGAAGAAAACACTCTAAACCCCTGACGCCCCTCGCAGCAAGGCGCGCCCCCTCCGCCCCAACTCCGTCCCGACAAGAAAAGAACGTAATCCGCCGCACTAGCAGAAACCACAGACAAATTGCGCTTTTGAAAGTAGTGCGTCATATATGAAACGAATATATCTGCTGTTCAATCTACAACAAATGCGTGTATGTTCTCTTTCTGTCCAATAATGGAATAGTCGTCAGACAGGTCGGGCTAGGCCAGCCAAGATCGAACATTTAAATCCTGCGGCACATGCTAAACACTGGATCCCTCACATTGCATATACTTTGTACATGTGCTGTGAATTAATTCGCAGAGAACGGGCTTTGATCACTCTCAAAGCGCGCGACATATGCATTCACCACATGCAGAAAAGGATCCCATTATACTGTTTTTTGAGAACTATCCAAGGCAGGAAGTCGTGCAGAAAGTAAGTGCTTGTAATGACAGACCCCTATGCCCATTGTGGCCTCAAAAATTCCTACAGCATGTAATGTAATGTATGAAATCCTTGTACCTTTTGCTTGTGCTTTGGGGTAATCGAAATTTAGTAGGCCTCAGGGCCTGTAGGACTCTGTCTCATTTAGCATATGGAGTGTGCGAGCAGTCCTAATCTGGGGATAACATACATAATGTTCTCCCAGTGCTTGTCTGGTGGTGCCTTGAACCAATCAATGGAATCAGCACCCAGTATTGCAGCTAGGAGGGCATTCCAGTTGTTGATAATGTGCATGCTGAATACCTTGCATCAGACTAGATGCTGCTTGCAGCTAGCTTATCCTGTAAGGATGTCCTTGTGTGTTGCTGTGTGTTGTCAAGGTTAGAAACCTCTCCTGATCAGGATTGACCAGTGCCCTGTGCAAGAGCTTGAAAACCTGAATCTTATCACCTCTCTTTCTGTGGCAGTATAATGACAGTGGCTCCAGAGCTATCAGATGGTCAGCAATCCTTTAGAAGCGCACGCCATAAACCAAGCACACTGGATGACACATATATGGCACGCGTGGCAAAAGGAGACGTCAGCTGTTGCAAGAAACAACAACATTATGCACTGGAGCTCCAGGTCGTAGATCACCTGCTATTCGCTCTTGTTTTACACAGTAGGTTAGGTTAGGTTAGGTTAGGTTAGGTTAGGTTAGGTTAGGTTAGGTTAGGTTAGGTAAGGTTAGGTTAGGTTAGGTTAGGTTGGGTTAGGTTAGCGAATAGTAGGTGATCCACAACCTGGAGCTCCAGTGCATAATGTTGTTGTTTCTTGCAACAGCTGACGTCTCCTTTTGCCATGTGCGCCGTATATGTGTCATGCAGTGTGCTTGGTTTATGGTGTGCGCTTCTAAAGGATTACCCAGATGGTCTGAGTATGGTAGATTGGTCTGCCCTATTAAAGGGGTCCCAGATGATGTTGTCATACTTGAGACCAAATGCACCAGTTCCCTTATACAGAAGAGGAAGGGTGGTGGCATCAGTTTCCTCAAGTGCTCTCTGGATGGCCTGGAGCATCTGATTGGGTTTAGAAACAGCTGAGGTGTTATGCTTACAGAATATTGTGGTCAGAATCAGCTTCACCAATGAGATTTATCCCCAGGAGTGAGTGGTTAAGCAGCATTCCATGTTATATGTGTGCCCATGGTTGTGGAAACTGACATGCAGGACCTTGCATTGCCCTTCTTTAAAAAGTAACCACCACCTGTTTGACCATTCATCCACAGCATCTATGTGGACCTGGAGAACCTCATTACTAGAGGCGAGAGACACTTGGTTGTAGATTTTCGAGTCATCTGCGGATACCTTTATCAGGCATTCTGTGATGTCTGGCAAGTCACTGGTGAAGACCCAGAAAATTGGCGATCCCAGGACCGATCCTTGAGGACTCCACTGGTGACAGGTGCCCTGTTGGATCAACACTGCCCCCCACCCCAAGTACAACCCAGTGATGGGGACCAGTGAGGAATGCCTCTGTCTGAGCGAGAAGCTTGCCTGCGACTCAGTAGGCCTTCAGCTACATGAGGAGCCAATGATGAAACACCACATTAGAGGTCTTTCTGAAGTCGAGGTAGATGGTGTCAATTATATGTCTCTTCTTCTTCAAGTTATATGTCTCGTCTTCTGCCAGCCTGGTCCAGTCCTCTGTTACCTCCAAGAGATGGGAGCTGCACGACCTGTAAGGCTGAAAACCATGCTAATCATCTGCCTTTGAAGTCAAATGAGGAGAAGGACATCACGGATCATAGACTCGGACACCTTACAGAGTAGTGATGTGAGACTCACTAGCCTGTTATTGTGAGGAGCTGACTTGTCACATCTCTTGTGGATGGACAAAACCGAACCCATCCTCCAGTCATCGGGAAGGACATCAGAATCCGGAGAAAAGTGGAACAGTTTAGCAATAGAAATGGTCACTTACTCCGCCGCTTTGTGGAGTAGTCGAGAGTGGGCGATGTCAGAGCCTGGCAGACTACTCATGTTCAGTTTGGAAAGCTTTCCAACAACAGCTTTCATGATGATGTGAACAGCCTCAAGAGGTGGTCCGTCATAGTGGTTTGCTGGTAAAGGAACACCGTCAGTATATTCGTGAGTGAGCATGGTACTGAAGAAGTTGTTCAACAACTGCAACTTCTCTGGATCGTGACTGACCAGGCGCCCAGACGCGTCTTTGCAGATCGCCAGTGGTTGTTCTTGTCCTCAGTCTAGAATGGATTTACTTTCAAAAATCCTTGGTGTTTTGCTTCATGTTAGCAGTTATGCTGTCTTCAAAGGCTGTACCCAGGGATCTCGTCTTGCTTCTGAGTTGGTTTCTACAGCGGGTGAAATGGGTTGAAACGGATGAAACGGGTGAAACGGGCGTAATCAACGAAGTCATTAGTTCGCATTTAGATCCACCATAACTTCTCTTTCTTCTTCAGGTTACGAGCGCTGCTGTCGTAATACAGCTTCCCCTGGCTAGGTTTGTCGGATTCTAGGCATGCAAGCATTCACTGTTCTGTACAGGGATGACGTGAAGTATTGGTGGCTTTCGTCGATACTCATTTCATCCACTTCGCTCCAGTTTACATTATCCAACCTTTCCTTGACCCGGATCATAGTTGCCTGCACTAAAATCCTTCATAGGCTGTCCAAGTTACCTCCTTCATTATGTTTAATGAGCATTCCTGGCACATTTTCACTGGAATACAACGTGATAGCAATACCTTTCTGGCTTATATGATTTGATATGCGGTATTTTGTGATGAAATAGATGGTATTTATTAATGAAATGATGTGTGATGTGGCGGCTTGGTTCTACGCTATCCCCCGCCGTCCGCTGGGACCGCCCTGCTTGGCCGGCCGGCGTTCACCGCCGGCGGCACTGCCACTGTCACGTGACTCGAGCGAGGTCGTGCCGGCGCACTGGTGACAGACGGGCGGACACTCGTCTGACAGGCCGCTCGCCGCGTGGTCACTGTTTCCGCACACTTACCGCATGCAGATCTCAGCCACTCAGTCCGTGGCTGAGACCGTCATATATGACATGTTATACGACGACGGTGCGGCAGACTGCCGTAATTAGCGTAAGAATCATCTGAGTCATTACCATGACTGAAACTTAGTGTACTTGCCCACTTTAGAAATGGTGCTTGCCAAAAAGGAAGCCATTATCGTTTTGAGACAAGTAGTTTTGCATTGAAGGAAGTAATGCTTTATTGCGTTGTTTGCTATTGCAGGTTGATACATTATTGGATGGGACTTCAAGAGGAGGCATTTCATGATGGTGTCGTCCGGCTCCTGTTCCACATGTTCCTCTCACCATTTGCTGTTCGCTATCCCCCTCCTCCCGCCTATCGCCTGCGCATCATCACCGACGTCATCAAAATGGTGCGTAGGCTTCCTGTATAGCCATTCAGAGGTTCGACATGACTTGCATGTAGCCCTGTTCATAGTCATAACTGGTCATGGAAAGTTTATTGGTCATTCAAAGGACAACTTTGTTGGTCATGCAGGGGAAGGCATACCCACCAGCTGTCACGTGTTGCAACTTGATGGAGGTGACTATGTCAGTTCTGTGGTGTTGCTGGAGGAGGGTCTCTATCGCCTTTGTGATCGCTCGTGCCACAGCTGGAAGCCAGCGGCCGGGAGGTGCCGGAGCTGGCCTACCGCCTGCACGGCCAGCTGAGCGCCGCCCCCGACTCGGACCGCTCCGACGGTTACGTGGTGTACCGGCTGAGCGAGACGGAGGCCGTGCCGCTCTGGGAGAGCCGCCGCCTGCTGGCCGCCGGCACCACCGGACTGCGCACCTGGCAGGTGTGAGCGTTACCGCCATCTGTTGGCGGGTGGTGGCACGTGTGAGCAGTACCGCCATCTGTTGGCGGGTGGGGCAGGTGTGAGTATTACCGTCATCTGTTGGCAAGTGGTGGTAGATATTTAGTTTGCCTCCTCCTATGCCCCATTTAGAAATAGGAGGCATTGAATGGTTGCGACGTTCCGATGTTCGAGCACCGTCCGCTCCGGCGGTGACGCGCTGTCGTCACGACGTTCCAGGCCGGTAAGGCGCTGGTCGACTGGTACACGCTGCGGCCGGAGGCGATCCAGGACAGGAGAGTGCTGGAGCTCGGCGCCGGTCTGGGGCTGACGGGTGAGTGCCAGGCCGCGGGCAGCCAGTCCCGCGCGATCGTGTCGACCCAGCTTGTTGGTACTCTCTGCTTACGTGGCTCTGCTTATCGAGCAGGTGTTCACCCATGTACCTGTAGACGCGAGCGATTGCATTCGTGTTTTTTCCGGTTGTTAAAAGCACAGTCGTGGATTCGTATGCCGGTTTACTAACGTATGCGTGCGCTGGTGGTCGTAGTAGTAAGTACTCGCAGTCAGGAAAGGGGCATTTCTTCACTTAAATTGCCGACATTTGGGACGACTTCCGTTGCACCAAACGCTGTTCGTGTTTTTACAAAACTGTTGCTTTGTCCGGGTTCTTTTCTCTGAATTGTAAAGAGTTCGTCACACCGTAAACCGCGTTTCAATACTACAGCGCCTTGTGTATAACGTAGGAATCCGACCTCTACGTCGTAGCTTTAGCCAGCGATAAGCGCCACTGTCCGCTCGCCACGCAATTAACGTTCTTCCATCTTGTCCAGTCTGCTATATGATTGGCACAGACGCGCCACCGTCCGCTCGCCTCACGCGATCGGGAATCCAGACTGACTGAGCTCATCTGACGTCTACTTCCCGGCCGTCCGCGCGTTATGTAGAAACGCGGCTTCTAAAAAGTTCAGAATCACATGGGCGATTCGCAGTCTCGCGCGACCAAGTTGGCTACTGACGGATGCTTGGCTTTGCGCTGATTGGCCGGCGTGTCTGACGTCACCCGCTGTTGATCGGCCGGCGGTATGACGTGTCGTCATCTGCAAGGCCCCGCCCACCGTAGGCGCCGCACACGAGACGCGTATAGGGCATCGAGTACGTCTGAAAGGAACGGTGTTATGCGTCACATGCCACCATGTCCTGCGCACCTCTCCAGCCGTCATCTGCCAATCTCGGGAGACTGGAGGGGGGGGGGTGGCTGCCACACCTGGGCTACCCGGAATGTACATGTACCGAATGTACCCGGAATGCACATGTACCGAATGTACCCGGTCCGTTCCAGGTTTACCGCTTTGTCTCGCTGCTGGCCTGTCCCAGGCCTGGCACTATGCCTGCCCTGCTGCTCTACCGTTGCTGACGGTCCGGTCCGCCCCCAGGTCTGGCGCTCTGTCTCGCCTGCCGGCCGAGCTCGTACCACATCACGGACGGCCACCCGCTGGTGGTGGAGGTCAGTGACCGGGCGGCGCGCGCCCCCCGCCAGCGGACCGCAGAATCGGCCGACGCCGCGCTGCCCGCTGCTTGCGGTTTGATCAGTGGTCGTCATTTTTTCGTGTGGCTGCTATGTTGCGTCGTTGTGCTGCCCCTAATAAGTGGCACAAGCCCTTGTTCTGTCTTTTGTGGTGATTGGTTGCTGGTTACATTGTATGCTAACGTGAATAATATTTCGTCCGCGTTGCGCCACGTGTTGTCGCACCATACATGTTGTTCAGTCTTGCTGGACGTGTTGAACTTCGCATCTGCTTCTGTTGGCTCGTTATCCTCAGTCTGACAGTTTTTCCTTCTTAGAGGTTGAAATACAACGTCCAGAAGAATGCAGCTTTGGCGGCAAACAGACTGTCCCTCGTGGACGAGGCGGCCTGCGCCAAGTTTGTAGCAGACACGCCAGACAGCGTCACGATCCCGGAGCCGAGCGGAGATGTTCCCAGAGGTGACGCCTTTGATGGCGACCTTCACGTGACCTTGAACGGCGTCGAGCTGAGGGCCGGCACTCTGGACTGGTTCAGCTTCAGCGCTGAGGATGCTCAGCGTCTGGACGTGGGCCTGGTGCTGGCGGCAGGTGGGTGCTGGCCGAAACACGGTGGGAATTGTTCGGTGGTAACTGCAGGCATGCCTTAGCGGAAACGAGTGGCGGTTTTTTTGTGTCAGCGGCGCTTCGTGGCTGGGGTTGAAAGAAACTGTTAGATTAGGGCGTCTGTGATGGTCCCCTCGACGTGACAGCATGGCGAAGTCATCGTGCGTTGTTCATAATACACGAGGACACCAGTGTCGCATCTAATCAGACGTGACGTCTGGAACACGGGGGTTGAGCGCCAGACGTCCATGCAGTCTGCGCAGGCTTGGCCAAAAATAACGATTTCCGGTCGTTTGCTATCGATATATTAAGCTTAACCCACAGCAACACCGGGAGGAACCCATCCCTGGCCGGCACATTCGTCGTCGGGTCCGTGCTCGTCCACTGACGCGGCGCGCTCCCCTGGCAGACGTCACCTACAGTCCGGAGCTGCACGAGCCGCTGGTGCGCACGCTACGCCTGCTGCTACGTCACGTGCAGCCGCGTCCCGAGGTGCTGCTGGCGCTGACGGAGCGGAACGAGGTCACCACCGGCCGACTTATGACGGAACTGGGTGAGCGTCCTCGCTGATGCTGTTTGCTGATGTCCTGGCCCGTGCTGCAATCTTCATAAATCGGCTGCGACAGCCATGTGCTACACGCGTTATTTCAGTTTGTCATGTTACACATGCTATTCCAGCATGCCATTTATTACACTTGTTAAACAGTTCATTGGGAAGCACGTCCTGTGATGGGAAGCTGTGGCGTTCGGAGCCCGCGCTGAGCGTCGGCGGATATTCCCACCCGCCGCGGAAACCCGTGCCGCCTGCGGTGTAGCACGCGAGAGAGGTGGCCGTCAGGGGGCCGGGCGGCAGTGGGCCGGAAGCCCGCCGAGCCCGCTTGTTTAGATGGACGGGTCGAGTTCGTCCTGCGGCGTCTGTCACCTGAACTGAAGCTGTTGACGCCGGTGGCGTTCACGGCGCGGCAGGACTGTTCCGTTCAGCCGTGGTGGTTTGTGTTTGGCAGCTACCCAAGGACTGAGGCCGCGCCTCATAGCCACACCAGCCAACAACCAGTCTTCCTTCCTCATGGACGAAGTCTCCAAGGTCAAGATGTTTCAGATAGTCAGCGCGGCAGAGTCCGCCAGCACTGCGTGACGTCACGGGCCGGTGGTCAGCTGATGGTCCAGACCACTGGTTGTCGATCGGTACTGTCAGATACTGGTTTTGCGCGAGACAGGGAACTCTCCAGTAGGAGCAGGTCCGAGCTCAGTGGTCGACGTCTGTTGATTTTGGTGACGTAACATCGCAGAGAGTCAAGAGAAGTGCGACGCTGTTTTTGTGGTGTTTTTCCCCGTCCATTTGCCGTGCATTGTGTCATGGAGCATGCGGCGTGATATACGCAAATGTCTTAGTGCTCGCCCGCGTGAACTTTTATAATGTAATCGTCCTTTTGCGGTGAAAACCAAAAAGTGCTTTAATAAAGTGCCAATAAGTTTGTTTTGAACATCGCTGCCTTTTGTGCTGGGAGTATGCAGGCCCGGAATAATGGCTTTGCTTGTTTTCTTTCTGCGCGGTATGCTCGCTGACATGCATATGGGCAGTCGGTAGAACGTGCGTCACTCAATCTGCTGCTGAACGACTACGAGAGGGGCCGTACTATGACCAGAAACACATCCGGAGTTACCTAAAGACCAATGCTGAGAAACATTGGAGGGGTCCGCAAATCTCGCAGAATACGAATTCGTCGCAGAGGCCGCAATGTCCGACCTCTGGAGGTCACAACTAAAAATGTTACGCGAAACAGGTATGAAATGTTGCACGCATGGAATCTAACGTTTCCTATTACTTTATCCAAGATGATAGTCGACTCCATCAGTGGTGTCTGCTTCGGCATTCTGTAACCTTCAGCGGTCGCAGTTCAGAAGTAGAAAAAATTTGACGCGTAATGGCCTTTATTTCTAAACGTGCTAACACACACCAAGTTTGGATAAAGTGAAAAGAGTCGGTGAATCTGCCACTGAATGCAATTAACCGGTGGCTAAAAGCCCACCCATGTACCAGTTTTCAGCTTCACACAAATGTCCACGAATCCGTCGATGAATGTCTATGTCAATATGTCGATGCCTTGACCAACGATTACTCACACGTCCTTGGTTTTAACGAACTTATCTCCGCAATGGCCCCGCGCACTTTTGGATCAAGATTTTGGATTCTCTTCTGCCATGGCTTTGAGTGCGAGCGTTTCTGATGATGTTAGTGTGTAATTGGTGTTTAGGTTGCTCTGTGATGCCTGCAGTCTCCTTTTGACAATACAAGAGATGCGTTTGAATTTAGCCCTGTTCTTGGAGGGTCCTTTAAAGTTGTCAGTGGCTGTTTTTGATGAATAGTGTTCATAAAGGTACAATGTCTGCTGGATCTGATAGCGAGTTTTTCCACAAACAAAAACAGCAGTGGAAGGCGGCAACGTAAACCATTGTTTAAGGTGGTAGTTACTTAACCATGCATGTTTTAGGGGGGGATAAATGGATGCACATTGCACATGTCACATTGGAACCAAAGACAATATTCTGTGATTGCTGGCTGTTCAACTGTATAGTTGGTGGCCAGTGGGCATAAGAGAATGTGTGCATTTTTTGTGACCAATGTATAAAAGCATAAAAAGAGGAAACATGAAAACCAGGTGCTGATGTAACTCAACACCTGTCTCCAGATTCTCAGTACATGCTTGTTGCCCTGTTTCTGCTTGCAGTTTTACAAGACACCTGGTGATATGATGTAAGGGGAGTTTGCAGGAAATCCTAGGAACTTGAAGGACAAATTTTCCAACATAATGTCCATT
Organism: Capitulum mitella; assembly: GCA_030062745.1. Taxonomy (NCBI): domain Eukaryota; kingdom Metazoa; phylum Arthropoda; class Thecostraca; order Pollicipedomorpha; family Pollicipedidae; genus Capitulum; species Capitulum mitella. The sequence continues at coordinate 21,577,066 of CP099851.1, read as the reverse complement.
ATAAATCAATTCTAGGACTGAGCAAGAAGCTCAAAAATGTTTTTTTGGATGTGAATAGTTAACATTGATAGTGTTGTTGAAGCTATATTTATAAACAGTGCAGTCCTGGAGAAAATGTAATATCTAAGGGCTTTATGTAATGCATAACAACACATAAGAATAATTTTTTACATGGCTGCATGGAACCAGGTGACACCTATGCATGCATGTATATTTATATTTATGTTTATATTTATCCTTATTATTATTTACATTTATGTTATATGATTATTTATGTTTATATTTATCTTTATTATTATTTACATTTATGTTATATTGTTATTTATGTTTATATATTTATATATTTTTCTGTACTACAGATGTGCATATTGATGGAATCCAAAACTTGTGTAACACCTTATCTAGTATGACTCCCCACTCCTCCCTGTACCTGTGTCCCTCCCCAATATCATACTACAGTCTACCCATAGTAACCCCCTCCATATACCCCAGCATCCTGAGTTTGTTTCCATTTCACTTGCTGTTGGTCCTTTGGGTTGTCCTTTCTGATGTGGATGCAACCCCTTTCCCTTTGACCTGCCCCTTGACATCAACAGCCTGCTTCTACATCCCATACAAGAAGTCCATCTGTAAATGGAACTCCCAGGCCCCTCTCCGTAAGGCATAACCATCTCCTAAGACACATACCATCATGTCCAACTGCAGGAGCAGTGGAACCTCTGGAGATTGGGTGGGGCATTATTTTTATCTCATTTCTTTCCATGCAGTGTCACAGGGTTAATGTTAAAATTTGCCCAAAGTTGTGGGCCAGCTCTCACCTTTTCTCCCAGCTCCATCACTCCTGCCCTGTTATGCAATCTGTGGTAAAGTTAAATAGAAAAGTTGCAGTTATACAGATGGACCCACAGATAAGATGTTTCAGATATAGTTACTGTATTGGTAGTTAGCTTTGCACGTTCATTGGACTACTCGTCATTGTTTGCTTTCCTGTGGTGGATTAAATCTAAACATCTATAGGAACCTCAGTCTTATATCATTAAGCATGGAAATTTAGAAGAAGTATATCTCAAATTTCATTGGAAAACATCGCCACATCATAGCAGAATTCTACTTGTCCTGGAATTTTGGATGTAGTTTGCACATTTTGAATGATGTGATTGCTTTTAATTTTGTTATTTTCCAGTTCACATGTCTTCAGAAATATCCTTGAAAGAACAAACTGTGTCAGCACACATTGTTTGGTAGCAATGAGTAAGAAACGTAGCATGGGAGATGGACCTGATGCAACTGCTGGCAGTGGTGAAAAGTCTGCTGCCCGGGCAGCCCAGCCCAGCGCTGTGCAACCGCTGGCATCCAGATTGGGGCAGAAGTTGAAAGGTACAGTGCGGAAGCTTGTTTTTTTGTGTTGCGGCAGTATATGCAGTGCAGTGGACAAAGAGTACTTCAGTTAAGCATTTTAGTACTGCATTAGTTTGTAGCCCCAGCAGGCAAATAAGAGAAGCATGCTTCACATCGTCAGTGCCAGAAGTTTGCTGGAAACAGAGGTTATATAGAGGTGTGAGGTAGTTCTTATGTCATATCTGTCTGCTGTCCTCCAGCACAGACTGCAGAACCAGCCGTGCCCGACATCGAGGACTGGTCTCCGTCCGGCTGGCAGCAGGTCTGGGAGAATCTGCGGAGCATGCGCTCGGCTCGGGATGCGCCCGTGGACAGCATGGGTGCCGAGTGTTTCGCCTCAGACCCACTCGTCTCGGACCCAAAGGTAATCGTTGTTTCTTGTGTTGAGGGCTCATTGAATATCCATCTTCCTTGCAGTGTGGTATCTCTAGCATAAGTTTGTCTTTCTTCATATGTAATGCCTCAATGATAGGTTTTATGTATGGCCTCATTTGACTGATCTGCGGTGGGTTTTATAACCTCATGCGATCCTGTCTTATTCAGGCTAGCTTATGACCTCAGGTGGCCCTGTCGGCCCCGGTACGGTCCCCGTGACCTCGGCGACCCCGTCTGACCGTGAGCGGTCCCGCGCCCTCAGCTGCGCCGGCTGCGGGTCCTGGTGTCGCTGATGCTCTCCAGCCAGACCCGGGACGAGGCGAACCACGCGGCCATGACGCGGCTCACGGCGGCCGGCCTCAGCCTGCCGTGGCTGGTGGCCGTGGACGAGGCCGAGCTGGCCCTCCTCATCCGGCCGGTCGGCTTCTGGCGCGTGAGTGCGGTTCCGGTGGCCTCCGGGAGGCCCCGGCGGCCCTCCGCGGAGACCGGAGCGATTTTCCTTATTCCGGCCGCTAGATCGATTCCGGAAACAGTGCGGTTGTGTTGTGTAGTGTCTTAAGCTGTCTTTATTGCTGGCCGCTCTGCACCAGAGGCGTTTTACTGAGCTAGGCCCAGCTTCCTTCGTACGACCAGTTCTTCCACATGTGGATGTGTGTCTGCTCTTTAGTACAGTATACACTGCGTCTGCTCCTGGTGCGAATATCAGGATAGGTAAGTAAAAATGAGGTTCCGTAACAGTATATGCAAGAGTGCCTTGTGAAAGTTTACCTATTCTGTGATTTCGCTGTCTTGCGCGTTTAGCCGTAGATAGAGGGACCTTACTTTCTGTTAATGTCTCCAATTATTTCTCTCCATATGATGCCAGTTTCCTTATACCTATATTATTTGGCATTTTTCATGTTCAGCATGTGCCTTATTCCTATAAATTCGGCAGTATATTTGTGAATTCCTTAAACCATGTATCGACGCAGCATGGATCTTGAGTGCAAGTTTCCGTTCATTGTTAAACCATCTAATATGTTTTAAGATCCACACTGGTTCTCTGTAAATCACCGCGTTGCATACCAGCTTCCAGGTACCACTTTTCCGTTTGCTTTGAAACTTCTAATACGTCCGCGAAGAGCTAGCAGAACCTTGGAAACTCTAAAAAATCACGCGTGTTCACAGTGTGCCTCCTCACGCAGCGGAAGGCGCAGTACCTGAAGAAGACGGCCGAGCTCCTGCAGAGCCAATACGGCGGCGACATCCCGCCATCTGTTAAGGACCTCTGCAAACTACCGGGCGTCGGGCCGAAAATGGCGCACCTCTGCATGACCATCGCCTGGAGGCAGGTGTCGGGGATAGGTAAGACGCTGACGCCGCCTGGTGGTGGTGGAATGCGCCGCTGAAGCTCTGAACGACGCAGTGAACCCTCCGAATAAGGCAGCAGTGGAAGCCGTGGCTGTGTTCACCTGATTTTCACAGGAGTCAGAGAGCTTCCAGTGCAGACGTCATTGCACTGTTTTTTCCGCGGTTTTCGCAGTTTTTAACCACGCTCGTGACTTATCCAAGGCCATTGTCTGTCACGACTATGTTTGCTTCACTGAGCTGCTTCCATCATTTTATCTCTAAGGGCTAATGTTGCTTCAGTGAGCTGCTTCCATCATTTCATCCGATGTATGTTGATTTTACTCTCGCAGCGTTTACCAGAAGTACGAGCTCATTCAGCTGTTCACAGTTAAACGTTGTTTTTGCACTGCCGCCTTTCTCTCTCCACCTGCCTTCATATACGCCGTGCTGGCCGTGTCGGGGCAAGTGGACCCTGCCACCGCCCTCAGGCACCCAGACCCCCAGTCGCGACCCCGGTCGTCGTCTCCGATCTCCAGCTCGCCCCCTCAGCTAACCCCTCCCTCCGTCGCTGCCGTCGCGGCCGTGATGCCCCCCCCCCCCGTGTGTCCGCCCCTCCCCGTCCCCCGAACAGGCGGCGGGTGTTCGCCGCCGGCGGCCGGTGTTCCGCGCCCGTCACCCGCCTGTCGACGTGCCGCCAGGGGTCGACACTCACGTGCACCGCATCACCAACCGGCTGGGCTGGGCGCGGCGGCCGACCGCCGCGCCGGAGGACACCCGCCGGGCGCTGGAGGCCTGGCTGCCGCGGCAGCACTGGGCAGAGGTGAGTGTCGCCACACAGGGCACTGCTGCCTCAAGGAGACCACCACTGGACAGGGTACTGTTTCATTGACGTGAGTGCCACATGCGGGGATGATCACCACTAGACAGCTATAGGCGTCAGATGAGATGAACGTTGGATTAGTAACCGCCAGGTGGGGTCATGGGACAGTCAAGAAGCGGGAAGTTGCCGTATGTTTTACCATTTATTTGGTATGGTTGTTGACAAGGGCAGTAACCACTCAGCAGTTATTGTTAGCGCGTCTCTGCGTGTTATGCTTGGTTGCCCCCTGCATGTTGCCGCACTGCGCGGGCTGAGGGTGATTCCAGTCGAGCCGGGCGTGCCAGGGGCTTATCCTCGGAGTTAGAGCGGACCTGATCGTGGCACGAGTGGATGCTGGCGTGAATCGGTTGTGATCGTCTTTGAGTGCTGCTTGTCGAACAGCTGCCGGCCTCACTCTCTTGCCACGTCTTCTTTCCAACGTTCGATGGGCTCTCGCCGCAGATCAACCTGCTGATGGTCGGCTTCGGGCAGCAGGTCTGCACGCCGGTGGCGCCTCGCTGCGGCGACTGTCTGAACTTCAGCCTCTGCCCGGCCGCCAAGATGTCGCCCAAGAAGGCCAAGCGATAGGCTGCCTGTGGTTTGCGCGAGTGGTCTGGTCTCGTAACGGGCTTCATGGTCCCTGGACGGGTGCCGCCCGGGCCCTGCCAGCTACGAACGCGTGAGCTCGACTCGTGTGCACGTCGATCTCGGGTTCCGGCCGACCGTGGCGTGTCGCGTGGCCCGGGGTCCTCGCCGATCGTGCTGTCCGCGGTCTCGCGTGGCCGGGGTCCTCGCCGATCGTGCTGTCCGCGGTCACGCGTGGCCGGGGTCCTCGCCGATCGTGCTGTCCGCGGTCTCGCGTGGCCGGGGTCCTCGCCGATCGTGCTGTCCGCGGTCACGCGTGGCCGGGGTCCTCGCCGATCGTGCTGTCCGCGGTCTCGCGTGGCCGGGGTCCTCGCCGATCGTGCTGTCCGCGGTCACGCGTGGCCGGGGTCCTCGCCGATCGTGCTGTCCGCGGTCTCGCGTGGCCGGGGTCCTCGCCGATCGTGCTGTCCGCGGTCTCGCGTGGCCCGGGGTCCTCGCCGATCGTGCTGTCCGCGGTCTCGCGTGGCCGGGGTCCTCGCCGATCGTGCTGTCCGCGGTCTCGCGTGGCCGGGGTCCTCGCCGATCGTGCTGTCCGCGGTCACGCGTGGCCGGGGTCCTCGCCGATCGTGCTGTCCGCGGTCACGCGTGGCCGGGGTCCTCGCCGATCGTGCTGTCCGCGGTCTCGCGTGGCCGGGGTCCTCGCCGATCGTGCTGTCCGCGGTCTCGCGTGGCCGGGGTCCTCGCCGATCGTGCTGTCCGCGGTCTCGCGTGGCCGGGGTCCTCGCCGATCGTGCTGTCCGCGGTCTCGCGTGGCCGGGGTCCTCGCCGATCGTGCTGTCCGCGGTCTCGCGTGGCCGGGGTCCTCGCCGATCGTGCTGTCCGCGGTCTCGCGTGGCCGGGGTCCTCGCCGATCGTGCTGTCCGCGGTCTCGCGTGGCCGGGGTCCTCGCCGATCGTGCTGTCCGCGGTCTCGCGTGGCCGGGGTCCTCGCCGATCGTGCTGTCCGCGGTCTCGCGTGGCCGGGGTCCTCGCCGATCGTGCTGTCCGCGGTCTCGCGTGGCCGGGGTCCTCGCCGATCGTGCTGTCCGCGGTCACGTGACGTTGTGAGGACATCCCGTGTGCGTCCGACTGGAGCTTTGTGTCATGTGATACTTCACCGCCTGGTGTTTTGATGGATGATGCCGTGCCGGACTGTGCGGACCCGGGGCAGATGACGATTGCGACAGAACTCACGACTGGAGGACTTGATGTGTGTGGCGACTGGCCCAGAGTTGACCACGCAAAGCCACGTTCTTGGAGAAACGCGTGCGAGTCATATGTAGCGTGCGAGTCATATGCCGCGACGCTTCCTCAAACTTCTTTTGAACGCTGTATGGCTGTGTGGATGGCGCAAACCAAGAGACGCACCACGTTCTTTACGACGGCACACGATCGGTGATGACGTCGATGTCTTCCCTCTCTGATGTTCACCGGGCGAACTGAGAACTACATAAGATGACCTTCGGGGCAGTGTATTTGCGAACAGTTGCGCGGTGGGTGCGTCGATCACGCTGGCGGCGATTGCCGCGTGCTCTCGCGGTCCTTCGAGACCCGCCCGCGTCAAACAGCTGAACCCTCATCACGTGCGGTGGACGGAATAGGATATCACGATTGGAACACTGAAACACGGGAATACTGCAGGGCACCGGGCCCCGCACAACAGCAGGTGCCCGTGCTTCCACGTGCGAGAATGCTAACGCCGAACTGAACCACAGTGTGACGGGCAGTGGAAAGTTTTCGCAACTGGCCCCGCTCGCGTGAGAAGAAGCTACAACGCAAATCAAACTATCGCAAAAAACTGCGCAGCAGTGTGGACGTAATACGCCTGTCGATGGTCGGCCATCGTACCGCACTGCTCTTGTCCGGGACGGCAGCCGGCTCTGTGTCCGCCCGTCCTCGACAGAAGGTTCCCGAAGACGACCACCAAGACGACACTCAGACGATGGCTTTCCAGTGAGTGAAGCTACCCTCGACAAGGACAGCTTTTCTGAGAGGACAGCCACTGAGAGACGACAACCCTCCTCAGTAAGGACAACTCCCAGGTTTCTGAGAGGATGCTGTCCTACGCGAGGTCACCTCAGTGAGCACCCCCTCAGTGCGGGCGCCCTGAGAGGATGCCTCCTATCGAGGCCTCCCCTCAGAGACGACCGCCTCCCGGCGAGTCCGCCTACTCGTCGTCGGAGATCTCGGCCGTCTTGGCGTCGAAGCCGCCGCCGGACAGGTTGCCGCGCGACTGCCGGTTGATCTGGACACCGACCGCCTGCGAGATGGCCAGCAGCACCGGCTCCGGGATGTGGCTGGACACCTGCCGGCCGCGGCGGACGGCCGTGGTCCGTGGCACTGCGAGGTACGCCCCCCCCCCCCGCTTCTCCCTCCCCGCTACTCAGGTTGATAGTCGGGGAGATCAGAACGTTTACCTGCAATCCATTGTTCGCCGTTTTTAATTTTCGTTTTTTTCCGCTGTCACGTAACTCCCCCGCCCCCGCCCCCTTCGCGCCGCCGCCCCCCCCCCCCATCCTGCGGTCCGACCTGGATACTCCGTTGACGACGGACGACTCGGCCTAGCGGGGCGGACAGCGAGCTTCCTAATTTGCACACGCAACACCTAGGAGAACAGCCGGCCCACCAGCCACGGCGCGAGAGGACGGGGCGGCCACCCACCTGGGCGCCCGGGCAGCGGGCCCGCATCTGCTCGATGGCCTTGTACGCCATCTCGTACTTCTGCTGGCGCGCCAGGTACTCCACGATGAGGGCGTACAGGTCGCCGCGCCGCACGGCCTCGTCCGAGCGCAGCTCGTTGGCGAAGTCGCGCGCGGCCACCATCGCCTCGTTCGGGCTCACCTGGAACTGGCTGCGCGCCGACGCGTGCGCACCGGTGCGCAGATGAGCACGCGCAGACGGATATGGGAGATGGGAGCGCCGCCGCCATTTTCTAGTGACGTGTGCAGCTTATAGCTGCATGTGAAGCTAGGCCAGTAAATACGCCGAGAGTTCATGACAGCAGGGTTCATGATAGCAGAGTTCACAACAGACGGTCTTGCCCGACTGCAGTGTTGCCCTCCTGTCAAAGCGTGAGGACAAATTTCTGAAAGATCCCTCAAACAACAGATACATGAGAGCCGCATGACAAGCGAAACTAACAAAGGCGACGTTACGGAATTTTGATGCAAGACAAGTCTCAGATCAAACATAACATCAGCTGGCATGAAACAGTTTCCCTTCACTGAACGCTCCGGAACCCTCGGCACGCACCACAAGACCGCTTCATCGCGTCCGAGCCCTCTGAGCACAGATCTTTCCCCCAAACACCAACACGGCCCCACCAGGTCCGCTTTCGGCCGGCGGCCAGGCCCACCTGCGAATCTGCACGAACTTCTTCACGTGCTCGATCTTCTCCCGCAGGTTGGCCACCCTGTTGTCCAGGTCGCCCGTGTTGCCCTGCTGCGACTTGCTGAAGCTCTTGTAGGCCTCGGTGAGCGCGCTCAGCGCCTTGTCGTAGTCCTTGAACTCGTCGATCTCGGCCTGCACGACCAGGCCGCTGCGTCAGCCGAGTCGAGCCACCGCAGAAACTAGGCGAGCGCGGAAACGCAACTCACGTTTTCTTAGACTTAACAGAAAACAGCAGCGCAACATGGCTTGTTGATTTACAGCACGCGGGAATAGCACAAGGCTCTGATTGGCATCGCACAGCTGTCGTCAAAGAAGCCTTGCAGGAATGTCCTATTTTAATTCTGGCAGTTTTGCAGGCAACCGGAGGTTGGACGCATTATCCTGCCACTCTACATACCACCCCTCCTCTGAACGGCAAAGAATCTTTGGAGCATGACGCTCGGATGTTGCACGGGTAGCCATGAGAACAGGTTTCCTTTTCGTTAGACAGGAAAATAGGCAGCCAAGATCTGAAGATTTCAAGAGATCTGAAGGTTTCAAAAGAAGACCATCACATACACGCCATCGCGCCAGCCTTTTTTTATCCGAACGTTACGAAATTCGAGGATATCTGTCCTGTCATACCTGTCATGATACCTGTCATATAAGCGTCAAATTACGACTAAGTAAACAACGCAAGGACGATACAAGCCGCCTGAACGGTCACCAGAACCTAGCAAACGCCAGCCAAGCGGCCGATTTCAGGGCGCTCACCTGGAGCACAGGCGTCGTAGAACCCTGCCAGTAGGTCGTGCGCCTTGCTCTTGGTGTAGAAGGTGATGATGGACTTCATGATCTCCGGGTTTTTCTGCCAGTCGGTCGACTGGAAATCGAGCGCCACGAGTCGGACATTGCGTCATCACGTGGTACAAGCTCGATATTACGCAATCACGCAGTGCTACGTATATAAGCGAAATGGCACTGCCATGCCGTAGGCGATAGCGCAAAAAAAAACTGCAGGAAAACATGTCGTTACATTCACCACCTCCACGGGACGCACTGCCAATACTCTGTAAAGACATCTTCCTCAATTTGTTTGAGAATGTGACAGCACTAAGTGATCGAAGACATCTCAAGAATCTTAACAGCAAAGAAAAAAAGCGGTGAAACGGCCGAGTGGCTCCCGGGCGCCGCCGAGTGCGGCAAAACAGCCAGCGGCCACCTGGAGGTAGTTGGCGGCCATGATGTAGATATCCTTCTCCCTGGACGTCTGGGCGAAGTAGATGATGCGCTTGGTGTCCCCCGACTTCATCAGCGACTTCATGGCGTTCACCTGTCAGCGGAGGAGGACGAGCTGTGAGAAACGGCCGACGTGGGGCCGACGGCTGCCGCCATATGGCTGCGTCCGATATGGCACCGGCGGGAGGGCTGCTGATCGGCCGCACAGGTCAGGTCACCGCGCAGGTCAGGTCACTCCAGTCGGGCCGCTGCTGCTCAGGAATGGTCCGTAACCGTGTGTCGGTGTCAGAAACACCCTGGTCAGGAACTGTCTAGGTCGTGGACTGACCTAGTTAGAAATTATCTATGTCAGGAATCCCTAGGCCAGATCTTTCCAGTCGGGTCATCTCTGGCCACGTCATGCCAGATCAGGTCACCCCAGGTCAGGCTATCAAAGGTCAGAAACACCGATAGGATGAGTGCGTTTTTTAGGGAGTAAACATCCATAAAAGTAAAAAACAATGTCCCAATAACAGGTTTGGAAAAGGGAGGCAATTTTGGTTAGCACAATTAACAATGCGTACACCGGACGCAAAGTTTTCTTGGCCTGCTGTGACCGAAGTTTTGCACCAACCCTTCCTAATGACAACCACAAGTACGCCAACGCACATGCTCTCTGTGTCAAGTCTATGAATCCCTCATTTGAAATGCCTCCGCAGCTACCCGCATAAACAGGCACACATCCACTTTCAACGATCACAACGCATAACAAAACACATTCCTAAACAGAAAAGTCACTCTCATCCCAGCTGCTGATAGGCGCCAAGTTCCATGCCAAGTTCCATGTTCCAGGCCAGCAGCCCGGCCTCACCTTGTCTCCGGCCTCAGTGTACTTCTTGGTGGCCAGGTGGTAGTTGTTCTGAGCATACGCGCACTCGGCCACCTTAAGCAGCACACGACGGCGCTCCTCAGCGTTACCCTCCTCTGCGCAACGGAAAAACAAGAACAGGCGTCACCGCAAGAACTTGTCACGACCGACACCCCACGAGTGACCGAGCCAACTTCGGTTGAAACGTTGCGGAAAAAACATATCGCCGTGCTCAGCTCAGCCGGCAGTCGGCGGCGGCGCCACGTCTCGGCAGAAGGTCGTCCGGTCAGAGTACCTTTGGGGATCGTCAGCCGCTCGGCCACCTCCTCGGTGATCGGAATGTTGTGCTGCACGCACAGGTCCAGCGCCTCCACGTACTGAAAACGCAACACCGCGTCAGCACGGCGTTCACAACGCACAGCAACGAAACACCCTTCCGCCGCGCTCAGACCCCTCCTCACACAATTCCCACTCCTCGGAAGCCAACCACGTCCATCCGCCGCCGCGGGTCCTTCGCACCCCATCTACGACCTCGGAGGGCCTCTCGATGCCCCGCGTCACCTTCTTGGAGATGGCGAACATGTCGACGGCCTTGTCGAACTGTCCGTTCTCGATAAAGAAGGCGGCGCACTTCTGCAGCAGCGCCGGGTCACACTCGGACGTCAGGTCGTTGGCGATCAGCTGCAGGGCGTTGAACTGCTGGTGCCTGGCAGACGCACGAGCGGTTACCACGCGAACGGTGCGACCGGTTACCGGCTAGGAGCCGAAGCTTAACGCGTGTCGACCGGGACGGAATAAGGGCGTAAAGCGATCCCTGGACATGAGCCAAGTTACAGAAACGTACAAAAACCATAATCAGATGAGCTGTTATTGTGGCTGCAGACGCCGCCGAACCTCTTTTTCGCAGTCGCCATTTCCAGATCGGCAAGTTTCGAAACGGAGATTATGCTCCTTTTAACATTGCTTGTCATCGGAACCCCTATTTAAAAATAAAAACCCAACGAAACGCCACGGAGTCGCCAATACTGATCTAAAGCCTGTCGTCACCCTACCTCGAGACTCAAAATCCAAAACTAACTTTCGCCAATTGCACAAATGCACTGCGTGTCTTTCCATCCGCAAACCACAGCACAGGCGAACCCAACCCCCACCCCTCCCTCCACCAGCCAACGGCCCGAGACGGCGCGCGCCCAGCAGCCGCTCACTTGAAGGCCAGGTCGGTGGCCTTGGTGAGCAGGCCGGCCTTGTGGTAGAGCATGACGGCGCGCTCGATGCCACCCTTGCCGAGCGACTCGAAGTATCTGGCGGCGTCCAGCTGCTCCCGGGGCCCGGCCATCAGCGCCAGGTTCAGCATCTGGTCGTCAAACTGGTTCTCCTGCGGCCGGCGCGTCGGTGGGTCAGAGGCAGGTGGAACTAAGGTCCGGCCACACAGGGAATGGAATGGCGACATCAGGGCACGCCAGAGCACCTGATCGTTAAACGGTTCTACTGCGGGCCGCACGGCAGTTGGCCAGGACTGGCATACATATACTGGTGGAACTTAAGTACAGCTCCAAAGGGAGCGAATGGCGCCACCACGACTAGGTACAGCATCTGGTCAGCAAGCTGGTGCTCCTGTCCTTAGCGTGTCATCTCGTGACGGAGGGACGGATGCAACAGCTCAGCACGGAGTAGAAAGAGGTCGGCCAGGCAAGACTCAGTATGTGGACGTCTAGCTGGTCCCGTGAGTCACGCCAGCCAGACGGAGAAACGGTTTCAGAGACCCACACAGACAAACTGACACCATGCTGTTCCACAAACATCAATCAGAGACGACGGGAATGGCCATTCACGCCGGCCAGGAACGACAGGAGCACGCCAAAAAGCGCCGCCGTCAGCAGCGCCAACGCCGACCGGTCGCCGACTCCGGCGGACGCGAGGCGTGTTGTCCGGCGGTCTCACCGTCCGCAAGTGACGTCTGGTCCCGGCGTCCGCCCCGTCTCACCTTGCACAGGCGGATGGCGTTGCCGTAAGCCTGCGCCCGCGTGAAGAAGTGGATGGCCTCCTTGACGTTGTCGGCGTTTTCGTACTGGCGCGCCAGGTGGTAGCAGGCGGCCCTGTGGTCACAGCAAGGGCACATGTCCCAAAGGTGTGGTCAGTTTCATACGGAACCGTATCACAGCTTGGCAAAGTTGCATTTTGGTCCATGGCTAACCAATAAATACAGAAATTGAAACGTGGTGCAATATTTACAAAATCGTTAATACACACATTTTAACTGGAATATCGATAGGCCGAGTACGACTATTTCCAAACTTCGATTAAAAAAACATCCGTTACCAGAAACCGCTCGTTCAAAGACCGATACGTTACCCGACGTAACAGACCACCACCGTCACCTGACGCCATCGGTTCACAAATGGATACCTTTACGTGACCGTCACAAAGCAACACCTTTACGCAGGGCCTATTTTAAGGAAAAATGACTGCGGGGGCAATTCTGCGAACGAGACGCATTGGTTGAGACCACCCCCTCCCCGGCATTTGTGTTCTCCTTATTAAATTTTGTCCATTTCATATATATATATATATATATATATATATATATATATATATATATATATATAGACATATATATTCCTAAGGAAAGACATATATATATATATATATAAATGCTTTCCTAAGGAGGGCATACATATATACATACTATATATATATATATATATATATATATATATATATATATATGTATATATATATAAGGGCGAATTACGATGAACACTTCCACAGCGCTCTGTCATTAACTGATATGTCTTTTGGAGGAAACCATGTGTGCAAAATATGGCCTTGGTCCAGCACTCTTAAGCACTTTCACACAAAGACTGTATGTCGTTTGTGGTGGATTTTATTTTATTTCGATGAAATTCGCGCCGGCTTTTGTGCATTCCGAGCCCATTAAATTCAAAGGACACCATTTCATTTATCCCCAGCAAGAACTCATTCTCCCTGGATTTGTGATCCCTGGGAGATTCGCTCAGGGATGTCTGAAATGCCCCCAAACGTGTTTTGTGCTTCAGTTTTGTAAAAGAAGCGCACGATATGCATAAAATGCACATTATAGTACTCCTTTTCACACACTGGATCGAAAGACACTTCCCATTCTGTCTCAGGTCATTGGTCACTGGCCCTGTCGGCAGCAGTGTGGCCTAGGTGGGAATGATACATCAGTCCTCTTAGTGGTCTCGGGGTTCTGGCGACGATGCTATTCGACGACTTGCAGCAGTTACTGCTTTTGCCCTTCATCCTTCGTCAGCACCTTGTTGTATACTTGGATAAGAGTCACAGCTCGTTCGGCGAAGTCGCTAACTACCGCGATCCCGCACAGGACTTCCTTAGCGTTCGTGAAGCCAGGTGCTGTCTCCCAATCAGCGGCATCGGCGGCAAGGAAGTCCATGTTGATGCCGTAGGCTTTCGGGTTTCCCACCGACTTTGCGGTAATGAAGTCGACGATGATCTTCCTGGGACGAGAACCTCCTTTTCTGCGAGATCCACCTGCGCTCGCTGGGAGGACTCTCCGATCCCTGTTCCTGGAGTGCCGCGATCATCCTCGTCTTCATCTCACACGGTACGCCCTCGTCGAAGAACGACACACCAGCCAGTTCTTCGCTGGGGCACCATAATAGGTGATTGTTATAATAAATCATATGTCGACTATAATGTCATAATAGATAAAAGGTGATCGGCAAACTCCTTGGAGATCCCCTTCGAAATTTCAGCATTCACATCAGACTTTGCAGAACGGCCAGGTCGTGCACGGAAGCGCTGACCGCCGATGAAGAACAGAACCATGCACTGACATACAAAACAACCATGAAAGAGACGAAGCGCTTGAGTGCTCCCAATTCACTGAGAGTCACGGAGAACTGATGGCAAAGCAAGAAGATCTTGATCTCGCAGATTATGCGCCCCATCCACCTGGCGCGATGGAACCATCTATCTGGGACGTTGGAGAGCACCCGGCTGGGGAACTTGATTCGCCGTGGAGGCTCTTGACCAAAGGGCATAATCGAGACCTCAAAGAACCAACGATGATCATCGCTAGGCTGGATTTCGGCGAGCTTCTCACGGCAGAAAGCGACGAAACGATCATTGGAAGAGAAAAACGTCTCGGCCACTGCTGGCTCCAGGTCTTCATACACCATAGGTTCAAACTTGTTCCAATCAATGAGTCTCCATCTCTTCTTGAAGCTCTTGAACAAGGAGATCGCGGTCCCGAGGACGAACCGAAGCGCGTGGAGAAAGCCGCCTCTGCCACCAGTTCGACGATATGATGACGACAAGCAAAGTGAAAAGGCCGTCACTCAAGCTTCTGCTGAAGAAGCGTGTTTGCTCCCACAACTTGTCCAGTATTGCTGGAGGTGGTGTCGAAGCTCATGCCGACGACGTTGTCCGAAACCTCTCAGTATTCCAGACAAAGCGCGACAACGTCGGCTGGCGTTGCTCCGGCTCTACTTGCAACTTCCAAACACCGAAGAGCTTGGCGGCACTTCTTGGACCGGCTACAATGACAGAGTCGATCCACCTTTTCCTTTCTATCGTCAGTAACAGTTTGCCGTCCCAGTGGACCACCAGGTTGGGTAACGCGGAGAAAGAATGCTAGATTTCGTCCGCAATGGCTTCCCTCTGCGATCTACGTGCGCGCCTGCCCGAGCTTCTGTGGTCGCCAGTTCAGAGGAGTCGTGGCCAAGGACCGAAGCCGTCGCCGATAGGAAGTGAATTGCAGAGCGATCATTGAGCTTGGTCCGATCGAGGGCTGCTGCCTGACCAGGAGTGGCGATGTTCTTGGCTTTCCTGCAGGGCCGATTCGAAGGCATGGCCAAGGGCTGCGGGTCATCCTGATCTGTCAATTATGTGTTGTCGGTAGGCGAGTATTCCAGTTGGGCAGTTGCCTCATGCTCGGTCTGCTGTTTAATCTAATGGCGGGCCCTTTAAAGCTTCGGCCTACTGTTGTCGTTGAAGAGCTCGCTCCTCCTTCTCAGAAGGGAACTTATCGAATACCACCATGACGCCTCGGCGACCTGGATCGCTTTGGGCCTAGAGAATGTCTTTATCCTCTTGGTTTTGATGATCTTAATGGTGCCGACAAGGGCAAGGTCAAAACATTGTTAAGGTTGTCCCTAAATCCATTCTTCTTGTCAATTTCCGGGCTGAACCTCCAGAATTTGCCTTTGGTGCTGGTCAAGCTTCCTGTTGAGCTTCTTTATCACGTTCCGCTCCGGTGCAGTGAGAATACGGGCTTTGTTCCACACCTTTATCATTTCGCGGACGATCTGTGTTTTGAACTACCTCTGGGTAAGCCTATCCACACGGTGGGACTGAAAATATTGCTGCAGCACTTCTCCCCGCGAAGGCAGTTCTGATCACTGGTCAACCAAAATTCGGCTTTTTTCTCGTGGTGCAGCCATAGTGGCACAGACTTCCGTTATAAAAGGTACTTTCTGCATTGACGCGGTGGTCCTTAAATATCCTGACGTCTAAGAACGCGCGGAAAATTGCCAGACCGGCACCGTGGGTTGCCGTGGCATGGCAAGGCGTGGTATTTCAAATATACAGGGTGTCCATAAAGTCTCTTTACAATTTTAAAAATTTATTACAAAGGCAGTTGATGAATTATCTTAACCAGACTTGTTTTGTTTTAATCCGTGTTTATTAAAGTTTGTGATCACATTGAAATTTTGTGTTTCAGGTATTCTGTTGGTGGACGGGGTGCTGTTAAATGGAACCCTAAAATATGGCTACTCCTCAAGAGAAGGCACAATGTGTATCACGGTTTATTGAGACAAAATCGGATGTGCAGACTCAGCGAAACTATCTACCAGATATCACTCCCTTGGGCTTCTTTCTATGGGGTTATGTGAAAGATATCGTGTATCGAATAAAGATACGGGACATTACTGACTTGAAGCAAAGGATTTCTGACGTCATTGCCAACACTAAAGAGGCTGTGCTACAGCGAACATGGCAAGAAATCGAGTACCGTCTTGATGTGCTTCGTGCAACTAATGGTGCCCATACAGAGGTGTATTAAATGAGGTAAAAAAAAACTTTGACAACCACTGATTACATTAGATCAAGTCTAGTTAAGAAATCTTGTCAACTGCCTTTGTAATAAATTTTTAAAATTGTAAAGAGACTTTATGGACACCCTGTATAAGTCACAGTCTGCAAACGATGGCCAGAATATTGGCGAGATGTTGCGGCAGCTTCGATTCTTCCCTAAATGAGACAGTAGGTTGCCTGTCCGGGGTAGTTTCTGTTAATCTAATCTATCCCCAAAATACATTTTCTCACCTAATTTTGGCCATATGTTTTTCAACACTGCGCAGAAGTGTAAAAGCTGTCCTAACACAGGCAGAACAAACTTCTCCATTTCCAGGTTATCGGCCCCAAAATAAAAAAGTCACCTCAGATTGAAATATTCGCCTTAGGCCCGTCTCAATGACATATCACCAACATTCGTCATTATCTGCAGTCTGGGCCATGCCATGTTCGTTAAGCAGATGAAGCATGCTCATGGGATGCTCAAACCCATGCACTAGGAGCAGCAAGATTGACGGTTTTAATATACGACTGATTAATTTTCTGTTTTCCTCGCGTAAAACTCGGGTTTAACCGCCTAGTTCAATGAAGTTCTACCAATCAGGTACTGGGATTTTAGCAGGGTTTTCGGATCAGGATGATTGGTGATGACTACAACACTGCTGGACTGTTACCGCATTCATATAAACCTTATCTCACCATAGCGAAACCGCCCTGCGCACCAGCTCGCCCTTCAGTTTGCTTGAGCTTGAACACATCAGGGATGGTTATCATCATTTTTAACGTGCTTACGATGCAATGAAACGCCTTGGCCGCCCACCAGACAATCGCGACATCGGGTGCCGGCGTACTAATTACGAAACACGCTCGCCAGCGGTCACTAGGTGTGCCTGCAATACGTATTATAAAGTGATGCTTCTAAGTGTGCTCCCACATTACTCAGTGATTCAACACATCCTTCGTTGATAAGATGCTGCTTTGCGAGCGCAGCGCTTTATGGAATACTTTCCTGGGTACGCTAGTACACCTGGCTGTTTTTTTCCTTGCATGGGCAAAGGATCTTGACTGGGGGGGCAAAGTGCCCGACTGGGGGGGCATTTGCCCCCCCAGTTAACATGTTAAAATAGGCCCTGCCTTTACGTCATCGGTTCACAGACCGCCAGTGTTCCCTAACGTCGGTCCACCGACCGCCACCGCCACCTGACGTCATCGGTTCACAAGCCTTCGCCGTCAGCTGACGTCACCGGTTCACGGACCGCCGTTACCCAACGTCGGTTCACGGACCTGTCGCCTGTGTCGTTGGCCAGTTTGGCGGCCTTGTCCAGGTCGTTGAGGTAGCAGTAGACCCTGGCCAGCGACAGGTAGTCCTCGGCCGCCTGGTAGAACTCCAGCGCCGTGTCCATGTCGCCGGTGGACTCCATGTACTGTGCCCACCACCGCTTCACACCCCTGCCGGCCAGGCGGACCGTGGGTCTGCGGCGCGGCCACCTCGGACTGCGGCGGCCCGGGCCGAGGTGCGACAAATCGGATCTTAACCCGGCACCGCCTGGGGGTGTCAAAAAGGGCACCTCCTGCTATCTCACGATCTAACCGTCAGATCAACGGTCTACCGCCAGTCGATGGCCCTGAGTCTAACGATTCAGAAAATATTTTGTTGGCCCTGGTCACGTGGCTGATGACGTCACAGATCAGGCAAAACGCCTGACACGACGTCGGAAAAACTGACATCGGTTTGTGCCTCATATCATCGGTAACAGTGGTCTTCGAGTCTTCAACTGGGTATCAAACGAAGGGTCACGACCTTCCGCATCAAATGCATGTCAAAATATTTAAAAATCAAGGTCAATTTAGGTCACGCGAAACACTGGTCTTAATTTAAATGAACGATACTTACTCGCAGCCGTTTCGATCTACGTGACAAAACGAATGAAAGTAAAACCTTCTAACGAACAGTTTTTCATTATCTGCGCTTCATCCAGTCAAGGTCAGTACAGGTCAGGTCAGATAAGGTTACATTATTCTTCCTGACAAGGGGCAAACATTACTCGCAGCGATCCTTAACTGCGTCAAGAACTGAAATGACACCTCGTGATAATTAAATATGCTGTCTCCTCTTTGGCAGGTCAAGGTCAAGCCAGGTCAGGGCAAAACCATTTTTCTTTTTCCGGCTGCAAACAATAATTGTTGTCTGCTGCTAATGAACGACCTTCCACAGACAATGTTACGTTTTCATTTCGTTTTGACATCTACTTATGATGTGACCTGACATGACATGACCTCACGCTGCGTTTGGCGAACTTTACTAAGTGCATATTAATTTGCTTGTCTGACTTGAACGATGGGGAAAGTCAGCGGCAACAACGTCTATCAACCACAATGCAAATCAATGCATGTGAATTCGCATGACTTCTAATGTTGACATGTCACGACTGTATATCCTTTTGGGGACCGTTTCCTTGGCAAATCCAAATAATCCATGCATTGTACTCGCAAATATTATAAAGAACGAAGCATGTTTGCGCCGCCGCCCGAACAGGCAAGAATCAGCATGTAAGGGTTGACTTATGACGTCATATCTCCATGACCTGACCTAGCATGAAAACAGTTTTGATGTCAAAATATGCAGAAGTGATTGTTGGTCTGGTACTAAAATTTTGTTGGTTTGACTAACGTTTTAGAAGTTATTCAAGAAAAACCGAGGGCGGTGCCCTATTTGACACCCCCAGACGGCACCGGGTTAAACAGCCGTTCTGGTCACAACCAATAAAAAACTGACCATTCTGGCCGTGCGAACACTGCAGAGAATGCCGCGAAATAAAACCCCGCAACTACGAGGAGTATTCGACAAGAGCTGAACCCAGCTCTCCAGCGAGTGAGAGAGACAATACGAAGTCCAAAAGCGTCGCGCCGCGCTACAATGCCCGCAGAAGCCTTCCCGTACGACGCGACGACCCTGCCGCGAAAACCACCGCCGACTGCGGCTGCCAGCCGGCGCCCGACCGGCGTCCGGGCCGGCCCGCCGTACGCTCACTTGTCCTTGGTCTGCGTGGCGTACTGCTCGAGCGCGAGCGTGTCGTCGAACAGCATCCGCGGCACCTCGAACCGGTGCGTCTCCGACTGCTCGTAGAACGGGATGGCGTCCTGCAGCTCGCCTGAGGACAGGCAGCGAGCGGTGACGTGTCCTGAACGTTCACCACATAGCTGGCCACGTTTACGTCTGGGCTCAGCATACAGGGTTTACCTATTTGGCAGCACATCCGCCACAGAAGTTGGCTCGAGTGACGGGATGTGATGGGAACATCCACCTATATATGAGCTCCCTTAAAAAAAGATAATGGTCGCCCATCGGCTCCAGGATGTATCGACTGGCAATGTTCGTGCCTCCAACCAAATGTTCTTGCTGAATTGCAGCCGGATGATTCTTACCTGAGCGTGCAAAGTTTATCGGTCCAGAAGCACATCTGTCACGAAAATGGGCTTCTGTGACGCCACGTGATGGGAACAAGCTAGTCTCCACGTCTATGTATACTCCAAACTAAGAAACAAGTGCCGTCAACAGACAAAAGGAAAAAATCAAGAAAAACAACCCGCGAGTCGCGGCGCTTGAGCAGCCCTTTGCAACACCGGCCAGTGCGTACCAAACAATGCCCCGCTAAGAAGATGCAACCCTTTCGCACTGGATTTCGCGACCTTTACCAGCAAAACCCGCGACTTTAGCCGCTAGCGTTTTGGCGCAGCGGCAGAAGGTCCCACGCCCCCTCCCCCTCTCCTTCCCATGGTTGACCTCTGGCCTCCCGCGTCTCGGCGCGGCGGCAGAAGGTCCTAATCTCCCCCCTCCTATGGTTGACCTCTGGCCTCCAGCGCCTTGGCGCAGCGGCAGAAGGTCCTAATCTCCCCCCCCCCTCCTATGGTTGACCTCTGGCCTCCAGCGCCTTGGCGCAGCGGCAGAAGGTCCTAATCTCCCCCTCCTATGGTTGACCTCTGGCCTCCAGCGCCTTGGCGCAGCGGCAGAAGGTCCTAATCTCCCCCCTCCTATGGTTGACCTCTGGCCTCCAGCGCCTTGGCGCAGCGGCAGAAGGTCCTAATCTCCCCCTCCTATGGTTGACCTCTGGCCTCCAGCGCCTTGGCGCAGCGGCAGAAGGTCCTAATCTCCCCCCCTCCTATGGTTGACCTCTGGCCTCCAGCGCCTTGGCGCAGCGGCAGAAGGTCCTAATCTCCCCCCTCCTATGGTTGACCTCTGGCCTCCAGCATCTTGGCGCAGCGGTAGAACGTCTTCACGCCCCCCCCCCCCCCCCCCCCCCCTTCCTGTGGCTGACCTCTGGCCTCCAGCGTCTTGGCGCAGCGGTAGAAGGTGTGCCGGAGGTGGATGCGGTCCTTGGTGCGCGCCAGGTCTATGGCCCGCTCCATCTCGCCCGTGTCCTGGTAGAGCCGGTTGAGCAGGTCCCAGCGGCCGCAGCGCTGGTACAGGTGCGCCGCCTCCTCCTGCCGGCGTCGGGCGTCAGCTGGGCCGACACACCGCCGGCGCGGCGACAGCGCAGACAGTCACGTGCTGCACAGACCGACGGCTGGCTGCGCCGCGTTCATGTGCGGACATGCGCGCTACGAGATAGCGTACACAGACGTGGTGCTGACTTTTTCAGGCTGCTGTCCTCACTAGGTGCGCTGCTAGGCACACATGAGGAACTGTGAGAAGACAGTGGCGTCGACAAGACATCGGACAATTTCTTCATCAGGAGTGCTCCTCATAACGCGCGACAAGAAACACTCCTGAGAGGACCTTCGGACCACACTAAGACATCAGTCCGGAAGTTCTATTACTGCCACCATTGAGCCAACCTCGTCACAAGCGTCCCATAAGACTACATCGCATGTAGTCTTATGGGATTATATATTATCGAGTGTGTTGGACACACTCGAGCGCACGGCCGAAAAACCAAAACCGAGCAGGACGCGGCGCCCGTTCGGCGGCCTACCTTCATGTCCAGCACGATGGCCAGCATGGCCACCCGGGCGTCCAGCTCCGGCTCCGATTCGGCGATCTTCAGCATCCGGGAGCCTGTCGGCGCCCCGTCAGGTGACAATGCGACACACATGGCGCGACTGGACAAAACAAATCGACATGCATGGACGCTCAGTAAACTGGAGGTACGTTCCTGCTAGATACTGGTATACGTTCAGAGATATACCGCAAATCGTTGCGCCTTGTAAGCGCTCACTCTTGAGAGTTCTCTGCTTGTGGTATGATTGGGCATCCGCCTAGTCTGGCTGCGTCTCGACGACCCTTCGCTCGCCAGGCTCACACACGCGTCCCAACGTCTCCACGCTTTATTTCAGACTGCCGCCGACGTCGACTGCCCCCGACGCCCCCGACGCCGCCGCACATGGCCTGAAATCCGATCTGCGCCCGGGGTCGGCTCCTCAGCCCCGACGT
The DNA here is from genome assembly GCA_030062745.1 of Capitulum mitella. Classification (NCBI taxonomy): domain Eukaryota; kingdom Metazoa; phylum Arthropoda; class Thecostraca; order Pollicipedomorpha; family Pollicipedidae; genus Capitulum; species Capitulum mitella. The sequence continues at coordinate 21,555,518 of CP099851.1, read as the reverse complement.
TAAAATAACACTGTGAAGGCTAAAACTAAATGATGACGGGAACGGCTCTACCTGGATCCAGGGTCGGCACACGTGGCGACGGCAGGACGGCCCCGCTCACCAACAAAGACCACACTCCCCCCTGATCCTACGGCGGATCACCATACTGGAACAGGCGCGCTGGCCGGCACTCTCTCGAGATGCGACGCGGCAGCGGCCTTCCTGGACTCTCCTCCTCGCTTGAATCTTTATTTTCAGTCGCATCTTCCTCCTCGCTTGATCCGGGGTCGAACACGGGAGCCGGCGTCTCGATCACCAGGCTCTCGTCGCCCGCGTCGCTGTCAGGTTTCTCCACCGGCGGCTCCTGCTCGACAGGCGGCGGCGCAGTGACGAGCCGCAGATCGCGCACATGACGAGGCACGCCGTCGACCTCGACATTTTGTGTAGAGACGACCCCGGTCACCGTGCCCATGGAACTCGGAACGTCGCAACGTCGACTGGGGTGCCGAATCCACACGCGATCACCGACGCTGAAGCGGTGTCGCGCGGCTGCCGGTTGCTCACGCTCCTCCACGCCGTCGATGCCGAGTAGCCTGACTTCCTATCTGAACAGCTGGTTGGCAGGGGCGGAGGTAGGGTCGTCACTTCGCGGCATCACGTTGTAGTGGTAGACGGCTTCTGCGATGGAGCAGCGCTTTCGCGCAGCTATCGTCTTCACCGATCGATGACATCGCTCCGAAATCCCGTTACCGGATGGGACGTCCGCACTGCGATACCGAACACTCATCCCCCAGCGACTGGCGAATTCACGGAACATCGAACTGCGGAAGCTGGTGGCATTGTCAGTCAACAGCTCCTTCGGCGCACCGCGCTCGAAAAACACCGACTCCAGCCTCTCGATGACGCTGGCCGAGTCCTGGCGTCTGAGTTGCCTCCAGATTGCGTACCGCGACGGTCCGCAGTCGATGAGCGTCAGGTAGTGTTGACCTCCGACGTGGCAGATGTCCATGCTGACTCTGCTCCAGCACTCATTGACTCCCAGTGACCCTCCCTACCACCTCGCTGGCGCCGGATCGATCGACTGGCAAGCCTGACACTCGCGCACAACTTTCCGCACATGCTGCCGCGTGACCGACGGACACAGCCGTCGGCAGAAGTACAGTTTGCGCTTGACGCCAAGATGCCCACTGGTCTCGTGGACTGCAGCGATATTTAGTTCGGGAACAGAAGTGACGACTCCACACACTGGCTGGATGCTGGCGGAAGTCAGCCACTTCTTCGGCAACCTCGTCAGCGCGTCAGCCCTGTTCTCCGCCGAGGAGACGAGCTTGACCTCGAGCTGCAAGTGGTACTCGTTGACGATCGACTTAATCGTTTCCAGGCGCCTGCGGATCAGCATCTCGATGGCAGCCTTCGTCTTCAGACGCGACCTTCCTGATAGCGCGTCTGCCATCCAGTGGTAGACGGTCTTCGAGTATGTCATCAGCGCCAGCTTCTTCATCTTCCAGGCGACAGCCAGATTCATTCCGCGCACCACAGCATCCAGTTCAGCGAGGTTGATATGTGTACACTCACTCTGTCGCAACCAGGTGACGTCCTCGATGATCTCGCCGTCCACCTCCAGCGCGGCTCCCAGCGCGAGGGAGCTGGCGTCCACCCAAACGACGGCCTCACAAAGACCACACTGCTAAACTACAATCTTTGGAGAACTCAATCTGCAGTGGGAGGCTGGAACACGCCCAAAAAAAACCTCACCATCGCAATTCGACACCATGGCGTCATCTGTCGCCCCGGCCAGCGACGCTGTTGTTACAGCGTCCGTTCCCACCCGCGTAATCCTTCCCTTTCTACCGGCCATCCCTTCCCCCTGTCATGCCGATCACGACCGGTACATTAGTAGCGTCTGCGTCCAGAGGATGCATTTGTAAGCAAGCAAACGCAAATACAATCTTCAGTTGCCAAAACCGCACAGACGGCGTCCAAACGGCCCACCGGGGTGGCAGCGGGATCCACGCCACCCCACAGTCGGCGGGTGACCTCCTCCTCCATCCCCCCCCCCACTCAAACGGCTCGGCCAGCCCGCGCAACGGCCACCGACCTCGAGCGAAGCCCATGTTGCCCAGGCAGACGGCGGCCACGTCCATGCGCTTGGACTTGACGCACATGCGCGCCATGTTCTCCCACACCTGCTGGCTGCCGGCAGAAGACCACCCAGCGTCAGCAAGACGAATACAGGCCCCAACCGACACGTCGTCAGACAGGAGGACGGCAGATGAAGCAGGTGTTACATTTGGTTTAAGACCAGTCGTCGGGCGTGAGCCTCGCTGGGAGTCAGGAGGAGACAGAGCTAGGAGCGGAGGCTGCGTTGTCGGCTCAAGCGTACCACGATGAAATAAAACAGCACCGTCATCGGCTTCAACAGCATCCAACGTTGCGACCGCCCCACAGATCCAGGTCCGTCACCGCAACCGAACGCGACTCCGCCTCCGGCAGCTACCTCTTGATGGTCTTGATGGCCTTGAAGGCCTCGTCCATGTTTCCGACGCTGAGGTGGTAGGAGAACTCCATCATGGCCTGCTTGGTGGCCTTGTCGGCCGTCTCCAGGCCCTGGAAGTCGCGCATCACGTGCGTGGAGATCTGGGACGGCCGGTCCGACGTCAGGTACATTGAAGAGCCGGCGTCCTGCGGCACCGGGAGCACCGTCAGACGCCGCAGCCAGGCTGCCAAACATGGCTTCCGATTCTGTAACTCTGATTCTAGTGATGGCATCCCATTACCAATTCCCTTTTGAGTAACAAAAAAATGTGAAGCGCGCGAACCAAATCGCAGGTACAAGTCCGCGTTCTCCGTCTGAGTCAGTCACGGCATCACAGCTGGGTCTCGTGAGATGGAGACAGTCATTTATTCGGGCACTAGTCAAAATCCTTACGATGTAGCTTTTGGTACGGGTGCATGACAGCTTTTGGAGTACTAAATGCTTTTGGGGCGCACAAATTTCTGGGTGTCCCTCGACAGGAAAACCGGCAGTTTCCCAGTCCTGAGTGGGACGGACTATCGCTTTGGACTGAGCAGTGCGCGGGGAGTGACGGGCCACTCTACTGGTTCCAGGTCGGGTAGCCGGGTGATCTATCGGTTCCGGATCAGGTGGAGCACAGGCGGCCAAGGGACGATCTACCGGTCCACAAATGAGACACCGTCCCGCAGGGCGCGTGACCAACTCACAATGATGAGCCCATCCAATGGCTCCGCCTGAGGTGGCGTGGAGTGGGTGGCTAGTCGATCTACTACCCCAAGTTTCGATAGTACACCTGACAATAGCCCATTCGTGATGGGCTATTGTCAGTCATGGTCGTATCTATTTCTTGATCTATTATCACATATCGATCGCACGCATTCATTCAATTACGACCTGCATCACCCAAAAACAATGTCACCCCAGGTTAGAAAAATCGACGTCAAAGAGTCCCAGTTCCAGTTGTACTCTGTCTGTGGTGGCCCCCTCTACAGCGTCAGTGACAGTGACATGGGGGTTAATCGCGCAAGACGTTGATTTTACCACTGGGCACTGCAGCGGGATGGTGACAAGTGACCACACAGTTTTGGCCGACGGCTAAGATAGTCAAATGAACGATAGGCAGCGTCAGACCTTCATTTAAAGCGAGGAGACAAGCGACCAAACTTCATTTGTCAACAAACGCAAACCTTTCCGGTGAAATCAGGCTACTGAAACTTGCAAACGCCGCTAAGTCATATCCCCTAACCTAACACCAGATCAACATGGCGGGCATGTGTAGGTGCAAAACCGTGAACCGAACATCTCTCTCTCTCTCTCTCTCTCTCTCTCTCTCTCTCTCTCTCTCTCTCTCTCTCTCTCTCTCTCTCTCTCTCTCTCTCTCGCGACTCGGCAGCCGTACTCACCGCGGCGTAGCAGAAATCCCGGACAGACATGGCAGAGGCAGAAGCGAACAGCGGTCAGTGACAAGTCGACGGCGAACGGTCTGCCGGCGCCGGCAGCGGCCACCGAGCGCCGCCGCCTCCAGCTGCGTCACAGGCCAGCTGAGCACGGCATCTGGCGGCGCTGCGCTACACTAGCACTGCGACTGGCGAGCCAGTGGCCGACTGTAAAAGCGGCGCAAACGTAGGAAACGAAAACCGGGAAAAGACGGAAACAATATTGAGGAACCAGAGAACTCAGGAAAAACAGAACATCAACAAAACTGAGGTAAAACGTCAAGAGAAATTCGAATTTACAAAACGCCAAGGGAGATTCGCAGTTACATAAATGATGGGTACACGCAACGTCTTAACTCCCAAAGCCGACGCAAGAGAAGGTAAATTAATCAACATCGTAAAGGATTCTGCGCCCTTTCCAAAATTGGTAATGCGTCGTTCTTTATCAAGGTACACTCACACACCTTTTCAAGACAAGCAGCCTACAAGTTAAAGGAAACAAAACGGAACCATATCATCTACATATCACAGCCAAAATCTATAACTGGCAGGCACAACAAGCGACGACTCTTTCCGACACTTTGTCGTCAGCCACCGCTGCCTGTCTGGAGCACCCTCCCCCGTCCTTGTCCGCCGCCGACGCCCACCTTGTCGGCGTCCAGTATGAGCGAGTCGAGCTTGAGCAGCAGGTAGAAGTAGGGCACGGCCACGCCCACCACGTGACTGTGCTGCTCCGAGAGCGGCAGCCAGTCCTGCACCACCACGCCGCTCTCGGACGTGCTGAACATGGAGACGATCATCAGCTCGCTCTGCCGACAAACGGAGACGGTCAGCCAATGTCGGCGTGGATAGGGTGGGACGAAGACGTCACCTGCGAGGCGTCAGCTGGGCTGGGGATAAGCGGGAATGGCTCTTCAATATCAGTGTCACGATATGGGGACATGGTAAAACCTGGATATGCATAAAACCATCAACTCGCTCTGGTAGCTCGTCTTGTTATCGCACACCTCAACAGAGGTATGTAAGTCTGGAAAAATGAGCCCATTCCGTAACAGCTCGCGACATACGCAACAATTAAAATATTTCGCCGAAACGTGGAAACCATAAGTCCTTCCGTTCGTCCTCTGAACACGTGCTGACGCCATATGACGACCCTTGCGGCGGCAAGGAAAAGGGCACTGTGAAAACTGAGTCGCCTACTCGCTCTGTCAAACGTGAACACGGTTGTACGTTCGCTGTCTGTCGAGACACAGATACGGGGCCCGGGTGTTCAACCACAACCCCCCACCGATGATAAACTACCTCTAACGAAAGGAATAATACAGTACGACTTCACCGCGGCGACGCCAACACATCGACAAACGTCAGCCTCGAAAACAAAAAAGAAATCTAACCTGCGTGTGCTTTTCGACAGATACACCGCACAACGAAATTCACTGCCCCGCATCTTGCCTCTGGTGCTGGACCGGATTCCACTCTGCTGACCTGCACCTTGACCTGAGCGCTGGACCGGGCACCACTCCACTGACCTGCATCTTGACCTGGGCGCTGGACGTCTTGTTGAGCAGCAGCGAGGACGACATCGGCGGCTTGGTGGTGTCCGGCAGCAGCTTGGCCTCGCAGACGAAGAGGCGCGGGTCGCCCGGCTCCCAGAAGTGGTTCACCACGAACCGGCCGCCCACGTTCCGGGACGACTCCAGCTTGGTTCTGGGCGGCCGCAGGGAGGTACGGTGACGCGGTTGGTTATCTCGGGTAACGGTACCCCACGACACGTATTGGCAGTGAGGCGAAGTGAAAATCACAAAATGCATTGCATGTTTTGACCACGAGCTGCACGAATCAAATTAAATTAAATTAAATTTCAATTATATATAACACACACACACACACACACACACACACACACACACACACATATATATATATATATATATATACATATGTATATACACACACACACACATATATATATATATATATATATATATATATATATATAATAAAAACACGAATTAAATTAAATTTTGACCATGAGTTGCACGAATTAATCACAAAACATCACGCTTGTTCCAAAGGAGAAGCCGATGACAATGTCCAGACAGCATGGAACAAGAAACGGCCAAGTTCAAACACAGGCAACACAATGACGCCACAAACAGACCACAACCAACCCGATCCGAACGTCCCAGCGAGTCAACAGTATCTCCAAGACCCAGAAACAACGAAAACACCGCACAGCCTGACAGAGACGACAACGGACGCCCGCCGAGCAGACGGCACGCTGTACTACGGCAGCAGCAAGTGCAGCGGAGCCACCACCGCACACCCAGACCAGACGTGGACCATCGGCTGGCGATCCAGCGTCCTCGATCAGCAACATCGCTCACAAAATACGACCTCCTCGACCGTCTACGGTTGAACACTTCATCTCAACCCCTTAACCACAACAGCCCCTCACAACCAGCCGGCATAATACGACCTGCAACTTCAACAGTCCGCCGGTGATCACCACACGCCTCGGGCTTGGACGGCGACACGGTCGCGAGAATGAACAGGGGCGCGGACACGCACCTCTCCATGACGGTGAGCTCGCGCGAGTCGGTGCTGGTGGCCGAGTTGGGCGGCACGCGCTGGTCGTCCTCATCCTCGCGACCCGAGCTGAAGTTGAAGTAGCTGATGGTATCCGTGTCCACGTCCCAGATGTACACCTTCGGGTCCGGAAGCAGCGACGACTGCGGCGGGCGGCCGTCAGATGGCGGTCAGGCGCGCTGATTGGCCGCCCCAGGGCCGTCTCCGCGCCGTCGACCAATCGCAAGTCCGGCGGTTCTCAACAAACCCCACCCCCTGTACTGGCGACCAATCGCGTACTGGACAGAGGCAGCCGTCCGTAAACACCGCGCCCGGGCAATCCACCAATCACACTGCGAAAAGTCGGCACCAAACCCCGCCCCAACCACCAACCGACCAGTGATGAGCACACCGAGCAATGCTTCGTTCCGCCCCCGTATCGCCAACCAATCAGCGACGTACAAACCGAACAGAGTCCATACCCACTGTCAAATGCCCAGGTCTGGGCGGGACAGGTGCCCAGGTCCAGACGGGAGACCCTGTTCACCCAGATCCCACCTGCTTACAGAAGGCATTCAGGGGTGACTAGTGTAGTCAACCAAAACCATAAGGGACAGCCCGAATGAAACGTACTACAATGTCCTCTCCCCTGTTTTTGTAACATCCCGCGCAGAGACGGCCAGAGACCATCCACGGGCCACCAGCGGGCCTCGTGCGCTGACCTGTGCCACCAGACAGCTGACTTTGGTGCCCTTGCAGTTGACCCGGCACTGGATCAGCTCGCCAAAGTCGGCCACGCTGTCCGTTATGAACTTGGGGTTGGCCGTGCTCCTCAGCTCCCTGGAATGGCCGCGAGCGTCAGAACGAGCCACAGAAAGCTTACTGCTCTTCCCTCGGTTTACAAAAACACCGTCGGGATGCTGGACACTGAACATGGCGCACGACTGATTCGAGAGATACCGCGATGCTTTTTCTCCAGGTGCATACGTCACATGTGGCGCCAAAAAAGACGTTTGTTGGCAAAAATTACGTCAGAAAATCGGCACGCAGTACGTCACGCATAACAAGGAACGACATTAATTAACATAACATGTGAGTAATTCACAACTCTGATAACATCCTATCCTTAATAACATTTTAACAAACGACTGAACGGCAACCATGCTGGACATGAAAGAGGCTGCTTCACAAAAAAATCGCAAGGTTTCATCTCTATCCGGCCAGCCTGCCATTCCAAGATTTCTTAGCGCAGGATCGCCCGGGCAGCCGCGGCTACCTCCTGGAGAGATCGAAGAGCTTGAGCGCTCCGTTCACAGAGCCGACCACCATGGACGCGCCGTTGATGTCGATGTACATGGCCTCCCCCTCCTTCTCGGTGAAGTCGATCTTCTGCTTCACTGCCCCCTGCGCGGGTGGCAGAAAACCATACACTCTAACCACGATGAGACGCGCTGGTCTATGAAATAATTACCGCTGTCACGACGCGGTACAGGATGCTGTCCTCCTTGTTATAGCCCTCAGCATGCACAAACGGCAGGCCAGCAATCAAACACATCTACAAAAACAAAGCACTAACCAATGCGTTAACAAAACCCAAGTGCAATTTTGAGCACACCCGAGGGAAACAACCTAAGCCCGAATTAGATTAGACAGGATTTGAGTCCGAATTAGAATCGATTCAGTACGCCATGAGTTGGATTCGGAATCGATTCGCCCGAGGCCAGAATCTGCATTCACCTCACGGCCGTCACCGCCGTGCATTGAATGCGATGAGGGCATCGAATAACCACGCGCAGCCTTGTTGAGATGTCCAGAGATACCGAGACGCAACTTCTCCACGTGCACACGTAATGTGTAACGCAAAAAAAGACGCTCGTTGGTAAAAAATCATGTCACGCACCAGAACGCAGTACCTCACAGGTAACAAGGGACGATATTAATCAACATAACTGGCGAGTAATTCACACCTGTGATAACATCCTACCCTGAATATCAGTTTCAGTAAACGAGACGTCCATATAATATATAATACGAATCTCTAGAGTCTCGGCATCTCTTGATACCGAGACGCAGGTAAATGCATCTCGGCATCAAGGCTACTGTTACCAAACTTCCAAAGTACCTTGGTGTTTGCTGGCGCGTGACATCGAAAAACATGGTGATTACACAGAGAAGTACAGTGAAAACTTGGAAAATACTTTGGACAATTTTTTCTCATTGCATTTTCCTTGAATACAAGCAGACTGCAGAGACCTCAGAGAAAACCCTACCTTCCCTTCCCAATAAAGGAAGTTCCAACATACACATTTCATTTGAAAAGAATAAATATATATACAATATAATAAAAAAATCCGACATACACATTTTATTTAAAAACGTACATCACTGATGCAGCACTCCTAGCTGACCTGAAAATTGGTGACGACAAGGTTTCCCTTCTCTGCCAGGTAGAGATTTGTCTCGTACAGCGCTGCCATTTCACAGGAGGAGTCGAAAGACCCTGGAGATAACGCCATCGCGTCAGAGAGCTAACGGCGTACCGGAAGAGTTATTGGTCGTATATCCAACCGAACGCCGCCAGCCACCAGCCACCAGTCGCTTTAAGTACAGACAACTGTCGTAATGGAATGTAACAAAACTATGACAAAGTACTCGCCCACAACAAACATAGTGGAATCGTCCAGTTAAATACAAAAATCAGCCTACCGTTTGCGTAAAAAGGCTATTATTACACCGGCGCCCTGTAAGACCAATGACCGCTCATAGTCCGACACATCTCCGACACCGGGTAACCTCGACCAACGGCGGGCTTATGCAATGCCCCGGGTGTCGTTGCACGGTGAACTACCACTCAGCGTGCCGGTAAAGTTAGCCGCCACTCTGACGGCGTTGCGATGCTGCCCCGCTAAGTGCCCCGGGGCGCGTCGGACGGGGCTCGGCGCACTCACCCACCACCCTGGCGTGCTGGGCGTCCGGGGAGAACTCGTAGACGACGACGCGCCGGCCGCTCCAGATCGCCACCTGCCGGCCATCGCCGCGGTCAGACCCGCAGCGCACCACCGACCGCCGCCGGGGCAGACGTCGGGCCGGTCCGCGCGGCCGCAGTTGGGCATGATGCCGTTCGTCCCGGCCGACTACGGTCAGAAAACGCGCCACTGGAACGGGATGAGGGGTGGAAAGGGCAGTTTACTTTTCTGGAAATGGAATTTTTCTACCCAGACAGTGGAAGACAAGAGCAAAAACCGGTCGCGGTGGCGCTACCTGGTGCAGACGAAATGGAATGTTCCATTTCAGGTCGCGACACGATTCCAAGACCGGCTGAAGGCCTTCATAACGACGTGCGCAGAACAAAAACAGAACCCCGGAGTAGGACCAACAGTCCCAGCTTCATGCCGCCGACAGCAGAGCCGGGCACGAGCCTTGGCTCACCTGGTCCACCGAGACGAACGTGCCCTTGATCTGGATGTCCGACTTCAGTTCCATGTGCTGCTTGGTGGTGAAGATGTCGATCGACAGCTGGGTGGGGGACACCTGCACTGCCGACACCTGCGGAACGCAGACCGGCGCTAAACGGTCAAAACCACATTCCATCCCTAAAGAGACATCCAGCAGATGCCGGACTCAACACGCACGAAGAGCTGCACATTGGCTTAGCTCCTAGGGAAGTACATCAACAACGCACTCATTTTTCCCGTTAACATTTTTTAGGGACCTAAATTTTAGAGCTAAATCTCACAGGGGGTCCCGTTCGCCCCCTCCCCTTTCATATATCAGGACTTAGTCATTCGATTTTGCTGCAAGACGGAAGGAATCAATCGAATCCTTGTGACCTCATCTACAACGCTACGCGCTTCAAAACCCGACCCCCTTCCCCACCCAATGACGCGGCCAGGAACCAAAGAGGGGAGTTCTGTAGCATGTTCAATGTTCACTGGTCGCCAATGGATCGGATATGGTTGGTAAGAGGCTTTCAAGAACGAATGGGCATGAGGCTTAAGGGTCGAAAACATTTTTTAAGTCAAAATACCTTCAAACACTTCTCAATGGTGCATCAGGGGACTACATATGGGAGGGTAATGTACAATGTATGCTTTCTGTACTTGACGATTTTTACCGTCTGAATGGACCGGAAATAAGCCCACGTGACTTCATTCTATACTTGAGAGCGCAAAAATATACATTAGCTTACAGTGACAATGCAGGAACGAAGAATGGAAGGCTTGCGTTTTGATGTTTTGCAATACATGCGGTATCTATATCTATATATCAGTCTATATCAGTGCGTATGTTCGTGCCACATAAGCCTATGTTAACATGGTATACATTACAGCATACATCAATGGCGTAGTCCGGAAGGGGAGGAAATGTTTGTCCCCTTCCTGTATGGATATTTTTATACTGATGAGGTTTACAGTTGTTGTTACCCGACACGCAGTTTCACTGAAATCGTAGATACCAAAGGTGGTGCCAGGGATTTGAAACAGGAGTTAAACAAACTTTCTTACCCATTAACCACACCTGTTCATAATGTTAAGAACGGTACCGTAGTGTCTGGCACGATATATGGACCCCAGGCAGGAGTCCCCTGGTTCCGCCACTGCTACTATATGCCCATTTGCGGCCCCTTGGCTCCGCCTCTGCTGCCATAATGCTGCCTTTACATCTCGAAATAAGCAAATAATACGGATGAGCCGTACCGCGAACTAATATATCTGTCTTTGATCTAGCAGTACGGATTAGCTACTTTGCTGAAAGTAACATCTTGAGTGTCATTTTTTCTTCCCTGGATCCGCCACTGCGTTCATAAAATGTAGCAACTGTGATACAAGGCATGAAATGAACAGGCGCTTTAAAAAAAATGATGGCCTGGTTCGAATAACATCGAACAGAACACGTCGAGTGCTCCGCCTCGAACGTGACCAAAAACGGCCGAACGTGGGGCACAAAAATTCGTTCTCGTTCCGCTTCTGACACAGGAACAAACTCAATGTTTTCAGTGTATGCGGAAAAGAACGTTAGCGAGATTCACCACGTTCCATGATTACCTCAAACCGCTCAGAAATGGCAGGCGAAAAACCTCAAAGGAGGCTTATTAAGCCCTCTCCCCCCAACCTGGAGCATGGTTAGAATACGTCTCGGTTAGCACGGTAAGATGATCTACACTGCTACCTCGCAGTCCACCTACATTCACGCCACGGAAGCCGGGCATCGCGAACGCCAGAGGGGAATCACGTTATCCAGCAGCGTTCCGTTATTTCACATCGCAATCGCAACTCCCCTCCTTCTCCCCGCTACGTTTCCATGGACAATCACTGGGGGGAAGTAGTTTTTCTCACGGAAGACAAGGAGTGGAAGGAATGCGAATCATGACATATGTCTTGGCTAGATTCGCGACCAGGAAATTTGCGCCGGGCCGCAGAAATTGTTTATGACCAGTCGGAAAAATAAGTACACAAAAACTACGGCACCCGTATATACAAGTTGCCGTGGCTCCTACTACGAGATGCTACCAACAACCAACCAGGTAAACGTTTGGCATGACTGAGCTTAAACAAACCCTACCTTGCCATATCGTGCTCTGTATCGTGACCCTATGATTATTCTAAGGCTCCGGTTCATTCCAAATATTATATGAGGTAAAATAATAACATACAAATAATAAAATACAAAATGGAGCCCCGGAAAGCCGCGCGCTCTCCACCACGAACTGAAATCAAACTGGCGAGAGGCTCACTCTCCGCGTCACCGTCCACTGACCATGTCGTTGAAGTGGGTGCACATCTGGTGCTCCCTCAGGATGACAACGTCCTTGACTGTGTTCACCGCCAACAGGTTCTTCGTGCTGCCCCACCTGAGACCAGCAGCGAACACCACTCCAGGCAGCCTCCGGTCATCTATCACGCCAATACTCGGGCCAAAAACTGCGTCACAGCGCTCCCGGAGGACAAACGCGTTCCGAGCAAGAACGGCCGCCGGTCGCCCATCACAAGGCATTGTGTAGATCACTGCTCCGAGAAACTGAGGCCAATCATTGAATACGTCTGTAAGTGATCTCGATAGACTGTAACAGTGACTGCAGACAAAGCAGACGAACATAAAACGTCCAGCAGAACCGGGTGGCCGAATAGGGGACAACAAAAATATTTTCTCTGACTTAGGGTGAGAAACCGCTCGATAATTACATAACCTTCGCCCGCCTCCCCCCCCCCCCTTTCCTCGAGCCAGAACCAAAGAGCACAAAAACGCGGGACAAGGTCTGAGGAGGCTACAGGGGCGGCCGCACGGCCGTTAAACATGACCCCGGAAAGCTATTCTCGACGCGCCACCGGTCGACTTACGATCCTCCCGAAGCCGCCACCGGACACATCCACTGCGATCACGTCTCCATCACCGCCTGCCCGGCCATACCTGCACATCTTGGCCGGACCGCTGACCGTGGCCACGTACTGCACGTGCCAGTTGTGCTCCTCGTCCTTCTCCACGCGGAAGTACTTGTAGAAGGCCACCTTGCCCATGCTCGTGCCGGCGGCCAGGACGCCTGCCGGCAGAAGATCCAGTAAACACTTTATATTTTAGGGTTTGTAAGGCGTAGAACAGTTCTTCATACCGTCGACACCAATGACAAACTTTTACAGGCGTGAACTGTTTTCAGCTGGTCATTAAAACGGGTTCACGCTGCACAGACAAGTAAAAAAAGACGTACGGCAACAAATCCCTCCCCGGACATCAAGGGCATCGACATCAGTCGAGACCTGCCTTTAAAATCCCGGAGAGGCCAGTTCACCAGAGTTCACCAGAGTTCACCAGAGTTCAGGCCAGAGAGTTCTCGGCACGCCAGCGGCCAGACTATGACAAAATGACTCTGGGCGTACACCTCCGCGTGCAAAGTACACGCGTGCCACTGTCCGGCACTGAGCCTCTGATCGGCCACAGGCGGGCGGCGGGCGGCGCACCTTTCCCGGTGCAGTAGGCCAGCGACATGACCGAGTCCTGCTCGTTGAAGTAGTGGCCGTCGAGCCGGACGGCATAGTTGTCGCCCTTGTCCAGGTCCCAGAGCCGGATGTGCGGCTCGCCCGTGGCCACGGCCAGCACGCCGCGGCCGGCCCAGCTCAGCTGCATGTCTTGGTTCCGGCCCGACAGCTTCACCTGCGTGGCGGCCGCCGGGCGCCGTCACGGGGAGGCGTGAGCGGCGGCGGGGCGCACAGGCCCGGCGCCGGGGGGGGGGGGAGACGGCAGGCGAGGGACTGGGATGTAGCGCGTTATGTGGCGCTGCTGGATGGATGGAAGGATGGAGGCATCTTTGTCGACGCTGTCGTCTGCCAGGATCGCTTGGCGTGCAGCGTTTCGGGACGATCAGCGGGGACACGCGTAATGTCATAATTAGCCAGATTCGAGGCTAATAACGCAATACGGTCTGCAGTGGATTTGTGGTAACAGTGACATTCTCAACTACGCATGATGACTTGATCACTCGCAGAAGGATACATCTCCACATACTTATACTGCTGCCTGAGTAACATCTCCATGTTCGGTTTACGATCACAACGCTTCAGTACCCTTCCTCCTCTTCAGCTCCGGCCATAGCAAAGATCTCAATACTGATGTTATGATGATGAGCCTTCCCGCTACACCATTCAAATCCTTTTTGCTCAATCCCTCACCTCAGTGCCGTATCTCACACTTTCACACATTTTACTCCTCCCTCCAGCTCGTCCTCAGACAGCTCACCTTGGTGATTTCGGTGAGAGTGCCGTCGTACTCGACCTGAAACTCGCCCAGCACCATCGTTTCCGTCACCACCACCAGCTCCTCCTTGCCCTCGTAGTACAGCAGGAACCGAATGGCGCCGTCCGCCTGCAGAACCTCCATGCAGTTGCCGGACTCGGTGATGTAGTAGATGATGCCTGCGCGGGACAGAATTTCTTGACGAAGCTTTCAAGGTTTCGGTGCCAGGATTCGTCGAACCGCCCGTTACGGAGGAAACCGTAGCTTGCAGAGCGCATTCGTTGCCGTAAATTCAGCCATTGGGATGGCCAAATATATTCGAAACGTTTAAGCACGTCATCACTGGAGTTTACACGGCACAACGCACCAATCCACGTTTCGGCGCAAAATCCATCCAAAACTTATATTTGCATTGGACGTAAGCCGAAGGAACCTTGCAGGAACCATACACAACAACAACAGCACAAGCGCAGATGACAGAGTCTGGCAATGGCAAGACTCATCCGAACAGGGACTTTCCAGGGAATAAGGACTTTCCAGTCAACTAGCAACAATGACAAAAAACAAGTTATCTGTATCTACCACAATAAATGCCCCACACTCCATTCACTAACCATTGTTTTTTTCTGAGCGGAACATATCAAACTGTCACCGGTGGATTCGAAACAAAAGAGGACGCCAAAGCAATTCCAGAAACACTCCAGCCACCTCACCGATTCCCCAATGGGTCGCGCGCACGCCAAGGTCGACAGGGCACTGTAAACACGTCCCTCCCGCGCTGACCTGAAGCCGAGCCCACGAACACGTTGAGATTCTCCTGGCGAGCCACCAGGAACCGAGTCGACGACGTTTTGGGCCTCCACGAGCTGAACATGTCCAGCGCCACCTCGTCCCCGCTGACGGCGGCGCGCGCCAGGCCGCTGCGGACGCCACACGTGCTGGGTTTGAACGTCCGAACCGCGCGCCTGACCTGGACAGGCCCACCCCGGGATCCGGCGAGGGCGGTCGGGCCATGGGACCCGTCGCCAGATAACTAGGCGCCGATGTGCTTTTCTGAGCTTCGCTCTTCGTTGGAGTCTAGGGATTTTATTTCAAAGTGGAACTGCGTCACTATCTGCTTTTCGAAACGTCAAAACAATGATCAAAATCGAAGAGAAATCAGACATTGGAGTGCATTAGGCTAAACGACGGGAGCTTTGGCCTCCACCCACCCCCATCCACACGGCTTGGATCCGCCAGTATACAGACCGCTGTCCAGGACTCAGCAGCACAGACCAAAGCCACAGTTGCAGAGCATAGTCAGCAAGGATCCAGCCGGGGTTGTCCAATGATCACGAGTGACACTCCCCCGTCGCCGAAGACTCCGGCGCCGCGCGAGGAGGGACAGCGACGAGCGTTCCTAATCCTTCCTTCGGTCTCACACAACCGCCCTGTGCAACACACCGCAACGTCCGAACCAAATGAACAAAAACCTTGCGTTCTCCGTGAAAAGCCAACGCAATGACCACCAACTCGCAAAGCTCGCGAATTACGCCGTGAACAACTCCCCGTCTCAGCAGCGTGTCCGTCACTGCCTCGAGGAGGAAGGAAACCCACCCGAGGTCAACACTGGGCTGCTGCTGGTTCTCCTCGACGCTGCGGAACACCAGCTGGGTCAGAGGGTCCTTGAGGTCGTGCTGGAACACCACCGTCACGTTGCACTGGCCGTCGCCCTTCCAGCCGACCAGGGTGCCCGACTGCCGACACAGAGGGGGGCACCGTCAGACGAGCGCAGCGGAGGAGCACCGTCAGGCGGACTGGTGTCATGGACAGAAAGGAACACCATCAAATACACTGACGGCCAGCACAGAGTGGAGCACAGTCAGACGAGCGCAGCGGAGGAGTCCCGTCAGACGGACTGGTGTGTACAGAAAGGAACACCATCAGACAGTCGGATGGCTGACACTGAGAGGCGCCGTCAGACGGAATGATGGTCGAAGCGTTGAGGAACACCGTCAGAAGGACTGACGGCCCACACAGCGGAGGAGCATGGTAAGACAGAATGACGGCCGATACAGGAAGGAGCAACGTCTCACGGAGGGATAGCTTATGGCGGTCGCAGGCCATCGCAGATACAAAGAGAGACAGGGCTTCACTGTCTGAAGACGGCTACAGACGGCCGGACAGGCCATATCCAGCCGTCCGGCTGTCCACGAGTGGTGCTCTGCTGTAGGGGCTGTCGGGTATTGCCGAGACTGATGCTGAGACCACGGCCGTACGGCGGACTGATGGCCGCATGAAGGCATTCAGCAACAGTGTATGTCGGCCTATGTAAGCTCGAGTGTGTTAGTGGCGACAGACTGAGAAACAGCAGGTCTGAAACAGCCCATCAACTGTCAGGAATGGCTACCACAACTCTCTCTGTCCGTCCATCTTCC
The DNA here is from genome assembly GCA_030062745.1 of Capitulum mitella. Taxonomy (NCBI): domain Eukaryota; kingdom Metazoa; phylum Arthropoda; class Thecostraca; order Pollicipedomorpha; family Pollicipedidae; genus Capitulum; species Capitulum mitella. The sequence goes on along the minus strand of CP099851.1, from coordinate 21,538,878 downwards.
ATCGATGTTTACAAGGCTGCGGTGCTATTTTTATGCCAGAACGACCAGCAGATGATATGCTTTAAGCAACATCCGAACCAAGTTTCAATCGAGTTCGCTTGGCTTCTCATCGACGTTATCGACTAAAGGGTAATTTCGTGTCGCTGCCTTTCGCGCCGGCTGTCGCAGGGACGGCGAACTGTCGCCAACAGCCGGCCTGGAATCAGAGAACTTTCCGGCACCTGACGAGGGTGATAACCACCACAACTGACCGTCCCCTCCCCTCCTACGATAATAATAATGATAATAATACCAATCATCATCATCATTTCAAGACGCTTTTGGGGCCACAAGCCTGAAGTTCGGAAACGGCCCAACGGAAACACAATTTAAACACGAAGGTTGTTACCAAAGGTCAATACCATCACAAAAAAAACAAGACGGACATCGGGCGAAGCATTACTCAAACGGTACAACGTTCCCGGCAAATAGTAAAGAGCAACAGCGTCTAACGGGGTCCAAAACCAAGCATCACCGGGCACCACACCAGTCCACCCGTGCACGCTTCCCACGGTTCTGCCGTCGGCGCGGCTCGCTGGGGGATCCCGTCTCCAACAGTGCCAGCAGGTCCAACCGTCCAACAGCCCGCTGCCGCCAGCCGGCCGCGTCGGGCCGCGACGCCGCAGCCGCCGTCCGGGAAGTGGGCCAGGACAGGCCGCCACCGGCAGCCGGTTCTTTTCACCGCGTCTCCGGCGGCGGCCCGTCCCGGCGGCGGGCTCCTTCCCCGGGCGCCGACGCGCCGGGAAAGCTTGCGCCGCCGCCGGAGCCGCTTTTTCCCAGTCGGCCGGGGAAACGCGCAAACTGGTCCGTCAAACTGGTCCGGCTCTGAGCTGGCGTCCCAGCTTTTTTGCTCCGCTTTCCAGCGCGAGCTAAGTCGGCCGTGCGGCGGCGGGTTTGGGCGAGCTTCCAGCGCAGAGCGTGCAACAAACGCCGGCCGATACGGAAGAGAACAGCGAAAGTCGGGATCGTCAGCGAAAGTAGCGAGCTTCTTCGTCATCGTCAGATGGAAGAGTCCACGGACGGGAAACAAGATGTGTGGCGAACGTGGGCATGTTTTAGCCTCATACATCCTGCCGGGCTTTTATATGTCATCATATCAACCGACGTATAGAATACCGGCTACAAAGGCTGGCTAAAGGCACTTCCGTGAAGGCTACCGAGCAACAACTCGCGAACAACTCGGTCGTTACACGAGTCCTTCTGACTCGCGCAACAGACACTAGCCACCAGGAAAAGGAGAGAACCCTGAAAAAATGCACCCAACGAAAACAGAACCTGAAAATGGTTAACCGGCCAGAATTCACAGGGACAAGATGCCGTCCGAGTTTACGCAGGCCGGCCAAGGTGGGTGGCTTGCGTCGGGTTGTACGATCACAGCACCGTAAACGAGTGCCATGTTTAGGCTGTGAAACGCCAGCCCACGGCCCAGAACAGAAATGCGCGCAAGAGCAAGTCATTCCGCCGTAACAGCCTGTGGACAACCAACATCCCTGCGCGGGGCGGAAAAAACCCTGATGATCCGTCGACGTCAAACACGGAATATCACCTGACGTGGTCAGCTGCAAACGTCTCGAGTACGCACTCAGTTTGGATGATGTTCGTGTTTGAGCACTGCCAACGCGACGAACAAACTCTCGCTTAAAATACGATGCTTCCTCCACTTCCCGTTCCTTTTCATTTCATTTTTTTTAGAAAAGTATCTGTGTTAGCGCTCCGGACTCGGATTCGGAAGATTGGAATATTCGGCAGAATGTTCGGATTCGGCCAATGTTCGAATCATGATTCCAAATCGGATTTTCGGCGAATATTCGGTTGACCGCTTTCATCCGAATATTTCAATGTCAACCAAGCGTCCGAATACTCTTTTGCATTTCGCTGCAGAATCTGAAGAAATTTAAGATCCAAATTTCACATAACCAAGCGGAATGCTAATCGGGACATTACCTACATCTGTTTTGGCCTCTGTTGACCACTACAGATGAGAGCAATGGTGAGAGTGACACTTCTAAGATATGCTTCGCCCCCTCCCCCCAGTGGCGCGGATTTGCTTATTACATTTCGTGGGGAGATGACTAGCCTTGAACATAATCTAAGTCATATCATAATCATAACCTGTTCCGTGTCCAGCGAGGACAGGCAGAGACGCCAGGTCGGTATCAGTCGGCGAGTGAAGCTGGACGCTGCCGTAAAGTACATAACAGCCTGTTTACACTGCCTCTTTTCTTGTACTCTACTGAGACGAATACAAGGAAACAGCCGGTCTCTAAATACATCAACCGGCGCTATGTACAATAAGCTTTCGCACATATGCGGATTTATCCATATCACGGATATCACGGGCATGCACCTGTATGAAATCGAAGCGACAAATCGCGGCACCGGGATTCCCTTGTATACCATCCTGACGACTAAAACTGGCATCTTTCGTTGCGAAGATATGAATATTTTTAAATACACTGTGTTTGGAGCGACCTTAACCACGTTTAACCACTCTCTTTGAAAAGAGGCAAAAACTTGTACGGAAGCCGTTCACATAAATCACGTTTAGCTGCCGATGCTGGAAATGCGGGTTTCTGAGTGGTCAGGAACGACACCGAAAACCAGTTCTCCGTTTTCTGTTACAAAACGGAACGTAATTTGATCCAGTATTGTTCGTGGATACGGCGGCAAGCAAGAAAGATTTTTGGTAGTTCCGAGACTGGGGTGGATGCCTTCCCATATTTATCTCTTCTTTTCAAACCAAATATTCTGAAGCGCCACATCGTATAGGCTTGACGGTTTGCACCTCTCGTTCTACAGCAGCATGACTGCTAATCAGGACGCCCTCTGCCGGTGACGTCATGCCCTTCCCCTGCCTCGGCAGCGCCCGGCCGACGTCCGCCCGCTGCTCGGCGCCGGCAGCAGCTTCAAAGTTCTGTAACTTGTTCACGCAACTGTGAATCAGCCCGACTTTTACGTACTGATCCGATTGTGCCTTTTGGACTGAACTGTCATCAGCTTCGAAAAATTTAAATATTCGATCCGAATATTCAATGTACCCGCCCAAATCCGCGAATCCAAAAACTTTTCCCAAATGCTCAACTCAGCTTACGCCTGCGCTTCAGTCCGTCTGCTCGCCGCTTTTAGAAAGCATGGTTACTTCACATAACACCGTAGGTCGATGGGGTCTGCGTTGTGTGACAAGTGTACACACGCATATGTGTGGAGGAAATACGGAGTGTTAAAAAAAAATACACTGTGGGCTGTTCAGGATGCATGACACCGACAATGATAACGAAAAAAAACAACTCTTTTGCCGATGACGGACTTTTGACGACGTCCGGAAGAGCACGCGTCTTTCCCGTTTCGGCAGCTTCTCCCCAACTTCGCCACAGCCGTCGTGCCGTGAAAGCCCTGAGCTGGGGGGTCGCCAGGAGGCGCCAAGAACAAGGCCAGTCACACGTCTGAGAGCGTGTCGAACCCGTGTGGGCGTCGCCATGGGGAGGTCGCTCCCCCTCCCCCCTCCACCACAACGCCCCCTGGTCTGTTGCGGAACTCAGCACAACGTATTTGGTGTAAAGTACATGGGTGTAATATCACATCGCAATATGCGCAGTACATGAAATGGGTTCTATTACGAGACACGTCTCAAAAACTTCGATGCCTCTCCATATCCCCAGCCGTGGCGACAACCTGCGCGCCCGGCGACCCCACACTGGGAACAGACAGCCCAGCAGCCCCAGTCCTAGGACGGAGGCCGGCACGGTGGCACCGCGCGGCCAGACCGGTCAGGACCGCCGCCGGTCACCGGTCACCGGTCACTGGTCAGCGGTCGGCTCCGGCGGACGGCCGCTCAGTCGGCCGCCGGCCGCCGCCCGACCGTGCCGCGCCCGCCGCCGCCGCCGCCGTCGCCGAGCAGTCGCGGCCGCCGCCTGCAGCAGAGCGGGTAGCAGAAGCCTACAGGAGGGCTGTTCGGGCCGACACACCGTCCGCAGCTCTAGCTTCGGCAGCGTCAACACCGGGGCAACGTTCAAAACAGCTTTAGAGCCAGCTCCATCCCAGCTCCGGCTCTGCATCTCGTCCCAGTTCGGTTCCATCTCCGCCCGACCGCCGGCCTCAGCTCCAGTCCCAGCTCCGCCCCACCTCCGGCTCCACCTCCACCTCCAGCTCCAGCTCCAGCCCGATCTCCAGCTCCACCCCCAGCCCCAGCTCCGGCCTGCGATGGAGTTCGCGTGGCGAGTGGGCGCCGGCCTCTGGCACCGGCGGGACCCGCGGTTGCGCCACCACCTGATGCAGTCGTCGCCGACGGCGGTGCTGTCCGCCATGGCCGGCTACATGCTGCTGGTGCGGTACGGGCCGCGCCTGATGAAGCACCGCTCCCCGCCGCCGCTCTTCCTCGCCATGTCCGTCTACAACGTCGTGCAGGTAATCCCCGGCGCCGGACGCCGTCGCGCGACGGCGAAGTCGACGTCTCTCCGTGGCTTGGTGCCGAGTCGCGGGTGTAACAGGCCACGGGGAAGGACACACGGCCGGTCAAAGTTTGGACAGCTGTGACCAGGGACGAGGGAGCCGGGGGAGCTCCCCGCCCCCAGCCTTTCTGAAAATTAACACTGGCCCTACGGACAGTGCCTGGAAAAAGACCCAAAATGCTTCTTCCCCCTTCCCAACGCCCTCCAACAGTGGAAGAGTTCCCGCGCCAGGTTATGGTTATGGTATTCAATCCTTTGCCGATCATATAAACCCTAAGAACCTCAAAAAAGTGCCTAAACAAACCCTAAGTAAAAGAAAAACTGAAGGTAGAAGTAAACGCAAAGTCGTTAAATTAAACCCTACGTAAACCCCAAGAAATCATCTCAAAAAGAGGTTTGGCCACGACTGCCTAAAAATATTCCTGCGCATACTTTTGGTTGCCGTTATGGCAAAGTCCCGTGTTGTACATCTGAATCTAGTCGTATGCATTATTCACGGCTGTCTGTAATCCAGCACACTTAAGTTTGCTCAGATTATGGAGCCACTTCTTGTTGTTCGCACCGACGGCTGTGTTTCTGCGCATTATGGATTGGGCCGCCAGTGAGTGGTGCAGAGTCCTTCCTGCTCACAACAGCTTACATCGTGAAAATCGGCAAACAAGGGAATACGGTGCTATATATTTTAAATAAAAAAGAATTCCGAATGATCGCAAGAAACCTTTCGAAAATCTAACCTCATGTACAAGACCCCAACTTCGCTCCACTTCCCCCACTGCGACAGGCCGCTGCTCCGCGTCAGAGTTTGTGGAGCAGCCTGGTGTTTTCAGAAAGAGGCCGGGCATATACAATATGACTTAATCCTATTCCCGGCAGGGGGGGGGGGCGGAATCCGCCCCCCTTCGGGTTTTTTGCTTGCCAATTCCAGGCTTTTTAACGCTGCTTCACAAAACTTGGTGACTTTTCCTAGCTATTCCTTCTACGTACTGTGACAAAATTTCAAAATTCCATTTTGCTCAGGGGCGGAGCCAGGCAACGTTTTTGGGAGGCACCTCAGGCCATTTTTGGCCATGCTGAGGGTAAAAGGAAAATGTCTGCCAAAAACAGAGTTTTTAAGATAGAACTTAAAACTTTATATGAATGTATAGCTAAATAGTTGGGCAATGTGCATATGTAATTTTGTTTATCTGAGGTCACTTTACAAGGTCAGGTCAAGGTCAAAAGTCAAAATTTGTTTTTTCGCTATAATTTCGGCGCCATTTTTTTAAATGCCAAACCCGGAATATATATGACGTAGAAGGGTGCCCTCTACTTGTGTACCAAGTTTCAGCTTGATATCAGGTCGGGTCACGGAGCTATGACCTAAAATGTCAGTGCGCATACCCTATATCGCAAAAGCCAAAAAATGAATTTTTCGGAACAGAGTGAATTCAATCGATTAAAAACGTTTACAGATAATATTGAATGCACACGACATCATTCCAGGTGACCCCAAGGTCACTGGAGGCCATTTAAGGTCAAAGGTCACAAGCTGATCTGAAGAACGTGTGACCATGACAGTTCCCCTTTTTTATGTCCCTGGCACCGCCTATGCTAACATTATACAAACATTGTAATGCGATTTGTACTTCTTTAGTATAACATGACTAGCAGAAGCTAAAAAAGTGTTTTGGCCTCTTTTGTTCATTAAGTTATTAGAAAACTAATCCCCCTATTTTTGAAACCCTGTGAACGCCCATGAATTTTCTCAAAATTTCACATTTGCATACCCATGGTAAAAGCCCTATCCATAATCTCTCGATTGATGCCAGTTTCATCGAAATCGGTTCATAAACAACGGAGTTATAAGAAGTAAAAAAGTACCCCCCATTTTGACGTTTTTGCCCCCCTGTATCCACAAATTTCAAAATTTTGAAAATTTCTTTTTATAAAAATGTAGTTCACGTCACGGCAAATCGATTGCCGTTTGTTGCGATGAAATCGGATAAGTAGTTCTCGAGATCTCAGGGGGGGAGCCGAATCCGCCCCCCCCTGCCGGGAATCGGCCATACCGTCTAGTCCTCCGGGAACAGGGTTAAACCTCCAGAAGAAAAAATCCGTTGAGCAGTCCGGCCCAGCGCAGGCACAGAGCTTCCGACAAACGCAAAAGTTCGCAGCAACAGAGCACTGAATCATCCTAGATCCTATCCTAGAACATAGCTCAGTTGTTTAAGGGTTTTGCATCTGAATTCCGTGTTACCTTACAAGCTCCTGAGTACCCATAACCAACCTGGAGAGTGACAGTTCCATTTATACTTTTTCCTATGGTGTTTTTATACAGCTAAGTAACGACCGAGAACAATAAAGTAGGCGTGTTTGATGCTCTAACTTACAGTTCCTCGGGCGACACGTCCTGCAGCAGAAAATCAAATATCCCTTCTAACGCACAATACTTCAAGGGAAAATGAATGCGCCCGACCATGTACCAAATTATTCTCCCAAAATGTCACGAGACACGCTGTAAGCCACGCCTGTCATTCGCCCCAAAAGGCGTCTTACTGACAGCTATAAGAACGTAAGTTCGAGACCAAAGTCGGCGCCTCCACGCTGGGCAACCGGCGTGGCGACGGAGTTCGCGTGGCGACCCGACCATGGCGACCATGGCGACCCGGCAGGTGACGCTCAGCGCCTACATGCTGCGGGAGTTCGTGGCGAGCCGGCCGAGCCAGCTGGTCTGCTCGCCGGTCGAGGTCACCGACGGCGCCGCGTCCCGCCGCCTGGCCAACGCCTGCTGGCTCTTCCACGTCAGCAAGCTGGTCGACTTCCTCGACACGCTGTTCCTGGTGCTGAAGAAGGACAACAAGCGGATGACGTACCTGCACGTGTTCCACCACGCGTCCATGTTCTTCAGCTACTGGTTCGCCACGCTCTTCACGCCAGGTAAGAGTTGGCAAGAGACAAATGGAAACCCCCACGTCTCTACGAATTTGATCCCTGATTTGTCTGCTCTTCCATGTCGCGCGAATTCCGACTGCTTCGTTCGATAATTCCAATCAATCATCCACGGCGGACGTCCATTTGCCACTGTATCCACGCCGCGCGAGACGCGCGAACACGCCACCAACTGTGGCCATGCTGGACCACACGCCGAAAGCCGGTCCAACATCACCGTCCGCGCTGGCGCTTCGCAGGTGGCGCCTGCTGGTTCGGCTGCGCCGTGAACTGTTTCGTCCACTGCGTCATGTACAGCTACTACTTCCTGGCCTCGCTGGGGCCGACGGTGCGCAGCTATCTCTGGTGGAAGCGCTACCTCACCCAGCTGCAGATGGTGCAGTTCAGCCTGCTGCTCCTGCACATCACGGCGATGCAGGTAACGGTCCTGAACGGTAGCCTGCTCCTTCCCGTTGCCGTTATGTCTTCAGTGCGATGAACGCTCATTGCTGGTGCTGGCATTATGTCTTAATGCGCTGTCAGCAAAGCTGAAGAAATCGGAGTTCATGTTCCATCTTCGACGAGCTGATATCCAGCGTGGTCCGTGCCCGCAGGAAGGCAAAAAAAGAGAGGGATAATACTTTCTCACGTGCTTTCAAGTAGACCACGATGAAAAAATGACAATTGGGAGGGGAGCACGAGGCAACCACAGTTTCAGCCGAATCCACACCCTACCAAAAATATCCAGTACCCAGAACATCCGCCAGGTTCTTGTCGCCACGCAAATTTCGTCACCGGCCAGTCAGAAAATGGGTCATACATGAAGTCACTGGTACCAATCTACCCATCCGAACGTCACCGAGCAACTTCGCAATGCACACAGCGAACACATCACGTACCGAGCCGTGGTCCGAACAGCGAAAGCCAACACTGTGGCAAAAAGGTCGCCTGGCTAAGCCGGAAGTCGCGAAAGTCCAGCGTGGCTGCAGGCAACGGGATTACGAGACCAAAAATGCAGGAACGAAACTGCACCAACAACTGCCAAGAGATACGCGACGCAACGCGCATAATGCATAACCGAACCTGCAGCGACGAATTCCATGCAGATTAACCCGCGCACGACCGTCGGTCGGTTTCGAATATGCGCGACTGGGGGGGGGGGGCAGTTGGCCGCCCCCCCTCTAACTCGCGAACGGTTGGTCGCACGATAAAAATAAGCATACCGTTGGAAAGCTTGTGACGAGCAGAGCTCGAAACTGGTCTCATTTTTAGTTTTAGATAATATGTAAGCAATTTACGCCCTATATATGTTTTCTCATAGCCGACTGCATGAGACCAAGAAATGGCCTGAATCTCAAGGGCTGTGACTAAAAACGCATAGGTAAAGGCACCAGCGCACAAGTAAATGTCCGCGGATGCCGATACACGTCTAATTTCCCAGATCTGTTCAATGTATACGTCGAAACGTTGAGTTAAAGACACGGCAATTCTAACGCCAGCTGTCGGCGTGCGCCGCAGCTGTATGCAAATTGTAACAAAACAGTTAAAAAAAAACAGTAACAAATTGACGGGAACTAATTTTAGCGTTCTTTTATTTTCGCGAAAAAAGCCTATCTATGTAAATTTTATTGATCTTAACGGTTCTTGTGATAATTTTTCGTGCTTGAATTTTGGAAAAATTCATTAGTTACCAATCTACACAACTGGCGGAGCTTTATTCGCGAGAGCCTGTTTATTTCCAAAATATGCTACTTTTTCAAACTTTTTCAGGTTCAGGTTCCTGGTATTACTTACGTCTGTGCAAGCTAGTTCTGCCATTTTCTACCCATTCTGAGTAATTCATTGTCGATTCTGACGGTGGTACATTTTGGCTCACAACAGTTATTCGTGACCTGACCTCAGGCCAATGACTGGAATTCATTGATATTTTGCCCAATGACGGTAACTAGATGTCTCCTTAACTCCACACTAAAAATGTTATGAAATATCCCGTCAATTTCCGAAAAAAACGACATGTCTTAAAAATGGGCTTGACCTTAGATCAATGACCCGGAGAATTCCGATAAATCTGAGATAGCAGATTTGTTGCATCTGTCACGATCACTTATCCCTGAAAGTATTACTGAGATATCTTGTTTTCCGACAAAGTTACAGGGCGCTTAACTTTTTTGGACATAGGTCTGTTTGACCTGACCTAGCTCAGGCACCTGACCTGACCTGAGGTCAAAATTTTGACAAGAGATGTAAAATTGATGAAGAAAAAGGTACACAGAGTTTCGTGGCCCTGTGTTTGTTCGTTCGCAACCCAGCAAAACCTCAGGGGGGCGGTCAATTGCCCCCCCCTAGTCGGGGACGGGTTAAAAAGCCTTTTGCTGCTTGCACTGGGCGGATGTCCCTCCGACCTAGTTCTGTGCTGCATGGATTGGGCGGAGGCTCCTCCCCCCCCGAACCAACGACGCTTGGTCTGTAAACGTAGTGTGCGAGACACGATGTACGTTGATCGGTACACGCGCAACTGTCCCCTGTCCGCCACCTTCATTTGGCCTTAATGCATCCGTGGCCCAAAGGCCATTACCTTCATTTGCCTCGGCCGTGTCTCTAACCCAAAGACGCTGGCACGGAGTCTGCAACCTTGACATAACTCCGTCTGTGTCAGACCAAGGTCGCCGGGACTGAGTCCGTGACCTTCATTTAACCCTGACCGTGCCTCTCACCCACAGACGCCAGCACTGCGTCTGTGACTTTCATTTGACCCCGGCTGTATCTCCGATCACAGACACCGCGACTGAATTCCTGACCTTCATCTGACCCCGGCTGTCTCTGACACACACACGCCGGGACTGCGCCGTGACCCTAGTTTGACCCCAGCCATCCCAACGATCCACGGACGGCGGGACTGTTTCTGTGATCTTCATTTGACCTTGGCCGTGTCTCTAACCCACAGATACCGGGAATACGCTGCGGACAGCCGCTCTGGGCCGGCGCGATGACTTTCGTGTACCTGCTCGTGCTCACCGGCCTCTTCTTCAACTTCTACATCAACTCGTACCGGAAAAAGTCTCTGAGTCCCCCGACTGTAGCTCAACTAGCGAAGCGGCCCGCAAATGTCCCTGTCGGCCCGCAAAGGCCTGGCGCCCTATCGTCGGCTTGGCGAAAGCTCCAGTCCCAGGGCTTCGGTTGTTTCCAGAGATACGACTGAGATGAGCCTCAGACACGAAACGCCGGCTTTTCAGCAGTGGTTGTCTGCATGTTGGCGCAAGCTTCCATAACGAAGATAAAGAGCATTATTTCAACAGTAACCACACTCCGTCAAGAGATTTGTTTTGTGTGCCGTGTCAACGTCAGTTGAAAAAAGATGGAATAGTGCAGCGACTAAATCGTTTCCGTGAGTTCTCTGTAGTGGCAAGTTTGGTTCACGGAGTATTTCGCTTGCGTGCGTCCTGCGTTCTTTTTTAGGTCTCGTGGATCGTTAAGAATTCACTGGTCATTCCAGGCTTCCGCAGTCCAGGAACCGTCAAGGGTTCGCTAACCTGATGAGATGTACACGTTTGGTGGGGCAGGTGCTCATTAAGGCATCGATGGTGTCAAAAGGACTTAAGCAGAAGGTGGTGTCCAAAGGATTAACGCAAGGCTCAATCTGGCAACACACCTATGAAATGTCTTTATGTCCGTCATCTTGTGATTACATGACAGTTCTGTTATCACGTGGATAATTACAAATAAAGCAGAGAGCTTTATAATATGCGTTGATCAAACGGTAGCTTTCTGGCTCATCGGACTTTCTGGCAAGAATTTCGCGAACCTTTTGTTCCAAAATGGAGAACAATTTCAGGCCAGTTTACTCGTGGGCTTTTGAATGATAGTGACGGATCTGCCGCGTGACGACATGTGACGGATCGTGCTAATCGTTATGGGTCGTGATGGGTAAAAATGGGCCGGGTATTGACAGTGTTCAATGCGACGAGCCGTGACAAACCGCCATAGTTTAGGTAATGTCAGCCGCGGCAGGCCACGAAGGACTGAGACGGGGCGTCCTTTCCTGTGATGGACTCCTAACGCCCGTGGTGGTCCGACTACTAACCGTGTCTGCTGTGATGGTCCGGCTGCTGACCGTGTCTGCTGTGATGGCCGGCCTGGCTGCTGACCGTGTCTGCTGTGATGATCTGTGATGGTCCGGCTACTGACCGTGTCGGCTGTGACGGTCCGTGATGGTCCAGCTGCTGACCGTGTCTGCTGTGATGGTCCGGCTGCTGATCGTGTGTGCTGTGGCGATCTGTGATGGTCCGGCTATTGACCGTGTGTGCTGTGATGATCTGCGATGGTCCGGCTATTGACCGTGTGTGCTGTGATGATCTGCGATGGTCCGGCTATTGACCGTGTCTGCTGTGATGATCTGCGATGATCCGGCTATTGACCGTGTCTGCTGTGATGGTCCGTGACGGTCCAGTCACTGACCGTGTCGGCCGTGATGAGCCGGCCGCCGGCAGCGCTCCACATCGCCAGAGTGACGGGACTCTTGTGCAGGCTCTGGATGTCCGTCAGCGACTTATCCTGCTCGCTCCACGTCTGAATGACTGCCGGCAGACGGCACAGACGCGTCACGTCTCCGCATCAACACGGACACGTCACTTCTGGACATCAGCGCAGACAAGTCACCCCTTATTATTTATACGGACACGTGACTTCTCGGCATCAGCATGAACACAGATCACTTCTCAACATCAACACATGCCAGTTACTTCTAAACACTGACACAGGCGCGTTACTCCTACACACCCGCGAAGCCACGTCCAGTACCTCCCGACACTGGCATGAAAACGAAAATCTGCTCCCAGGCATTGGCAGATATATAAGGCTGCTCCTTGACACTTGCGCCAACACCCGAGTACTAAGCAGACAACGAGGCATTTACAGCACTGTGGCAATGCAAGCATCAAGGTCTGTCTGACACGTCACACGTCACAAGGACATGTGACGTCCGCTTTATCAGCCGACGGACGTCACCCTCCCGCGCGCCACCTCACCTCCCGTCTCCCAGCCGAGCAGCAGCACCTTCTTGATCGGGTGCCAGACGATGGAGGTGATCTGCGTGCTGGAGGCGGGCACGGACAGGCCCGGCACCTGGTCACCCTGTCAGAGGGCGTACGGCCGTCCAGTCAGACTCACGCTACGGCTCACATCTGGCTACGGTGTTAGAGACTGCGTGGCGCAGCTTTGAATCAGACGCTGACATCCGCGCTGGCACTGCCAGACCAGCAATGAATTGCTTTGTAGAAAGGCGCCGACGCCATTCACATATCGCGGCTTTAACACATCGCAAACGGAACATCCGCACCGACCAACGAGTCTGGGCTATGCCTTATTGGCTGAATCCACAGCCAGAAGGCACTTAAGAGACGGCGTATAATCAGCAGAGCAGTAGCCAGCCAAAACCGGCAACACACTCGAACAACACTACCTTCATCTTGGAACCACTCTTACTCCGAAAACTACGCCAAAGTCGCCTCGCCATCGTCACGGCTGACACCACATCGCCTATCGCTCAGAGCCCCAGCTCTGCGGCCAGCCTCACCTCGTCATTGTAGAGACTGACACCACCTCCCTGCTGGTCAGAGTACCAGCTGACGGCGACCAGGGGCGCCACGCGGTGCCACTCCAGGCCCACCTTCAGCACGCCGCGCTGCTGGTCGTCGATGTAGCGGTCGAAGTACACGGACATGGTCGCCGGTCCGGCGTGGCCTGCCAGAGGACGGGGCGGAGACGTCGGAGGTGCTGGCGGCGGACGGTTGTCTGTGTCGGGAGATGTCCTCCGTTCTAGCGGTGGCACGTTTTTAAGTGCAGTGTGGAGTTCCCAACACGCAGATGCGGCGAAACTTTATTACGTTGCGTGATAATGCTAACTGCTGCCTGATAGATCATAATAGCTCTATTACGATCTGTCACTTAGCAGTTAGCAATAGTTCTGTTGCAGTTACAAACAGTTTTGCTTAAACTGTTGAGAACTCTAGCTAGCAACACCCAAACTGAATTCACTGGCAATTAGCTTGGCAGGCGGTGATGAATACACCCAGACCTAGCATGAGCACTGCAATGACTGGTGTCGGCGGTGGCGCCACTGGCAAGACCACTGGAGACCAACAAACAAGACAGGGGTTGGACCCCTCATGCTAATCCCCATTCCCAGCTCAGGAACTGGCAGGACTACAGCGGCCTCTGGCAGACGCCGGTCCGTGACCGTCGCCGGTTTCCACTGGAGAAGCTGCCACATGTGCTGCCACATCCAGTGAGCCAATTAGTGTATCCATTGGGCACACATCCACTGTTGGGCCTAAGCATGCCTGACATGCTACATATGCACAATATGGGTGGGGCCGGATGCAAGCAGCTAAATGGCAACAATGAAAGATCAACCCAGTGTCAAAGTTTGGCCCTGGCATGGCACAGTTCCAGTTGGCTGCAGGGCCAGAAACCTTCCAGGTACTGCCAGATTATTCTATATGCAGCATCTATGATTAACTGTGTGTATATGCAGCTGGTGTCAAGGGAACACATCCTTCTCCCAATCATGTATGCCAAAGAAATGAGAGCAAGTGCAGGAGTAGAACACATGAGTTGCAACAGGCTTCTTCCAAGCTGAGTACATCCAAGTCTGTATGGTGAACAGTGGTGTGTGTGTGTGTGTGTGTGTGCGGCAGAAGAGTAATATCCCATGAGATGCACAAAAAGATCTGTTGCAGAGAGAAGAGCCATCTTCACTTGTACTGCAGTGAGGGTTGCATTGTTATATGTATTTATTGTGAAACAGATAAAAAACACAAACAAAACAAGTTTGTATGAGTATTTTGCAGAATGTGGCAAAGCATTAACACCATGAAAACAATTTGTTGAACTTTCCTGGTACCTATGAACAGACCTGCTATCATCACTAAGCACAATTCATGCAAACATAGCAACAACAGTGCTCAGAGAAGAAAATTCATACCTTGGTATGGCCACTAAGGGCAATCAAATTAATACAGTCTGCATTCCATGATATTCAGAACTTGTGACGTAGAGCACTGCAGTAACACTGAGAGGAAACAGCCATTCATGAACAAATGATTGAACTGAACCATGGGCATAGGAACATGAGGAGGAGCAGGGAACTCCCACTTCTGGGGGAAATGTAATGCTAGTCCTATGAAGAAACTTCCCCACTTTTCTGGAAGCTCCTATGCCTCTCAAATGAAATGCCACACCAACACAACAGATGTATCAACACTCTAAGACATACATGTTCAGTATGCACATCAAAAACTGTTCAGACTACAAATGGCTTGTAACTGCATTGTCAACAAATTGCATTGCAAACAAAATTGCAATTATTGCAAAATTGCAAGTATTGCATTGCATTGCAAACAAAATGCATTGCATTGACAACAAATTGTCAGATGCAACATCCATCTGACATTAAAAACTATCCTGTGTTTAACTTCAGCTTTCAATGCATAAAAACATCAACACCTCTCCTCATCACATAATTTCAATTTCTTAGCATGTCCAAAGTACAAGGATACCACTATCATGCATAAAGATCATTGAGGAATAATAGCAAAGGTTAACATATGAAGAAGAGGATGTAAGGAGCACTGGATCCAGCTTCTGTTAAATTCTGCCCTAACCTCTGCAGCGACATACCTCAGCAATGATATAATGATATCACAAGATATATAAGTGGTTCATATACATATTAAGAAACACAACAATGATACAACAAAATGAGCCAAACAACACGCAATGTCGTACCACACTACAACTAGCACGGCATATCCTCTCCCAATATCCCAAAGCCGCGCTCTACCGCAACAGATCCAAAACACAAAACAGTCGCTGTTTGTGTTGTGGAATCTGCAGCATTCTGGGTAACGCAGTACCGAGAAATAGCTCTATAAGAAGTGTCATAAAGGTGTTGATGTTAAATTCTCTTCTTTGTTTTCCAGAAAATAAAAATATATTGTTTCATTGGGATATATTGCACGTTCGGTTTGAAAGAAAACTCTTTTGAACTCCACGAAAACGAGTCACAGTCTATTATTGCAAAAGAAGCGCAAGTGCGACAGAGGGATGAGCATGTCCCGGATAAATCCCGCACCGAGACAACAAGGGCAGCAACATTCGGGCATTGGTTTTCGCCGGTGAAACGGCCAAAATCTTGGGAAGGATGCTGAGCGAGCGATGTTGCTGAAAAAGTGGACATAATTTCCGCGTCACTGGTAAGATACAGTCGTACGAAACAGTGACTCTGGCCGTGAATTCATTGCAGTATACTTGTTTCTGCTCCGTGTGCGGAAGATAAAAAACTATACAAATAGCAATGCAAAAGATAATTTCCGGTCACCAGTTCTCCGAGAACTCAGTTATCAAAGTTCTTGGCACTTGGCTCAGCAAATGCTGTCAAGTAGAAAGACCTGTTAATTTGTCTGTGTCTGTTGGCTTTGATGTTAGGCAATTAGCAAATCATGATGGGTGCATGTCAACTGTGCTCTCTGTCTTCAAGTTTCATAATTGTGCTGCAGTTGTAAAAACAAGCCACAGCAGCCGGATGTTTTCTTTTTGGGCTCGTTCTGGTGTGCAATGGTGTGCATCATAGCTGCCTGGTGTGCAACAGAGAGGCTGATCTGTATGACTATACTCCAGTGAGGAGTCATATGTATAGGCTGCATGTGACTGGAAACCACATCATCCCCAAGCCAAAAATACCGCAAATGCCAAAGTACAAAAAATAAAGAAACATTCATACAAGTTGTGAGGGCAAAGTCTGGTTTGGTCAGGCATAGTCTTGAGCTCACTACATGAAACACCCAGCTAAGCTCATGCTTGCTGCTGGATGTGCATCTTTCAGGCACATAGCCAAGGGTTGGGGCCATTGGAACCATGGCCTCCTCAAAGCTGTGCAGTCTTCACTAGATATGTAACAGTTTTGCAGGAATATGGGTTAGTGAACATATATATGGTTCAAAAGCAAACATCATATGTTTTTCCTGACATGAATATAGGGTTCATTATGTAAAGTTTTTGCTTTTTCTATAAGTTGTGTCATATGTTTGTCATATGTTCATAAAATTTTATCATATGGCAGCAGCATTTGACAAAATTTGGCACTTGGCAAGCACCTGAGGAAGATCCTGTCTATGTGCCTGGCTGTGTGGCATCTTTGCACATGAAGTGATATTTCTTTCATCTTTAAGTGTAATATTTGCACATTGAGAACTGAATCTCAACCTGTAAGGTGATTCAAAACTGGGCATGATAATTTTTGGGAGAAATATTCCAGTTTAAAATATTGGGCTCTTGTTATATTTATTGCATCCATGGCTAAAGGTCTTGTGGAGATGGAGGGGTTTAGACCTCTCCCTAAAGGTCTTGTGGAGATGGAGGGGTTTAGACCTCTCCCTAAAGATCTTGTGGAGATGGAGGGGTTTAGACCTCTCCCTAAAGGTCTTGTGGAGATGGAGGGGTTTAGACCTCTCCCTAAAGGTCTTGTGGAGATGGAGGGGTTTAGACCTCTCCCTAAAGGTCTTGTGGAGATGGAGGGGTTTAGACCTCTCCCTAAAGATCTTGTGGAGATGGAGGGGTTTAGACCTCTCCCTAAAGGTCTTGTGGAGATGGAGGGGTTTAGACCTCTCCCTAAAGGTCTTGTGGAGATGGAGGGGTTTAGACCTCTCCCTAAAGGTCTTGTGGAGATCAGAGAGTCTCGACCTCCCTTACACACACATGTGCACACACACACACTTTCAGGGGTTTTAAGGTTGAGCATATGGCAGTGACTGGACAAAAGATGGTCTCAATCCAGTCCCACCCCAATAATTTTTGGAATCTCCAGCTATAACTGCATCATAATTCTTCAGCTCACACTACTGCATCATAATTCTTCAGCTCACACTGATGCCAAGATGTGAGGACATATCCTATGCTGTACATGTGTCATACCAAGCCACAAATAGGAACAGAAAACAGGAGAGGAGCAGGAGGCATAACATCACCAACCATTCTCGTTATGTCTAGCTAGTTGTAGTAGCATTCTGATAAAATATGAATTGCATTGCTGTAGTTGCCACTATCTCTGAGAGTCAATCAGACAAGTATTTCTTATCAAGGATCACATTGCCATTACCGAGGTGAATGCCATAGAATGTCAGGTGGATTTTTATCAATTGATCCATTGTGTGTGAATGGAAACTTTGTTGTTCCCAACTCTGCCTATCTTAGAGAGCCATTGTAGATTTGCCAATCATAACTGCATCCTCAGTTAGAGCATTTTTAGCATTTTAGCTCAGTGGGGCAAATTTAACTGCTTTTAACTTCTGTATGCAAAGTAGAGATCCTTGAAAAGGATTATGAAAGAAAAAAGGAAGTGTTTGTATAATTTCATTGGTCCTTTTTTAATGCTTGACCTCAAACTTCACACTTCAGGTTTGTAAGCCAGTCCAGTCATCCACACCAGCAGGGGCCGCGTGCGGGCCGCTATGGCGTACCCACTCTCCCACAAGACAGTGTTCGTGCTGGACCGGTCGCCGGCCATGGAGCAGCCGTGCGGCCACCAGTTCGAGATGGACTCCCTCAACAAGGCGCGCGCCGGCGGCCTGATCCCGCTGGCGCCCGTCACCAAGTCGATCTGGACGTGCGCGCTGGAGGCGGCCGTCGAGTACTGCCGCATCGTCTGGGACGTCCACCCGGCCGGCCGGCTCATTCGGCTGGTGGTGAACGGCGCGCGCGCGACGCCCGTCAACTCGTGGCAGCCGCAGGACCAGCATCTGCCGACGCTGATGCAGCAGCTGGCGGCGGCGCTGGCCGCCGACGGCGGCGGGCCGCACGCGCCGCACGCGGGCCTGGCGGCGGCGCTGGAGGCGCTGGGCCAGGGCTCGGAGGAGCAGCACGCCGACCGCGCCGCCGACGCCGCCGCCAAGGTGATGAACCGAGGCCGTGTGGTGGTCGTGACGCACCTGGAGGACGACGCGCACGTGCGCCGGCTGCGCGAGTGGTTCGCCGAGGCGCTGCTGCAGCACAACCGGGCGGCGGACGCGGCCGCCGGCCGGCTGACTGTGCACAGCTGCGACCTGGTGCTGGTGGCCGCGCACGCCGACACGGCCCAGAGCGCCGTCACGCCGCGCCCGCCGGCGCCGCTCTCGGCCATCCTGAGCGGCGCCGTGGTGACGGCGCGCGCCGGCACCCAGCTGGCGCCCACCATGATGAACCTCGTGCTCAGCCACTACGAGCTGGCCTCCACCACGGTGACCGGCATCCCAATGAAGGAGGAGCAGAACTCGGGCAGCTCGGCCAACTACGACGTCGAGCTACTGCACCCGGCCAAGGCGTACGAGGCGATCCTGCAGGGCAGCCCGGCCGAGCACGCGCACCTGCGCACACGCCGCGACGGCTGCGAGTACGAGACCATCACGCTCAAGTGGTGCACGCCGCGCACCAGCAGCACTGAGCTGCACCAGTGCACCAGCGCGTCGCGCGTGACGCCGGTGGACGTGAACAGCCGGCCGTCGTCGTGCCTGACCAACTTCCTGCTGAACGGCCGCGCCGTGATGCTCGAGATGCCGCGCAAGGCCGGCGGCAAGTTCGTGTCGCACATGCTGGCCGCGCACGGCGGCGAGATCTTCATGCACGCGCTCGGCAGTGGCCGCTCCGTGCTGGAGGACCCGCCGAGCATCAGCGAGGGCGCCGGCGGCCGCGTCACTGACTACCGCATCCCCGAGTTCGGCCAGCTGATCGTCGAGAACCGGCTGGCGCCGGCCGAGCCGGATGCCGACGGCGGCGCGCCGCTGCACGCTGCGCTCGAGCGGCTGGCGCGCCACACGCGCGTGTGGCCGCTGACGCTCTCCGAGTCGTGCCTGGCGGCGCTGCCGGGCCTCGACGCGCTCACCGGCCTGCTCGTGCGCGACTCGCTCACCGCCGACGAGGTGCTCGAGTGCAAGAAGGCCGTGTACAACCTGGTCTCGATGGAGGCGCGCCACGACCCGCTGCCGGCGGCGGCGGCCGGCGCGCGCGGCCGCGGCGTCAAGCGTGAAGAGCAGTACCGCGCGCTCTGGTCGGAGCTGGAGGCGCTGGTGCGCGCGCACTGCCGCTCAGACGGCCACCAGGCCGTGCTCGGCTGCGTGGCCGAGTGCCGCAGCCAGGGCCGCGTGCCCGAGGAGCGGCTCGGCCTGGACCAGGCCATGGAAGAGCTTGATCGGTGCGGCGCGCCGGCCGCCGACTCGCCGCTCTCGCCGCCGCCGCCGGCCAAGCGCTGGCGGCCCGGCCGGCCGGCCGAGCAGCAGAGCCTGCTGGCGCTCTGGAGCCAGCGCGTCGACGCCGACGACGCGCTGAAGCGGCTCGAGTTCTCCGGCCGGCTCGGCGGCGACGACGGCGTCGTCAAGCTGTACGCGCACCTGGACAAGGAGAAGGCCGAGGATGCGAAGAAGAAGTGACGGGTGCGGTGGAGTCGGGGTGGCGGCTGGTGGCGCGCTCTGAGGGACGCGTTCGGCCGCCGCATTGCCGACGGTCGGTTGTGGTTCGTCGTCCGGAGGGAGCGATGGGTTCGGGTTGTGCCGCGGGGCAGCGTTTTTCCAACGCTGACGTCTGCCGACGTCGATGAGGCGCGTCGATTGCCGTGTCGCCATCAAGTCTGCCGACCATTCTTGTCATGGGTCATCCTCTGGCGCATGCTGAACGGTTGCCGTTTAAGATGCCCAGTCTCCAGTCGTGACCGATTGGCGTTGGAGTGTTTGCGCTATTGGAGCGAGCATGGACGAACAGGAAATGCCGCGCACGCCCACGCTACGTCTGAACTCCGCAGTTCCACTCTGTGATCCCGACCTCGCAACGGTATTCGACTTTGAAAGGCGAGGCACGGGGCAGCAATCCGTTGCGGATGCCTACCATTGTGAACGCATTCATTCTCATCCCTGATCCTGCTGGTACTATTAGCTGACGCACATATATTACTCAGTGCAGAAGACCTTCAGATGTGCTATGCCTTGAGTGTATTTCCACAATGTCACAAGTCATCAGCGAATATGATATGCCAGATGCGACTACAATGCTCGGTTCCTGTATTTTGTCAGTTTCCATCGTCAACGGAGACCCGGGTCTTATCTAAAAGACGGTCAATGGCCCTCTCAATGCGCCAGCACAGTATGCAATGTGTTATGGATGCAGTATGCCAGTGAATCTCAGCTCCCAAGCAAGTCGGCACTTTCTTCAGATTTTATTGCGACCGACCCGTCGCACGCAGCTCCTCACGCAAATCTCAACGATCACAAAACGCGTAAATGGGTCGCGCTACCGCTTCACGCACCGCGCTGACGCGAGTAATGCAACCTCACGGCCGAAAAGTGCAACCTCCCACCCCAACTAACAGCGCCGCGGGGCGTTCGGCCGCGGATGAGTGCTTCCTCTGCCACACGTGGCGACGCCCCCGACACCTGCCGGTCGCTTGTCGACGTTCCGAGAAACACAACTACCGGCCGAAGGCCTACCTAGCCGCCTGTACCTGCCGTCAACACCACGCCCGGCGCTGGCTCGACCCCGCGCCGGTCGACCGCAATCACTCCACGTGCCGCCGCTCATCACAGACGTCCTCCGGCGCGACCGGCCCGCCAGGAGCGGCCGCGTCCACATCAGCGGCGTGGACGTGGACGGCGGAGCGCACGGCACGGGTAACCACCAGAGGACGGGCGGCGCCCCGGGAGCGTCTCTGCGCCCGGGCCGCCACCTCTGAAAACGTGCACACAGGCGCGGCCCGCGCGCGCCGGCCTCGCATCAACCACCGAGTCTTCGCACACCGCCAGGGCGCCGTATCCGGGTGACGGTCGTCCCAGCGGCGTCCGCAAGTCCGTCCACGCCATCGACGACGCCCTCCCCACTCCAGCGCCACCGCATCACTGGCTCGTGACAGTCACGGCGCGACCCGGGCGGACCGCCGTCCGGCCTTGACGCGCCGCCGCGGCCGGCCCGGAGAGAGCGGCGGCGCCGCGCCGGCCGGCTAGTAGTCGAGCGCCCACTCGTTCTCCTGCAGGAACGAGTCGACCACCTCCTTCATGGCCAGGTTAGGGATCAGCTGGTCGGCGGTCAGCTCGGCCCGGGTCACCGGGTCGAAGTGGCCCACCCGCTGCGGAGAGACGGGCGGCAGGTCAGAGCGCTGAGACGGCGACCGGTCGCCACGCTGCCGGTCACTCGGCACCCAGCGAACCCGCACGGTGGCCGAGTGGCGCGTGTTTTGTTTTGAACCCGACAACATGGTGTCGGTGAAAACGCTAGCAAGGTTTGTGAGAAACCGGCACGAAACGCTCACGATTCGGACAAGCGCGAATGAAGTGCCTTTTCTCGGCCGCCTTGAAGCACTCCTGCCGACATCTTCAATGTGATGGAAATACCCTCAGCAAAGAATGTACGTTACGACCGTCTCTCCTGATCCCGGTGTATGGGGCTAAGTCCCCCCCCAATCAATTGGTTAACGTAGACAGCTCCAACACAGTGACCAACGCAAGCTATTCCAGTCACTGTTGTAACAACACTGCCCGTGCACCCGACAGTCAGTGCACCAAGCACCAGCGCCCCGTCCGTTATGGAGGGCGGGGGGTCGGAGGCCACCACCCACCGAGAGGTGCTCCTGTATGTCTTTCCTGTCGTAGGTGATGCCGGACGGCGTGATAACCGGGTCGCGCAGGATCTCGAAGCTGATCTTGCCGCAGAGGTAGTCGGGCACGTCCCGTTTCTGCAATCGCCGCTCGGTTATGGCCCGTGACCGGACACCTCTCTTTTCTGCGGTAACGGTCCGCCGCTCGGTTATGGCCCGTCTCAGGTCCCGGAACTGTGTCTTCGCCCGACCGCTGAACAACTGTATTGTCATCATCTCTTCGGCCTGCTTTAGCACTGCGGCCCACATGGTTGGACGCCTACGCGAAGCATGTGCTTACAACGATGTGAAGGCCGAACTAGTTTGAGACATTCCAGAACAGCACGAGTACGAAGGAAACTGGAGACCAACATCCCAGAAGCCGGTGGGAAAAAGACCCATCGGGAAGCTCTAGGAGATGGACACAAATATTATGCGCGAGACGCTTCAGCACGCATGGAATTATTTCCGTGCCCTCGGTCGCCGTGGGGTCGAAGCTGAGATACAAAAACCATATCTGGAAATGTGTGAAATTTCATGCCGGTATCTTCGCGCAAAATCGAACGAGAGTTGTTAGGAGCTTGTGTCGGATTTGTGGGGATACCCGTTTGTTGCAAAGCTTTGGTTAACTGTAACTGCAACAGCAAAAAACGGCGATGTATCTCAAACGCACCCTAACCACTCGGCATAACAACGAATGCCTGCCTCACATCACACCCGCATTCTAACTGCTCGGCAGGACAATGATTGCAAAAGCTAGGCCCTCGTCTTCCACTCTTACTCGTTAGCGTCCAGGCTGTCCTGCCGTTTTCCATTCCCCATTCAACGTACACCACGAACGCACCAGAGCGCCTCACCGTCCGCAATCACCAACCCAGCTCAGTCGTCCACACTTCAGACCTTCTTCCACGGATCAGGGATGAGACCTGCACTGAGATCGTCGCTAAAACAAGACGCGACTTTTCAACTTCAGACCGTCCTGTCCAACTTCGGAACGTCTTTCCCGACTTTAGACAATCATCCCCGTCCCCGGACTGTGCTCTCCGGCGTTACATCTGCGCTCTAATCAGATGACGACATATCACCCTCCTTAACCTCAGATTATTTACAGCTTCAGACTAGCCTCTTCTTGCAATGAACGTCCCGAGTTCGAGAGAGTTCGTCCCGAGCCGGCTATAATCCCCGGCCATATGCTGTCCTCCCTATCTCCGTCGGTCATCCTCTAAGATCGTACGCCGTCGTCAAACGGCCATCCCTTGCTCAGGCCTTCCTCCCATTACTAGACCTTCCCCATCCTCAAATTGCCCCCATACTCACGTCGCTCCGTTCTTACACAATCCTCCCATTCCCAGATAGTTTGGTCCTAATCAGCCCTCCCATCCTCATATCGCACCGTCCTCAGCCTGGTCCCCCTATCCTCTCACTTCAGGCTGTCCTCCCACCCACACCCTCTCCTCTCGTGCTCGAGCCGTCCTCATCCTGCCCCTTCTCCCTCGCCGCGCGCGCTCACCCGCCGCTTGTCGTCCACCTTGGCGAAGAGCTCGTTGAGCTGGGCGATCCGCTCGTCGCAGCGCTGCTCGATGTGG
This sequence comes from Capitulum mitella, assembly GCA_030062745.1. Lineage (NCBI taxonomy): Eukaryota > Metazoa > Arthropoda > Thecostraca > Pollicipedomorpha > Pollicipedidae > Capitulum > Capitulum mitella. Next base: position 21,515,254 of record CP099851.1, on the reverse strand, counting down.
TGCACGCGCATCTCGACCTCGTCGTCGGCGCCGTCGCCGGCCGCCGACCGGTCAGCCAGCAGGGCGTCCACCTGGCGGTCCTTGTCCTCCAGCAGCAGCCGGTTCAGGTGGCTCTGCCGGGCAGCGGCCGCCTCACGCTCAGCGGCCGCCGGCCACCAACCGAGCGCGACAGGCCGACGGCCAGGCACGGCAGCATGCACGGCAAGGGCTGCCGTCCGCTGGTCTCGAGGCAGCTAGGGATTTTTCCCACTAGCACTCCAGGCAGAACAGGCAATCTTTTCATTGGATGCATTAGACATAGTAGAAACATGTGTGATCAAAGCACTTCTACATGTGCAAGAACGAAAATCCTTAAACGATGGAACCCAATATCCACACATGGCACAAATGACACACACACAGTCCTGCAGTGATGATGACAAGGGACGTTGTGAACCCAGAATACAACTGTCATGTTTAATGACAAATTATCTGTACCTTAGGTTTTGGCCTAATACAGCGCTGCAGTCTAATGCGCCATTTCCCGCGAAGGGCGCGTTTCCCCACCAGCCAGTCACCATTAGACAATCGCAATGTTAACCTAGCTCAACGATCCCAGTCGGCCAGTGTGCTCAGGCACGAGAAATGGCTAAGTACTCCACGGTCAGCCGTTCGAACGCGTTGTGAGTCTGCACGGTGGCAAATGAAGTGCCAGTCAGCCGGCCAGCCGCCCAGCCTGGTTGGGCAGTCAAACCCAGAGACGCTGCCTGGGGCCGAGATGGAAAGTCTGATGCCGTCTGACGCAACGCCAGAGAGGAAAGTGTGATGTGCACAACAGCTTAAGGCGAAAAGAGTCTGATGTCCAGAAAAGAAGTCTAACATCGGAGAGGCCAGTCTATAGTCGAAAGTGACAATCCGCCGTCGGAAATGACCGTCTGAGGTCGACGATGGCAACTCAGGTCAAGGATACCCGTGGAATGTCACAGAAGGTGGTCCTAGGCTGACGAAGACGTCCTTACGTGGGACAGAACAGTCTGACGTCAGAGAATTCAGTGTGAGGCCGACGAAGACGGTCTACCGTCAGAGAGTACACGGACACAGTCTTGCACGAGGCCGAGATCGCCGGTACCTGGAGCTCGATCTCCTCGCCGATCCTGCGCTCCTCCTGCGTGCTCCATCGCTTCTTGCGCACCAGGCGCAGCTGGCCGGCGATGTCGTCGCCGAAGTACTGCATCTGCTCGCGCGCCAGGTCGTGCGCTGTGGATCAGGCCAGGGCAGTTGAGGCGATGGCAGCTTCTGTGTTGCAATGAACACCATAGGCAGAACTGGGAGATTTACTAGTGAAGTTACAAAAAGCATGGCCAACACATGGATTTAATACATTTCATGCTTAGATGCATCCAGATGCTTTAAGGTTTCTCACCAAGTGGATTTTAAAACACCACTACTCATCATCCAAAACCTATGCTGTTATTCCATGTCTGGCACTTTCAACAGTGGTTCCTCAGCATGAGTCAACACCAGTTTCCAAAACATTTTGTTTCTGGTGGGAAATGGCACCCAGCCTGAAACAATTTTCTACTCTGAATCAGTGAATTTCAACTAAAAAAAGCATGAAAAGCTCCTTGGCTGACCATGATCAGTGGTCAACTGGACCCATGACATGAAACAGGTAAGAATCAGCAAAGATTGAGGTCTGGATATGCATAACTTGAAACCATTTCAGGTGCCATGACACCAATGATAAAATTCTGATAGAAGTGCTGACCAACTTTCCACTCCTGAATTTTCTACTCCAACACCCTAGAGTCTACTCCAACACCCTATCCAGCAAACTGAATTCTGGAGCAGTGCAGTGTCTTACCCCGCTGCAGGTGTTTGATGGACTCATCATAGGCATTCAGCTCCAGAAGAGCCTGGCCCAAGAAGAAGTGGCCCTTGACATTGCCTGGGTCCATGGAGGGGTCCAGAGCTCGTCGGCAGTCTGCGCAGGCCAGATCCCACTTCTGTAGCTTCAGGTAGCAGAGAGCCCGGTTTGTGAAGTAGTGTGGAACATTTGGGTTCTTGATCTGAAATTTCAGCAATTTCTGGTCAGGGCAAACCAGGAAAACCATCAATTTGAGGTCATAGGCATCTTGCACTTCATCTATCTTGCTTTACCTACAATACAATCAGACTCACCATGGTCATCTCTTATGTGTCTGGTACTTTTACTATTAATTCACTAGCATTCACCCAACAGTTGCTTCAAGCTGAGCTGTTGTTGAATCTGTGTCACCACACTGCAAATTGCAATCAATTGCTAATACTGAATAAAACTGCTGGATGCATGAGGTGCATCTTTCAGGGTCCTCTGGTCCCTCCGCCATCATGTGGCCTCTTTTTTAAATTCCTCCTGAGATGGTGTTTTTTGGGGCTGCATTTGAAGATAACTAAAATAAAGATGACATCATAACAATAATGCTGAATTTTGAATCTGGACAGCATGCTTTCAACATGTCTCATCATATCAAATTTGCCCCCCCCCCATCCATTTGAAAAACTACATGAACTTAACCTTAGAAGAGGAAAACAATCATATTCATGAACCAGCCCAAGTCCCAAATGTTAAAGGTAACCAAAAGAGCTACTGCAATATGTTCTTCCTGCCAGCTATAACCCTTACTTGAAATCCAGCAATCATGCAACAGTTCTGCATGCAATGGTGGATGTAGCAAATATAAGCCCCTTTAAAGTCTGCACTTCGGCCTGCTGCGCCACATTTTAACTGCTGTCTAACCTTGCATGTGCACTTCTATACCAGGCCCCAGGTAACTTACAATCGCTTTGCTGTAACAAGCGATAGCATCATTAAATTTCCTTGCAGCAAACAGAGCATTTCCCATTTCCTTTAACTGTTGGGCATTCATTTTAGACTCGTCACCGGGCTGCGGCTTCTTCGTCGCCCTGGATCGGTCCATGACTGACGACTTTCGAGCGACGTAACCGCGAATGAATGTTCACGTCCAGTTACGATTGTTTACCAGAACATCGTTATCAAGGCTACAAGAAAAAGGAAGTCATGGGCTCAGTTTGATATGAAGATTGCAATGACGTCACTGGTTTAAAAAGTCGGGATAGTTTCTTTTTTTCTAGCCATTACTCATCTGTTTCGTCCATTCCAATGGCGTTGCTGTTTGCTCAATAATACGCTGTTCTCCGCCCCGTTTTCTCCCAGACAAGATGCTTCGTTGCATGCAGTTAAGCAATTTTGTTAGCAAAATCAGAACTAAGTTTTGGAAGCAAAAACATGTGAAAAACCTGAAACTTGATTGAAGGTAAAATACTCAAAGTTTCGTATCATCAGTTAACAAATAGAGGGAACTGGGGGAGACTGGCTTGTTTCTCTTTCATAGGACCCCACAAACCAAAAATAAGAAGTCTTCTGTCAGTCAGACCGGAAGAGAACAGAGAGGCTACCATTCGGGGTAAGACACTGAAGTCTGGCATGGCGGAACACGCATGGTTGGAAGACCACCGATCAGCATGGGATGAAACAACCGTCATCGACAGAGCTATGTCGACTATGTTTGTGTCAGTGTGGCTCTAGAGCCACACTGGAAAGTGAGAGAGATCGAGGAGGCGGCACACATGGCACAGGCTGACAATCCCACCAGTAAGCCAGGTGGAGATGTCAGCTCTAAATGGCTCCCAATTCTGCGGAAAAATCCCTCAAAAATTTAGGAGATGAACAAAACGGACTTTCAACCTCCCACAACACGTCCTTTTCGATAACGCAGTGATAAGCGTGCTGGGCGCAGAATCAGAAAGCCCCTGGTTCGAATCCCAAAGTTACCGCAAGGTTTTCAACGCTGCGACCCATATATAACTATCCTATCCCAACTTGTTCTTCTTAGAACCAATAAACACCTGGAAAATTACCACCTGACCACGGCCGTAGAACTCACTGGCCGAAACGCCCTGTAAATAATAATAATAATTCAGACGAGGACGAAGGCCCGGAAAATTCCTCCATCCATAAGACGCTTATGCGTTGAGAACAATAGCAAGCTTTTAAAAACAGTTCTCTGCTTTCCATTCTAGACCTTATTTATCTATATGCATCGCATATGTATGTATTTACGTATGTGGTATATATATATATATGCATATGTAATATATATATATATATATATATATGTGTGTGTGTGTATGTATGTATATACATACACAAAGGTGGGCATCGTTACTAAAAAATGTAACTTCGTTACTCGTTACTACGTTACTCAAAAAAGCCAGTCCGTTACTCGTTACTCCGTTACTCTGCCTTAAAAAGTAACGGAAGTTACCGTTACTCCGTTATTCCGTTACTTTTTTAAATGCAGTGAAAACCAAGCGAACGCGGGTTTTAAGTCTTTTATGCTGCTTTGTGGTTGTAAAACGCATTCCATATACAAAGGGAAGAAACAAAAAGCGCTTACTCCAAACACTCCGCTAGCTGCCCGCTGCCCTCACCAGCCGTTGTAGAGTCGGCGGCGCCGGGACAACAGCCGCGGCGGGTATTCTACCACTGTGTTAGCCACAATGTTCAAACCAACGAATTCCTTTTCATTGCCCGCGGCGCCGACGGAGCGGGAACAACCGGCGCTGGAGCGGACGCATGCAAAATGCGACAAACAGGGGACATCTATCGAATGGGTTTGATCAGCAATGCCTCTCGAAGTATCCGCCCTGAACATAATGGTCTCCGTTCAGAGCTCGTTTCGGTCTCGCGAACTTCTTGTTTTGTTTCGAAATTATGTGTGTGTATTAGTTTGTGCACGTGCGCGTGCGTGGAGGCAAGATTCCTGATACTCCTGACGTTTTTTTAATACCAAACGACGAAGGACTCAAAAAAACATGACTGATATGGATTTTATTATTGTGAAATAAAAGACTAAAAAAAGGTGCTTTAGTACCTCTTCAGCATCCTTGAAAAGACAAATAAGCTATAAAAACATGGTCATAAGTAAGATGCAACGGAGGATGTTAGCCGCTCACAAGTGGAACATTTTGGAACGATGACGTGACCTGACCTGACCCCTGTGAAAGGCCAAAATTGATATCAATGAATCGCTATTGCCTTACGGTTTAGTATATGTCGCTTAAGTTCAGCTTTTCAGGGACAAGGTATTGTGTCTATTTACCTAATTCCAAGGACGTGTTTTCACCTTTCATGGCGTCTGGTGGCCTCAAAATTGACCTGAGGTCAAAACTCTTGAATGTTTTCGTCTCGGTTTGACAACACCTTTCCGCCGGTGTTTTCCTTTTTTTCCGTGCGATATATGGCAGCCGAGATCCTGGCAGGTGCGGAAATCCGCGCTCCCCCTCCGGCCGGGCAAAGGGCATTCTGAGCCCGGCCGGAGACGGGTTAAAAACACTTCATTTAACCCTATTCCCTGTGGGGGAGGCAGATTCTGCTACCCGTGTCTTTTTGCTTGTCGCTCCCACACTGTTTGCCGCAGCGCCACAAGATTTTCCGGCATTTCATGGAACTGATACACACGTGTTTTGTCAACATTTAAAAAAAAAATCGGTCCCGCAGAGGCGGTTCCAAGCCCCCGTTTTCGGCGGTAATGTGCTGTGCGTGAAGCTGCAAGGTTGTGCGGTTCACTGTCATGACATTCTGAGTAGAAATAAAGATCACTGACTCATGTATATAGTCATACACATCCCAAACAATGCGTATGCACACACATTTTCAGGCGAACGCACACCCAGGTACTGAGAAAATGGGGGAGCACACTATTGTGCTTATGGTGCCCTCCCAGTTTTGTTTACCTGGATCCACCTCTGCGCTACATATAAACTTAAACTGGCTTGCTAGTTGTACATCTGATGTTTATATCACCCAAAACAAACAAGAACAAAGGAAATTTCTCATTTCAAAAATCACCCTTCTTGCCGTCCCTGGAACTGCCTATGGTTTTCTATTTTAAATTTCAGCTTTCAGTATATAAAAGACTTGGACATTCCAAGCTGAACCGTGTTATTCCCATGAAAATTGGTTGGTAAACACGACCGCAATGACCTTTCAAATATCCCCAAATTTTAGAGTTTGTTTGCCCCCACGCCCTATTTTTGCAATTTTTGAATTTTTGGGGTCCGGAATTGGAGATCTCGTTGAAACATATCAAATGGCATTCATCCCATCAACAACGGACGAATGAATCTCGAGATCTCTGGAAGGGCGGGGAGGGGAGGGGGCAGAATTGGTAATCTTCACCTAAAGGCCAATGCATATTTTTTGAAGGTGCAAAAGTGCCAACGGCTCATATCATGTTTGAGTTTGGGTCCTCACTTCTGTGTCTACAAAAAATAATGTGTCAGCCGAAAGGTGTTCCGGACAATTGATATTTTTTTCGGGAACGCAGAAGTGGTAACTCGAATCGCATGGACAATGTAGCCTGTCCTCCAAGTTAAAAATGATTTAACCTAACCCAACCTAAAACCTGCTGTATGGTTGCCCTAGATGGGCATGTAAAACTAATTTTTTGTTAGGTTCAATTTGCCTGTTTTTTTGGTTTGGTTAGCTCGTATCGGCTGAAGGCAAACATGTGTCAACTGAATCAAAATTCAAGAGTTACCTAACCAAGTCAGTTCACACATCCAGTAGGGGCCAGTGCTTAGAAAAATACCTGAATGGGCTAAACTGTTCACACAACTTGTGTTGCCACTTCCGCGTCTCCAAAAATTATACGCGTAAGCGTCGGCCGAAAGGTAGATTACCGCAGATCTGCCCCCCCCCAGGGTAATGTGAATCTCACTGCCTGCAGAGAATATGGTTAAGGCAAATAGTCCAAGCAATAGTCGACAAGCTTCATAATTATGCTTCACTACTGACAACTTATTGTGCACATTCTGTTCTCACCTGGAAATACCGTAAATAATGCTCCCTCTTGATATGTGCCTTTAGGTTTGAAAGGCTACTTTGTGACCCTTGATTATAACCTCTTTCGGTCGGCACAGGACATACGTAAAAATGGCGTTTTTCCCCTCCTCCTTAAACTCAAAGTACGTTTCTAGATGTGGCCATGGGTGACCCCGACCGGGCTCGTCCTCCGCCTCCGAAGCTGAGGCACCGTCGGACTCAGAGTCAAGGTTTTCGACCTCCAGTGGCGGCGTAAAGACGCCTTGATGGGACATTTTAGTGTCAGGTAGTTAAAATTTCAGGCCAGTCAAGAATCAGTCACCACTCCATCGCCCCATGGACATCACAGATCCAAGACCATGGCGGCAGTAACCATGTGCTCAACGGCCTTAAGTGATCTTGGCGGGGAACCGTGTGGCGGTGGTAAGCAATCCGTGACTGACTTGAGACAACATTGAAAACTGCCGTCAGCTGGCTGTTCCAGTATAAATGACAATAACTTTGATATCTTTTAGCCTGAAAAATGACGACTGGTTAATTTATAATTTTAAGTCATATCAAACTTACGCATAATTCAATACTTTTGTCCCAAAAGAGACCAAAGTCAGCTGGCCCTTATACTGAACCTTTGCCGCCAACTTGTCGTCAACGTTTACCAGCTGACGAATATTGTTCAACAAGTCGACTCCGCGACTGTCAGCTGAGTGCGCGCCCAGCCGCGCTTGTATCGCCGCACGCTATTGGGTGTTGGCTATTCAAGTAGCCAATGGCGTGTGCTGATGCAAATAAAGCCGGGGTGTCTGTAAGAAGTTTAAAAAGTAACGAAGTAACGGAGTAACGGAGTAACGGACCAAAAAGTAACGGAGTAACGGACCACAAAAGTAACTTCCGTTACTCAGTCCGTTACAGTAAAGTAAAAGTAACGGGTCCGTTACTCCGTTACTCAAAAAAGTAACTTCGTTAGTAACGGAGTAACGGAGTAACGCACCAGTGCCCACCTATGTACATACATGTATACATGTACATATATACGCATGTCTGATATATACACATATATATATACCTCATATCTATATATCTCGTAATTATATACCACATTGTCTAAGAAATCAGACCCTTTTGCCTCATAAGGAAATGACCTGCACAAGGTAACCTTAAGTTGTAAATTCTCAAGTTGATACGCCGAGTTACGCCATCTTCATAGCGAGTAGAACAATTCACCATCCTCACGGTCGCTAAGCCGAGGTCTGTGCTATAATCAATGTATTGGACAATCACATGTGTCTAGCAGTCTTGCAATTCGCCTCTGAATACTAGTTTATTGCAACTTCCCGAAAACCAAGATGGTCTGCTATCTCCACATTAGGCGTCATACTCCACGACACAGATTCCAAAACATAACAGCGGCCAAACACGAACAAACAACGGTCTGGTCAGCAAACAGTACTCAGAGCATGGAACAACACACTTCAAACTTCAAACGCTGCTTAAGTGCCTTGCACCTTTACAGCTCTCTGGGAGAAAACACCACTCGCGAGATCTAGTCAGCGATTTCCACGCTTGCAGCCGGGCTGCAGCTGACTCGGCCCCGGTCTCTGGTCCACGGCCCCACTCCAGGCCCGGTCCTCCCTTGGCTGCCCGTACGACCCGGCCCCGCCTCACGCTGCAGGCGGGACCTTAACGGCGGCCCGATGCTCTCCCTGTCCGTCAGAGACGAGGGCGCGCCTCCTCCGGAGACAGGCACGGACTCAACGGCAGACCGGAAGGGAACAGGCCAGGGCCGCGGTAACGGCGCCTGATGCCGCTGCAGTAGAGATCCTGGTCGATCGCGAGTTTTCGCGTTCGCGGATGAATCCCGTCAATGACAACACGGTCTCAGTAGAAATCCAGCTGCAGGGGGAGAGCGTGTGGCAGAAGCTGCACGGCATTCGCTGGTCGATACATGACATCGAGACACCATACATCACTTCGGAGGCCAATGGAGCGGTCAAACTAGTACCGGCGAGTTGGGAGCCACTTAGGCCACTCGCGCCCAATCCAGGTGTCAGCACCGTTCCATGATGTCCGACCACCGGCCGATGGACTCCCGAGCCCCACCGCCGGCCGGTCCAGCTCCGGGACCGTCCGGCCGCCGGCGGGCGGACTCCCGAGCCCCACTACCGCCTGGCCGGCGCGCGCGTCTCCGTCTGAAGAACGAGCAGCGCCAGCAGGTCGCGCTGGCACTCGTCCAGCAGCGGCCGCAGGTCGCCCTCCAGACGGTAGAGAGCAGTCAGGTTCCGCCGGCGGGCGGCCAGCACCAGCGACTGCAGCAGCAGGTGCAGCGACTCGCCCATGTGGCCCCCTGGCGGACAGGAGGACGAGCTCAGCAGGGTGGCCGGTGGCGCTGGTTACAGCGATGAACGGCTCGGCACTGTTTTGTGAAGGGGGAACGAGTCGCATGCGATAAGGCAGCGAAGCAATGATCTTTTGAGGCTGGGATAATGTAATAGGTTCACGCGAAACCAGACAGTGAATGCTTAGCTTTATATCACCATCTGGCCCACTTCGCGAAACAAGCATAACGTGACGATCATTTCTACACGAAACATATTCAGACACGACATGTTACCGGACAGGGCAGTGAGCGGGCGTTACTTCCTGCAGCGCAGCCGGCGGCCGGCAGCTGAACCGCAGCATCGGCCGGAAACCCGCTGACCGACCGCAGCCAACCGCAGCCGGCGGCGGGCTAGCACAGGACGCCGCCTGTTACCGCAGACAGGTCCCGGTACCGGACACCGCTCCACTGCGCCAGGGACCTCTGTGGCACCGTAAAGCGCCATCCCGGGCCGGGGACTGACCCCTGTGGCGCCATAAGGTTCGATCCCGGGCCGGGGACTGACCCCTGTGGCGCCATAAGGTTCGATCCCGGGCCGGGGACTGACCCCTGTGGCGCCATAAGGTTCTATTCCGGGCCGGGACTGACCCCTGTGGCGCCATAAGGTTCGATCCCGGGCCGGGACTGACCCCTGTGGCGCCATAAGGTTCTATTCCGGGCCGGGGACTGACCTCTGTGGCGCCATAAGGTTCTATTCCGGGCCGGTAAGTTCTATTCCGGGCCGGGGACTGACCCCTGTGGCGCCATAAGGTTCTATTCCGGGCCGGGGACTGACCCCTGTGGCGCCATAAGGTTCTATTCCGGGCCGGGACTGACCCCTGTGGCGCCATAAGGTTCTATTCCGGGCCGGGGACTGACCCCTGTGGCGCCATAAGGTTCTATTCCGGGCCGGGACTGACCCCTGTGGCGCCATAAGGTTCTATTCCGGGCCCGGACCTGTGGCGCCATAAGGTTCTATTCCGGGCCGGGACTGACCCCTGTGGCGCCATAAGGTTCTATTCCGGGCCGGGAACTGACCCCTGTGGCGCCATAAGGTTCTATTCCGGGCCGGGAACTGACCCCTGTGGCGCCATAAGGTTCTATTCCGGGCCGGGAACTGACCCCTGTGGCCATAGTAACTGACCCTGTGGCGCCATAAGGTTCTATTCCGGGCCGGGAACTGACCCCTGTGGCGCCATAAGGTTCTATTCCGGGCCGGGAACTGACCCCTGTGGCGCCATAAGGTTCTATTCCGGGCCGGAACTGACCTCTGTGGCGCGTGTCGGAGCGCCCGAAGCTCTCCAACAGTCGGGTGTGGGCCGGGGACTGACCTCTGTGGCGCCATAAGGTTCTATTCCGGGCCGGGACTGACCCCTGTGGCGCCATAAGGTTCTATTCCGGGCCGGGGCTGACCCCTGTGGCGCCATAAGGTTCGATTCCGGGCCGGAACTGACCCCTGTGGCGCCATAAGGTTCTATTCCGGGCCGGGACTGACCCCTGTGGCGCCATAAGGTTCTATTCCGGGCCGGGACTGACCCCTGTGGCGCGTGTCGGAGCGCCCGAAGCTCTCCAACAGTCGGGTGTGGGCCGGCTTCAGCTGGGCCGCCGGCGGCTCCATCGCCAGCAGCAGCAGCAGCTGGTTCACCTCACACCTGGCCGGCACAGCACACGCAATCACCATCACAGCATAGACACAGCCGCCGCCATAGCACGCACAACAACCGCCACAGTACAGTCACTAGGGATGCACCGGACCGAGATTTTTGTGATCCGGCCGGATACCGGACATGCCGGATCGGGGGCCGAATATCCGGCCAGACATCCGGCCGGATACCGGATGTCATGGTTACCTATCTTTTTTACTACTTTTTGTTGCTGGAAAAATGAAACGAAAAAGATTGAACTTAGGAAACAAAGGTACCTGAATCACACCCCCTAGTGCTTAGTACTGAGAGGTTTCCAGAGATCTCATTGTAAAAAAGAATAAATAAAGAACACAACGATCGCAGCGGAGCTCACGCTCTCTGACTCCAGGCAAAAGGCAAAGGCTCCAGAATGTGCAGAATGCCATTACATCGACCTGGTAGACAAGGAATACCTGGCATGATAAACACTCTATACAAACAGTAAGGTATGTCCATTAGACTGGGTAATTTTAGACTTATGTTTCGGGGAACATTCCCCACGCACCGCAGCTTCCGTTGGACATTAAAGCAGCGGACAACTTCGAAATAAAAATCCCCGAAAACATTCCCGGAGTGCCAACGTTCTGTCCAAAACGTCATGTTTTGGGCTGCCGGGGTCTGTTGACATACATGTACTATTCAAATCTCTACTGACATCTGCATTCAAAACAGGAAGGTTACACGCAACGTTTCCATGGTTTGCGTCATGCGGAAACTTCAAGTTTCAGAACGTCAGGACACTGTCAAGTGCATTAATAGTACTCGGTATGTTTTACGGAAAATTTAAATGGTGTGTTTGCAACTTGATGAATGACAATGCATCACAATGGAAGCGGATGGGTTGATGTCGGACTACCATGTACTCTTTGGTGACAGGTCGGTGCCACGATGATTTCACGAAAAAGTTCAGTCGCCTTTGCAGTTGCGTTTATGACGATATTCCGCCGTTTCTGACAAGCACTGGCAACGGGCAGGTATGTCTCGAGAAGACAGAATGGTCTTGAGTATTCATCGGCAAATGCTGTCTCGTCGCTGTGCTCGGATCGCGTGACGCATACGACTCGCCATAGGTTAGTACGCAGAAAAAACGGCCGCACATTGGCGGTTACCGGAGGGGTACCGTCAAAGTACTTAACATTATCCGTTCCCGAGACGCTCAGTACAGGGTGGTGACGTCACTGGTGCCTGGTGCCGGCAGCTGCGCAACATGTGAGGAATATGGCGCCGGCCGTACAGCGCAGATGTTTCTGTTTTATTTTGTTACGCTGGTACGCTTGATCGACATGTTCATGCAAGTGAATATGGCGCCGGCTGTACAGCGCACATGTTTGTGTTTTATTTTGTTACGCTAGTACGCTTGATCGACATGTTCATGCAAGTGAATATGGCGCCGGCCGTACAGCGCAGATGTTTCTGTTTTATTTTGTTACGCTAGTATGCTTGATCGACATGTTCATGCAAGTGAATATGGCGTCGGCTGTACAGCGCAGATGTTTGTGTTTTATTTTGTTTGCTAGTGCGCCTGATCGATATGTTCCATTTTGAGTTGTCCAGGCAGATGGATTTCCCGCAGAGCCCGCTGAATGATGAAGTTAGGCATTATCGTATCGTATGGCTCAGCGAAGTCGGTGGCTCTAGAAAGAACCGGGTATTTTGCAGTCGTTTCGGCCGTGGACCTTCTTCGGTGCGTCAGGACGTCCAGCCTCGGCGGCTGCCGAGAATGGACCGCAGCCACAGTTACGTAGCTACAGTCCGGCCTGTGTCTACAGTCTACTGTTGGCAGTCGCCGGGACTGGACGTCCTGGCGCACCGAAGAAGGCCATCGGCCGCAGCGACTTCAAAATACCCCGCTCTTTCCAGCCACCAGCTCTGCTGCGGCACGTGGGCTATCAAAAAACCCATAATTTTCATGTGCTGTTTGCTTTCTGAATCCCGTTGTGCTCGAATTTGTGTAATTCACGTAAATGGCTTTATGTGCAATACACATAAGTCGAGAACAACAGCATTAATAAACCAAACACAGCATAAAACTTCCATGCTGCGTTTGGTACATGAATGTCTCTTCTCGACTTTACGCGAAATACACATAAACGGCCTCGTGCATTACTACGTATTCCCCTACAGGCGAGCCGTACGTGTGGCGCGAACGGAGAGCAGCGACGATACAGTGCCTGTCATCGGATACCCAAGACCGTTCTGTCTTCTCGACACGTACGTGCCAAATGCCCGTGCTTACCAGAAACCGCGAATTCTCGTTAACACGACAGCAAGGGCGACTGAACTTTCTCTAGAAATCATCACTGCATCGATATGTCAACAAAGGATATTTAGTTTGTTTTCATTGCAATGCATCGCCGTTTGTCAAGTTGCTTGTACACCATTTACATTCTCCGTCAACAATACTAAATGTTATCGGTGCACTTAACAAGCACCGCTCTAGTCTAGTCAGACACATCAAGTTTCCGAGTGACACAAACGATGACAGTGCGCGGCGTTATGTTCTTGTTTTGCATACTAATGCCGACGCAGACTTTGATGTCTTGGGGCGCAAAATGTGGATTTTGCAACGGAAAGCTGGCACTCCAAGAATATTTTAGGAACCTTTATTTCGATGTTTTTTGTTGTTTAAAGTTCCATTGAATGCTACGGTACGTGGGAAAATGCTGTCCTGAATAAAGGTCCAAAATGGATCCGGTCTAATGTCTAGTGAAATACAATGTCCCTTAAAGCATTTCTGTCAAAGTAATGGAGAGAGATAAAAATTGTTCGGGAAACAGAGAGACGATACACCACAAAATTGGCTGTTGGTCATATGCTAGCTGTTGCTTCACTGCTTTGAGATTGCAAAATATGTCTCAACCCTCCCGAGCTAAGCTAACAGAAAAAGTAGTGCTCCAGACACACCTTGCAATTGTCAGCTACATCGGCAGTTTAATATAACAAGGCACATTGCTCCTGAAACCGTTTTGAAGGTAAACATAAGAACGTCTCCATCGTGCACCGGGAGGCTAAATATCCGGTAATATCCGGCCGGACACCGGATACCGGATAATCTCGAATATCCCGCCAGATATCCGGTCCGACCGGATATCCGGTGCATTCCTAACAGTCACCGTCACAGCACACACAGTGTCCGTCACAGCACTCAGTGACCGTCACAGCACACGCTGGCGCCGTCAAAACACACAGCCGCCGTCACGGGACACATGAAGTCGCTGTCACAGCGCACGCGGCCGCCGTGTAGGACACGTTATACACACAGCATCGAGAGCATGGAATTTGGCCTTCGCCTTCTTCCTGCACACCTGAAACCCATCACCGGACGCTAATCGACAGCAAATACGGACGGTCTAAATATGGTCTCGAGCACATAGTTTCGGCATTCTACTATGCTGCCACGTTACCATGAAGAGAAACAGACCTAAAAACGTTGAAATTTGGACACAAGTTGCCAGCTTAGGGGAGAGGTATTTATGCGCGCATTAATCCGTTCGGATCATTAAGAGCAACCAGATAATGCTTCACATCTGCATTCCCCGAACACGCGACCCAAAAAATGCATCGTTCTTCCGAGTGCCGGTCCCGGTCCCCCCCCCTTCCCCCGCCCCCCAAGCCCGGAGAAAGCGGCGCTCACCACTGCAGGTAGGCGCCTCCCCCCGCCCCCCAAGCCCGGAGAAAGCGGCGCTCACCACTGCAGGTAGGCGCCTCCCCCCGCCCCCCAAGCCCGGAGAAAGCGGCGCTCACCACTGCAGGTAGGCGCCTCCCCCCGCCCCCCAAGCCCGGAGAAAGCGGCGCTCACCACTGCAGGTAGGCGCCTCCCCCCGCCCCCCAAGCCCGGAGAAGCGGCGCTCACCACTGCAGGTAGGCGCCTCCCCCGCCCCCCAAGCCCGGAGAAAGCGGCGCTCACCACTGCAGGTAGGCGCCCCCCCGCCCCCCAAGCCCGGAGAAGCGGCGCTCACCACTGCAGGTAGGCGCCTCCCCCGCCCCCAAGCCCGGGAAGCGGCGCTCACCATGCAGGTAGGCGCCTCCCCCCGCCCCCCAAGCCCGGAGAAGCGGCGCTCACCACTGCAGGTAGGCGCCTCCCCCGCCCCCCAAGCCCGGAGAAAGCGGCGCTCACCACTGCAGGTAGGCGCCTCCCCGCCCCCCAAGCCCGGAGAAAGCGGCGCTCACCACTGCAGGTAGGCGCCTCCGACGCCGGGCGCGCGCGGCCGCCGCCCTCCTCCAGCGCGGCGTGCATGTCGTCCAGCGTGGCCAGCGCTGCCTCCAGGTCCCCTGCCGGCCAGGCGGCGGTCACCGGCCGCGTCAGGCAGTGTGCAGGACGCGCTGCGCTCGCCATCGGCATCGGCCGGGCTTCTGACGCGATTTGGCGGACTTGTTTTGCTAATGTCACGCCAGGAATCTGTTGCCATTTGCGTGGGCCAGTACATGATATTCCGAGGAAATAGCTAATGATAGTATCCATTTGGCGTTGATCAAATACTGATAGCCTTCAGAGTTTAGTGCTGAAGCTCCAGCATCCAGCCGATCCATTCCCCAGCCTCAGCAGAGACAAAAGCCCTCCAAACGGCTCCACCCGACCTCGCCGCGTTCCCACCCCCGGACGTTCTCTCACTGAGCTCCAGCTGGCACTCGGCGACCAGCCGGCGGCTCTCGAGAGACCCAGGCGGCGCCTGCAGGTCGGCCGCGTCCTGGAAGTAGAGCAGCGCCTGGCGCGGCCGGCCGAGCCGGCGCAGCGCGTGCGCCAGCTCCAGGCAGGCGCGCGCCGCCAGCAGGCCGCGCTGCGCCTCCAGCTGCTGGCGCACGGCCGCGTTGTACAGGCTGATGGCGGCCTGCAGCGGCGGCCCGGCGCCGGCCACGTGCAGCTCCGCCTGCTCCTGGTGCGCCTGTGGCAGTGGCCGGCGCCAGGACGGCGTCAGGCGGCGTCAGGCGGCGGCGGCACGAGCGGCGGCCGCTCTCACAGCCGTCACTAGGGTGGGGAAATTCGTTTTTTTTTGTTTCTGGTGTTAGAGTCTAATTCTTGTCTTGCAGTACAAAATTTTGAAAGGAGTAATACCGGTTCAAGTTGGCACTGTTGGTGTAATTCGGTCATGAATCATACCTGCGTCTTACTGAATGAAGACAGAGTCGTTTGCTTGCAGGGCAAGAACTTTGTCAGCATGGTTATAATGCAGCCTTTCGATGGAGGCACAAAACTATTGGTGCATGAAATGTTTTTAGGGGCAAAAATTCTTTTCGTATTCTTCAACATCAGAAAGCAACATCTTTCCCAGCCCACGCCGTCACCGCCAGATTTGGTCGGTGCAGGAGCTGTGGCGAGCTTACCCAGCGCTTTTCGTTCAGGTTAAGAGACGTAAAAGATAGCGCAAGCATAGACACAGCGGCGCATCTAATTTAATCTAATCCCTTCGGAGACCTAGATCTAGCTAGCTATCATCAGGACACATCCCACAATCGTGTGTTGTAACTTAAAACATCCACAGACTTAAGGGAAGAAAGTACGTCTTTGCAGCACGTCGTAAGGAAAGCAGAAATCACATATCTCGAATTTTTCGTAATTCGTCACACAGTTCTCCACCGAATGTCCCTGGGGAATGCAGCCGCGAGGCGCACGGGTTCACCAGGCAGCCCCACCTGGAGGAAGAGCCTGGCGGCGGCGACCAGGGCGTCCGTCTCGCTGGCGCGGCTGCCGAGCGTCTCCTGGCAGCGGGCCCGCGCGAGCTGCGTCAGCCCGGCGTACTCGGGCAGCTCGGCCTCGGACAGCCGGGCCGCCAGCCGGCCAAACTCCTCGCTGGCCTCCGAGACATTGGGCTTCCTCAGGAACCTCCTGCCACGTGAGGCAGATGGCTTGCGGTCGGGTCAGGCTTACACTGTGGACCTCACTGACGAGTCTGTGCGATCCATCTTACAAGGAGGATTATAATTGATAGGATGATTGGATATTGTGTTAAATATTCCTCATATTTCAAAATCTCCACCACAGTAACCTTCTTCGGTACTAAAACTTTTTAAGTCATGTAACTTCAAAGTTTTCTGGTAGATCCTCCAAAATATATGTCCGAAACATGGGCATGCAAAAAAAAAAAACAGATTGTACTCACTTTTTTAGCTTGTTAGATATTGCCTGGTATTCATCAAAAAATGAATCCTCACTGCCACCACCTGGTTCCATGTCTGTAACACAAATAGGTCATGTTACTGATTATGAATTACTATCCTCCCAAAATCTGAAAATATGGAATAAAGCAGAGTGGTGCAATGAAACATGTAAAGTGACTGAATTACAAGTCACTTCCAAAGTTAGAACTAATGCATACTATTTACATGAAAAATGTAATGGTATGCTGTCATCATTCATCACATCATTGCTGCCACAATCTTTTCATGGAGAAGAAATGCACTGTTTGTATATGCATGCAATGGATGTTCCCACTAGCAATGTGACAACCATGGTACAAGCAGATTATGGGCAGAACATCTGGGAATCATTGTAGCTTTTCCTTTCCTTACCTAACCAAAATAAGTCCCGAGCAGGTTGCTGTTTTGAATGCAGCTAACAGTTTCAAATGTGCATCACTGGACTGATTAAAAACGTGAAATGCTCAGTAGGTTACCTCCCCTACCTTCCCCCACTATATGGGTTCCAAAATGAAGGCATGCAAAATATTAAGCATCTAAATCAATATTTCACCCTCCCTCAAGAGCTCCAAAGTCTCAACCACAGGCAGTGCCTGACCAATGGAGACTGCAATGCCTGACCAGGCGTCTCTTGCAAGTTTTCAGCCAAGGGCCAAACGGCACCGCTGTTTGGAGACTTACATGCAAAGTCAGAGTACACGAGGTTAAAGCAAGGGTGCTGGAAGCAGGGGGGAGAGGACGCCCCCCCTCTTCCCCAACACTGCTTTTAAATGTCCTAAATTTAACATTGATCCTATAGGTGTTGACTGGGAAGAATTAACCGGAAATGTTTTTTGTCCCCCCAACGCCGCCCCCCGGGCTTGGAGGAGTTCCCGAGTTTCTCGCGCCTCTGAGTTTAGGCGTCCAGGCAGCTGGCGTTCTGTCAGCTGGTGAAGAGTTAAGTGCTGGTTGCTGCAGTGAGTAAAATGTCATTTATTAATTCACAGACAACAGCAGTTCTCCATACAGTTATGCCATGCTGTATTGCATATTCATACAAAGTACAGCATCAGTTAAAACAATGGGCACAGTCACAATGCAACATGGTACAACTTAAATGCCTACAAAGAAATTATTATAAGCTTTTTAGTTGCAGGTTGTAGCAAAGACCATTCTTGGTGCTTTCTCCATCTTTTGCATAGATCTCAGTCATTGGTTATGATTTTGACAACATTGCCTTTCTACATGTGGGTACCCTTTTTGGTAAGCTTTCACCACCTATGGAGGCTGCCCCTGCTGGTCATCATGTTTTGTGAAATGTGCCACATAGTCGGGGATGAGTCAGGTGTCGCGCTCAGCTGCGTCGTTCGTGACGCGGACGCTGGTGACAAACGTCACCAGTTGCCGGTAACCTGGTTCCCTGTCCTACAGGAGAGGCTTGTCAAAAAGTGCTGTGCTGACTCCCAGGCTTTCAAAGATAGTGCCAGAGGCCAGTCTTACTGGGTGATCCACTTGGATTCTTGATGTCATCTGCATAACAGGGTAGCACTGGGAATTGGAATTCTGCCAGCCAATTAAATGGTTGCTGTTGTGCATACTGGTGGATGTCATTTGTCAGTTGTTTTTTGACTGCACCTGAGGCAATACTTACTGGTGCCATTGACATCTTGTGTAAAGTACCATGTGAGCATTTTCACAGTGTTTGTGGCTGCATTGGCAACTGTGGCATCCATTGCTCTGAAGATGGCCAATGTTTCTGATGCTTGGCAGGAAGGCAACAGGCATCAGCAAGCACATGCCAAAACCTGGCATTTGCCACAAAACACACAGAATGGCCTGCATTGCCAATGGAATCAAGCTGTTTATGTGCCAAGCCCACCTGCTGGCAATGGGTGTAATCTCACAGATGGCACAAAACAAGCTGATGAAGTTTGCAACATACATTTGTCTCTTTTACAAGCATGAGAGGCTCACCTGCACAATGGCACAAGATGCAGCCATAAATCTCATCCAGAAGATATGGGCCATCTTCAGAATAACAGATGCATAGCTGCCAATCCAGCTACAAATACCATGAAAAGGCACACATGGTGCCTTAAATGAGAGTTTACATGGATGGCATTAGTGAGCAACAAGGTCAAAGACAGAGCCAAAAACAAATGGCAAATGACATCCTCCAGTATGTGGAACAGCACCCATGTAATTGGCTCAGAAAACCTCAACTGCCAATGCTGCCTTCTTATGCAGATGACATCTGGAACATCCAAGTTGATGATTTCATAGGACTGGCCCCTGGCTTAATCTTCCAAAGCCTGGAAATTGGCACAGTGCTCTTGGGCAAGCCTGGACAACACATATTGCCCTTCACCAGCTGTTATATAACCCCTTATAACTGACAAAGAAAAAATTTGCTTTACATAAGCACTGTTGAGAATGTAGGCTGCAGCTGAGCACTCAGGTTTCAAACAAACTATTGGAATGAGTATTCAACTTCCATGTATATTCAAATGCTGGAATCATTATCAAAATAATCAGAAACACCTGAATCATGAAAATGCTACCACAGTACCTGAACAATGATAATGTTTAAGCAAATATAATTTCAAGAACAGTACTGCATTTACAGAAGCCTATAGCATTTGCCTCTTGTGCTCAGTATAGACTTACAATACCTGTTGGTGGAATGTCATGGATTTACTGCATAATATGGGAAATGGATGGCAGAAAAGGGCATGGGGCAGCTATGGCACTAGAGGGCATACATTTGATACATCAGACCAGAATGCATTGTTATACATAAGAGGAAGCAATTGATTTCAGTGTCACATGATACCTTGCATAGAAAGTACACCTTGATTAATAGTTCCTTTTGATAAGTATTGCCTTGAGGGTGTGCAAATGCCTATTTTCTGTCAGTATTACAATCTGATTTTTTTATAGAAGTATCTTGTGCTCACATGCATCAAAGGTCTACTAGTATAATTGCCAATTTCCTTATCTTGTTGGTGTCAAAATTCCTGTGGATATCACTGTAATGATAAGCTTGAATTCCCTGAATATCTGGAATTGATAATCAAATAGAGCCATCCAAATATACAAACAATAAAACAACAGACTGTTCAGCTTTCATGTGGTTACAACTTGGTACATTTCTACCAGCCAGACACCTATCATGCAGTGCCATCCAGGTTGCAGCAGTACCCAACCTTACCTTTCCTCATGTTACCTTACCTACGGCTGTCAGAAATTATAAAAACAAATGCCACCACGCCTGTTGGTCATATGCTAACTAACCTGCCCAAAACCTTTTGATAACTAAATCATAACGTGACCTGGCAAAGGAAGAGATACTCCACCACGACACAAGGCAAATTACTTAGAAACAACGCAATTTCCCAACCGTCTGATATCGATCTTCAGCGCTGCAAGGCGGATTTCCTCGACCTTCAAGGCTTGTTATTGTTGATTGGTGTTTTCGGGCGCGCCAGCTGCTGAGAACATTTTACGCCCATAACGATGTTTGCTTGTTTGTTTGTTGTGGGTTAGGACGCACAGCCTCTTGGGCTCAAGCGTCCCTGTCTTAAGTCAAGTTTTGTGTCCCGTCGGGCGTCAGTCAGTCGTCTGCGCCCATAACGAAAGACAGATATTTTTTATTTAATCGCAACAACCACAACACAAATGCCGCCAGCTTAACGCTACCAAATGTTAATATAAGAGTGCGTTCGGTGTCTGCGGAATATTCCGCGTAACGTCCGGGAATTCCGCGTTGCCGTTCGGCGTCATAATTTGGGAATTCCGTGCCACGTTTGCCGCAAGCACACAGTATTTGGATCAATTATTAAGAGCGAAGGAGAACACATGGTTTATCTAAACATTGTCATCTAATCTAAACATAAATATCTAAACATATCTAAGTATCTAAACATAAATATCTACACATCTAAACATTGTCAGGATTTTGAGAGAAAATCATATTATTAATTCAATAACGAAAATAACGAGATGGCGGAGAGAGTGAGGGCTCTAATTGATGTGCTATTCGAAGATTCGTCAGATGAGGAAAATGTCATTGATGAACTTGTTGTTCAGGCTGTTGCAATGGCACGCCAACAACCAGGGGCTGAAAGGTGAGCTGTTAACTATTTATATTGATGCATTATCAAGTATCTTATCAGTTCTGAATATTTGGGGCATCAGTTTGTAGGGGGTTCACATGGTTTTTTATTTTTCTAGTTGAGCCAAAATAGTTGGCAAAATGAGATTCTGCAGGTATTCACAATTCATATGCCAAAAACAGAATGAAAATCCATCCAGTGGTTGCCAAGAAATGGACATTTTTGTGTCTGAGAAAATGGCAATTTTGAGGACAGTTTCCAAATGGAGACTAGCCAAAAAAATGGCACGGAAATTTGGTCAGAATTAATGAGGAATCAACAGTCAAATGGGAATATCCTCGTCCATATTGGCCCAATCTTGACAAAAACTGGCAGCATGAAGGATGCTGACATGCTCTTTCTTTTGACAATGTTTTTGATTATGCAAATTAACTAATTAGTCATCTAATTAGCATATATAATGCATACATTAATCAATAACAGGTCAGTTGTAATCAAGAAGAGGGTGATAAGTAGTCTTCAACACCTGTAATGACCCAAATACATCATCAAAGATATATTAGAATGTACTGCATGTGCCAAGCAACACCGGATGCTGTGATTATGCAAATTTGCTCAACCGCCAACCAGTTTAACTGAAATACTGACTAATGTAATTAAAGTGATATTACTTGACCAAGTATTCATAAATTGATTTTGTATTGATATAATAATGGTCTTGCATGCTCATGATTGCTAAAATATACCATTAAGTTCAGGATTTCCACTATTCGAGAAATGTCAGTGATCGAGTCAAATCCCATATAACACGTAATCACTAATTTGTAAAGTTAGAAGTTCATAATCCATAATTATGTGTCACAGACTAGCACAGAACATAAATTATCAAATAAAAGCAGTCTTGTATCTTATTATGAGTGATTTAGCAACAGAAAATGGTCTTGGACCATGGGAAAAAAATAAAAAAATAAAAAAATAAATCTGCCTCAAAAATCAATTTACATACCCAATATGATCTGTTTCATGACACTCTGTGTAGAAAATACACCTTACTGTTCAGCACATCAGTTTGTGACTCTAGTAAGGGCTAAATGAGACTATAATTGCCTTGAATTGGCAATTTTCAAAGTGGCGCCACCTACAGGAATCACTTAATTCACCAGTAAAACACCCGTACCAAAAAAACGGGACGGAATTGAGCTCTAAAACCAGTCGCAATCGAAAGATCATGCTTCAGTTCACTAGTGGTTGGATGTGCCCGACGAATAACAAGATGGACCCCTTTAAAGCTAACTTTTACTGCACGGATCGATGGGCACAAATGACAAAAAATTAGACATATTCCAATTTACATGTGGCGTGAAAATGAAGTGCGTGCGCATTGTCATCGCCATGGTACAGCTTTTTTCCCAGAGGGTGTCATTTTCGGATTTCCGCTTCCTCCGTGCACAATAAAAAATAAAAAAAACCGCAACTTCATCATGAAAAAAGTACACTTAGGAAACCGTCTTGAGAAAGATCTCTAGATAATAAAATAATGTAAGTATTAACACACCTTACTATGTAGTTGTTGTTGAAAATCGTATGTTCAGAATTATTTGAGAGGGCAAAAAACGAACCAATTCGCCTTCTTTGACCTTGTCCCAGGTCTGAAGAGACGTGAGTGAACCCCCTACAATTTGGAGGCATCTGACGGGGTTGCAATTAAGGACCTGTTTTTCCATGCTACACTCATAGGTGTAATGCTTAAGATCTGATATCAACATAGGGTTGCAACTTGCAACTACAAACCCAATTAACATTTAAGTTACACTTGAGTTACACCCATATTAACATGGAGTGTTATATTTGTTTCAGAAATCAGCATGCCAAGGTTGAAAATTATGTTGAAGAAGTGGTTTCACGATATACCATGGATAGCTTCAAGAGTCACTTCAGAGTTTCAAGGGAGATGTGCGAAACCATCTTGGTTTTGTTTGCCAGAGAAGTCAACAGTCAAACAGACTTGCCACCTCAGCATCAGGTACTCCTTACTCTGTGGGTGCTCGGCAATCTTGACTCATTTCGAGATGTGGCAGACAGGTTCGGAGTAACCAAATCTACTGCATGGAATGTTTTCATGGACTTTTGCCTGTTATGCTCATCAAAAGGAAATGAATATATCAAGTGGCCAGAAGATTTAGCAAAAACCAAGGCTGACTTTCAAGAGATAGCTGGATTTCCTGGTGTTGTGGGCTGTTTTGATGGAAGTCACATTCCTATCCCTATGCCAGGTGAGCACGGGATTCGGTATATCAATAGGAAGGGATTTCCTTCAGTAATACTGATGGCAGTCTGTGATGCCAACCTGATTTTCACATTTGTCAATGTGGGATGGCCGGGGTCAGTGCATGATGCAAGGGTTTATCGGAATACCCTACAGGCTACCCTGGAGGAGAATGAGGAACAACTTTTTGCGGGGGGACATTTGCTGGGTGATGCTGCCTTCCCACTAACATCTTTCATGCAAGTCCCATTTCGTGATAATGGTCACCTCAACCAGCAGCAAGCTGTGTTCAACAAGAAACAGTCATCAACAAGAATGCCCATTGAAAGGTCATTTGGCCGCCTCAAAGGCAAATTTAGGAGGCTGCAAAAGTTGCATATGGCCAGGCTGGACCTCATTTACTGTGTGGTGACGACTGCTTGCATCCTGCACAATCTTTCAATCCATGATATGGCAGATGGGGAAGATGACGATGCAGATGAAGACCAGCAGGTGGACCAGGTGGAGGCTGAGGCTGGTGACAACATCGAAGACCTGGCAGACGGCACTGCGAAACGGCAGCGCATCATGAGGCAGCTGGTGCGTTAGCTAGAAGATGTAGTATCAACTAGATGTATGTATCAAGGCATGAGTGCTTGTTATGGTTCTGTGTGATGAGTCGAAGCGAAGGCCTGGACATTGCTTTGTATTTAAATTGGAAACTGTGTGTTACTAAACATGTGAAGGGAGTAGTTTATCAATGTATGAATTGTCATGGTTCTGTGTGATGAGAGGAAGCGAAGGCCTGGATATTGCTTTGTATTTAAATTGGAAACTGTGTGTTACTAAATACATGGTGTGATTTATCATTTGTTGTGCAGCGATACTAAATAGTAGCAGAGAGGTTATCAACACTCAAATATAAACAGGCATGTCAAGCTGGATCAGCAATTATAGTCTGTTTTTTGTAACAACTGCCGGTCACTCAAAGTGTTTCGGAACAACTATCACGTGTCAAACACAGTTATTCTTAAAAATTCAATGCCAGGTAATTCATTCTCACGGCTCTTCCCAGCCTTCCCAGGTTTTTAGCTACTATGATAACCTGGGAAGGGTCGTGCGGATGAATTACCTGGCGTTGAATTTTAAGAATAACAGTGTTTGACACGTGATATTTGTTCCGAAACACTGAGTGACCGGCAGCTGTTAAAAAATAGACTATAGTTTCAAGTGATTCGTGAAAACACGAGCAATCTGGGATGAATGGAGCTTCTGGGGGAGAAGAGAGAATAATGTGCACCTTGAAATCCACCAATAGAAATGTATCTATATTCTTAGTAAAATGTATTTGCACTTGACAGCACATCTTGGTTAAACACAGCCATATGTAAATTTTACCTCAGTACAACATTGTTGACAGAACATTTCTACAACACTTTTAACAGGTAAACACATAAAACATAAATTCATTCATGCTCTTTAAATCAATGACCATTGGCCAGTACCCATTTTACTGATCCTGCTTTTCAACAGACATGATCAGTCGCTCCATCAGCTTAAGCTTTTGCTGTCTGTATTGCTGGCGGTCTTGCACCTCTTCTTTCATCAGGTTGGTCAGGTCCTGAAGAGAAGTTGGTGTCTCCTGTGCAGACATCCTTCTCTTTTTTCGGGTAGGCTGTCCTCTTGACTTGGGAGTTTCCACAGAACATGACTGCATTGACATATCCTGGTTGCATGTTTCTTGACCTATTACTGAATGATCAATATGTACAGATCTTGGCACATTGATGGGCTTTTCAGATAGTGGGGATGTTCCAATCACATGCTGAGGTGTAACTGAAGGATCTTTCCCATGAATAGAATCCATAGTATCAAAAAACTCCCAAGTATTCGCTCCACCCCCACTACGCTGTTTGCCTTCCTTCACTTCCTTGTATTTCTGAACAAGACGGTACCATTTTTTTCTGCACTCCTCCCAGCTGAGTTCATACCCATGCACCTTCATGGCATTCTCTACACTCTCCCATCTTGATCTTAAGTCTTGCTTTGATTTCGTAGCCTTCGCACTTTGTAGATGTTCACTACAGGCAGCCATCAGGAGTCGTGTCTGGTTACCTGTCCAAGACCTGACGTCTTTCGTTGCATCCTTCTTAACAGATGATCCTACTGATGTTGACGGCTGTAGTTGAATGTCCTGAACTTGTTGCCTTGGCGGAGGGACGCCACAGCCGCAAGCAGAGGCCTCGTCAAATGAATGATACTGTGCTCCACAATCACCACACTCATATATGTACCTGAAAATGAGATTAAGTATCAATATCATGGATAAGGCTGGACCGCATCCAAAATGATAATAAACCCTAATATTGCACATTACCGATTGAGGGGGTATGAACACAGGATCAGTGGGGGGCTAGAAGGGATTGAGCCTCTCCAACTTTGGGAGAAAACATTAAAGCAAAAGTGCTACACAGAAGGAATTGCATAGGTACTAATCTTGCTCAGCCCTCCCCAATACTGATGAGGTTCGGCACTCCTGTCCTGAGACTGATCAAGTTACATAATGCAGTTGAGTTTTTAGGTGTTTATTTTTCTACATCCTAAAAATGCAAATAGGTCATAAACTACAGGCACTACACTTTTGCTGTCCCTTGCAAGGCTCTATTTACGTATGTAAACAGTACTTATATATATGCTCTCAACAGGAAAACATAGAAGAATTAATTATATCAATAAATATTGATCATTGCTGAACACTAAAAAAATAAAAGACATTTATCCAACAATAGGCACTCACAACGTAGCGTCAGTGGGCGCCGCCATCTTGCCGAAAACAACGCAGTGAATGGTTTTCCGATTCACCGCGGTCCCGGGGAAATTTTCAAGAAACACCCAGAAAAAAAAAAACAAAAAAAAAAAAACCCAAAAAAAAAAAAAAAAAAAAAAAAAAAAAAAAAAAAAAACCCCACCCAAAAACCAAAAAAACTAAAAAAAACAAAAAAAAAAAAAAAATTTTTTTCATTTTTGGCACATAGTATGGAAACCTGGCGTACCCATCTAGGATTACACGGAATCTTTGCACACATCGATGCGCTAGTTTCCGCCGCTATTGCGCCATAGTTGGACGCAGTGATTTCTGGGTCCTCACGGTCCGCAACCCAGCCATATTTTTTTTACCGTTTTCAAAGGGAAATGGGGAAAAATAACGAAAAGAACGGCCTAAATAGACAAACGTGGGCAGAAACCATGTATTAGAGCATGAAGTGATGTATCTACACAGGCGTGGGAGCCATCGGGCCGGGGGGCTTTAAACCCCCTACTTTTTTGAAATTTAATATTGATCCTGTGGGCATTGACTGGAAAGAATAGATTCAAAATGATTCTTGACGCCGCCCCCCCCCCCCCACTGAAGAGGAGTTCTCATGCCCCTGTGTACCTATTTATCGTTCCATCTTCCATTTCAGTGTTTATGTACATATGTATTTACATACACTTGAATGTTATCGTTCCTGATCGTAATCAGTTTGTAAACCTTATCGTTCTATTTTCTGTTTCAATGTTTATATAAATATATATTTATATGTGGGAGCATCTGAAATTTTATTTCATGAATGGTTATTTGAAAACTTATTAATAAATCCGTTCAGAAACCCACATTTGGAATGAGATCAGTTAGGTTGTCGGGCCCTCGGCTCACCACTCTCCCCAACCATTCACAGAAATCGACGCCAGTGTGATGGGGTCTTACTTAAAAGGCCTCTTTAAGCCTCATCATTACTTGTTTAAAACTGAAATATCGCCTCCAGCCCATAAACGTCTTCATGTTGGCAGTTAACACTGAAAGCGGTGCGTCGGGTCAACGCTCTTGCTAGTCGACGACCAACGTGCAGCCGTATTTATTGCAATGCTTGCATGCGGCGATTTCTGCACCATAATGTAACGGCCACAAGTAACTACGGAGCACTTGGCCATTTCTAGGGTTCTGACAGCGTCATGTTGCACGAGTAAAAAAGTAATGTCTGGTCTTGTCTGGTCTTGTCTGGTCTTGTCTGGTCTTTCATGTCCTGGCGGACGTGGTGAAAGTCCCAGTCTTGCCAGCAAAGCTAGTCGCCGCGCTCCAGGGGTCGCGGTCTAACCACACCTTTGTCTCCTCTGGCAGCCTTGACGTAGCCTTTTTGACAAGCAAACATGGAACAGGTTCGCGAGAGACGCTGCGGACCAAATTTGGACGCCGTGCCCGGCGTGTGCCATATCTGGCGGCCCCGTCATGATTCCAGCCAACTCTGCGGCCGGTCGAGGTCAGGGTGGCGTCGGTTCACCTCTGCGTTTGGTGCGGGGCAGTACGGTGTGCCGGCCAGCCCGGGCGCCATCTGGCGGCAAACAGCGCGACCACACCGTTCTTATCGCTAACCGCAGTTGCCTTTGAGATGCCCGTGAAGGGCTGCATCCTGGCGTCCTGTGCCTGTTTCCACACTCGTTCGAGTTTCCGCCGTTGAAAGCGGTCGTTCTAGCTTGTCGGTTAGCGTGTCATGGCTCTAGAGCAAGCAGACACGTAGGCAGGATTTTCCTCAAGGGGGGCCAGATGCGAAATTTTGCTATGTACCACTGTCATATGACTAAGTTTAAAGGAAAAAGCAGCAATTCGACGTAAATGAGCTCATATTTAACCCACAGGAATATATATATATATATATATATATATAGTTTATTTTTGCAACATATATATAATCACTATTTCCGTACCCGTGCAAAATCGCTGTTTCTAGTGTAGGCTGCTTGGTTCAGAGGAGGCATGGCTCCCATGCCCCCCCCCCCCTTGGCTACGTCCCTGAGTGCAAGTATAGCGCGTGTCTTGGTCCGCAAGGCGCAACATTCAAGCGTCTCGACGCGCTCATATTGGCAGCTCCAGGACGTCAGCGTTTTCGGGATGTGCAAGCCCTGATACTTATTCAGACGCTGATCGCACGTTTTTGTAAGCTTTTTATTACAAATTCTCGTTAATCTTGGATAAGCTTCATACAGTTCGCTGGCACTGGTGACGCCAAGGAAATGAGGTCTGGCACTTGGCCAATACTGCAGGACCCTTTGCGGATACACTGAAACCTAGCAAAAATGGAAGTCCTAAGCAGGCATATAAAACACTTAAATAACACAGCAGAGTGGTTCCGCGTGGTCCCGCGCGCAGGACGTCCCCAGATCTTTCAGGAATGATAACTGGAACGCAACGTCAACTGGAACGCAACACAAATCCGCCATCGCACCGTAAAATGGCATCCTTTACCAGTCGCCCGGGACCCTGGCACTCGCGCACGCCCATCTAGAAACACTTGCGGTGCACGATGGACGGGCCGGACTCGTCGTACTCCTGCTTGGAGATCCACATCTGCTGGAAGGTGGACAGCGAGGCCAGGATGGAGCCGCCGATCCAGACGGAGTACTTCCTCTCCGGCGGAGCGATGATCTTGATCTTCATCGTGCTCGGGGCCAGCGCCTGTGATCTCCTTCTGCATCCTGTCGGCGATGCCCGGGTACATGGTGCTGCCTCCCGACAGCACGGTGTTGGCGTACAGGTCCTTCCTGATGTCGACGTCGCACTTCATGATGCTGTTGTACGTCGTCTCGTGGATGCCGCAGGACTCCATGCCCAGGAACGATGGCTGGAACAGCGCCTCGGGGCAGCGGAAGCGTTCGTTGCCGATGGTGATGACCTGGCCGTCGGGCAGCTCGTAGCTCTTCTCCAGGCTGCTCGAGCTGGCGGCCGTCGCCATCTCCTGCTCGAAGTCCAGCGCCACGTAGCACAGCTTCTCCTTGATGTCGCGCACGATTTCCCGCTCGGCGGTGGTGGTGAAGCTGTAGCCGCGCTCGGTCAGGATCTTCATCAGATAGTCGGTCAGGTCACGGCCAGCCAAGTCAAGACGCAGAATGGCGTGGGGCAGGGCATAACCTGAAAGATGGGTCAGGCCCGGTCAGTGACTGGTCCACAACACATCAACACCATCAAGCATCGTAGATACAGCAACGAGAGTGACATGGAAGCAACGAACACCAAAAAGCAATGTTCAAGCCAAACCAGCACACAACAGCCCCAATTTTTTACCAAAACAACTTCCGTAACTCCTCGCATTTCACAACTGAAAACACCTGCACTCACCCTCATAGATGGGGACGGTGTGGGAGACGCCGTCGCCGGAGTCCAGCACGATGCCGGTGGTGCGGCCGGAGGCGTACAGCGACAGCACCGCCTGGATGGCCACGTACATGGCCGGCGTGTTGAACGTCTCGAACATGATCTGGGTCATCTTCTCGCGGTTGGCCTTGGGGTTGAGCGGAGCCTCGGTCAGCAGCACCGGGTGCTCCTCGGGCGCAACGCGCAGCTCGTTGTAGAAGGTGTGGTGCCAGATCTTCTCCATGTCGTCCCAGTTGGTGACGATGCCGTGCTCGATGGGGTACTTGAGCGTGAGGATACCACGCTTGGACTGGGCCTCGTCGCCGACGTACGAGTCCTTCTGTCCCATGCCGACCATGACGCCCTGGTGACGGGGACGGCCGACGATCGACGGGAAGACGGCCCGCGGCGCGTCGTCTCCGGCGAAGCCGGCCTTGCACATGCCGGAGCCATTGTCAACAACCAGAGCAGCAACCTCGTCGTCACACATGTTGGCGGTTGTAGTTTCTGGAAAGAGACAAGCTTGGGTAAAGTCTACGCGTAATTGTACAAAGACACATTTGGGGCGCATTCGGCTCCCATGAATTCACGAAAAAGATAAATCAGACCAGGCACACGAACCAAATAAAATGGCTATTCATGCGTGGGTAAAAAGGAAAAATTCCGGCCGAAACATTATTTTTTCTTCATGCCGAGCGCCAGAAACTGAATTACTATTTTTCCTTTACGCGGAGCGCGAGAAACCGTGTCCCTGCCTAGCGCATTCCGTTGGGCACGCGCAAAGCCGAATTCGCCGCGCGCGAGTGTCCCGAACGGCGCACCAGCCCGGATCGCACGGCGCCAAAAACCCGACCCGGCCCGGCCTTAACTGGAAACGCCGGCGGCAGGCGGGCGGCACGCCTCGCCGGCCAAATAAGCCACGACGCCGGCCAAGTGTGTCAGCGACGGCCAGACGCGGCGACACGGTCCGCCGGAGCCACCTGTTCCGCCGGCCGCAGATGGCGTCCGCCCGAAGCGGAGGCAACGACCCCGCCCCACATCGCCGCCGCGCGCCGCCATTTTGGACCCCGCCGGACTTCGGCTTCGCCCGACGGGAAGCCGGCTTCCGCGACCGAAGGACTAGACGCCAGACGAACGGGATCGGCTACAGAACGGCGGTAACGAATCGGACGCCCCGGCCGGCCGCACCGCAACCTGTCTCCCAGGACGGGCCACCCCTCACAACAACCACTGCTGCTCAGGCCAATGTCATCTCCAGCCTGCACGCGACAATCGTCCGCGTGCCGGCACGCAGACAGCGCCCTTCCGCCGGCCGCGCCGGCGCCGGCCCCTCGCGCCCGTGAATCACGCGCCAGCTGGCGCGCTGCCAACAAGCCTTATACGGGCATGAAAGCGGCGCTCGCCGGCCGGCAGCCGGCAGCCGGGAATCGATGGCAACGCCCCGCGGGCCAGCCACGTGACCCGGCACATCAGCCGGCGTACATGGGAGTGCCGAGCAGCACAAACGAGGCGACTCAGGGGACCACAGGGTCCTTCCTGACCGGAATGGTACATGGGATGGATTAGTCAAGCGCAAGCACACCCGAGATACAAGCATTTAACGGCTAGTCCGGTCCGCGCACCCATAACCGGCCAAGAACTGAATAGGGGCGTTGCCGACCACATGCGAAGCGGATTGAATCCGACGTGAAGCTGGGCAATAACGTCAATTGCGCATTTAAGATTGTCATGGCTTGCCTAAGAACGTCGCTCTAGCACACGAGGGCCACGGGTGCAACCGCACGCCCCGGCACGAAGGGTGTGGCCCTTTACCCAACGATACAACACTGTAAAAACCATACGTCAATTTTCTAGGCAACAATCAGTAATTCACTCACGATAAAACCATGACGGTAAGACATATAATCGCATACCTTTGCAACGTCCTCAACTGAAACTAGCTAACTAGCTGAAACTAGTTCCGGTACCTAACTTTAAAAGCAGAAATTGGCACAACAGACAACGCTACACTTCACGTGCGCGGCATTTGCTATACATTTCACTAAATAGTTAAATCCACATACTTAACTGCACCCAGAAGGCTGGCGAGCAGCAAACCTAACTACAGTTTAGCACAATGAATCATTTCGATACAGACCTCAAACATGTCGCCAAAAGCTGCACCAACATAAACCGAATTCGCACCTACTAGTCGCGACTATTTTTTTGACAGCAGTCATGGGCCTGAATGGACTCAAAATGTCCAAACTAACGTGTCAATCTGGGCCGGTAACAGCCGCCTGCCCTCAGAGAAAACGCAGTCCAAACCTGCTACACATATACACTCGCAGGAAGAGCCTAGTCCCAGACAGGAAAAAAAAATGCACTGAAAAAAGGAAACGTACCTGGTGGTGTATCACAGACCACGGACCTGTACCTCCACGATCTTCTCCACGGCAAGTGAGGCCCCAGAAATCCTATACCGGCTTTACACCGCGTCTCCCGCGCCTATCCGGACCGGCGACCGCATGCTGTCAGCCAATCAGAGTCCAGTTTACCATATATGGTCATCGCTGAATGAGACTCAGCTGTCACGTGACTCTCACCACAAATCGTTCACGCAAATGGGGTTGGCGAGTCGCTTGCTCTGCAGAGTTGGAAAACTGGGAACTGAAATTTCAATTCATCTTTCCTTTTAGTTTACAAATCCATATTTCTCGATAGATTTCGGGAGTTCAAGTAAGGAGAATCCGTCGCTCTCAGGGGCGGATTCAGCACACCGTTTCGGGAGGTCGCATCCGCTAAGTACGGTGGGAAACGGCTGTCCAGGCGACCTTAAAAGCATGAAGCGAAGGCGGTCCTACCCACCGGTTTGGGGAGAACGTAAATTGATGTAACGTCAAAGATCCCCAAAGTTCAGACGAGAGCTGTAAGAGTAGTGGATGCAGGCTGTGTCCCTCCAACAGATACATATATATTTGTGCATATACATATATACAGATTGTCTATTACAAGATAAGACATATTCCAATATTTCGGCGCATAAAATGGCTTGATAATATTTAATAATGAAGAGTACGTAGCAGTGGCGTAGCAACAGAGAGGGTGGCGGGGCGACCGCCCCCTCCTGGAAGTCGAGCAGGGTTCCTGAAACCGCTAGCGGCAACGAGACGGTCAGGGGCAATGGGATGGTCAGAGGTCCTGAGACAGCCAGATGCCGTGAGATGGTTATAGCCCTAGTATGATCAAAGACCGTTGGATTTTCGAGAGCCTTATAGGAACCGTCAGAGGTCCTTGGACGATCGGCAGGAGCCCAGGGCTGTCATTGGCATGAAACAGTTAGGGGCCCTCGAAAGACCAGGGCTCCTGAGATGATCGGTGCCCTAAGACATGCATGAACTATGTGACAGTCAGAAACCGTAAGACAGATGAATACCCTGACATAGGGGACCTGGGACAGGCAAGGGCAAGGGATGGTCGGGGCTCCGGGACAGTCATGAACCCCTAGACATATATACATTATTTATTTATTTATTTATTTATTTATAGAGAGAGAGAGAGGGATGGATCGATAGACAGATAGATAATCAGGTTGCGAAATAAACGCAGTGCATGCTGCCAAATAAGGAGAACGCTGAAGTCGGTGACCTCAGCTGGCTGAAGGCTGGTCGGTCGGAGTCCCCCTCGCGCTTAAAAATCTCGGGTGCACCGCTGGTAAAGACGTGACGGCGCGTGTATCTGGGCAGTGCGCTGCGACCAGTCGCAGCCCCGCAGGACGCTTGACGTTTTCGACGAATATTAATAGCGGCGGGGCTTTTGAAATTATTGCGGGCGTCCAACACTATGTTTTTAAGCATCAGTCGAAGTACGGGAACAGAAAATGCGTTACGATACCCGCAATAACAACTGCTTCCTTCCTGCGACCAGGTGAAAGGTTCAGTACAGGTATGAGATAAAAACGTGTAATTGTGGGCGATCGAGCAGTACCTGTCTGTGAATGCCAGTTTTATTTTGTGGGTGCCTGGTCATTCACAGACGCATAGAAAGCTGCCACCGCGTGCCACCGCCAGATACCTTGAGAGAATTGAGTAAACCAGATAAGACAGCTGAAGTCATAGCCTACTTTAGGATATTATCTGTATGTCTAAATGAAACCTGTTCCATCGAAATGGATGCCAAATGGCGCGAAAATGAACATCCAGTCACAGACAGCCTAGGAGGCAGGCACGTAAACGTCTCACAAAAAGATGCTTTTTACACCAAGTTCGGCACCCAGCTCATACAAAAGCCCGTGAAGTTGTGACATTCTATAATATATTGCTACATAAAAATGGTGATAAATAAAAGGGAACGCAGTTGTTTTTGGATATGGTGATTACGGACATTTTCAAAAAGACTATCAAATGTTTATTTCGGATCAGTCTGACCAGATGCCACGAGTACACCATAAAGAGATATATATACATATAAAAGACGAGTACAGCATAGAGAACGTACTGTCAATGCATGCATTGCTAATGCATTGCATGTCTGTAACATTCTTTGAATGATAGCATAGAGATGCTTCCATTTCATGTTATACAGATAAGAGGAATAATCTGGCTGTGTTCATTTCTGCCTCAAGCAAAGATGGCTTAATCTCCCGTAATGGTCTTCTCCATAGTGATTCCCCTTGCTCCGTTAGCTCCATGACATCCAGTGTGAATTCATCGAGGGTGCTGACCTGACCCTGGGCCTCCATGTTTTCCCTTTAACAGGGACCAGTTATCGAGATCTTAATGGGTCAATATTCGAACAACAGAAAACGATTCTCGGATCGCAAAAAAAACATTTTATTGTTTCCGTGCCACCAGGTTCTGTTTTATACCCTGCATTTCACTGCTTCTGCTCTTGTGATAAATCAGGGGTTCTTCTGATTTATATTTGCTTTTATTAAGCTGTGGAATAATCGTCCATTGACCGAATGTACAGGTGGCAACGGAACTAATGGTAAGTGCAGCGGTCCATTGCAGACTGGAGTGTAATAATTTAACCGCAGGACGTGCCAGGTTGGGAGGTGTAGCGGTCAATGGGCTGTGTAACCTGGTCTCAAAGCATATCCGTGTGCTGGGTTCATACTTAACCAATGCCACTTCTCCATTCTGCAGTGGGCTGTATAACCCGACCTGAAAGCATACTCGTGTGCTGGATTCAGATTTATTCAATGCCACTTTCCTATTTCCGTCAATGTCCGCGAATCATTTGCCTGACCATTCGCAATGATAAAGCTCTCAGCAACCTGTTTAATCGTACAGGCATGGGCAAAGTGGCGCCCAAGGTACAGTGGCTGCCCAGCTAAAGCGTGATATGAGGGCAAGTCCACTACGACCCCGCGATATGCACTTGTTTTTGCGACGACCAATAAATATTGTTCCGAACACGACGTGTCACTGTTTTCCTGTATTCCCGTCAAATTACCACCAACAGCTGGTTTAAAAAAATGGCAAATAGGCCAGGCGAATAACTGTGTTCAGCGGGTTCCTGACCGAGTTGATAAACGACGATCCTTGATGCCCGTTTCCCTGCTTGGAAATTCTCTCGGGTAGCCAGCTGGCAGAATTGTATGGAAGCCTGAGACTCAAAGACTTTTGAGTCCGGGTTACCACTGTGCTTGGAGAGAAAGTATATTGATAGTTGTAATAAGTTCGGCCATCCAAAAACATTGAAGTACTCCGCTCTGCGCCACATGCATGTTTAAACAGTTGTCTGGCGCGCCAAGCAGAACTGTCATGCATTTATGCAGTCTCTTGAATTCATAGGGTCGTCTGGTATTCAGATTTGCATAAGCGAAAACGCATATTTACACAAGGCCATCAATACAATTTAGCGCGGTATGAACAATATTTATTGTTATTTCCGAGTTCATCAGGTAACCACTAGTTTAAATGAAACTCTTGGAGGCATGCAAAGGTACTACGACTGTGCCAAATATAACCCTCAGCATTAGTAATTGTATCAGTGTGAACAACAGCATTTGATATTTTCTGTCTTCAGCAGATATCGTAACAGCCGAATCATTTGCCATACCGATCTTTGCTGGTCGTCCAACTTTTGGTCTTCTTTTCAGTCCATCCCAGGCCCAATGGCGTGTGCATTGTTACTGCACCGGTCGATAGTCACGTTCTACGATTCAGGCAAATGCAGCGGCTGTATAACAATCAGACATGAGGTGCACGGCATACTTGCTTCCACCAGTGTCAAGATGCGTGATTTTCAGTGCAGTAGCTAGACGGTTACTAGAGTCACGTGTTGCGACTATGCTGAATGGAGGAGAGTGTGCCTAACTAAAATAAACAAAATAAACAAAAGCGGGCTTCTTGTTGTGCGATTTTCCGAAAA
This sequence comes from Capitulum mitella, assembly GCA_030062745.1. Classification (NCBI taxonomy): domain Eukaryota; kingdom Metazoa; phylum Arthropoda; class Thecostraca; order Pollicipedomorpha; family Pollicipedidae; genus Capitulum; species Capitulum mitella. The sequence continues at coordinate 21,479,351 of CP099851.1, read as the reverse complement.
AGCTTTGGCCAGTGTCATATATCCCCCTGAACTGGCAAGATATGGCCTCGTCAATGTACAAAAATTTGCAATGGTACGTCGGCAAAAAACCGGGCATCCAATCAGAATTTATTGAAATAGGTCCTGGCTGAAGCTCACATGGAACTACCATGTCAGCCGTGCATTGTCAACTGCACACTGGCCACTACCAATGTACAGCCGTTGGCAGTACTCACTATTCAAAGAAGCAGAAATGAGTTTCAGATGCGAAGGTGGGCGTAGTGGGCACATCGTGGGCGTAGTCCAAAATACGCAGCTGCGAGCAAACTGTTTTACTTTCAACCATCGGGGCGAAGCCTGAGACCACCGAAAACAGCAGAAATATGTGTTCACACTTCCTGGCAGGGGTGGAACCACCTGTGATCCTGACGTTTCAAATGCGACACCTATAATCTGGGATTTAACATTAGGCGTATGGCAATGCATGGAAGGAATGAGCACAATGCAGCAACACTTATAATTTGAGCGTTGTTCCGCTCATAGTATCCATGTGCCAAAGAGCCAGCAAGCAAACTACAAACTGCAAGATACATGGCTTTTTGACCTGGATCTGGCAAGTGTTGGTTACCCCTTCCCTGCACGGATAACCAGCGAAGTATGCGCGAGATCATGTGGCCTTGACTGATGGTTTTTAGAGCCACTGTTGTACGCGCTGTTGTATGCAATGCTGCCGAAACCTATCGAGAGAAATGAGGGCACTGTCCCAAGAGAAGCGGGACATGCGACGGCACGGCCCAGACGCTCATTTCGGCGGGCACACGCGGGCAGAGCGCGGGGCGTGCAGACGGGCGGCGTCTCGGACTACGCGTCGGCAGCCGCGCAGCGCTCGCCGCCGACTTCCGGCCGCGCGCTCAGCACAGCTGACCATCTCCAGTGGAAACGGTCCTCCGTCTCGCCGCTTCCTGGCAGGGGCGCACCCAGGAGATTTCTGGGGGAGGTCGGGAGCCGGGGCAGGGGCGCAGTCAGGATTTTCTTAATGGGATTTCGGTGTAAATTAAAATCTTACGAAAAACTGCCGCGGGGAAGACGATGTGCAATGGTTTCCGCAAAAATGAGGGCCTAAGGGGAGGGGGGCCCGGGTCCTCTGCCGCCCCCCCCCCCCACGCTGGCTCGGTACTCCGGAGGATGAACTGCATGAAATGTTCAGCAGGCCGGTTCCTCCTTTCTGCAGTTTTTTTCCTGGTTGTCTATATTTGTTTTCGACTCCATAGAGGGCCGATAATAGAACTGAAGATTCGGAATCGGATGATTTGAATATTCGGCTGAATATTCGATTCGGCGAGTGTTCGAATCTTGATTTCAAGATCCGAACACTCGGCGAATATTCGGTTGGTCGCTTTTTTATCCAAATGTTCGCCGGATATTCGGATGTCAATCCAGCACGCGAATACTCTTGCATTTCGCCAGTCAGTTCAGCACAGTGTTTGACATGCGTCAGAGGAACACCAGGCAGGACGGTGATCTACATCTGCAGATCTTCCGCAGTCCCGCATCGAGATGTGAAGACGCCGTTTTTGTTCGCGGGCTGCTGTCTAGTACAGTGCCCTGCCACCTGGCTTCCATTGGCTGCCCGTGCCGCCTTACAAGAGTGCACCGAAACTTCATTCAGTGTGCGCCCGCCATCAGTGACAGGACATGATAGTGTCTTCTATCTTTGTTCGGATTGATGCGGGAGAGTTGTATTTGACATCACCGCCCTCTGACCCCACCCCTTTATTACCTCGGCGATCGGCTGTAACAGCCACAAGCGCATTGCGGGTCATATGTCTAAATATATGTCTCTGTGTACGTCTATGTTCGCAACAGAATCAGAAGAAAAATATGAGTCAAATTATACCTAACCAAGCGCAATGCTAACCGGGGCACCGATGTTTTGGCCTCTACATGGGAGTAATAATGAGCGTGGCACTATCAAGAAATACGCAGTCCCCTCCCCACCATGACACGGTTCTGCCCATCATAATTTCTTTGGGAGATGAGCAACCTCGAGATAATCTAGTATTTGTTTCGTGTCTGGCAACGACGAGTAGAAGCGCCAGGCTAGTATCTGTCGTTGCTGCCGTGAAGTACACATGAGCCTGTTTATGTTGTCTCTTTTATTTAAGTCTATTGAGACGAATACAGGCAAACAGCCGGGCCCTCAGTGCCATAATTGGCATTGTGCGTGCAGTAAACTTTTGTACATACGTTGATTTTCCGTTATCACCGGCATATGTTAGTCCGAAATCGAAGCGGGAACCTGCGGCATCGGCAGTCGTTCGCATATTACCCTGGGGAGTAAAATTCGAAATTTTCGTCGCGAAGATGTGGTTATCTTCAAATACCTTATACACATCCTGAACCATGTCTCATTTATTTGGTTGAACAGAGGCAACAACGTGTTCGTGGACCGTCCACAAAAATGGCGTTTTGCTGCCGCTGCCGGAAATGCGTGTTACGGCAGGGCCTCGTCTAAAATGTTAACTGGGGGGGCTCAGCCCCAGCAATGGAATCGCCGACCCCCCCAGTCATGGCAAAACTGGGTGACTGGGGGGGGGGCAGTTGGAATACTCGAAGTCATAAAATCCAATACAGGGTTTTCTGTAAAGACGTACCATTCTTTTTCAAATACAAAGTCACTGCAGAAATGTCTCGCTTATCTATTTTTCAGCGACTCTAGCGTCACCACTGTTAACATGCATAACAAACACAGAGTTATGCATGTTAATACGACAAAGATGTAAAAATGGATGTTAGTGCAATAAAGACAGGGTTCTCTGTGGAGACATGATATTTCTCCAAAGGTGTGGTTCTTGCTTAGTCTATCAGTTTTTAGTTCGTCGGAATCACCAGTGGTAGTGTACGCAAACGACATATGCTGGTAACATTTTTTTTTTACGCTGCGATGACACCAGAAAGGAAAAAAATCAAAACAATGCGGTCGAAATGTTAGTGGGAAAAAGGCGAGGTAGGTAGTAGGTCAGAGGCACAGGAAAAACGGAATCTAGAGAAAACCATAGTTGTCTTTTATGGAGTCATACCCCGGGAACTGGGCCTTTTCAAAGCCTGCATTTTTGTCTTGAAAATGATCGTTTTTCGGGGCTGCCTGTCTTCGCGTGAAATACAAGCTCGTTTTAACCTCACCAATCTAATACACTTAATGCTTGTTGAAACGCAAAATGCCCTGATGTTTGACCGCACATGGCCTGTAGCACCTTTTGGTGCAATCTTTAAGTCATAATGGTCCCAGTTGACATGAGTTATTCGATTTCAGGACGTAATACTGTATGGTATCAAATGTAAAAGTGTTGCAAGCAAGCAAGCGAACGAACACGAAACATCGAGCAAGGTAAATTATGGCGGGCGTAAATCTCGGACAGGAAAATATGGAATGCTAGATATTGATCTGGGAATGTGGAGCAGTAATTATTTCGTCGAACAAAACATGGAATGAAAAACATCCAGTGCAAAATGTTAATGCAATGACAAAAATACCAAGACAGCATCAGTATCAACCGACTATATACCAAAAAATACGACTATGTACCAAATGATAGATAAACGATTGATAAAATATCGGGACAGGGATCAACAACGCACAGGACAAATACTGAAGTCGAAAATATCACAAGACAACCAATAGAGCAGCACGGTGCGCACCGGCACTGACTACTCCCGAAAACTGTACGGGGACATCGCAGCAGGAACATCGTGAAAGCTTTCCAGGGTTTGCGCACAATTTCCCAAGTGCCTTCGCTGTTTAGCTAGGATTATATATTTCGCTTCTTTCAAGGCTACTGACCTGAACCGACCAACCAGATATCCTGGCTGAGCCACTGGACCTGTTGGTGTGACTGCAAAAATACTGGCATTTTGCATCAGATAATTTGCAGGGTTCGAGTCGTGGACGTACAAAAATTTTCCTTCCTCTTCTCCCACCGGTCTTTTGAGGATACGCTGTGACTTCTGTTGCCCAGGCTCCTCCACCCATGCATGACGGTGCCGGCGGTGCCCGGCCGCCGCCCGCCCGGTGCTCGGCGCCGGCCGCAGCTTTAAAGTTATGTAACTTGTTCATGCCACTGTGAACTAGTCCAATTTTTGCATATTGCTCCAATCGTATTTTTCGGACGAAGTGACACAAACTGGAAAAGATCCGAATATTCGAATGAACCCATCCGAATATTCGAATCTAAAAACCTATCAGAATTCCCGCCTCTAGGACCTGGGATCTATTGACCTTAAATGACCTCCAGTGACCTTGGGATCACCTGGAATGATGTCGTGTGCATTCAATATTATCTGTAAACGTTTTTAATCGATTAAATTCACTCTATTCCAAAAAATTCATTTTTTGGCTTTTGCGATATAGGGTACGTGCACTGACATTTTAGGCCATAGCTCCGTGACCTGACCTGATATCAAGCTGAAACTTGGTACACAAGTAGAGGGCATATTCCTACGTCATATATATTCTGGGTTTGGCATTTGAAAAAACAGCGCCGAAATTATTGCGAAAAAACAAATTTTGACTTTTGACCTTGACCTGACCTTGTAAAGTGACCTCAGATAAACAAAATTACATATGCACATTGCCCAACTATTTAGCTATATATTCATATAAAGTTTTAAGTTCTATCTTAAAAACTCTGTTTTTGGCAGACATTTTCCTTTTACCCTCAACATGGCCAAAAATGACCTGAGGTGCCTCCCAAAAACGTTGCCTGGCTCCGCCCCTGAGCAAAATAGAATTTCGAAATTTTGTCACGGCGCGTAGAAGGAATAGCTAGGAAAAGTCACCAAGTTTCGTGAAGCTGCGTCAAAAAGCCTGGAATTGGCAAGCAAAAAACCCGAGGGGGGGCGGATTCCGCCCCCCCTGCCGGGAATAGGGTTAAAAATTACGCAGGGGGAAATCCCCTCTTCTGGACAACTGCGGGAGACATGTCCTCCAGATTCCCGCAGAGGTTACACCCCTGCGCATACACACCAGATTTACGATGCAGAAAGAAAAACGCGGATGACAACAAGAAAAAGACAGCTGACAACGTGGCGTGGCATGACAAATGGCAACAGCTTGGTGCGCTGCAACAGCCGCAAAGTACTGTTCTCGAAACAGCACTTATTCCCTTACCTATAACGATAGGCGGCATTGCCGTACAGGTGAACGGGGGGTTTAAGGAGATCTTGAGAAGTACCCGTCCCATTTCATTGCAACAAACGGCAATCGATTCGACATGTCGTTAACTATATTTCTAGAAAACTGAGTTTTCAAAACCTTGAAAGGAGTGGAGAAAGACTAAAAAAGTCAGAATGGGGGCATTTTTGACTTCCTATGCCTCCACGGTTTCCATACCGATTTTGATGCACTGGCATGAATGGAGAGGTAAGGGATGAGACTTTCGCAGGGACCGATACGTTTCAAATTTCTGGAAAATTCATAGGCGTCCAGAAACCTTGGCAAATGGGAGCAATACCTTTTTGAAATGGAATTAAGATAAAGAGCCACAGACTTTTTTAGCTTTTCTATTCAGGTCATACCTTAAAAGTATAAAATGCATTACACTGTTAGCAAAATGTCGCCATACTCGGCGCCAGCGACGTGAAAAGAGGGTACTGCCATGATCGCACGTGAATCAGGTCAGTTTACAAGCTTTGACGTTAAATGGTCTCAAAGGCTCTCGGAGGACAGAGTCACATGAAATGTATTTAAGTTAACTTCATAGTATTTGAAAACGATTGCAGCCATTCACATTGGCTGTTTTTCTAAAAGTCCTTTTTGTACCCGTCGTGATGTAGGGTGCGCGCACGGACATGTCAGGTCATAGTTCCGTGACCCGACCTGATATCTCCCTAAAACCTGGAACGAAGTAAAGGACACCGCTACGAGTCATATTTACTCCGGAGTTTGTATGTAACAAACTAGTGTAAAACATATTTACATGGAGACAAATTTTGACGTTTGACCTTGAATTGCGTTTGTGAAGTGACCTCAGCTAAACGAAAATATTGCTATGTGTGGGTTCATGTTCACCTATACACGCACACATTGTTTCAAGGTATGTTTTAACCCTATTCCCGGCGGGGGGGGGAATCCGCCCCCCCTCGGGTTTTTTGCTTGCCAATTCCAGGCTTTTTAACGCTGCTTCACGAAACTTGGTGACTTTTCATAGCTATTCTTTCTACGCGCTGTGACAAAATTCCAAAATTCTACTTTGCTCAGGGGCGGAGTCCGGCAACGTTTTTGGGAGGCATCTCATGCCATTTTTGACCATGTTAAGGGTAAAAGGAAAATGTCTGCCAAAAACAGGGCGTTTAATATAGAACTTAAAACTTTATATGGATGTATAGCTAAATAGTTGAGCCATGTGCAGATGTAATTTTGTTTACCTGAGATCATTTTGCAAGGTCAGGTCAAGGTAAAAAGTCAAAACTTGTTTTTTGTAATAATTTAGGCGCCGTTTTTTTCAAATGCCAACCCGGAATATATGTGGCGTAGAAGAGTGCCTTCTACTTGTGTACAAAGTTTCAGCTTGATATCAGGTGGGGTCACGGAGCTATGACCTAAAATGTCAGTACGCGTACCCTATATCGCAACAGCCATAAAATGAAATTTTTGAAATAGAGTGAATTCAAATGATTGAAAACGTTTACAGAAAATATTAAATGTATAGGAGATCATTCCAAGTGACCCCAAGGTCACTGGAGGTCATTTAAGGTCAAAGGTCACAAGTTGATCGGAGAAACCTGTGACCTTGACGGTTCCCCTTTTTTATGTCCCTGGCACCGCCTATGCTAACATTATACAAACATTGTAATGCGATTTGTACTTCTTTAGTATAACACGACTAGCAGAAGCCAAAAAAGGGTGATTGCCTCTTTTGTTCATCCAGTTGTTAGAAAACTAATCCTCCTATTTTTGAAACTCTGTGAACGCCCATGCATTTTCTCAAAATTTCAGATTTGTGGACTTATGGTAAAAGCCCTATCCATAATCTCTCGATTCATGCCAGTTTCATCGAAATCGGTCGATAAACAACGGAGTTGTAAGAAGTCCAAAAGTACTCCCCATTTTGACATTTTTACCCCCCTGTATCCACAAATTTCAAAATTTTAAAAATTTCGTTTTATAAAAATGTAGTTCACGTGACGGCAAATCGATTGCCGTTTGTTGCGATGAAATCGGACGAGTAGTTCTCGAGATCTCAGGGGGGGCCGAATCCGCCCCCCCTGCCGGGAATCGGCCATACCGTCTAGCCCTCCGGGAATAGGGTTAATGACTCCATTTTTGACAGTCGTTTCAAAATAGCTGTCAAAAATATACACCCAAACAACATTCGGTATCAAGGCACAATAAATTTCTTGTACCTTCAACAGAACCATAAACTGCCTGAGATGTTTCCTACAAACGTGACCTGGCTCCGTCCCTGGACATCATGAAGTTATGACAATTTGGCACAATACAAAGGAAGAAAAGGTAGGAAGATTGGCCAAGTGATTAAAAAGGAAACTAGAAATTGCGGGCAAAAAATCGGAGGAAACCTCTGAAGACCCCAACCCGGACGGGAACATCGGGTTAACATGTTCCAAGCCACGACGTGCTGACACAGAACAGACCTGATTTTTGTGGCATACACTGACGCACAATACGGAGCGGTTACACAGCATCAATAGTTCTTTTGAAATACACAGGTGGGTATTGCGTCAGAATAACTTTGACCAAACTGCTGTGCGACACAGTTACAAACGGCAGCGGAACCTCCGGTGTGGCACACAACATGGATTTGGCACACAGCAGCACTGACTCTACAGCGACAGCCAGGGGCGGAACTTTATGCTTTTCATTGGGGGCGCAGTGAGGTGTACAGGCAGCCCAGCCCACCCTGAAATGCTTATTTCTCATCCGATTTGGAACACTTAATTCCCCATCTGGGGCAACAAAGGTTTCTTAGTTTTTTTAAGGCGTCCCTTTATATACAATCCCGATATACATATACATAGGGATGCACCGGATATCCGGTCCGGCCGGATATCCGGCCATATATTAGGGATTATCCGGTATTCGGTATCCGGCCGGATATTTTTGTGATCCGGCCGGACACTGCCGGATATTTAACCTCCCGGTGTACAATCAAGACGGTGCTCTAATGTCTGCGTCCAAAACCGTTTCAAGGGAAACTTGGCTTGTTGTGTTAGACTGTCGATGTAACTGGCAGTTCCAGGTCGGTCTGGAGACCTTGGGACCAATTCTTTTCCGTATTGGTCCGGGAGGGTTCGGACATATCTTTGCAAGAATGGGACTCAAGTTCAAAATTGTGAAACAATAGCCAGCATGCGGTCAGTAGCTCATCTTATGATTTATTATCTTCCTTTTTCGAAATATTTCTTATCTTTCTCAAATTCTGACACAAATGCATTAAGGAAAAATATAAATTGTGAGCACTGGAAAATGGAACAGTATTTAAAGTCATACCGTAAGCACATTTATTACTGTATGAACATTAAACTTTGCAGAAATGTAGTCATAACCGTTCCGGTCAGTTTTTGCTTAATGGATCATCTCCATCACCTCTCATCTGTCGGCAACACGCACGCGCCTGGGTACGCGCACCAGCATTTGACGCGGTATCTCTAGGTCCAGAGCAGCGATCACCTGGCTCATCCAGCGCTTTAGGGCGACTTTGGATGTTACGTACCAGTCTCCCTGATACATCCTCTGCTTAATGATGCCCCAGATGTCCTCAGTAGGGCACACCTGGTGCACACAGGGGGACTGCTGTCACGCATTACATACGGCACACTGGCCTCTTCCAGCAACTTGAGCGTTTTCTTAGCATAATGAGCCCTGGCCAAGTCTGGCCAGATCAACATGTCCCTCTCGAAACAGTCCTCATCCAAATATCGGATGAGCACATCTCCTACGCCCTTCTCACGGTACACCATCAACCATCAACATTACCCATACCCGGCTTTATGCTATGATATATATGATATATATGATATATATGATATATATGATATATACTACGATAGCCGGCTTTGTCACACCCCTGAGAGAGATGGCGGGCCACACGAAAATATTGCGGGGAAACTTGCTCTCTGGCCTCAGTTGTACTTCTGCTGGACTTCTGCTGGACGTGCTCCAACAGAGTACCCAAGGTTTCCTGACATGTACCTCTCGTGGTAGGTGAAGTAGCTTTCGTCGTCCATGACAATGCCCCGTTCTTCCCGATTTCATGTGATCCGCGGGACAGTTTCCGGATGCGCGTCATTTGGGCGACCTCTTGTTTTTGGGTGACCTGGGATGACCTCTTGATCTTTCGGTACCGAACCTTGTTTGCCACCAATATTTTCTTGTCACGTACGTTCTGGAGATTCCAAACCTTCCAGCCGGAGCGCGTCATGACACCCGTTGTTTTTACAGTTCGAATCAGCTACAGCTGTCTTTTAACACGCGCACTGGAATGGGGATCTTTTTGTGCCCCCACCTGCTCTTCTTGAATATCTCGAGAACGCATCTGAGCTGGTTGCTGTTACTTTGTGACATTTATGGCAATTGAATAACTCGTCGAATGGCTTAGAAAAATTGGAAATCAGCCGAAAATTTTGAAGTTTCAAACATTTGAAGTCAGACAAACATCACGAAAACGACGGTTGTCGCTGACAAGTGGGAACTTTGTGAAAGAAGTGCCGTTCTACTTAAGACTGCTGTTTGAACACAATCAGGCGATATCATTCGGGCATAAGTGATGGACGTACCAAGGCCACAGCCAGGGTCAGTAAGGGTTAAAGGCATCAAAGGTCAAGGTTTGTGACCTGATCCAGATTTCCTTAGCAACATGTCAGTTTGTATGAAATATGCATTCGAAGGCCCTAATAAAAACACGTATGCGCACACTGATACGCTTACATATTCCAAGGCCAGTAAAGGTCAAGGTCGTTAAAGGCCAAGGTCAAATATCTTGTAACCTTGCTCAGATCTGTTCTGCGACATGTCTATTTGTATGGAATATGCATTCAAAGACCCTAATGAAGACACGTGTGCGCACATGCAGACGCTTATATATATGCCAGAGTCATTTCAGGTCAAAGTCATCAGAGGTCAAGGGCTGGTTTTTGTGACCTGGTCCAGATTTGTTTTGCAATACATCGATTTGTGTGAAATACGCATTCAAGGTCCCTTCTAAAACACGTTTGGCATATTGATACTGACATGTATACACATACATAGCTATACATACATGCAGGAATATAAATGCTGGAAATGACCAGATGTACCGATGTTAGCTACCTTCACTGAAAATACGCCAAAAGATACATGTCGCGCCCTCATTTACTCTCAGACTGTCTCGTGTTGTTCAAAATCTGATCTGTAAAAGATGAAAAAATGACGTCACAGGTCACCGACCTGACATGATCTTGACCCAAAATCCCAGTCAAGACCCCAAATGAATGGAAGTTATGGTATTCCACGTTTTAACGGCCCAACAAACAACCCGTTTTGTTCGAAAAGTTGTACGGAATGGCCTGTACAGGCCGATAAGGTGTCCAAAGTTGACCTTTTCCACCTCATTTGGCCTTGAAGATATGGACTCACAAGCTGTGGGCATTTTCTACTATTTTTTCAGTTTCTCATATTTTTCTTTTCTATTCAGTCTTTTTGGTTTCATTATTTCAATAGAAATAGTAAATAAAAACAAGTAAACATAATATCCGGTATCCGGCTGGATATCCGGCACCCCGATCCGGCATATCCGGTATCCGACCAGATCGCAAAAATCCTGATCCGGTGCATCCCTACATATACATTTATATATATATATATATATGTGTGTGTGTGTGTGTGTGTGTGTGCGCGCGCGCGCGCGTGTATGTATCTATCTATGCAAGTCTTAATGAGCGCAAGGGAGTAATGCGCTTTTTATAGGCTTCTTTCTTGCCTGTTGGATGTTTCGGATTATTGTATCCTGGACTTTTGGTGTGTGTGGATGTCGAGTCCCTTCACAAACGTGCTTGCACAAGAGACCATAGAGCTCATCCCCAACTCGGTGTATGACCTTCCATGCCTCCACTCAAGGTCCCAAAAAACATTTTGGAAGATCTGCTCAAAATATGCAAGACAGAAGCAGCCTTACGCGGGCCCAGCGGCAAGTTGTACCACCAGTTCGATGGCATAGCGATGGGGTCACCGCTGGGGTGCCCTTTTGCCAACATGTACATGTGCCAACTGGAGAGCCGCAGACTACTCGACGACAGCATCAAACCGACCATCTATTGCCCATCTGTGGATGACATCATGTCATCATCACCATCATCATTATCTTCATCATCATCATCATCATCAACATCGACGACATGTCGAAGTTCTGGATGAAGAACCTGCACGCCCTTCAAGCAGCCATGGAACAGGGGTCATGCCTGTGCTTCAGCACCGAGCTCTGCATCAACAACGGCATGCCCTTCCTGGACTTTTGATATTCCACGGAGCACTAAAAACCAAGGTGCACCGCAAGCCCACAAATCCCGGCCGATACTTGAACGTAGCAAGTGAGTGCCCTCAGCGATGCCGGAGCAGTGTCATTCGCTCGTTCATCCGTAAAACTCTCAAGTACTCCTCTGACTGCACCTCCACGCACTAAGAACTGCAACGCTGCAAACGAATTCTCATTAACAGCGGCTACACCAACACCGATGTAGACTTGGAGGTCAAAAACCAGATCTGTCAACATCAACACCTTCACCGAAAACAAGATGAGCATTTGTTACCGAAATGCCAAGGTGGGTGGTCTCATCATGAGAAACAACATCTCTCAAGACTAGAACTCCCCAAAGAATACCAATGTAGTCTACCAGTTCCAATGTCCATACGGAAACTGCCAGCTTCGTCGCACTGGAGACTACATCGGTATAAAAACCAAGACCCTATCACGTCGCCTCACGATGCATCTGCACGAGGGAGCGCCTAACCAACACATGCTCCAAATACACCACCGACAACTGACCAGCGAGAATCTGACGCAGAACATCAACATACTCAAACGAGTCCATGATAAAAGAAGACTTCCTATCATCGAAGCGCTCTTCATACGTGAGAAACAATCTGCCGTCTAAACAAGCAACTTGCAGGTTTATTGATACGTTTCTGTAATGTGTTTTGAAATGTTCCACGACGTCGCCAGGTTCTGTGATGCACTGGTTGTTTACTGTCAGTTGTGGGAAGAGGTCCGGCGGTGGGTGTTTCAGGTGAAAACGCTTCATGAGTGTCCAAACAGTGCTCGTGGATGTAAATCTGTTGAATGTAGTTGCATGTTGTTGACAAAATGCTCTCCTCGATGTACGTATCGTTATGCACACCTGCGTATACATATGGAGATACAGATATACTATATATATATATATATATATATATATATATATATATATATATATATATATATATATATGCATATATATGTATACATACATACTATTTATATATATATATATATATATATATATATATATATATATATATATATATATATATATATATATATATATATATATATATATATATATATATATATATATGGATTTTTCTGCCAGAAAAGCACGTCAAAAATGATTTTTTACCCGTCAAAATGACGTTTTGATACGTGTCTCAAAAGCGCATCCTCTTGGCCCGCGCTCCCGGCAGAGCAAGAGCACCGCGCTGTCGCCGCCCTTGCGGACGCTGTTCAAGAAGAGACGGCTTCCCGTCCTCCCAGGTCGCGCAGAACACAATTCAAGGTGCAACTGCGAATACAATGACATGTTGAAATAAACTCATCATGTTTTCAGTAGATGTTGCAGATGACAGAGCCAAGGGCGCAGGTAGGGGGTAGGGGTGGTAGGCAGATGCACGCCTCCCCCAACTTTTCTTAAATCTTACAATGACTCTATGGGCGCTGACTGGAAATAATTGACCTAAAATGCTTCTTTACCCTTCCCAAAAGTCCCCTCCCCCCATCTGTAGAGCAGTTCCCGCGACCTGGATACAACATTTCATTTGTTGTTTCCAATGATCGATGTAGGAGGTAAAATTTACAGAAAGTTACAGTTTCCCTTGAGGTTCTTTGTTTCCACCTCATTGATCTCGGGGAACTGCTATGCCCACATGGCTTTCCTTGTTTCATGGGCCGGGATGAAAAGCTTTATCGGTGTATGCAATCCTGTGTGGCTGTGAAATGTCTCTTACCCGCTCTGCCAAGTACTAGGCCACCAAGCCCACCACTAGCAGACAGAGCCAATTTCAGCGCCTTTGATACAATGACTGCAAAATTCCCAACAATCCATAACAAAGAAGCAGACGACTGACTGACGCCGGACGAGACACAGGACCTGACCCAAGACTTTGGACACCTGAGCCCAAGAGGCTGTGTGTCCTAACTCACAAACAAACAAACAAACAAACATAACAAAAAAGGGCTGACGCCCGACGAGACACAAGACTTGACCCAAGACTTTGGACGCCTGAGCCCAAGAGATTGTGTGTCCTAACTCACAAACAAACAAACCGTAATCAAAAGACTGACTCATTTCTGACGAGACACCGGACTTGACACGAAACTTTGGACACCTGAGCACATAAGCGGCAGAACGGAGGCAATGTGCACGGGGGCACTGTCCCCCCCCCCCCTATCGTGTTGCATGGGAAGAAATGCTCGAAAAATAGCTTGTGCCCCCTTGCTGGAACACGTTCTGTCCCAAATGCCTGAGCCCCATTCATAAACTGACCTGGGAGGTACACTAGGTTCCTGATTGGCACATTCTGTCGAATGGCATTCATAAACTAACCTGTGATGTTACCCAAGTTACCTCGACAGGCACACCAAGTTACCTCACGGTTACCTGGTGGGTACTGAGGCAGGCCTGGTAAGTATGGTGGCCTCTGTGAAATTGTGAACAATCAGTTAGGCCCAAGACAGGTGCATTCTGCTTCTGTCAGGAGTTATGGTTTGTCTCAGCTGGGCCTAAAGTTGTATGGCAGCAGTGGTGCACAGTTTACAACTTAAGTACAGAGTCCCATGTTAAAATGCCATTTTTTGGGCCCACAGCCCTTTAACCATGTGAAGTATGTCCAAAATAAAAAGTAGATAGAAATAAAACTTTAACATTTTTCTTCCAATTTCTGGATTCAAAGATGTGAGCTGTGGGGCTAGTTTTTGAGTGATTAAGCAAACAGTTAAGCCATGCACATGGCACATTGGGTCAGATATGGGCTCCAGTTCCATTGCTGGTGACTCTTTGGATCAGCTGAGATAGAAAACAGTGTGAATATGTTCACTGAATATTGTATTGTATGTCCTTTGGGCAATCCAGGATGAAACAGGATACCAAGATGAAGATATATATATATATATATATATATATATATATATATATATATATACATATATATATATATGTACAACAAAAAAATAAATGATGACCATAACAGAAATTATGCTGCAGTAGGATGCAAAATAACATGAGATGAACATCACATAAATACCTTTAGGATAAATTACAAGCTGAAGAAGGACTTGGACCAGCACTCAATTGTGATGTTGCAGTAACCAGAGCAAAAATATGACAGCAGCAGGCCTGCTACCATCAAGCTCCTTCTTCCTTGCACTTTGGGAAAAGATGGTAGCTAATGCTAGGAGAGCTGACATTCCAGGCTGAAGTGCCATTATGCCGAACAGGTACTGCACAATCTGGCATAATGGCATGTTATTGGTCTGAAAAGGAGACACATTAGCTAAACAGTAAACTGCCAGGTTGTTGTATAAGGTTTTTGCTTTACCATTGGTTAAAATAAATAAATGAAACAAATGTTTGCAACCAAAAACTGGGTTTCACAGTAGAAAAACCACATGACAAAATTGTTGGCCTAATACAAAACACCTGCTTTCCTACTTTTCACCAGTTTTTTTGTAATTTAAAACCCTTTTATCTCCCATTGCTCCCAGGGGTTGGAATGTCAATGCTGAGTGGAAGGAGCAAGTAAGCCAGCTTTAAAGTAAACATCATTGAAAGCAACAAAGGCAGGATTGGTTCTCAAGTGCAATGAGGATGCTGAATGTGATCTCAGACTGTCTTGTACCATTCTGAAACTGTGTACATTGTAAAGTAAAAATGGTCAAATACATATGTGGTATATTTGTACATATTTCTGGACAAAATCACTTATAACTGACATAAAGAAACATATTTGCTATAAATAAGTATTATTGAGAATGTGGGCTATTTCTGAGCAATCAGATTCCAAACAAAATATCTGACCATATTCAAATACCACATCTATTCAGATACTGAACTCATTATCAAAATAATCAGAAACATTGGAAATGTGGCAATCCCACCCCAGTACCTGAACAATATTAATGTCCAAGCATATGACTGAGCATAGCTATCAAGGATACTTTATCCTGGTGCCCAGCTACAAACTTCTTGTAAAGTACAACCTTTTCAGGAACCTACAGCACTTGCGTGATGTGCTCAGTATGGCTCTAAGATGCCTGTCTGTCAAATGGCATGGATTTCTTGCATAATATGGGAAATGGATGGCAGAAAAGGGCATGGGGCAGCTGTGGCAATGGAGGGCACGTGTCTGTTACATCAGACCAGAATGTACTGTTGTAAAATGCTTCGCCCGCCACGGCGCGGGGTCGCTCTGCGGTCGGCATTGCGCGGACTGCGCGGGTGGGCGCGAGCGCCACCTTTTGTGCGTGACTGGCACCAGGGGTGCCTGATTCAAGGCCCCGTCGCCAGGCAGCGGTCGCCTCGGCCGTCTGGTTGCGCCCCGGCGGTGGAGCCACGCTCGGCCGCTAGGCGGTAGTTGGCGCTGCATCAGGTGCCTAGGATGCTGCTGCTGGGTTGGGCGCATGCGCCAAAGGGGTGAGCGACCCATCCCTTTGTGCGCGCGATGTGACACTCCGGCACTCCGCACCATGGCCTCCTGGGGATGGGTGCTGGGACCGGGGATAAATTGTGGGTTTGGGCCTTTCCCGTGCATCCTGGGTGTATAAAACGCAAATGTTCGGACTGGCCGAATGTACGATTTGATTTGTTTGGTTTTCTGATTGTTTCTTCGTTAGAACTGTTGATTTCGAGCAATGCGTTTGAAACTTGTGGTTTCATTCCTTCCCACTCCGTGTACCATTCAGTTATTGATTGTGCTGTGTTTTGAACCTCACCGATTACCGACTGAAACGTCGAGGCGAAAAATGTTTAATATACGGCCATGTGTGAAGACAGTGTTTCCCTTGCTTAGTGCGGGGCGCCGGGACTACTGTGCGGTGAGCGAAACACATCAGTGTGTTCCGGGTCGCACGTAACGACGTGTGGCAGGCGGGCGAAACGGCGATACCGGTGCTTTGGCTCCCCGTGACGAGTTCGGCCGACGACTCACGGTGGAGGGTGGCACGGCCCTCGGCGGTGCGTAGCGCTGTTTGGTGTCATGATAGGGTCCGAATCGGGAAGGATCCCGTTTTACACTGTGATACAGAAGAGAAGTCAGCCAATTTTGGCGTCAGGTGACACCCTGCATACAGAGTGCAGGTTGATTAATACGTCCTTTTGATAAACATCATGGGGTGTGCAAATGCTTAGTCCCTACTGATAATGCAATGCTGTTTTTTAATGGGAGTATCCTGTGCTGACATGTTACAAAGGTCTACTAGCATAATCATCCCTTTGCTTATGTTATCAGCTCGGAATTTTTGTGGATAGTATTGCAATGCTATGCTTAGATTTCCTGGATATTTGGAAATGATAATCGAATATAACCATCCAACTATCCAGTTACCAACACAACAGATTGCTCAGCTTTAATGTGGGTACACCTTGGTACATCTCTACTAGCCAGGCACGTATCACGCAATGCCATCCAGCCTGCAGCTGTGCCCTACCTTATCTTACCTTACCTACAGCTGTCGGACATTATACAAATTGTAAATGCCACGTTGCCTCTTGGTCATCCGCTATCCAACTAAGCTGTGCCAAACCTTTTCATTATTAAATCATAACGTGAATGGGTAAAGGAAGAGATACTCCGATAAGGCACAAGGCGAATTACTTAAAAACAACGCAATCTCCCAACCGTTTGGTATCGATCCCATGACGCTGTATGGCGGATTTCGTCGTCCTTCAAAGCTTGGACACATAGCGCTATTTTTTCTTTTTGTGTACTTAGTCGTCAGAACCACACAACAGATGCTTACAGCTCAGCGCTACCAAATTTTAGCGCACTATTCTAGTTCTAGGCTGAATCTCTGGATATGGTACATTTTTGATTCTGGGATATAGTATGTTTGTTTGTTTGTTGTGGGTCAGGACTAGGGATGCACCGGATATCCGGTCCGGCCGGATATCCGGCCGGATATTAGAGATTATCCGGTATCCGGTACCCGGCCGGATATCTTTGTGATCCGGCCGGACACTGCCGGATATTTAACCTCCCGGGGTACAGTCAAAACGGTGCTCTAATGTCTGCGTCCAAAACCGTTTCAGGGGAAACGTGGCTTGTTGTGTTAGATTGTCGATGTAACTGGCAGTTCCAAGTCGGTCTGGAGACCTTGGGACCAATTCTTTTCTGTATTGGTCCGGGAGGGTTCGGACATGTCTTTGCAAGAATGGGACTCAAGTTCAAAACTGTGAAGCAATAGCCAGCATGCGGTCAGTAGCCCATCTTATGATTTATTGTCTTCCTTTTTTCGAAATATGTCTTATCTTTCTCAAATTCTGACACAAATGCATTAAGGAAAAATATAAATTGTGGGCACTGGAAAATGAGACAGTATTTAAAGTCATACCGTGAGCACATTTATTACGGTATGAACATTCAACTTTGCAGAAATGTAGTCATAACCGTTGCGGTCAGTTTTTGCTTAATGGATCATCTCCATCACCTCTCATCTGTCGACAACACGCACACGCCTGGGTACGCGCACCAGCATTTGACGCGGTATCTCTAGGTCCAGAGCAGCGATCACCTGGCTCATCCAGCGCTTTAGGGCGACTTTGGATGTTACGTACCAGTCTCCCTGATACATCCTCTGCTTAATGATGCCCCAGATGTCCTCAGTAGGGCACACCTGGTGCACACAGGGGGACTGCTGTCACGCATTACATACGGCACACTGGCCTCTTCCAGCAACTTGAGCGTTTTCTTAGCATAATGAGCCCTGGCCAAGTCTGGCCAGATCAACATGTCCCTCTCGAAACAGTCCTCATCCAAATATCGGATGAGCACACCTCCTACGCCCTTCTCACGGTACACCATCAACCATCAACATTACCCATACCCGGCTTTATGCTATGGTGTATATGATATATATGATATATATGATATATATGATATATACTATGATAGCCGGCTTTGTCACACCCCTGAGAGAGATGGCGGGCCACACGAAAAGATTGCGGGGAAACTTGCTCTCTGGCCTCAGTTGTACTTCTGCTGGACTTCTGCTGGACGTGCTCCAACAGAGTACCCAAGGTTTCCTGACATATACCTCTCGTGGTAGGTGAAGTAGCTTTCGTCGTCCATGGCAATGCCCCGTTCTTCCCGATTTCATGTGATCCGCGGGACAGTTTCCGGATGCAGGTCTTTTGGGCGACCTCTTGTTTTTGGGTGACCTGGGATGACCTCTTGATCTTTCGGTACCGAACCTTGTTTGCCACCAATATTTTCTTGTCACGTACGTTCTGGAGATTCCAAACCTTCCAGCCGGAACGCGTTATGACACTCGTTGTTTTTACAGTTCGAATCAGCTACAGCTGTCTTTTAACACGCGCACTGGAATGGGGATCTTTTTGTGCCCCCACCTGCTCTTCTGGAATATCTCGAGAACGCATCTGAGCTGCTTGCTGTTACTTTGTGACATTTATGGCAATTGAATAACTCGTCGAATGGCTTAGAAAAATTGGAAATCAGCCGAAAATTTTGAAGTTTCAAGCATTTGAAGTCAGACAAACATCACGAAAACGACGGTTGTCGCTGGCAGATGGGAACTTTGTGAAAGAAGTGCCGTTCTACTTAAGACTGCTGTTTGAACACAGTCAGACGATGTCATTTGGGCATAAGTGATGGACGTACCAAGGCCACAGCCAGGGTCAGTAAGGGTTAAGGGCATCAAAGGTCAAGGTTTGTGACCTGATCCAGATTTCCTTTGCAACATGTCAGTTTGCATGAAATATGCATTCGAAGGCCCTAATAAAAACACGTATGCGCACACTGATACGCTTACATATTCCAAGCTCAGTGAAGTTCAAGATCGTTAAAGGCCAAGGTCAAATATCTTGTAACCTTGCTCAGATCTGTTCTGCGACATGTCGATTTGTATGAAATATGCATTCAAAGACCCTAATGAAGACACGTGTGCGCACATGCAGACGCTTATATATATGCCAGAGTCATTTCAGGTCAGTCATCAAAGGCCAAGGGCAGGTTTTTGTGACCTGGTCCAGATTTGTTTTGCAATACATCGATTTGTGTGAAATACGCATTCAAAGATCTTCTAAAACACGTTTGGCATATTGATACTGACATGTATATACATACATAGCTATACATGCATACAGAAATATAAACGCTGGAAATGACCAGATGTACCGATGTTAGCTACCTTTACTGAAAATACGCGAAAAGATACATGTCGCGCCCTCATTTACTCTCAGACTGTCCCGTGTTGTTCAAAATCTGATCTGTAAAAGATGAAAAAATGGCGTCACAGGTCATTGACCTGACATGACCTCGACCCAAAGTCCCCAGTCAAGACGCCAAATGAATGGAAGCTATCGTATTTCACGTTTTAACGACCCAACAAACAACCCGTTTCGTTCGAAAAGTACGGAATGGCCTGTACAGGCCGATAGTGTCCAAAGTTGACCTTTTCCACGTCATTTGGCCTTGGAGACATGGACTCACAAGCTGTGGGCATTTTTTGCTAATTTTTTCAGTTTCTCATATTTTTCTTTTCTATTCAGTCTTTTCGGTTTTATGATTTCAATAGAAATAGTAAATAAAAACATGCAAACATAATATCCGGCATCCGGCCGGATATCCGACCGGATATCCGGCACCCTGATCCGGCATATCCGGTATCCGGCCGGATCACAAAAATCCCGATCCGGTGCATCCCTAGTTAGGACGCACAGCCTCTTGGGCTCACGCGTCCGTGTCTTAAGTCAAGTCTTGTGTCCCGTCGGGAGTCAGTCAGTCGTCTGGTGGTATATAGTATGGAAGACTGGCTGGGGCCGGGTTTGTCTCGACAGCGCAATAATCGACGAAACCTGTCGATATTTTGCATTGCACCAGCTTTCGAGAACTGGCGTGCCAAAATCAAAACAGACGGCCGACGGACGCCTGACGAGGCATACGGCTTGACATAAGACTGGACACCTGAGCCCACCAGGCGGGGTGTCCTACCCATTGGCGCAGGAACCATGAGGCCAGGGGCGCTTCGGCCCCCAACTTTTTTGAAATTTAACATTGACCCTATGGGCGCTGACGGGAAAGAACCGACCCAAAATGTTGGGGGCTGGGGGGTCCCCTCGACTGAAAACGAGTGCCTGTGCCCCTGGCCCTAGCTCACAGATAAACAAGCTATAGACAAAACAAACATCGGCGCCTTCTTACGGAAGGCTGACGAAGCAAGCTCACAAAACGTTGCTGTGGTGAAGGGGAATATAAAATATATGTTTTAGGCATGTAAAACTGTCATTAATTATTTGAGCCTTAGGCTAGTCTGCAGATGTTACATTTAGAGCACCTTCCCTGAATGGGCCATGTCGTGTAAGAAAGCAGTAATGCCGTAAGCTTCAGGAAAGGTTCTGAATCGTCTGATAGTGTCTTTTTAGACTTACCCTAGTGGATAAAAGTTCCTACCCTGAGTGTCAAAGTCAAAGTCAGTTTCATTGACTCAAGATGACATTGCTGACAGGGAATTGGCCGTACAACAAATGCACATTGAGTGATGTGTTTGATTTGGGGGCATGACGTACAAAATGCATAAATTACCATACTGGAAACGTCATAATTGTCACTTAAATTGTTCCAGTGCTAAGGAATAAAAGTAATTGTTATTTCTTTGCATGTTGTAGTAACTAACTGTGGATTGCGTAATTCTGGAATCTGGATTTGGAATCGTAATTCTGGAAACAGACACATGAGAGATTGCATTGAAGTTTTGGGAGTTCGTGGGGATTCAGAAGTATGGGAATACATAGAAAGTCCATAAAATATTGAAATGCACCTCTAATCTTCATTCCTTTATTCAGAATACTTCTTGTTGTGTGATGCGTCTGTGCAGGAATAAATAAACTTAGATGGTTAGATATACGTATCTTGGTGTTGCCCAGTAGTGGGCACAGCTAACCGAAAAGATAGCTTCCGCTAATCCGCTAATCAAATAACCGGTAATCCGCTAACTGAAAAGTTAGCTTCGGTAACGAAAAGGCGCTAAAAAACTGGCGGAAGCTAACGATAACCAATCACTGCTAATTTGTGAATTTACCTTCGATTTGGTTTTTCGGCCCTACCAATCTACCATGGACACGCCCATTGTGTCACTGACATGCCCTGGCTTTGCTGTTGCTGTCACCAGTGATTATTTGTTTTGTTTCAGGAGAGCTGGACATGACCGATTTGCACACACTTGTCCGTTGGCTGGGGATTGGTGGCCCAGTGACGCCATGGATTTCAAGGCCATTCCAAAGGTCCCTTCCTGCGCTCTATGGCCTTGAACTGAACCGGAGAATTACACAACGCTGCACAACTGTTGCTTCGTCGACCACTCACGTCTTGTGTTTATGCGTGGTCAGCCAACAGCTTGCCACACTGACTGTTGCAGATGCAGACCAGTGACGTGGCAAGGGGGCAAAGGGGCCATGGCCCCCTGAAGGCCAAGCGGGGCCCCTTGGCGTCGAGCGGGCCCCCTGGGGCCGAAGGCCCAAGTTCTTTGGATAGCTTGAGGCGTCCGCAGGGCGTCTTACTCTGTCCGAAACAGACAATGAAAGCAAAATAAGAATATTTTAAACGTCAAAGAAGGCTTACGAACCTAAAGAAAACGTACTCCGAATATACAAGAAGGCTTTGTGTGGTGTGAAGTGAGGCCCGTGGTCTGAATGAACGTATCGGGGCCCCTTCTAGCAGGGCCTATTTTAACATGTTAACTGGGGGGGCAAATGCCCCCCCAGTCGGGCACTTTGCCCCCCCAGTCAAGATCCTTTGCCCATGCAAGGAAAAAAAGCCAGGTGTACTAGCGTACCCAGGAAGGTATTCCATAAAGCGCTGCGCTCGCAAAGCAGCATCTTATCAACGAAGGATGTGTTGAATCACTGAGTAATGTGGGAGCACACTTAGAAGCATCACTTCATAATACGTATTGCAGGCACACCTAATGACCGCTGGTGAGCGTGTTTCGTAATTAGTACGCCGGCACCCGATGCCGCGATTGTCTGGTGGGCGGCCAAGGCGTTTCATTGCATCGTAAACACGTTAAAAATGATGATAACCATCTTTGACGTGTTCAAGCGCAAGAAAACTGAAGGGCGAGCTGGTGCGCAGGGCGGTTTCGCTATGGTGAGATAAGGTTTATATGAATGCGGTAACAGTCCAGCAGTGCTGTAGTCATCACCAATGATCCTGATCCGAAAACCCTGCTAAAATCCCAGTACCTGATTGGTAGAACTTCATTGAACTAGGCGGTTAAACCCGAGTTTTACGCGAGGAAAACAGAAAATTAATCAGTCATATATTAAAACCGTCAATCTTGCTGCTCCTAGTACATGGGTTTGAGCATCCCATGAGAATGCTTCATCTGCATGGCCGAACATGGCATCGAACATGGCATGGCCCAGACTGCAGATAATGACGAATATTGATGATATCTCACTGAGGCGGGCCTAAAGCGAATATTTCAATCTGAGGTGACTTTTTTATTTTGGGGCCGATAACCTGGAAATGGAGAAGTTTGTTCTGCCTGTGTTAGGACAGCTTTTACACTTCTGCGCAGTGTTGAAAAACATGGCCAAAATTCGGTGAGAAAATGTATTTTGGGAATAGATTAGATTAACAGAAACTATCCCGGACAGGCAACCTACTGTCTCATTTAGGGAAGAATCGAAGCTGCCGCAACATCTTGCCAATATTCTGCCCATCGTTTGCAGACTGTGACTTATATATTTGAAGCACCACGCCTTGCCATGCCACGGCAACCGACGGTGCCGGTCTGGCAATTTCCCGCGCGTTTTTAGACGTCAGGATATTTAAGGACCACCTGCGTCAATGCAGAAAGTACCTTTTATAACGGAAGTCTGTGCCACTATGGCTGCACCACGAGAAAAAAGCCGAATTTTGGTTGACCGGTGCTCAGAACTGCCTTCGCGGGGAGAAGTGCTGCAGCAATATTTTCAGTCCCACCGTGTGGATAAGCTTACCCAGAGGTAGGTCAAAACACAGATCGTCCGCGAGATGATGAAGGTGTGGAACAAAGCCCGTATTCTCACTGCACCGGAGTGGAACGTGATAAAGAAGCTCAACAGGAAGCTTGACCAGTACCAAAGGCAAATTCTGGAGGTTCAGCCCGGAAATTGACAAGAAGAATGGATTTAGGGACAACCTTAACAATGTTTTTGACCTTGCCCTTGTCGGCACCATTAAGATCATCAAAACCAAGAGGATAAAGACATTCTCTAGGCCCAAAGGGATCCAGGTCGCCGAGGCGTCATGGTGGTATTCGATAAGTTCCCTTCTGAGAAGGAGGAGCGAGCTCTTCAACGACAACAGTAGGCCGAAGCTTTAAAGGGCCCGCTGTTAGATTAAACAGCAGACCGAGCATGAGGCAACTGCCCAGCTGGAATACTCGCCTACCGATAACACATAATTGACAGATCAGGATGACCCGCAGCCCTTGGCCATGCCTTCGAAGCGGCCCTGCAGGAGAGCCAAGAACATCGCCACTCCTGGTCAGGCAGCAGCCCTCGATCGGACCAAGCTCAATGATCGCTCCGCAATTCATTTCCTATCGGCGACGGCTTCGGTCCTCGGCCACGACTCCTCTGAACTGGCGATCACAGAAGCTCGGGCAGGCGCGCACGTAGATCGCAGAGGAAAGCCATTGCGGACGAAATCTAGCATTCTTTCTCCACGTCACCCAACCTGGTGGTCCACTGGGACGGCAAACTGTTACTGACGATGGAAAGGAAAAGGTGGATCGACTCTGTCATTGTAACCGGTCTAAGAAGTGCCGCCAAGCTCTTCGATGTTTGGAAGTTGCAAGTAGAGCCGGAACAACGCCAGCCGACGTTGTCGCGCTTTGTCTGGAAGACTGGGAGGTTTCGGACAACGTCGTCGGCATGAGCTTCGACACCACCTCCAGCAATACTGGACAAGTTGTGGGAGCAAACACGCTTCTTCAGCAGAAGCTTGAGTGACGGCCTTTTCACTTTGCTTGTCGTCATCATATCGTCGAACTGGAGGCAGAGGCGGCTTTCTCCACGCGCTTCGGTCCGTCCTCGGGACCGCGATCTCCTTGTTCAGAGCTTCAAGAAGAGATGGGGACTCATTGATTGGAACAAGTTTGAACCTATGGTGTATGAAGACCTGGAGCCAGCATTGGCCGAGACTATGTTGTATGAGTTTTCTCTTCCAATGATCGTTTCGTCGCCTTCTGCCGTGAGAAGCTCGCCGAAATCCAGCCTCATCCAGATGATCATCGTTGGTTCTTTGAGGTCTCGATTATGCCCTTTGGTCAAGAGCCTCCACGGCGAATCAAGTTCCCCAGCCGGGTGCTCTCCAACGTGCCAGATAGATGGTTCCATCGCGCCAGATGGATGGGGCGCATAATCTGCGAGATCAAGATCTTCTGGCTTTGCCATCAGTTCTCCGTGACTCTCAGTGAATTGGGAGCACTCAAGCGCTTCGTCTCTTTCATGGTTGTTTTGTACGTCAGTGCATGGTTCTGTTCTTCATCGGCGGTCAGCGCTTCCGTGCGCGACCTGGCCGTTCTGCCAAGCCTGATGTGAATGCTGAAATTTCGAAGGGGATCTCCAAGGAGTTTGCCGATCACCTATTATCTATTATGACATTATAGTCGACATATGATTTATTATAACAATCACCTATTATGGTGCCTCAGCGAAGACCTGGCTGGTGTGTCGTTCTTCGACGAGGGCGTGCCGTGTGAGATGAAGACGAGGATGATCGCGGCACTCCAGGAACAGGATCGGAGAGTCCTCCCAGCGAGCGCAGGTGGATCTCGCAGAAAAGGAGGTTCTCATCCCATGGACTTCCTTGCCGCAGATCCCGCTGATTGGGAGACAGCACCTGGCTTCACGAACGCTAAGGAAGTCCTGTGCGGGATCGCGGTAGTTAGCGACTTCGCCGAACGAGCTGTGGCTCTTATCCAAGTATACAACAAGGTAATGACGAAGGATGAAAGGCAAAAGCAGTACCTGCTGCAAGTCGTCGAAAAGCATCGTCGCCAGAACCCCGAGACCACTAAGAGGACTGAAGTATCATTCCCACCTAAGCCACACTACTGCCGACAGGGCCAGTGACCAATGACCTGAGACAGAATGCGAAGTGTCTTTCGATCCAGTGTGTCAAAAGGAGTACTATGATGTGCATTTTATGCATATTGTGCGCTTCTTTTAAAAAACTCAAGCACAAAACACGTTTGGGGACATTTCAGACATCCCTGAGCGAATCTCCCAGGGATCACAAGTCCAGGGAGAATAAGTTCCTGCTGGGGATAAATGAAATGGTGTTCTTTGAATTTAATGGGCTCGGAATGCACAAAAGCCGGCGCGAATTTCATTGAAATAAAATAAAATCCAGCACAAACGACATACAGTCTTCGTGTGAAAGTGCTTAAGAGTGCTGGACCAAGCCATATTTTGCACACATGGTTTCCCCCAAAAGACATATCAGTTAATGACAGAGCGCTGTGGAAGTGTTCATCGTAATTCGCCTTAGGAAAGCATATATATATATATATATATATATATATATATATATATATATATATATATATATATATATATATATATATATATATGTGTGTGTGTGTGTGTGTGTTCTTTCCTTAGGAATATATATATATGAAGTGGACAAAATTCAATAAGGAGAACGCAAATGCGGGGGGTGGTCTCAACCAATGCGTCTCGTTCGCAGAATTGCCCCCGCAGTCATTTTTCCTTAAAATAGGCCCTGCCTTCTAGCTTGTAGGGGAGTTCACTGCTTAACTGGGAGGGCACCCAGTCGGCCTCTGAAGGGACCTGTTTGAGGTCTGGAAGAAGGCCCCTGCCTCTGCCTCCAGAGGTCGACAGGAGCCCTTTACAGGCGGATAGGGTGCCTTCTACAGGCAGACAGTGCCCCTTCTGGTCAACAGGGGCCCGTAAACGATCATTCACCTCCTCATCAACAGGGCCGCTGCTTTCCTGTAAAGATGTCCCTGCCGATCCGTAACAGGCAACCGCCAGGTCGGCAGAAACGTCTTTATAGGCGAGCACGGGCCCCCTTTACACTTCAGCGGGGCCCCTTTACAAACCGACAGTAATTTTAACCACATGGCACCCCCGTAATTACGAGGGCCACGCGCAGATCCAAAGGGCGACCAATTGGGGCGATCAGCCCGTCCCCCTGAGGCTTGAGAAGGGGTCCCTGTCAGACTTAAAAGGAGCCCCGAAGGGGCCCAGGATAAGCTTCATGGGGTCTCTATATATATGGGGTATACGGGATAACTGACGGGCTCTTGATGCAGTCAGGGATGCCTCCTGGAGGGTTAGATGACCTGTGAGGCGCATAGAGGGTCCCTGAAGCTCCCAAAGGGCCCGTGAGACCACAGCAGGGTCCCAACGAAGCAGAGTGTCTCTGAAACCGCCAGATGGCTCATAGAACCCTGAGGCGGCCAAAATGAGGACTGAGTCCCTAGGTGGTTGTGACTTACCCCCTGTGAGTGAAAAGCTGAAGGTTCTTGACGTAGTCAGAGGGTCTCCGGGACGGTTAATGAGACCCTGGCAGGGTAAGATGGCCCTTAAGATGGGAAGAAGGGCCCTTGAAGTCCTTCAAGGGCCCCTGGGCCGCGAGGGGCCCCATCACGGCAAAGGGTCCATGAGACCCCTAAAATTGCCAGAGAGGCAGCTGAGACGGAAACAACTTAAGAGGGTGCCTAGCACAGCACAAGGAGACCCTGACTAGCCAGAGGGACCCCTGAACGGGGGTTCGTCGGTGACCTCAACCTCGAGAGGAGCCATAAATGGGCTACGCTGGCCTTTTTGAAACCTTGAGGGGTTTTTGATGCTGTCAGGGGCCCGAAGCTGTCAGGGCTGGCGGGAAGGCTAGGTGGTGTCTGAGACGGTTCCATGGGCCCGTACACTGCACATGACCCCTGAGACCGCCAAAAAGGTCGCAAGGCTCCTGCGAGGCAAAGATGATAAGAGGGCCTCTGAGACGGTATTTGGGTTTTATGGGGGCGCTGGACGGCCACAGGGTCCCCGAGTGTAATAAGCGGGCTCCTGGCGCAGGCAAAACCCCGAGGCTGCTAGTGAGGCCCCTGAAACGCCAACAAAAGCCCCTTGTTACGGCTAGAGAGGCCCTAAAAGACTGCCAGATATACCTCATGTAACAGAGGAAGACCCATGATACGGCCATGGGTATCATGGCTGTATCATGGGTGACGTTCAGGGGGCCTGTGACACAGTACAGGGGCCCTGAAATTGCCAAAAGGTTTTTTGTAACTGCCAGAGGGTCCCTCAAATGGCAAAAACATTCCCCATAGACCATACGAGGGTTACCCAGGACCACAGGGATCCACTGAGACTGCTAGAGAAGGATCTTTGAGACTGCTAACTAGAAGTGTCTAGCAATAGGGGCCCCTGAGACGACCAGAGGGGCCCCTGAAATTACTAGACCTTGAGACGTCCAGACTGCTCCTGAAACGGCCAAAGGACCTAGGGGATTCCCAGAGACGCCTCTGTCACGTCAGAGACTTATAGAGGACCTTTTTTTAGTGCCTGGGGGATCCTCAGAGGGCAAAAACAATCCAGGGACGACAGGAGGGAACCCGAGATGGCTTAAGCATCCCTGAAACTGCTTGAGGGGCCCCCTGGGACTGTCTGAGGTGCCCCTGAAACTGCCGAAGGAGCGCCTGAGACGCCCCGCGGGACACGAGAAACTGTAAAAGGAACCTGAGACCATTAGAGGGTCCTCGAACGGCAGACGGTCCGAGACCACCAAAACTGCTCCTATAACTGCAAGAGGGAACTTAAACTAAGCTGACAAAAAATCCCCAGAAGCTATGGGATGGTGACGGGCAGAGATGGGCTTCTGAACCGGATACAGACTTATTTCGAATGGAGAGAGGGACGGAACCGCCCAAAATCTCGTCGTTTTTGCCATATTCCGGCCACTTTGTTCGGGAACAAAACGCAAAATTTTCTGAAATAAGGTGATGGGTTTGAATGTTTTGGCTATGTTATATCGTAAAAAAACAAAATTACACCATTTTTGATATCTATATATCTATGGTGATGATCATATATTTGAAGGGCAAAAAATGGAAGTTCCGCGCTGACCATTCGCCTCCACCCACATCCCGCCTTGGCAGAATCCTGGATCCGCCCTTGGCGAGGGCCCCATTGGTTACAAGGGCCCATAATCCGATTTCCCCCCCCCCCCAGCTGAATCCTGGCTACGCGTTTGTTGCAGACACGTTCACAACAGACAACAGACCGGCATGATGTATAAAATGCAGAGTCGGATCCAGCGGCTCCGTTTTGGGGGAAGGGCAAAACCAGAGTTTCCTGGGTCTGGATGGTAGGTGAACAGGGTTGTTGACTGGGGGGAGATGGAAGACGCTGTCCGTGGGTTCGGAGCGTGTACTTTACCGGCTGCGTATGAATGGTAGGTCATCATCCTGTGGGGGAGTGGAAGGTTGGATTCGGAGTTCCAGCAACTTTAAACTTTGGTCGAGTAGGAATACCCAAGTCTTGGGGGGGGGGAATTGACCACTTGCCCCACCCCATTATCGCGGTTGGAGAGTTATGGCCGAGATGGCCAAGAAGCTAACTTCACTAATTAGCGGTTCGTGGTTTAGTGGAACCGTACCCACGACTGGTGTTGCCATTTCATACCACTGGACTTTTTTGTGAATACGAATCGACACAGGCTGAATTTTATTATCATTTTCTTGCTGCCAAATTTGACCACGTTTTGTTTTTTTTTGCAGACAAAAGTTTTGTTAACAGAGACACCTGTTTCGAATTTTCTGGTTTGTTAAGTGGTTTTATTCTTTCGTATCATGGTTAAGTGTTTCCAATTTCCTACGGAGCACTTTGGCAGCCTAGCAGGAATGTTGCGGGTGCACTGGAGGCTACTGGAGGTACACCTTCTGATGTTGGGGTGCATATGCATCCCCAACTGCATATAAAGTTCCGCATGTTGCGACAGCTCTGCACAACGAAGGCGGGCAGTAGGGGCGACCAGGCATAGTTGTCATATGGGGAGTTGTCGCAAAGCTTTTATCTCCGCCGTTAGATATCGGAAAAATACAAAACATACCTCAAATAGAAGCTTCTGTTCACGTCAGTCTGCCATGTTCTTGGCATCTATGCGTCTAGCCAGTCGAACGGACGTGGATCAGGGAGGCAAGTAATACATTTTGATGTGATTTCATGATTTCATACACTTTTGACATGCGATCTCATCCCCTGCTGCCTTCGTTTGTTCGTACTGTACGCGGAAACAAATGTTAAGAGAAGTCATCAAGTTCTACGACTACCTCAAAAGCGTCACGAAATGCCAGGCGAAAACCTGTCAACATTTTAACGTGTTAAAACAGGCCCTACCGCAGCCAGAGATTAAACGTGTAGACTACAAATGTCGTCTCTGAGACACTGGTAAGCATGTTTTCTGACCCACGGCAGGCGGGCAATCACCCACAGAGCATCCGCGAGTCAGCCCGTTTTCTGACCGCGCGGCAGTGAGCCATGATAATGCCTGCCACCTTTCCAGGAGACAATGTCGAGCAAGGGGCGCAAGAGCCGGGAGGGGTGGGGACAGCCGCCCCCTCCCAACTTTGAGCAACATTTAGCATTAGCCCTTTGGCGGTGCAAAGAAAGAAACGAAGTAAACATCACGTTTCCCCCCATCTCCACAGAGGTTTCGATGCTTCTGTATCGAGTAACGGTGAACCTGCTTTGTGAACATAACCCGGTGCCCCGTTCGGACGACTGGATCAGGACGTCGTCAGGAGCGGTCGACATTTCGAAGCCAAGGCGCCACATGCCCAAGCGGAAATTCGGATTTTCATGGTTTCGTGGACACGACGATCAGACTGTTGGTGTTCTAATAATCGAGAAATTCGTAACAAGCAACAGAATACGAGAACTGTCGATCAGAGCCCGAAACGAGAGGATTTTCGACCTGGCCATGCTCTTAATCAATGATCATTGCCCCTGAAAAGGCCCTACATAGAGCTTGTGGGCCTCATAACGTTTTGGAGGGCACGCCCCATGTCCCGAAAAATGCGCTGGTAGTGCTGACCCCAGAAAATGGTGATCAGCCACATCGGAGAAAAGGCAACCCTCGCGTCCACGGGTGGGTTTCGGACGTGTCACCATTACTCGAACGAGGCTGCTGAACGGAGAGAGCGCCTTTTCAGCCAGGAAGGCCGTCCGGTTGACTGGAGGACGCACAGCGGGCGGCGCCATTCCCCACGCTGGACATGAGCGAGCCGTGGTCTGCACAGACAGCAACCCACGGCTGGCAGCTGCCCTACGACAGCGGCGGTGGCCTTTGGACTCGCGCAAGTTTCCGGGACCGCAGGAATGCAGGTGACGTTTCGGACCCATGTTCGTCACAGCGCCCACGACACCAAACTCGAGCTGCGAAGGTTCTCTCGTCATTGCGGTCTCGACCATTGCGGTTCTTTGGCCACTTTGTCGTTCTCGTGAACTCGCCTCTCCTGAAGCTGAACTCGTCAGGCCCCGCCACAGCAGGCGAGCAAACGCCAGCCCGGTTTACACCGTCTATTCCCAGCATGTCACAAGCACGGGTTTACATGTCTCGCACTACCAGGGTCACCCATCATCTGAGTCGCCCTGGTTCGGGCAACATTCACGCTGTACACTTCCCGGCCCGCCACGGCGGAGGACGCAGAAAACCAATCACTCCAGCTTCGATAGAGTCGGGGCAGCTAGATTTTGCCGGGGAATGTGCCATTTTCTAGCTGGTCATTCCACTTCTCCACCCACGAGTTTGGGCAGAGGGACCTGTACGCCTTCTTGAAGTACTCGCAGGGGGCGTAGTCCTCGCCCTTCTTCTTGATACAGCGGTGGTAATCTACAAAGGACGAGTAGCAGTGCCTGGAAAAGACCGGACACGTTTCAACGCCGAACGATGCGTCGCACTAGCGACAAAATAATAAGTTTCTTTGTCAAACGCAAAACGACACGCCAACTGAAAAGATGCGATCCCGTTCATGTCTTTAAAAAATCTGAAACACTGCCTCGAAGTGGCCGCCGCTACTGACTGACTGCGAGTTGCATTCAAACAATCTTCAGTTTTCAATGCAGTACTTTCAACACTGCGCCTTTTAAGCCCACACATTTAGGTCGCCCGTCCCCAGGTAGGCAGCATGTGGCTCAGTCCGTGCTAGCCGAGTACCTCACGAGGATCCTGGCCCCGCTACCAAGGTATTTCCCGAATGTCGTGTACTTCTCCCCCGGCGTCGAGCCCGACAGCGCCTGATGGTCTTCCTCTGTCCGTGACCGGCCGAGCCTTTCGCTCTTGGGCCAACACGGTCGTCCGTTCCCGGACTCCAGCCCGGAGTCCCCCACACACCAGACCCTATTTACCTGGCTCAATGCATGGCCGGCCGCAGCGGGCACATTACCTACACCTTTCTGGCCCAGCTGCACCACTGCGAACGACGTCCAAGGAACCCCTCCGCCAACACCACTGCCAGACCCGGACCTGGTCCGCACGCCCCTCTCAGATCTTCCCTTTCCTGACCGGAAAGGGGGAGGCCGTCTGGGTCTGACTTTACCTCGTCTGGTTCTGGTTCGGGAAGCGTGGGTCAAAGGGCGCCGTCGACAGCTGCTGTCCCTCCGCCATGGCTGACCTGCGCGCAGGGTAACAGACCCATCACTGGCTGGCACGCGGCAGACGGCTCGCGTGGTCGCGACAGTGGTAAAATCACATGCTCTCCAGGGGACTCAATAAACCCACAAATGGTCCTGACAGCATCCCAGACTTCTGGCATGATTACTGAAAATGAGAACAATCTTCTTTGTGCCAGAACAGGCCCGGTTTGATGTGAAAAATGCATGGATGCATTTTCAAGGGTTATCTGGGGTTATCACACCCAACATCGAAACCAACCAAGCCTCTCCATGAGCCGAGGATCAAGAGTGCACATGAAGCTTCAACTGGCTCTGGCGGTTCTAATTACGTTTATGAGATAGAAGTATTAAATAAAGTCTGCTATTTCTACCTCCTGATGGCGACTTTGAAATGGATATCCTAACCACCTTGAAAAGAATGCAATCAGTTCGGCGACTTTGAAATGGATATCCTCACCACCTTGAAGAGAAATGAAGGTTCATGCCTTAACCCTATTCCCGGAGGGCTAGACGGTATGGTCGATTCCCGGCAGGGGGGGGGCGGATTCGGCCCCCCCCCCGAGATCTCGAGAACTACTCGTCCGATTTCATCGCAACAAACGGTAATCGATTTGCCGTGACGTTAACTACATTTTTATAAAAAGAAATTTTCAAAATTTCGAAATTTGCCGATATAGAGGAGCAAAAATGTCAAAATGGGGGTACTTTTGGACTTCTTATAACTCCGTTGTTTATGGACCGATTTCAATGAGACTGGCATGAATCGAGAGATTATGGATAGGGCTTTTACCATGGGTCCACAATCTGAAATTATGAGAAAATTCATGGGCGTTCACAGGGTTTCCAAAATAGGAGGATTAGTTTTCTAACAACTGAATAAACAAAAAAGGTAAAAACACTTTTTTGGCTTCTGCTAGCCATGCTATGCTAAAGAAGTAAAAATCGCAATACAATGTTTGTGTCATGTTAGCATAGGCGGTGCCAGTGACATGAAAAAGGGGAACTGTCATGGTCACACGTTCTTGAGAACAACTTGTGACCTTTGACCTTAAATGACCTCCAGTGACCTTGGGGTCACCTGGAATGATCTCGTGTGCATTTAATATTATCTGTAAACGTTTTCAATCATTTGAATTCACTCTATTCAAAAATTTCATTTTATGGCTATTGCGATATAGGGTACGTGCACTGACATTTTAGGTCATAGCTCCGTGACCCGACCTGATATCAAGCTGAAACTTGGTACACAAGTAGAGGACACCCTTCTACGTCATGTATATTCCGGGTTTGGCATTTGAAGAAACGGCGCCAAAATTATTGCAAAAAACAAATTTTGGCTTTTGACCTTGACCTGACCTTGTAAAGTGACCTCCAGATAAACAAAATTTTGTGTGCAAATTGCCCAACTATTTAGCTATTCATCCATATAAAGTTTTAAGTTCCATCTTAAACGCCCTGTTTTTGGCAGACATTTTCCTTTTACCCTCAACAAGGCCAAAAATGGCCTGAGGTGCCTCCCAAAAACGTTGCCTGGCTCCGCTCCTGAGCAAAGTAGAATTGTGAAATTTTGTCATAGCGCCTAGAAAGAATAGCTAGGAAAAGTCACGAAGTTTCGTGAAGCTGCGTTAAAAAGCCTGGAATTGGCAATAAAAAAAACCTGAGGGGGGGACGGATTCAGCCCCCTGCCGGGAATAGGGTTAAGTAGGCTCTGATAGCACTGCCCAAGGATTTCTAGGCATGGAGCCTAAAGCACCAAGCCAAATGGCACTGCAAGTATCACTGAGCCCCACCTGCACTACTGACCCCATTAAAATATTTCTAAGCAGTTGCTACTATCCATTCTACACACAAAAAACAGTCTTCAAAACAAACAAAATATTCCCATTCTGCACTACCTTTCACTCTTAAATATCACACAAAACAGTATGAGTTAGGTAGGGCTATGTCCACATACAAGCATGAAGAATCACTGCCCATTTACTAGGCAAATCATCATTTTTAATACAGCCCAAGACAGCACTGTGAACAGCATCCATGCCAAGACAACACAATCTGCTAGACCCTGACCCCGCCACAAATGACCCCAAATACAGAGCAACCACGCTCTAGGTATTAAAGCAGATGGTCCAGGGGACCTCAAGTCTCTATTTCTGGGAGATTTACACTGTGCCACCCAACCCACCCAAAAACAGGCTGACCCTTTCAGTCTCCAGCAAGGGATGAAAAGCTGTTGTTTTCTGGTGTTGAAGAACACCAGAAAATATGTGGTCCAAAAACAGGTTGCACTCCAAAATTCTGACTGTGTGACTCCATCAAAATGCTACATTATGCCCATGCTGACAAATTTCTAACTCTGCAAGCAAATGACTCTGTCTCCATTCAGTACGAAGCAAGTATGATGTCATAAATGACTTATACCAAGAATGCTAACTTCAACCCATGTTACTCTTTCCAAAATTTTGTACTCCAAAATGGAAATTATACTGACACTAAGACCAAAACCAAATTTCCAACCCTGGTCTCCAGGGTCTCCACTGCAGACACCTGCCCCAGGCCTTAGACACAGCATCCGCCACACACTGGAATCTGTCGTCAGGCCACTGCAGCAGCACTCAAGCATGCCTCAGGCACAATAAATCTTTTACATGTTACAGGGTTGCAAGGCAACGAGACACAACAAAATACTCTTGTCCGCCTTGAGACCACTCACAGCAAAGTCTTCTTTGAGTGTGCGATGTCTGTTGTTAAGAATCCCAAAAGCAACAGCTTCAAAACCAATTGTAAGTTACGACAGGTTTGCCCTACATGATCTGACATGATCATTTGCCTGCAAATGTTCTGAGCCATCAGAGAAGCAGGGTCAAAATTCTGGGCACTTTTGAAAGTTTTCACACCTTGAGGCATCTGGTCCTCAAAATGGCCTGAATGGATCAAACCAATTTTGTTCTCAAATACACAAGAAAAGTCCTTCCCCACCCACTTACACAATCCCCATGTTGTATAATGCTTACTAATGATTTTTGAGGTTTACCACACCTAAAGATAATCAATCTACTACCAATTTGGGAATATAAATGTGATGTTTCTGAAGCCTGAGCTCGGCTTATAAATGCACAAATAAATCTGAATGTTAAAAATTTCCTCAACAATGGCCTACAAACATAACACAAAGTGTTAAAGGTACACATTGTTTTGGCATTTTTATTTCTATTCTGTTCTCATCAACCTTGGGTTGTAAGATGTAACCTTGCAGATAGGTACAACAGCAGCACAGTTTCAAATGGGTAACACTGCTGCCACATACTCTAAACCAGGCTAACTGAAGGTCATTTAAGCACAAACTACTAGGTCAGCCATTGCATCTCTAAATCTCAAGAGCAGCTGCTTGGACATGCATGGCTACTTTTATGATCACTTTGACCAGTTGGCAACAAGCATTCCAATGAAGATGAGATACTACATTTCAACTACAAAGTTTGCAATTTGTTGTGTTGGCCAGGAGTGCAGCCAGGATTTTCTTGGGGGGGGGGGGCAGAGCTCAATGTGAAATGAAATCATATGAAAACTGCTTCTTAGGAAGATGACATGCAATAGTTTTCACAAACTATGGGCCTAGGGGGAAAGAGAGGGGAGGCCACCACACCTCCCCTTTGGCTGTGCCAGTGGTATTTGATATGCTTGGGCAATTGATTTCTTTGTTTGGTACTGCAGAGGATTTACCAGAAACAATGACACTGAAAATGCTTTTGATATACTGGCACCCACATCACAGCTGAAATCCACAAGATGATCAAATTCAGACAGAGAAACTAGCAAACATAGTCATACAATCAGTGAAAACCATGATTCTGAGTGCCTGAATGTCATTCACAAGAAACTCTTGAAACAGACTTTCTTGATCAACAATCTTACATGTGGAAGATGCCAAAACTACTCCAAACTTGGCCTAGCTTTACCTCTTAATTTTACTTTGGGATCAGTAAAATCTTGGTAAACTGTACTGCAAATTTTGACACTTTCTCCAAAGGTATTGGAATTATGCATACTTTAACTGCACTTCTGTGCAGGCTAACGTAACTGTTAATCTGCTTAGTATCCCTCTGAAGCCACAAGTCAAGGTTCCTAGAAAGACTGCAGTGAAAATGCAAATGCCGGTAATGCCATGCAAATGCTTGTGATATTACAGAAGACAGTGTACAAATTAATATCATTTTTCTCCACAGTGTAGTGATGTCAATGTTGGGTAAGCACATAAAACACTGTATGACAGAATACTGTATGACAAAAGATTGTAAGTCAAAAATTGTAAGACAAAAGACTGTATGGTGTGGTCACAATTTTGGGTACTTTTTAAAGTTTACTGGCCTTCTGACATTTTGTTTTCAAAACTTCTGGACTGGATAAAACAATTTGTTTTGAAATAAACAAAAAAGGCCTGACACATGCACTCATTCAATAACCCCATCATAAGAATGCTTGTTAACAGCTTTCATAGTTTTAACACATCATGATCATCAATCAACTGTCCCCTCAAACCTACTGTGCCAAGTTTTCTTCAGTCCAGGTTCTCACTGTATGAATACATATCAATGTGCACCATTTACACATTATTTTCAGTACTGGTGTATGCACATTCACTACAAGTGGCACAGTGGTCAGAGATGAATGGAGTGGCAATATTATTTGGTGTTTTCTCACTTCCTTCATCTTGGAATGGTATTATGTAGCAACTGAATCACAAGTTCTTGCCTTAAAACCATTTGTTGTATGATTTTTATGCCACTTATGCTGTTTTTCACCACCTGGTGAAAATGCCATGTATGGCCTCCAGCTCATTTTGCATACAAAATCACCAGATGGCTACGCTTACAAATGTCCACTGACAGGGATGCAGACAAACACAAACTATGCTGAAAACACTGATGTCGCGCAGTTTTTTTCCGTGCATGCCAGTTCAAATGAAAACTACGATTTCAATCGCCTTTCATCAACCAGTCTCCAATGTCGCTATGCCGCCAATTGCGACCCACAAGCAAACCCAACCAATTATTTTTGTCAGCGAAATACACACTTATCCCTACACACCTAGAGAGCGTATACACAATTCACCCCAACCTACATAGTGGTTGAGCTCGGTACGCCCAGCCCTCGCAGCGAAATGTAGGGAATGAGCCGCATACCTGTCTCACGTAGGACGACGAAGAGATTGTGACCTGGCGTGGAAGGTCGATGTAGGTGTCGAAAGATAAAACTCTGGTTTGACCGACTTCAAGAATCTCGAAATAAAAAGATAGTTGCAAATTATTTTTTTTAAAGAAATACTTCATTAATATTTAAGGTTTTACAAGAAAAATTACGTGCAATCAATACTACAGCAAATTGTCCACTAGGTTTCCTTGTGAGCAAACCAATCTCGGGACTTTCCTCGGTGACATCTGACAAGAATAATATTTCATGAAAACTGACAAATCCTCCCATATTGCTTTGTTTGCTACAACATGTACACAAAGTTTACTCCATCGCACTTCTTCCAAAAAAATTTCACTCATATTACGATGAAACACTGAATTTAGAATGGTTTACAACTTACTTGCATTTCTCAGAAAAATTGCCAGCACAAAGGAAAATTGCTACCAATTTGGAGTAATATCCCTGTCACCACGAAAATCCCACGCTACGAAGCGCAGACGCGTCTCACTGTCACGCACGACCATGCCAGGAACATGTAAGAGATGGATTGGGCGCAAAAGAGCATGCTACAATGCATTGGAATCAAACCCATGCACCCGTCACCGACTTGCGTCACCAATAATTTTGGGAAGTGTGCTAAAGCAATGCATCTACAGATACTTCTTGTCATCACTACAATCCACCAAGACCAGTTGGGGCTGGTAGGGTGCAAAAAATACTTTTTCGGGTGTTCTATGACAAAGCACAGTTGAAATCCCTTTCGCTAGATCTCAGCATTCAAGCAATTGTGTCGACAGTGGGTAACATCTATTTGCTGCCTTGAGAATTAGGGGGGGGGGGGGGCAAATCACCATTCATGGAAAACTGCAGGAAAGTGTTCCCGCAGAGATTACACCCATGCCTTATGTTATTCACGCCGCATGAGTATCAGGATCAGCGACATGAAGACTGGCCCCACCGAGGGGCATTTTAATGACTGGAAAATCCGGCACACACTCAGTGTGCTGTCTCGCTTGTGTTCGGGTGTCCTAAGGCCAGTCTTTCGAACAAGGATAAATTATACCACTTTTGGGCGCAGTCCATGGCACACTAACACTCGAGACGGTGTAACCTGTATTCACATCATCGCGTTGTATCACAAGATGCATACAATCAACACTATAATGATCACTGATGGGAATCAGGATGTCGATACCATCTGTGCACGTAGACTTGATGGACGGAGGATCGACCGTCGAGCCAACAAGGTAGGAACGTTTCAGCGATTCCGCGCTTGCCCAGCACATCAACATTGCCAGGCCATCCATGAAGCGTCCCGGCGCAGAACATTCACAATAGCGCTTCGCCAGCATTTCTCTTTTTGTGGTCTTCGCCGTCCGACGGTGACATTCATCTGTGTTGAAAGATAGCATTTCAAGGACTGCAGCTATTTTCCTCCATACGCATGGGGTGAAAGAGCCATAAAAACACTCCATGATCCTGAGCGGCATTATCAGCAAGAACACGGGCCATCCATGGAATGCTAAATTTTATAACACCGTCCTATGATTATGCTCCGAAAATGCTTGGTACCAGGCAGACTTCCTCACAAAACAACAGAAGCCATCCGTAACAGAAGACCTTGGCTCGGTGGGGAAAACATGGCGCTCTCCCCAGGCCGGTCAGCTGTGTGAACGAGCACCCAGGCAACACCGTGACGCGACAGCGCCACGCGCTTCTGCCCGCCCGTCAGCAGGAACAGAGCAGGTTATGGTTATAACCCACCAAAAGGCCATACATGCACCTTTTCTAAGTGGACGGGGTACGGGCCACGCGTTATCGTGGGTACTCCAAATCACTGCGTGAACCCATCCCACAACGTCACATGTCGAATCCACTCTTATTTGCGAGTGCTCTGTCAGTATTGCCAAAACATCCATAAAAGCATAGAAAATTTCCTTCATGTGATAGGGAAGGCCTCCATCGAAAACTACCGCCGTGGACTGTAATGATTAACCACAGTTGATGCAATGCAGTGCTTACGTGCGGGCGTCCACGAGTCCAAAACACAGTGGAATCCAAAACACAACTCCGTTATCCATTATGTGCCGTAATAGCGTATCGGTCAGATGAGACGACAGAATGACGAATAGCATAGCGTAAGAAACGCAACTGAGCAATGCCACCTGTCGGCTCACACACGGCCACCACAGCCGAGATACAAGCACGACAAAACCCTAACGGCAATCTACGAATGTTCGACTTGGTGGCGAAACGTGCTTGTTGCTAGGTACTATATGGAAACTGCAGTTGGGTGTGCTAAGTTGTTAAAAATTTCGTTTTGCATCATGAAATTAGCAGTTGCGGTCAATCAAAACGCACGAGTGCCCAAAATTCGCCAGTTTGCAGTTCTAGTAGGCATATAACGCACTCAACCAGAGAGACACAACGCGCAAGCCAGCACAAAATTCACGTCATTGGCTGCTGCATCTCACAATGAAAAAAAAACTTAAAGAAACGTGCATCACAATGGAATGTCACTGTATGCTACTGTCAACCACTCTGCACATGAATTTCAGCAACACGGACAACGGCAGGCACAAGAGCCGAACGAATTTCCACGCCGTCCAGGCGTCCGGCGGCCGAGCGTCGCCGCCGCGGCCGGCCGTCGCCATGGCAACGCGCGCGGCGTCAGCGCAGCTCCTCGCGCAGCACCCACCAGCCGACGCCGTCCGGAGCGCGCTCGAACTCGCACACCTCGGTGAGCAGCGCACGGAACAGCGGCGCCTCTTCAGCCGGCAGCCGGCCGCCGAACTCGGCCAAGACCTGGCGCGTGTTCGCACGCCCGTTGGTCGCCGTCTGGAAGGCGACGAAGTTGCGCACGTCGGCCAGCAGGTCGGCATGCTCGCGCGCCACGTCCGCCGCCGGCGCGCCGCGCTCGCCGTCGGCGCGTTCGCGGATGCGGCCCAGCAGCTCGGACGAGGTGAGCGGCGCCGGCTCGGCGGCCGCCGCCGGCCCGGCGGCGCCCAGCGCGGCCGCGCCCGCGAACAGGTTCGTCGCCGGTGGCGGCGGCGGTGGCGCGCTGCGGCGCGCCGGGTCCGGCGTGAAAAGCGTCGGCAGCGACGGGGCCGTCTTTTTCGCCGGCGGCGGCGGCGGCTTCGGGTCGGGCTTGGCCGCCGCCAGCAGCGGGTTCTTCTTCTGGCCGAACCTTGGTCTGCGGGTAGGGGGGAGAGGTCTCCTTGTGCTGTTCAGGGCGCGTGTAAAACAGAGGAGCCACCACAAAACGGTAACACTCGACGACAGAGCCTTGGCAGATGAGTAGGCGTCTAAAAAACTTATGATATATCCGCACGCAAGTACAATGAAGATGTGCCAACTTTAACTTCCCAACACCGACTACATCGATCGACCACTGGTAACGCGCAAGGGGCGCCCTAGGACAGCCGGTTGGGAGACAGAAACAAGACGACACGGAAAACATCGTCCAGGAGAGCGCCACCGCGGCGCACCAGAGCGGCGCGCCGGCGGCACCTGCTGACCTGGCGCCCGGTATGCCGGCGCTGCCGCTCTGCCCAGTCCACGTGGGCACGCCGATCTCGGCCGCCCGCACCTGCCGCCGACTGGCCCGCAGCGCCGCCACCGCCTCCCGCGCCACCTGAACACGGCGCACAGCGGCAGTCAGAGCAACAGCGTATATCAGGAGTCACGACAGCGCCGCCACCGCCTCCCGCGCCACCTGAACACGGCGCACAGCGGCAGTCAGAGCAACGACGAATATCAGGAGTCACGACAGCGCCGCCACCGCCTCCCGCGCCACCTGAACACGGCGCACAGCGGCAGTGAGAGCAACAGCGTATATCAGGAGTCACGACAGCGCCGCCATCGCCTCCCGCGCCACCTGAACACGGCGCACAGCGGCAGTGAGAGCAACAGCGTATATCAGGAGTCACGACAGCGCAGCCATCGCCTCCCGCGCCACCTGAACACGGCGCACAGCGGCAGTGAGAGCAACAGCGTATATCAGGAGTCAGGACGGCGGCGTTCAGCAGAATCAAGCAAAATGCACGGATCAGAAGAATCTAGGAACCTACACAAATCACGAGCATCAGGAAACTGCAAGGATCAGGAGAACGAGGGAACTCGTAGATATAAGGGTATCAGGGCCATAGCACATATCAGTGCATCAGGGCAACAACATTTACCACACGTCAAGGAGCGAGCCTCCAACGCTCTCACACCGCCACTGCAGGAAGCACGCCGCTAAGATTACCACAAGAAATGATGTGGTGAGCTGTGCCAAACGGCGCCGACCTTAATTCCAAACTGCTCAACAGCACACCGGGACCCGTGGTCACATCCACGAAGCAAAAACCGCATACAACAAACTGCCGGCGCTTACCATGCATCATTACTACGCCGGGGGTTATGGAAGCTATCACCCACCGGCACGCGGCCGTCTTACACAACAAACAGAACAAAACGAGAGCTGGCATCGCTCGGCAGCAGCCGCGGGCAACGCCGGGCTCAGCAGCTCCACACCCCCGTCGAGCAGTTCTGCGCCGTCCGCGGCGCGATATTACCCGACCGGCCTCCGCCTCCAAGATGGCGCCGTCCGGGGTGCCGTGGCCTTCGATGACGTCATGCCGGACGGCCGAATGGATGCCCGACTTCTTGAACAGCCTGGTGAGCACGTAGTCGTCCTGGGCCGGTGGATGGGTGTTAGCCCGAGTGAATCTCGGAATCATTTCTGGTTTAAGTTGCAAATGGAACACTTCAGCGCCGGAACCTACAGGGTGTCAGAGTAGACGAGACAACAGCCCATGGGAAAACACGGCCAGATGCACTTTGCGTGAGAAAAAGAAGTGGAAAATGCGAAACACAGAGACAAGAGAAAGATGAGTGAAAGGATAACGCCGCTGCACCATCAAAAACAATAGCGTATAGCGAAAGCAAAAATTATCAATCCTCTTTTATAAATACATTCTCACCAAAGCTCTAAACGACCAGATGCTACAGGACCACTAGACACAAGAATGTCGTGAACTCTTAAAGTAAGGTCAGGTAAGGTACGGTACTGCCATTTACCGAAACACAAACCTAATGGGGAATGTCATCTGCACCATACGGGCCCCGGCACGCAAAGGTCTGCGACAGTTGTCGCAAAATCAGGACTAACGACACGGACCCAGATCAAACCAGTCCCTAACTTCCCGCCAAGGCGCGAGTCACCGGTGACGGGCCGCCGGGGCACTCTCTAGTTGCAGCTCAGCTGTGATCGGCTGGTGAATTCCTGTCGGGCGCAGCTCACCTGTGAGCGGTCGGTGAGTCCCTGCAAGGGGTCCGGCTCACCTGTGAGCGGTCGGTGAGTCCCTGCAAGGGGTCCGGCTCACCTGTGAGCGGTCGGTGAGCCCCTGCAAGGGGTCCGGCTCACCTGTGAGCGGTCGGTGAGTCCCTGCAAGGGGTCCGGCTCACCTGTGAGCGGTCGGCGGGCGCCTGCTCGGCCGTCTGCGGCGGCCGGTACACCTCACAGTCCACAAGACCCTCCACGTCACCGAGCGAGGACGCCTGAGCGCTCCGCCGCCGCCGCCGCCGGCTGCTGCCGTCCCGCCGCCGGCCGCTGCCGGTGCCGCTCGAGCCCTCGCGAGCCGACACCGTCCCTGAGCCGGCCGGACCGGACGTATCAGACAGATCGGGCGGACCGGACGGACCGGACGGACCGGCGGCGGGCTCCGGCCCCGCGCCGGCCGGGGCGGGGACGGGGGCGGGGGCGGCGTCTGTCGGCGCCGCCCCGCCATCGTCCCGGGCCTCCGCCGGCAGAGCCGAGTCAGCCGGACCGGCCTCCG
This sequence comes from Capitulum mitella, assembly GCA_030062745.1. Lineage (NCBI taxonomy): Eukaryota > Metazoa > Arthropoda > Thecostraca > Pollicipedomorpha > Pollicipedidae > Capitulum > Capitulum mitella. The sequence continues at coordinate 21,436,194 of CP099851.1, read as the reverse complement.
CCGGCAGAGCCGAGTCAGCCGGACCGGCCGCCGCCGGCAGAGCCGAGTCAGCCGGACCGGCCTCCGCCGGCAGAGCCGAGTCAGCCGGACCGGCCTCCGCCGGCAGAGCCGAGTCAGCCGGACCGGCCGCCGCCGGCAGAGCCGAGTCAGCCGGACCGGCCGCCGCCGGCAGAGCCGAGTCAGCCGGACCGGCCTCCGCCCGGCCGGCGGCCACCCCGTTCGTCTGGCCTGGCCGGGGGTCCCCGTTCTCTGCGCCGGCCGGCTCCGGCTTCGCGCCCTCCGCGCCCGTCTCCGCCGCTGCCGTTCGACCGGCCTTGAAGAGCCTCTTGTTCAGGCGGCGCGCCTTCTCCAGCAGGCGCTGTTTGCGCCTGAGCGCGCGGCGCTGCTCATGCGCCTGCAGCCGCCGCCGCGCCTCGCGCTCCCGCTGCCGGCGTCGCTCCAGCTCGGCCGCGCTCACCTGGCGACGACAGGCCTGCCATCTAGCGGCGCAGAGAACCGGCAGCCACGTTCCACTGGACGGCGACACAACAATGAATGGCAAGATCATACATCTGCCCCCTCGCCGTAACGACACTCACTACGCATGCCCATAACTAGTCTATACGGTATCGCTCAAATCGCTGTATTTAATCCCACAGCTCTGAAATCATAAATACTGGTCCCTAGTGCTCCAAAAGTTTTAACATCCGACCAAGCAGGACACCAAAGCGCAGAGGAAATAAGTACTTCCTTGGACCTTCTCAACAGATCCTTCGTGACCTCTCGCCGAACTCCACCGCGGACTCTGCGCACTCCTCAGCGGACTCCGCGGACTCCTCCGTGGACTCCCTGCGGACTCTGCGCACTCCTCTGCGGCCCGCCGTGCGGGAGGACGCACCTGGCTGCCGCTGAAGATCTCGGCCGTCTCGGTGCGGTTCCCGGCGCCCGCCCGGCCGCCGCCGCCGCCGCCGCCGCCGCCGCCCCCATCGCCGTCGTCGTACACGTCGTCGGTCAGTGTGAACAGGTCGTGCAGGTCGGCCGTCTTGAAGAACCTTCACAGGCGGAGAGCAGGAGGTTAAGAGGCCGGTGAAATGTCCAACGCAAAGACTGCGCTAGTGGGCAATAGCAGTCGGTGCAAGACACGACCAGCCGATGACACGAAATTCCCACGTTTTAACTGGCCTTGCGTCACCAAATGGAGAAGGCCAAAAGAAGGCTGCAGATTTTACAGGTTCTGTAGTATAAAGCTGATGTAATAGATCACGTGACCCAAGGTGTCGTCCGTGCTCTCTTCCCTACATGTCGGTTACCTCTGTTGTTTGGGGTCCTTCAGTACGCGGTTGGTAAGGAACTGTTTAAATATCTGACGGTGGTATATCTTCTCTTCTATGGTACCAGCGGTCAGAAGTCTGAAACAATGAAAAGCATCATTTACCTGACAATCGAGAAATCCTCTTCCAAGCAGCATCTGAAACCATGGCAACATCGATATCGTTAGCCGAAAACTTCTCATCACGATCAACTTTTGAAGGAACGCAATTCACGATCAAAGGCCATGGGAAAAGACAACGCAGTTAACCCAAAACGGTCACAAGGCAGCAGGCATAGAATACGAGGGGGTACCCAAAAGTAACCGGAATCGTCCTCGGCAGGACAATCCAGTTGTAGTTCGGTCTTCCACCGCTAGGAGCAACTCAATCCGACCCCCGGGCATCTGTTTGCAGCGCGGTGTCGCCGAGTGAAGAGGCACTGCCACGTGGTGCACCTGTATATTGAAGCCCTCTCGCCCATTCGTCGGTTTTTGCTATGGCTGAACTAAAGGAGCAACGTGCTTCTGTGAAATTTTGTTTTTTGCTGGGAAAAACTGCGGCTGAAACAGTCGCCATGCTTCAAACTGCATACAAGGACGCTGCCATGAGCAAGACGCAGGTTTATGAATGGTTTTCGCGCTTTAAAAGTGGTCAAATGTCACTTGAAGACCACCCTCGATCGGGGCGACCGTCAACCTCGCGAACGGACGAGAACATCGCAAGAATTCATGAACTCGTCATGGAAGACCGTCGCCGAACAATAGATGAACTTGTTCATCTGTCTGGTGTCTCCTGGAGCTCCTGCCAACGAATTTTGAGGGAAGAATTACAAATGAAACGAGTTGCGGCAAAATTTGTGCCCCGCTTGCTCACGGAAGATCAGAAGCAGTCACGAAATGAACGCGTGTCAGGAACTGAAAGAACAGTTGCAAGTTGATCCGTATATTTTTTCGAAGGTGATCACTGGTGATGAAAGCTGGTGCTATGGCTACGACCCTGAAACAAAACAGCAATCAAGTCAGTGGAAGCACTCAAGCTCACCACGCCCCAAAAAAGCGCGTCAAGTGAAGTCCAATGTCAAGACGATGCTGATTTGTTTTTTCGATGCAAAAGGCATTGTCCACATGGAATTTGTTCCTTCTGGTCAAACTGTCAATCAGACGTTTTACTTGGAAGTTTTGCGGCATGTGCGAGACGCGGTGAGACGGAAACGCCCCGACATGTGGCGAAGCGGAGATTGGTGGTTTCATCACGACAATGCGCCTGCGCACACTGCCTTGAGTGTCAGACAGTTTTTGACAAAAAATGGCATGACACCGCTGACCCACCCTCCCTATTCACCGGATTTGGCACCCTGTGACTTTTTCTTGTTCCCCAGAATGAAAAAAGACCTCAAGGGAAAACGTTTCGAAGACGTAGATGAGGTGAAGGAAAAAACGACGAAGGCGCTGCAAGGCATCACCTTGCAAGAGTTCCAGAACTGTTTTCAACAGTGGAAAACACGTCTGGATAGGTGCATTGCTTCTGATGGAGAGTACTTTGAGGGTGACAGGAGTGACGATATGTAGAGATCATTGAATAAACATATACGGCGAAATTCCGGTTTCTTTTGGGTACCCCCTCGTACAAGTTCAGACTACGATGAAGGCTGCACGAATGCACCCCAATCCGGTCCGCTTTGAATACGAGAAATCTGCTTGAATCCAGCAGTTGACACACAATGGCTAGTTGAGCCGCCTTTGACAGCAATCGCTTACTAACCCAATCGTCAACAATTCATACTCCGCGAGGACATTACTTTTTCAGGAAACGCAGTCCATTCGATATTCAAACTCTCGCCCCGCGTGACCTACTGCACATGACAGCACCCGCTGCGGCCCACCTGCAGACCGTGACGTGGCCATGCCTTGTGTGATTCGCCTGTAGCTGGTGACGTGACGGACCTCGTCTCGCGTGACTCACCTGTAGATGGCGACGTGACGGTGTCTTGTGGGACTCACCTGAGACGGCGACGTGACGGACCTGGCCTCGTGTGACGCTCCGCGCATGGCGTGACGGCGCCCCGCAAGACTCTCCCGAAGATGGCACCGTGACGATGCCCTGCACAACTCACCTGTAGACGGTGAGCAGATGTGGACATCACTTGCCTGTAGATGGTGACGTGACGGTCCTGGCCGATCCTCCAAGCCCGCTCGCGCGCCTGCTGGTCCGTGGACGGGTTCCAGTCGGGGTCGTAGATCACCACCCGGTTGGCGCCTGCGGGCAGAAAACCGACAGTTCATCTCGACGTCTGCGGTAAGTGACGGCACAAGGCACGCACAGCCACGGACGGTCATAATCAACCTGGTCGCGGCCAACGGCCACAAGTGGCGCACAGGGGGTCGGAGACGTGTGTCCGGCCCGGGGCCGCCCGGACGGGCCATATTTCGGGCCGCCGTGCCGCTGCGGTACACCGTCTGCCGGAGTAGTGGGTCGGGGAGCCACGTGACCGGTCTGTTCGGGATGCAGTCGTCCGGTGGCGACGAGGCAAGCAGACAGGCTACCGGCGGCGACTCTGGACTGTTCTGAGGTCTGCACTAACGCGTCCGCAAGCAAGGGAGTAAGCACTAACTCTACGGAGAATCGTCTGAACGCACATAAACTGAACCGCAAGGAATTGGGTAGACAGCATGGCTGCCGTTGAATCGCTGTCAGGCTCACTATCCCCACAAACAATTCAGTCAACAGTCGCCGGCTTGGTGACCACTTAGGTATCTCAAAGTTTGAACGTTTACACTTATATTCTTTCGTGTTCTTGACAAACTCTGAGATACCGCCGACAGAAACAATCACTGGTCCAACGCTCAAAACACGAGCCTGAACTACTACTTGAGCCGCCAGCCTGTAGCACTCCCCGGAGCTGGCGATTCTCACACCGCCCGTCACCAGGCTCGTAGCCAGAATTCTCCTGCGGTGTTGGGAGAATAAATGCAAATTTTGTCACACGCCGACCGCATTCCTGCGAAATCGCTCAAAACGTAGTGTACAGCGCTCGGCTCAGGAGGCGGCCCGTGACCCTCCTTGGCCGCGTCCCTGTCCGCAGCCCCAGTGGTCGCTGACACCAGGCTCTCTGTGGGACACCGCCAGGCTCTCTGTGGGACACCGCCCGGCTCTCTGTGGGACACCGCCCGGCTCTCTGTCGGACACCGCCCGGCTCTCCAGGCTCTCTGCGGGACACCGCCGGGCTCTCTGTAGGACACCGCCCGGCTCTCTGTGGGACACCGCCCGGCTCTCTGTGGGACACCGCCCGGCTCTCTGTGGGACACCGCCCGGCTCTCCAGGCTCTCTGCGGGACACCGCCCGGCTCTCTGTGGGACACCGCCCGGCTCTCTGTGGGACACCGCCCGGCTCTCTGTGGGACACCGCCCGCCTCTCTGTGGGACACCGCCGGGCTCTCGGCAGCACGCACCAGTCAGGTTGACGCCCAGGCCGCCAACGCGTGTCGTCAGCAGGAACACGAACAGCTCCGGCTCGGCGTTGAAGCGCCGGATCAGCTTCTGGCGTGAGCCCACCGTGGTGGTGCCGTCCATCTTGAGGTAGCTGTAGCCGCGTGCCACCAGGAAAGCCTCCAGCAGGGCCAACATCTGCGGACGGAGCGCCGGCCAGGCCCGGTAAAACTGATACACACTGACACATACAGCATATATAGATGACAGAACTGTTTAGCGCTGCCTCGCTCGCTACATTACCACGGAGCTGTGAGGAATTAGCATCCATTTCAAAATCACACTAACTCGTGGCTAAGTTCTCGACTTTCGCTATGACGCAACATGACATGAGAGCCTCCATCTCACCTGTCGACTCTGCGTGAAGAGCAGCACCTTGTGCTCCTGACGGCGCCACATCTTCAGCAGCGCCGCCAGCACCACCATCTTGCCGGAGCGGCGCCAGAAGCCGAGCTGGCCCGGCCTCTCGGCCTCCCCCTCCGACCCGCCCCCCTCGGCACCCCCCTCCTCTTCCCTGCACCCCTCCGGCACCCCCGACAGCAGGTCCGGGTGGTTGCAGATCTTCCGCAGCGCGATCAGGCCCACGAACACCTGCGAAAGATCGGTCCGCCGATGGCGACCTCCTGACATCCTGTACGAGTCAGGGCGATGAAGAAAACGTGTACAATGATCCACTACAACACAGGAACACGAACATGTCGTGACGTCTGCATAAGCTGCAGTCAGCTGAGGTGTGAGCGTTCCCAGCAAGGCGACACTGTTTTGTGGGCGAATGGAAACGGGGAGATCCGTGAATGAGAGACGAAACCGTTCCGTATGTGTGTCGATTCCCATACAAAAAACTTCTCATGACACAATGACCGTCCAGGGCAAGCCATTTGTTTCGTGGGATCAATAGCGTGGTGGGTCAGCTAATAGGTGAGCTTACCGCCATCCGCGCCATAACGAGCTATGCTCGTATTCAACGCGAATGCGATGGTGATTGTGCGTCACCATCGGGAAGCTCAGAGGATTCACGCTAGAGGCGGTGAAAGGAAAACATCAAAAGTCTCAACAACCATGCCCACAAGGACAATGACTACGTGCGACCATTCACCAATGAGATATCGTTCGGACACAGGGATAATCGGCAACAGCCACTGCCTCTATGGTACCAAGGCATGTGAGGTTTGGAACCATCTTTGGTTCCAAGCCTCCCAACACCAAACACCAGCCCAACACATCAACAAAACGACCAACAACGGCTGCTGACTACAGAGGGCCATGCAAAGTCTCACGCAGGTGAGCGAACGGTGCCGGCATACCCTGAGCCTGCCCTGCAGAATGCGCCGGAGGCTGTCAGAGCTGAGGTAGCTCTGGTACATCTCCCGCTGGGCGTCAGTAAGCCGGCAAAACAGCACCTGAACACCGCGTCAGAACATACCGTCAGCAGGCAAAACACCCCTGAACACGACCATCTAACTTACCGTCAGCCCGCAAAACAGCACCGTACCAGAAATCGGAACCGTCAGCCGGCAAAACGGCACCTGAACACCACATCAAATCACGCCGTCAGCTGACAAAATAGCGCCGAAATACAACATCAAATGAACAAAGTCATCAGCATCAGCACCGGAATGAAAAACAGCACCACATCAAGGCCGACCGACCCATCACCGACAAAACGGCATCTCAGCAGGACAGACCAACGCGCCGACACGCACGACAGCGCAAAACCACAAACCACCCGTCTCAAGCGACCAGACTATTCCGAAACAGACCCAACACATTCAACGGAGCAGTACACCGTCCAGACATCAGCACACCGTCTGTCCGCACAGCCCCCTCGGCCCCCCCTCCCCATCTGGCGGCACGGCGGCAGCCGACTCGCCTGCTCGTTCTTGGTGGGCAGCTGCAGCGCCTGCTGGACGTCCGCCTTCATCCTGCGCAGCAGGTAGGGCGCGATCGTGTCGCGTAGCACGCGCGCGCACCGGTACGCCGTCACCACCTGGCAAGACGGTCGGCGCAACGGGCTTCAGGGCACCGCGCAACCGGAGCCGAGCGCTGCCGGCCCCCGCGTCATTCACCGCCGGACACGCAGCTGCGCTTTCAGCCAGCTCCGGCTTAGAGTGTAGGTGACATTATATAAGGCCTGGCTATGCTGAGCCGCTGCATGTTTCAACCATCACCTTGTATCACATCGTCCCTGATGACAATGGCAAGTTGGTTCAGTCGTGAATGGCCCTAGGATGCCCTGACTGGCCCATGTTCGGATGGGCCAGTCAGGGCCTCATGCATGACCTCAAGCACAGCTGACAATGGCTACTGGAAGACAAAGTTACCGGGCTTTGCCCCGCAGATGCCAGCCGAAACCGTCGCGGAACCAGCTGTTCACACAGGGTGCACGACTGTGGACCAGAAACCGCCCACCGACGAGTTCCCAATCGCCCCAAGTCTGCATCACGTTCACATCAGTGGCAGCACGCGCCCCACCGTCACGCTCCACGCCGTGACGCGCGCGCCGTCCGTCACCGACCTGCGCGTCCGAAGCGTTGGTGTAGCCGCCCTGAGTAATGGGCACGGCGAACTGGGCCATGAAGACGGGCAGCGTGCCCAGCCTGCCGGGGAAGACGAAGTCGAAGAGGGACCAGAGCTCGCGCAGGTTGTTCTGCAGCGGCGAGCCGCTCAGGATCAGACGGTGCGGCGTGCGCATCTGAAACACAGCAGACCACCGGTCACAGATGGCCGAAACACAGACCAGGGCCGCATCTGAAACACAGCAGACCACCGGTCACAGATGGCTGAAACACAGACCAGGGCCGCATCTGAAACACAGCAGACCATGACACGGCTGAAACGCAGACCAAGGCCGCATCTAAAACACCGCAGACCACCAGATGGCTGGAACACAATCCAGGACCGTTCTGAAACACTGCAGACCACCGGTCACGGGAGGATGAACAAAGACCAGGGCCGCATCTGAAACACAGACCACCAGACAGCTGAAACACAGACCAGGGTCGCATCTGAAACACAGCAGACCACCAGACGGCTGGAACACAGACAGGGGTCGCATCTGAAACAACGCAGAAGACCGGTCAGAGACGGCTGGAACACACACTTGGGGAGACGAGACGGCCAAAACACAGAAGCAATCGAAATGAGTAGATGTATTTATCGGACTTTCGTTCTCGTCCAATGCGTTGCTAAGTACATTACGTTTCGGCCAATAAAGTCTCCAACCTGTCCATTCCGCAGCAAGAAGTGGCACGAAATGCCATTTCGATTGTTATCCTTAAATGGTGGAATGGTGGCTTCTCAATGGGCTGAGGCGGCTATTGAATCCCATGTTCTAATTCCAATTCCGGGAGTCAAAACATGCGCTTAATTCCAGACGAAACGGCGAACACGTGCAAATCCAAGGCGTCAGGCGGCCGGTACGGTATCCACAGCCCCGGAGCCCGTACGATACACGAACCTCAAGCCCTACGAGCAGCTGAAGCCTCTGAGGGTCAATCCATGAACGCCGACGCTCGTTTCTGAACGCCAGGAACACTCTGCCGCGCCAGTCGACGCGACGTTTCAACGGGAACATTCCAAGCTTCGATGCCGCTCATGTATTGTGCGTCGCGTAGGTGCCATACAAATAACATAGCCGCTACCTTACCAGTAAACGAGCCACGGCCAGACGAGGACAGTGTGTGGAAAGCATGGACAGCTACGCTGACGATGGCCGCTACACGAGCGTAAGATCCTTCGCCCGACACACGCGGAGACTCATCAAAGCCAACTAACGGCGTGCGGTGTATTCATCCGCGACCGCACATCGAGTTACTGACTTCCAGCGACAAAGGACGCGCTGTGCATACAATGACGAGCAACCTGAATAGCACAGGCGCTAGACAAACCACACGCCGAACAACAGATGAACGAGACACACTTCTGCCTGTCGGATGGTATTCATGGATAATGCCGCGCGTCATTCAGGAGTCCATAAAGGGGAAATGTAGCAACCAGTCTATTAGTGTAACGGACGTCACCACGAGTACCGTTACTATCATCCATCCATCATTGGTCTACCGAATTCCGGTTTGCGGATGGGAAAAGGGGAAACAAAACAGAGAAGCATCCTGCCATTAGTCCCCTGTGCAACTTCAGTACATACACACAACAAGTATTTGGGTTAACAGCAAAACTCTTCACGGGCGGAGAAATTTCGCAGACATACGTAGGTGGGGTTTTAAACGGTAACATCAGAACCACATGATGAACGCAACAGCTAATAAGCACAGTGGTCGAACAGTACAGTAAGGCATCGCGAAACAATACACGTAGCTTGCCGTACACGAGCATGGGAGCGCGAGGTTTCCGGACAAATGCAAAGTTTGGGCGTGAGCGATGAGCTACCCTAAAACTCGAGGCTGTTGTTCGACCAGCTGTGCTCATGATTCTGAGCCGCAGAGCTTTTCAAAGGCGACGGACCCCAAACAGTAAAAGTCGAGACGGCTGTTGCACCCTACATGATTACTTTTGTTCCGTAAACAATCTCGGGAAATTCATGGCAAATGTGACTAACTGTGTTCGTGCGGTTCGTGCGACAATGAGCATAAGTTCCGACGGGTAATGCGAATTTAGCTGAAGGCCGTTGTCATTTCTCCAGTCACCTGAACCACACTTGGGAGCCCACTAGCATCTGCAAGCTCTGCTGTTGCATTTTAACATGCAGCAATGAACATGAGCCATCAGTGTACGCATTGGACCAGCTGGCGAAGCTGCATTCTACGGCCGGTCAGCTGATGGTTCCTCCTTATGCAGTCAGTCAGCTGATGCTACTGCTGTAAGCAGTCGGTCAGCTGACGGTACTGCCTCATGCAGTCGGTCAGCTGATGGTACTGCCTTCTGCAGCTGGTCAGTTGATGTTACTGTCTTCCGCAGCCGTTCAGTATTCGATGCTGACGCTGGACGACGGCGGCGGCGGCGGCGGCGCCAGCGCGCCACGCACAGCTCCAGCGCCGTCGTCAGCACCGCCGCCAGCATGCCGACGCCGAGCAGCGCCAGCGCCGGCATCGTCTGGCGCAGCGTCATCGTGTTGAAGCTGGACTGGCGGGCACCGCAGCTGCCAGTGCCCGCCTGGCGCTGCTCGCGCTCCCACATCTGGCGCAGCAGGCCGGCCTCGGAGAGATGCGCCAGGCGCGCCGCGATCGCCGACCGGTACGGCAGGTGGCGCTGCGCCGTCATGTAGCCGGCCATCGGCTGGATGCGCACCGGCGACCACACCAGGCTGCAGTTGCGCCGCAGCACGTGGTCGACGTTGACGAACGCCGTGAACAAGGCCATCTTGTCCTCCGTCAGCAGCAGTTCTACGCCGCGATCCAGGCCGGCCGGCACCGGACTGAAATCCGGCCAGTTTAGTTCACGCACGCTCAGAAGGTTCGTCTTGTCCGCACTGTCCGGGTTGACCACCACGCGCCAGCCGGGCAGCGCCGCCAGCTGCGACACCGTCTCGAACGGCATCATGTAGCGCGTGCTTGCCAGCAGCGCGACGATCTTGCTCGTGTAGCTGGCGAACAGCACGACGCTTAAGATCCACAGCGAGCCGAGCAGCAGGCGCTGGCTGGAGGTGGCCGGCACGACGGCCGCGCCCTGTTGCACCAGCACGCCCAGCACGGTCCAGGCGGCGTCGGCCGGCTGCTCGGCGGCGGTCGGGGCGGAGGCGGCCGGGGCGGGTTCCTCGGCGGCCACCATCACCGCCCAGAGCAGCACGCTGCCACCCAGCAGCGCCGCCGTGGCCGCCCACAGGCCGGCCGAGAACGGCTCCGTGTAGGCGCGCCAGTTAATCGGCGGCGTCGGCCAGGCGCAGCGTCGGGTCGCGGATCATGAAGCCGTAGAAACTCCACTCGATGGCGCCCACGAAGTCGATGACATGTCGCCGCGGCTCCAGCATCACCAGCGAGACAAGCGCGAGCTCGGCGCGCCGCTGCTGCAGCAGGCCGACGATGCCGCCCCAGCTCCCGTTCGGCAGCTGCACGACGAACTTCCCGTCCGGCGGCTGCACGAGGCGCGGCGTGAAGTTCAGCTTCGCCGCCAGCACGTCCAGGATGGCCGGCAGGTAGCCGCCCAGCCGCGGCCGGCCGGTGCTGTTGTCCAGCACCACGTACGGCGGGTGATGCAGCAGGGCCACGCGCAGCGTGCGGCCCTGGAAGTCGCGCGGCCCGTCGTGCTGACGCGGCTCCAGCCGGAGGCCGCCGGCCGGCGTCCAGCGGCCGCGCCGCTCCACCAGCGGCCGGCCGCCGTCGTCCGGGAACGTCCAGGCCTCGAGCACGGTGGCGCCGCCGGCCGCCACCGCCACCCGCGCCTCGAACCAGTGCACGTTGGCCATGGCCAGCGGCGGCACCTCGCCCGGCCCGGCGACCAGCAGCAGCCGCGTGCCAGGCCGCATGGCCGCCGCCACCGTCGCCAGAGCGGCGGCCACGCCCGTCGGGCCGACCAGAGCCACCAGCTGACGCTCGGCCGCCGGCCGGACGTGGCACGACACTGAGACGAAGGCCGGTGAGACGGCCACAGCCCGCGCCAGCCGCGTGCACGACTCCCCGTCGGCCACCAGCAGCGACACGTGGCTGACGGCCAGCTCCAGCACGAACGACACCAGGATGGCGGCGGCCCACTCTCGCACCAGCTGGTCCGGGTCAAAGGTCAGGTGGGGCGGGTCAGGGGTCAAACGGGATGGCACAGACCCCGTAAAGGTCGCAGTTCGGGCCAGGGGGAAAGGGTTTAAGGTTGTTGGGAGAAGTTCGCTCGTGAAGGAGGCCAGATCGACAGCTGTGCTGGTGGAGTTTTGATAAACGTTGGTTTTGTCAGCCACTGACAATTCCGAGTCCGCCGAGTTGGAGGCCCTTTTGATCACCATCACGCTCATCAACAGAGTCCACCGGACCCACGCGGAGGAAATCCGGCACCATCTTTCACACGTTGTCATGTCGCAATCTATAGATCTTGCAGACGATCCTCGTGTACAATGTCGGACACGGTTCTCTCCCTTTCTTGATGCTTGGTCTAGCACCCCAAATCAGCCACGTGCGCCCCGTACCCTGTCCACACCCCGCGGCGTAACCGTCAGTTCAAAGGACGCGGTCTGGGACTGGTGTCAGAGGCCGTCCCACGTGGACGGACCCTGACACGTTGTGGCCACGTTGTGCCAGGTCAGTCGACCTTAGAGTCTCATCAGCCCGCTGTCCCGGGCAAGAGCGCCGAGCTTTAACCGCTGTCTGGCTTTGAAGCGTGTTGGATTTAATTTCCGGGTGGAATTATCTTTGAAAGCAAGGATGCAGCTGAGATGCGCTGGCCTCGAAAACAAAAGTGAGCATACCAAGCTTTCGAGCGTGGAGCTTTTCACCGTGTCTTTCGTCGTGTCATCATGTCTGATCATCGCGATCATTGCGATCATGTCTGTAAGGGTCATTGCGTCCACAACGCCATAATTAGCACGTAAAAACATTCGAAACTCAGCAAATGCGCTAGTTTCAATAAGTGGCCCGGTTAAAGCCGGCATCAGAACACTAAACCAGATATGACCCGAACGCAGATCTCAACCAGGTAACTGCTGGCAGTCCTATTATGTTACAGAAGGCCGCAGACTGCTCAAAGCCCACCTGATATTTTGAACAACCACAGGAAAAGGCCTCGAAGCAAACTGCCAAGCCCAAACATTATGCAATAAACATCCAGCCCTGTGGTTTGGTACCTACAGATTTTCCTAACATATATTTCTGTTGTTTTTAGAACATGCATGTGGTTCTAAAACAATACGAGTTCAAACCCTTCAAAAGTTCTTTCCTTCATCACTTGATTTCACAAATCTTGATTCAGAAAAAGGTTTTTCTGTTTAAATGACAAAAAAACAGTCAAAAGCGCAAAGTTGTGGAATATCACGATAAATGCATTAGAAACAATACATCCGAACACCAGACACGTCCGTTACTTCTTGCTATTTTTGTGAGCAGCTTTGCAGCATCTCACGTAAAAGGTCAACACATTGTCCTATTGGCGTTGCACATATAATACCGCGTTCAAGCGGACAAAAGTTATCGATTTCCCAAACGACACTCTATAGTGACATCAAGGACCCTTACTGCTTTAATGAGCTAGACCGATCTGCGACGTCGTTTTGGACGTTCGAAAAACAAAATTACCTGAGGTGGTAAAACAACAAAAGAACGCACGTAGAATGCACCCACCGACTGAAAATGAGGATAACAGGACCGCAATTAACAGGCGTAAAGAAAACAGAGTAATCATCGTCAACGCAACCCCTGCCTGTATCGTTGTTCGCGGTTCAAAAATGCTATTTCGGTCCCAAAATCTGAAGACTTTGTCGTCAGAAACTGCGAGAGACAAACCGTACCGCCATCTCACCGCGTGATCCGCCTCGACACCTGGCACAAACGTGACACACCGTCCCAGACCGCACCACTGACGCGCCGACCCCGACCCATACTCGCGACCGGTCCGCTCCGCCGCTGACGGCCTCCTCGGCCGTCCACCGACGCAGCCCGCCACCCACCTCCGGCCGGGGCCGTGTAACACAACTGGCGGCGCCCGAGGCTGGACCGGCACCGGCGCACCGCCGGACACGAGGTGCCGGCCGGTCGGACAGCGCCGGACACGGGGTGCCGGCCGGCCGGACAGCGCCGGACACGGGGCGCCCGCCGGTCGGACAGCGCCGGACACGGGCGCCGGCCGATCGGACAGCGCCGGACACGGGGTGCCCGCCGATCGGACAGCGCCGGACACGGGGTGCCCGCCGATCGGACAGCGCCGGACACGGGGTGCCCGCCGGCCGGACAGCGCCGGACACGGGCGCCGGCCGGTCGGACAGCGCCTGTCCGCACCGGACACCAACCTCATCGGCCGGACACCGGACACAGGGTGACCCTTTCGGAAGCGAGGAGCACAGGGGAGATAAAAAGAAAATCTACCCATAGCTGCTGAACTTCCCCTCACGTGACTGAGCTTAATACGTTGTCAGTTTTTGTGAATTGCGAAGCTTGGAAGAACCTTCTCCCATCAGACATCGGTTTACGTAGGGAAATGGCCGTCTTGAAACGAGTCCATTCATAAGCAATTCAAGCGATCATTCTGTTCCCAGCAAGCCATGAATGGCGAACTCATGACACTTCGGAGCCGCCTATTCCCATTCAGCGTACCGAATGAGGTACCTACCGTGAGCCACCAGCCACTCAACAGGCAACAAGGCAGCGTGCATCTAGCACTGCCAAACAACTACTGAGGTAAATGCACCGCATTAAACCTTCCGACGGCCGGCTGACGGCCTGCGGGGTCAGTGTGATGGCCGGTCCAATTCTAGATCAGTGGGACCGGCGGCGTTTGAACAGGTGCGGCAGAGGGCGGGGGGGGGGGGCACTGCGCCACGATCGAGCAGTGGCGGCCACAATGGCCCGGTTGTGTTGGGTAAACAGGTGGACTGCTCAGGGCAGACTGCCGGCCAGAGCTAACGACGCCTGTAGTTCTGAAGGCAGACGCCGGAGGAGACCGGGGCAAAGATAATGACCGCGGGAGGTGAACTTTAATGCCATTACGGGCGGGCAGTTGTCTCAACAAGTCCCCGATATTTTCCGCTCACAGTTTCCGAACGGTCTGTACACCGCGGAGTTCCGTGACTTTGCCTACTCTCTTTGAAAAAAGCGTAACTACACCCAAGACGAATTCACGAGTGAGTAACTCTGAATAACACGTTCTCTACGTCCTACCCGTCTCCGATTAAATGCCAAACAGCTGTATGTAGTCTGCAACACAGCTGCTCATTCCGCGCCTCCAGACATAGTTCCTGTATTTCATGACGCCACTAGCGGCCACAGCAGTCGGACAACCAACACTAACATACAATGTCTTTAGCTGAAAGCCGATGGTGATCCGGAGCCAAACAAAGGGCGCGACAGCCCACGCAAGTGACAACAGCGTATCCTTACGAGGGGACTAAAAATAAAGCAATTAACGCCAAACGCGATATTCTGAGGAGATATCGTGTCACACTGACCGGGAAAACTGCTACATCTTCATTCTGTCCATAGTGACAAGGTCGATGTAATTTCAGTCTAGTTTTGCTCACTCCCACATAAGCGCCGTCACCGACTGTTTCCATGCCGCGGGAACACTGAAAGAAACATCAGCTGTCTGGGCACGCGAAAAGTCGCACGAAAGTCTCCATGCGGAGGGCGGAAGGCGGGGCGCTAATTGCATCAGCAGAACGAATTCCCACGCACACCTTAACCGTACGGCGCCCTCCGCGTCACAGCTCCACCGTGACAATACGAGCCGCTTTACCCGGCTGCTAACCTCCACACGCTGACGTTCAAAGGCGACGCGACCAGGCAGCTTCAATGGGGCCAACCATGGCAGGAGGGCCTGGTCTAGCTCGTCACTGGGACGAATCCTAACCGGTTCCCGGACGCGTCAGATCCACCACCGTCCAGTTTCGTCCAACGTCAAAGACCCTAGACTTGGTCGGCAACGGACAAGTCAGCACCGGTGGCCGCACTCGTAACACAGTTAACCCGCGCACGACCGTTGGTCCGTCCCGAACATCGGCGACTGGGGGGAGGCAGTTGACTGCCCCCCCCCCTCTAACTCACGAACGGTTGGTCGCACGATAAAAATAAGCAAACCGTTGGAAAGCCTTGACGAGTAGAGCTCGAAACTGGTCTCATTTTTAGTTTTAGATAATATGTAAGCCAATTTATGCCCTATACATGTTTTCTCATAGCGGACTGCATGAGACCGAGAAATGGCCTGAATCTCAAGGGCTGTGACTAATAACGCATAAGTAAAGGCACCAGCGCACAAGTAAAGGTCCGCGGATGCCGATACACGTCTAATTTCCTCAGATTTGTTCAATATAGACGCCGAAACGTTGAGTTAAAGACACCGTAATTCTCCCGTCAGCCGTCAGTGTGCGCCGCTGCCGTATGCGGTACCAAATTGACGGGAACTAACTCTAGCGTTCCTTTATTTTCGCGAAAAAGACGATCTATGTAGATCTGATTGATCTTTGTGGTTCTTGTGATGGTTTCTCATGCTTAAATTTTGGAAAAATTGATTAGTTGCCAATCTACAAAGTTGGCAGAGCTTTATTCGCGAGAGCCTGTTTATTTCCAAAATATGCCACTTTTTGAAACTTTTTGAGGTTCCTGGTATTAATTACGTCTGTGCAAGCTAGTTCTGCATTTTCTACCCATTCTGAGTAATTCATCGTCGATTTTGACTGTGGTACATTTTGGCCCACTACAGTTATTCGTGACCTGACCTCAGGTCAATGGCTGGAAGTCACTGATACTTTGCCCAGTGACGGTAACTAGATGTCTGCTTCACTCCACACTAAAAATGTTATGGAATATTCCGTCAATTTCCGAAAAAAACGGCGATATGCCTTAAAAATGGGCTTGACCTTAGGTCAATGACCCGGAAAATTTCGAAAAATCTGAGATAGCAGATTTGTTGCATCTATCACTATCACTAATCCACGAAAGTATTACTGAGATATCTTGTTTTGCAAAAAAGTTAGAGAGCGCTAAACTTTTTTTGACAGGTCTGTTTGACCTGGCCTAGGTCAGGCACCTGACTTGACCTGAGGTCAAAATTTTGACACGAGACGTAAAATTGATGGCGCAAAAGGTACACAAGGTTTCGTAACTCTGTGTCTGTTGGTTCTCTCGTAATCCCAGAAACACCTCAGGGGGGACAGTCAACTGCCCCCCCCCCAATCGGGGACGGGTTAATACATGAGCCGGTACGGACGAGTTATTCAAGAAGAGAAGCTGTTTGTGGGTAGGACGTGAATAAACCCAAAGCTAAAAGGAGTCGATGGATGTGAAAAAAATTCTGCATAAACCGGAACGAAAAATAAGCAACAAGCTCAAAATTTCCGACCAAACATGCCCAGTTTGTCACAGAGCGCTACGGGACACCTTTGGCGTTTATAAAAACGCGCCGTGAGGAAAAAACAAAAAAACATTCTGGAGGCCTAACATCATGAAAGCCAAATTTATGTTTTTCATTCACATAAACAGGACCAAACTGACCGATAACCTACAGATGTGCCGCGGGGACACATTCCACCCACACCATTGCCCATGAAATTTGTGACCCATCCAATCGTGTGGCGAAGTTCCAGCACATCGTTGCGGACCCCATTCCGCACGTGACGAGTGTTCAGCCACTGCCCGCACCTAACTAGGCGTCAATTTACGGCCAGCAGCCGAACCGAGCCGAAAGACGGGCCCGCAAGCTCATCCTGACACGCCACTCCGCAGCCGTGGCGGTGGCGATGATCGATCCCGCCGGTCGCCCTGAGGCGACGGGACGACCAGGCCGGGAACTTGCCCACCGCGACAGCTGCCGCAGCCCGCCGCCGCCGCCGCCGCCGCCGCCGGCCGAGGACAGCCGCCGCTGGCGGCGGGCAGCCGGCCGGGCGGCGGGCAGCCGGCCGAGGACAGCCGCCGCTGGCGGCGGGCAGCCGGCCGGGGAGATCCGACGTTCGCCGGCGGCCGGATCGACCGCCGAGCGTCAGACCGGCCGCCCTGGCCGGCAGCCGTGCCCCGCTGTTTGACAGGGCAGGGGAAGCGCGCGCCGCCGCAGGGAGACCGTTCGGCGCCGGGTTCTGTGCCGCGATCGCGAGGTCCGAAATTCCAGACGCTGCCCGGCTGAGAGACGAAGGCCGAAGCGTGGCGGCCGGCGCGAGAGTCGGCGATGCGACCGACGAAGCTGGTGCGCGGAGTTAGAACGCCCAATTCCCAGCTGGCTAACACGACATGCACGGCTTAATAGCGCTTCGGAACGCGTGTGAAGAGGTGCGGCTTTCGTCCATTGTTCGTAGCTTAAGACTCCATTTATACGTTCATTTACCTCCAGTATTCAATACCTACACTACTGAAAAGACTCTTGTCGAGTGAAAAGCCCAAACTGACGAACAATACAAGGTCCACACCCCGGACTGGGAACTACATCCAATAGACAAAGCTACTGATGTCAAATTTTCCCATGTCGCAGTTTGTTTTCAATGCTGCGTCCTTCACGATTCTCTTTTTTACATCGCGTCTTTCAAGAACGCAAAAGATCCCAGTGTACCAGGACACAATGCATCCGCAGGAGTATCGCGTGGACTTAATTTCTCTGTCTCCTTCAAACGTCGTAGTTTTTCTCCCTCGCTGACCCTGTCCTGAACCGGTGCGAATATTCCCACAGGTGTCCCGTGCGATAACTTGAGCCTTCAGCTCGTCACGCGCTACAAAGCGCTCATCATTGTCTAATGCAGTGTTTCTGACAGAACATTATACTGAGTGACAACTGGTGCCTTCAGCTCGATGTGTTAAATAGTCCCACCGTTCCCCACCACGGTATCGCCAAATGCCACAGCCACTGAATACAAATCACGACGCTGGCAACCTGCTTATCCGAAACCACCCAGCGCGGGGAGACAGTCATTCCCGACTCCTGCTGGAACAATGACTGACAAAACCCAAAACGCCGAGAGGGGCACTGCAAACTGACAAACGAAAAACCTATCGGGAACCGCTCACCTGCTTCACGGCCAGGGTGACCTGAGCGTCCGGGTTGCGGATCTTGTGCCCCTCGTCCAGGATGACGTAGTGCCAGTCCTGCGCGGTCAGCAGGTCCTTGTGTGACGTCATGGCCGAGTATGACGTCATCAGAACGCCGCGGCAGCGACTTATTTGGCGCACCAGCGCCGCCTTGCTACCTGCAACGGGCGCAGTCCCGGTTCACACCGGCAGCTGGCTTCATCTATTGGCTATGGATAGTCATGGAAGAATAAGGTACTACCATCTAGGCCTCGTCTGAAGCCCATTTACATATAATCAAGGTCAAGAGCACAAGGTCCATACAAAACAATCTAATGGGCCCCACTGCTTAGTACACACTGCCTCATAATTCCAGCAGTAGAAAAATTATCAACCTTCCCCACCTCGCCGACTACTCTTCGGTACCTCCCGATTCAAACGCCCGGAGCAGACACTGTTCAATTCAGTTGAGATGGCCGCCGTTCGGTACCTGCGTACGAGCCCGACTCTTCAGTTCAGACGGCCGCCGTTCGGTACCTGCGTACGAGCCCGACTCGTGCAGCACGGCCACCCGGAGCGGGGGCCACCACTTGTGGAACTCCTCCACCCACTGGTGCAGCACGGTTGCCGGCGCCATCACCAGCACGGGGCCCAAGCCGCGCTCGCCACCCCATCTGCCGGCGCCACGGCAAAACGACAGTTCACAACTTCACCGACCACGAAAGGCAAATGGGAGCAAAATGGGAGTGAAACAAGGCAAAGGGGTTGATGGAAAGAAGTGGTGGGATAACAAACTGTTCCTTACAACGGTATACGGGAATATGCAATTAAAATGCTGCTATATTGCCCAAAAAATATCTGACGGTCCCAAAATCATCTATCGAACAACAAAACGTGAAATGAAGCCTGGAACACAGTAACCTGAACCACTTGCCTGACCACTGACCTGGCCTGCCGATATACGACCTGACCAAACCATCCTGCTCCGGCTGACCTGACCTGCCCGACTGACCTGACGCTGCTACGGCTAAGGCCCGCCAGGAAGGCGATCACCTGGATGGTCTTGCCCAGGCCCATCTCGTCGCCAAGGATGCCGCCGCAGCGCTGCTGGTGCAGCTCCCACAGCCAGCGGACGCACACCTGCTGGTACCTGCCGCGCGAGACAGGGTGAGGACCGTGACGTCACCGGCGTGACCGTGTGCCGTGACCGTCACACGTCGGGGCACGGTATGACAGCGACCATGGGTGACCGTCACACGTCGGGGCACGGTATGACAGCGACCATGGGTGGAAGGCCACTGAGTGGTTGGTTAACTGATCGATCATTAGGGTGTAAAGGAACGCCGACTTCTTGGTCATGCGGCTCCCATGCTGGAGGCATATGACCCAAGTGGAAGGCGAGACACTCTGACGAACCATCGCTAAGCAACGGGTGGATACGATGGTAATCAGAAAACGAGTCACAAGGCCAAAACTGCTCAAATAACGGTCTGGACAAGCAGAAAGCTATCAACCAAAAGATGAGACAGACAAACCGTCCAGGTAGACGTTCCACGCAGCTAATATGACAGAGCGAGATATAACACCAGGAGCAAGCGACACTCGATGGGGACGGTTAACCCCCATCCGAAATTCAATATACGATACGGTCCCTCTGACTCCCAAACAAGAAAAAATCGCCCGCGAATACGCACGCCCGGCTGCGATGCAATTCCAGCAGCCGCCGCACGTGCGGCCGTACAAGCCTGAGTCACGCCCGCTGCTGCATAGCGTAAGAGCCTGAGTCACCAGAGCCCGGCGCCTTCTAGTACAGAGCCTGAGTCACCAGAGCCCGGCGCCTGTCTGCATAGCGGCCGTACAGAGCCTGAGTCACCAGAGCCCGGCGCCTGTCTGCATAGCGGCCGTACAGAGCCTGAGTCACCAGAGCCCGGCGCCTGTCTGCATAGCGGCCGTACAGAGCCTGAGTCACCAGAGCCCGGCGCCTGTCTGCATAGCGGCCGTACAGAGCCTGAGTCACCAGAGCCCGCCCTGTCTTGCGGCCGCGCTGCATAGCGGCCGTACAGAGCCTGAGTCACCAGAGCCCGGCGCCTGTCTGCATAGCGGCCGTACAGAGCCTGAGTCACCAGAGCCCGGCGCCTGTCTGCATATACATTCAAGCGGCCGTCAGCCTGAGTCACCAGAGCCCGGCGCCTGTTTGCATAGCGGCCGTACAGAGCCTGAGTCACCGCCCTTGCACTTCAGCGGCCGTACAGAGCCTGAGTCACCAGAGCCCGGCGCCTGTCTGCATAGCGGCCGTACAGAGCCTGAGTCACCAGAGCCCGGCGCCTGTCTGCATAGCGGCCGTACAGAGCCTGAGTCACCAGAGCCCGGCGCCTGTCTGGCCCCCTGACACGCGGCCGCGCCCAGAGCCCGAACCCGGCCGCCGGGCGCCGGAAGCCGCTCACTTGAACAGCCGGTCCCACAGCTGAGCCGGACACGCGAACCCGCCGTCGAACTCGATGCATCTTTTCTCCTCGTCGTCGTCGACGATGCCCTGCTCGATGCGGAGCAGGCGCTGCTCGCGCCGCTCGGCGCGCCACGCGCGGATCCGCGCCGCGTACGCGTCCGCGTCGCCATCGTCACGGCCGCGGCGCCTTTTGGCGACTGGAACAGAATGCAGCGGGACTTGAGATTCGCCATCGCCAGCAGTTGTCGGAACCAACGTAGTCATTGTGGGCTAAGTTATCGAGAACAATAATCAAATCTATCGCGGCCCAGAGATTCACACGAATAATCCCTGCTCTTCCCTCCAGCTATTTTAATGTCTGATTTCGTGCTCAGTAGAACATTAAAGGCAATGGGCCTATGACGATGGTACTATTGTAATGACGTCTTAGGGTTCCTTTCCAAAATGCCGTTATCAAAACGTAGTAAAAGCACTTGCCGTCTTTCCCTGAAGCACTGGAGCCAGCACGCGACAGTTTCCGCTTCGTGGGCCACGCGCCCAAAGCGGCCCGAGCCAGAGAACCCGAAGCGCCTTCTGATTGGTCGAGCGGCTCGTCCGAGGGGAGGTAGGCGTCGTCCGATTCGTCGACGGACTCGTCTGACGGCACGAACTCCTCGTCCGATTGGTCGAGCGCCCGGCCCGGCTCGGGCGCTGACTGGCCGGCAGCCTTCCCCGGCCGTGAGCCGGCCTCGTCAGGCAGCGACCCCGGGACCGCCCGGGGCGGTCTCCCGACGGTGGAGTCTGCCCTCCCGGCCTCTCCGACGGCGCCACTGCCAACGTCCCGGCGTCACGGTACCACGTGGTAAGTGCAATCATCTTCAACGAGACGGAAAAAACAGCGAGTTCTTGCAAACTGCAAATACGCGACATGAACAACCCAGCAGCCAACAGACTGCTGGTCTGTATATCCTGGCTAGTGGATGGTGTATAGCACTGAGCCATTAACCTGCATCGGCCTGTCGACTGAAGCGTGAAATGACACCATATGATCCTGACACCTATCGTCGGAACACATCACGATCAGATGCCAGGCATACACCTTCTCGGAACCATTGTGATGTGGCGCAAGGACGCCAACGCCACACCAAAAGGTAACAACAAAAAAGAAACGAGAAATGACGGTTAATGAAAGTTCCACCCACATTACCTACGTACCTGGGGCTGGCTGTTGCGAGGCTAGAAAGGTCAGTGCCAAATGGTGTAACCTGGCCGAGCCTGACCTTCGCCTCCAGTTCTGACTCCTCCCCTCCGAGCAGCTCGGCCGCTGATTGGCCGCTGCTGGCCGGTTCCTGCAGCATGCCAGCCAGTAACAAAAGTGCAAACCCAGGAATCAGATGATCCGTGCGCACAAGGGCCTCAGTGTACCGTGATTAGTATTGCGCATACAAAAATGCAGAGTAGATGCTAAAATCGCTATCATTCAAACAAATAAATCCAAATATATGTGGGAACCTCATGGGCAATGCAAACAATACCAATATGACAAGCACATAAGCCAACTAAACAGAACATTGGAAACAATGTACAAAAAGAAACTTAAAACGTACAAGCATCGCAGCACCGATCCCACAACGAACTCAACCCTTCCCATTCCTGCAGCTAAGCCCCGCCACCGGCCGACGACCAATCACCGACCGCGACACAGCCACCAGGCCAATCAGCGGCGCCATACCTGGGCGGAGGCGGGGTCCAGCGCGGCCCGTAGCTGGTCCAACTCCTCCCTGACCTCGCGCAGCTGGGTCTGGACGCGGCGCTGGCTCATCAGCTGGCGGTAGGTGCGCGGCTCGGCCGCTGCCGCCTCCTGCAGCCGTGCCTCCTTCTCACGCAGCCGGCTGCCGGGCGATGGGCGGGTCAGTGGGGCAGTGGCTCGATGCATGGGCCATGGGCCAAGGGAAGTCACAGTGAGAGATGCAGCAGAATGCCTTTTAGCAGGCAACAGTCTGCTGGTGATTCACTAGAGATAAAAATAGCATAATGAACACAAACATGTCACTGAATGTACCTGAAAATCCTTATTTCCAGCCCTGGTGAAGGAAACTGTTTTTCCATGGACAGCAAGAAATCCACTGGTGTCAGGTCCTTCACCTGGCCACAAACTGACCTGATTCTGTGTCGAAGCTTTCTGGCTCTCTGGTCCGCCTGCTGCTGCTGCTGATGAGCCTCCATCTGGTCAACTGCAGCATCCACCTGTTGCCTGATGCCAGCCTCCAGGGTGTGCTGGTCATACAGCCGCAGGCCCAGTCCACCAAGCTCGTCACCCACCTGATGTAGGGGAGACCCGGGAGGTATGGGCCGCCGGGAGGTACGGGCCAGCGCCGTCTAGAAGAAGTTTGGTGGTTTTTTCGAATTTGACCGCGTAAACTGGTAGCAGCCATTTTGTTATACAACCCACGTGATTTCCAGAATCTTCCTCAGTCTCCTTAGGCAGTGAGCGGTGATAGTGCGTTTTTGCCCTATTCGAGTAAAATCCGGTGGAGACAGAAAATTCGTGATTTATGTGAATCAGGTTAGTTTTATTATGCCACACCGTCGCGAACATAAAGTTTAAAACGTGCAGATTAAAACTGGGTAAAAATTTTAAAGTTTTCTTGCGAGATTATGACCTGAGAAGCTGCGCATGTTTTGGTGTCCTAACCGGGAGGTTCGGGCCACCCACCGGGCCGGCCCATACCTCCCGGTTCAACTCTGTCATGGGACAAAACGTATCACATGAAGACCTAAACACGATTCAGTTTGATTGAATTCCTCATTTATTTAACTTCACAGGGAGCGCCAGCGTCATGCCACAGACATGGCAGCGAACGACGACGAGGGGGGCGTTTTCGGAGGCGGATCTCCGGACGGCGATCGAGCGCATCCGGAGCAAGGAGATAAGCATTCGGGAGGCCTCCCGAACGTATAACATCGGACGGCAGACCCTCGACCGGTACCTCCAGGCCACACCGGAGGGAGAAAAAGCCAAGAAGACGTCGAAGACCTTCTCTAACACGGTCTTTAGCCAAGACGAGGAAAAGAGCCTGTTCGACTACGCGGAAAAGAGTGCGGCCATGAACTTCGGCCTCACCAGAAAGGCCTTGGCCGAGCTCGCCTACGACTACGCTAAGAAGCTGGGGAAAAAGCTTCCCAGCGGCTGGGAGGCTAACAAGGCTGCTGGCGAGGAGTGGTGCTTCGCTTTCCGGAGAAGGAACGGGCTCTCCCTCCGGACTCCGGAAAACACGAGCATCGCTCGGTCTCAAGCCTTCAATCCAACCAACGTCCAGCGCTTCCACGAGGTCCTCTCGGCTGCGCTCCTCAAGCACGATTTCGGCCCTTGCTCAGTCTGGAACCTCGACGAGACTGGAATCACGACCGTCACGAAAGCGCCCAAGCTGCTAAGCCCGACCGGAACCCGTCAGGTAGGAGCCGTTGCGAGCGCTGAGCGGGGAGTTCTCATCACCGTGTGCGCTTGCGTCAGCGCTGCGGGCCGAGCGCTTCCCCCCGTGCTGCTGTATCCGCGAAAACGAGTGCAGCCTCAATGGGCGACCGACGCTCCACCGGGATCACTCATCCTCGCGAACGACTCGGGCTGGATGGACAAAGAGACGTTCCCCAAGGCGCTGCTGCACTTCATCAGCCACATGGGCGCCTCGGAGCAGCGGCCGCAGCTCCTCGTATTCGACAACCACTGCTCCCATGTCACCCTCCAGGTCATCAGCATCGCCCGGGAGCACGGGGTGGTGATTATGACACTGCCGGCGCACTGCAGCCACCGAATGCAACCCCTTGATGTGTCGATGATGGCGTCATTCAAGACCTTCTACTCGGAGGAAATAAACGCATGGCACCACCGCAACCCAGGCCGGACGATTTCGATCCACGAGCTCGCCGCCCCGGTCAACAAGGCCTTCGCCCGCGCCTTCTCCATGATGAACATCATAGCGGGATTCGCGAAGTCCAGCGTCTGGCCTCCGAACCCGACGGGCTTTACCGACGCGGACTTCCTGGCTGCTCTCCCCTCCCCTGCCCCTGCTCCCACGGGGGAGACCTCGGAGACGGAGGGGACGGCCCCGTCGTCGCCCGAGCCGGGATCGTCGACTTCGATGGCGGTTACGCCGCAAGAGATCCGCCCGTTCCCCGTCGCTCCCACCCGGATGCGAGGGAGCGGAAGAGGGCGCGGCAAACGCTTCCCCGTTATCCTGACGTCCACCCCGGAAAAGAACAAGCTCGAGCAAGCCGCCGCCGCCAGGGCTCGCCCGAAGGCCAAGAAGATTCAACTGGACGAAGAGGAGGAGGAAGAGGAGCAGGAAGCGGAGAGGAACGACAGCGATGCCGATGTCGACCCTGTCGAGATGGAGGAGGAGAGGATCGGGCTCCTCAACGACCCGATGGTCGCCGAGTTCTCCCCCGCGCAGATAAAAAAGGGCGACTTCCTCCTCGTGGCCGTCAGGGGAGCCGGGCGACGGGGCACGGTCACCTACCGCTACGTCGTTCAGGCCCTTGAGGCCTTCGATGAGGATGACCCGGACTGGATCCGGGTTCACGGGTACCGAGCTCTGAACTCGGCGAGGACCCGATTCGAACAGAAGCCGAACGATATCTTCGCCGTGGAGCTGGACGACATCATCGGTGGACTCCAGGTCCCCCAGATCTCCTCCGGACGCGGCCTGGCCTATCTCTTCCCGGGCACCGTGGACGTCAAGGAGCTTTGAAACGGAAGTTAGTGTATTTTCGGTCTTCTATGTCGCGAAACGAATGTTTTCATTTTCTTGAGTTAAAAAACTGTCATGTGGTCACGGGTTGATGATCCTCGATCAATCGAAACTGATATTTTCATTTGATAGTCTGTTCGATAAGTCTTTTTTGTCGTGCCCGGTCGAATATTGAATCTCAATTTTCCATTTGAATAAAAAAAACATTCTTTGTTTTATTTCGTGGAACGTGATTGATTTTATCTAAATAAATCCGTGGCCAAGTGACCTCCATGAAGTGGGTCGTTGACCGCTTACGCGGTACCTGGGTTCTTAGAGAGCTCAAGGTAGACCCCATCTATGAGCATTGTGCTGAATACCGAGAATAGAATATGAAAAAAACACCCGACCTCGGCCATGGCCCATACCTCCCGGGATATTTTGATGAATCAAAAAAACGTATGGTTTCTTAAAAGTTATCTCGAAACACAATAGTTGATCCCAGATGCCTGATATGAGGCACACTTTACATGCCAAAGGCCATTAAACATGCCAGGAGTGAAAAACCAGGTCTAGCCACTGCCCACATTGAGAAAATCGCCATTTTACAAAACCGGCCCATACCTCCCAGGTCTCCCCTAAACAGTGTTAGATGTAGGCTGGCTACATCTGTGGTCCCAGATGAAGGGCAAACCAGGTTGCAACATTACAAAGGTTGGGTCAAGGTGGCAAAAAGTGTTCATTAAAAATGTTGCATGAAACAAATGATAAAATGCCATAAGGGTTACATAACAGGTTATGGTTAACAGCTGACAAAACCAGGGACATTGAATTGCATCACAGCCACAGCACCATATCATCGTAATGAAGTAAAAGGCCAAATCATTGAACAGAGTACAGTCAGATTTTGAAAAATCAGATATATCTGGCATCACATTTTGTATTTAAGAATTTGTTTTTAGTTAAGGCATACAAACATTCTACAAACTCAAAATTTGCCACCATGTACAACAGCAACTGTCCTACCTCCCTTTCCATGGTGGATGCCTGGATCTGGGTGCTGTCAATGATGATCTTTTTCTGCATATCTACCCCATCATCATCAGAAATATCTGGCCCCTTTTCTGACATAGTGCAGGACTCAAATGTCCACTTGGCTCTGGAATCAAAGCAATGCTGTCAAACCAGGCACTGGATTAGTACTACAGTTACGACACAGGTGTGGGCTACAGAGACATCTAGTCATTTTCATTCCACAGAAATAATGCATAATATTTTTCTCAAAGCCATAAAACATTACAGGATTATGCTTCTTTGGGTGGAGTTACATAATTAACTAACATACCTAACGGAACATTTTTGAGTCTGACTCCAGTTCGGCACACCAATACTACCCACACATCAGTTGGCATTTATTGTGATGCCCAGGAAGTAACCATGAATTCCCAGTGCAAACCAGAACACTTGAGCGAGAGCTTCCACTGCTGCCGAGCATTTCTGATGCAAGCGGTGGGCTCTGTCGCTCCGATTTCAGAGCGTCACAAACCGCACTACGCCCACGTACACGGGAACTGAATCCTGAATGCGTAGTCCTTCCAATCTGACCAAGAAGCCGTCACAACAGAGCCGGCACGGTGGTACCCCAGCCGTGGTGCAATTGCACAGCAGATCGAAATCCCCTTGACGTGAGATTGCGTTACGTTTGGTAGGATTCTTTGGGGTCGATTATGGCGCATTATAGACAAAACTTTCACCACCCCAGAAATATGGCAGTGCTAAATAATAATTACCTATGAAAAGTGATGTAGGTTGGCTGTTTTTTCAAAGCCTGAGGTCAAATTTAAGAGTAAGTACCGGAAATATGCATAGAATCTTTAAAAAATGTCATATCTAAGCACGTTTTAATTGAATCTCACGAAAGCATATGGGGATCAAAACCTGTGCTACGACAACTGTTTAGCAAGGGCTCCGATCGCTAACACGACGTTAACAAACCATTGGGATCGAATGTAAAAAACACACCCATATTTCAACGTTTCCCAAACATCCAGGGCTTTCTGGTGGTGTGAAGACTCGATTCCCTGGCATCACTAGCTCTCGCCTCAGAAGCTGATGAAGTCAAAACGACCTAGTCCTGCTGACCGTCGCGACTTCCGTCAACACATTTGATAGAGAACTACCGTTGCGTTCGGATGCACCAAAGGGTACTCCCCAATCCCCATGACACAAAACGTAAGAGTGGACAATTCTACATGACAACAGTAACGAAAAGCATTGATGAATGACCGAACTGTCCCGAAAAACGCTGCCTCTGCCGCAGCCGGTTAGATTATAAAGCGGTCAACAATTCAGCGCGCTCCCACTGCATACAGACATTTATCCTGCCTGACATGTCAACAGGGGTGCGTTACCTGATGCCCATACGCTGTTCCCACCATAAAGAGACTACTAAATAAACAGTGCACATGATCTACGAAGTGAGCAGTGCCTTCGAGCGCGAAGCACAAGGACATAAAGGAACAGGTGTGCCCGCAGGTGCAGGCTAAAATTCAGTGACTGAGTTCATCAGCATGGCATATGACATAGCGTCAAACACTGCGCTACACATAGGTATTGGGATGTTCAGAAAATTTCGCATGCCATGGTCGTCAGTTAACTGCTGTCGCACGGGGTTTCGCAGGACTTCCGAAGCATATTCATTCGACATTGCTCGGATCTTTACGTGAGACATTCAGCCTCCCTCTCTGCGGCTCGCCCCGGCGGCCCCGTTCCGATCGGCGGGCACGGTGGCGCGGGAGGGTAGCGGACGGAACGGTCGGATCACCTCGGCGACCGCCGCCGCGCGGCGAAGAACGCAACAAGCAGGCACGACGGGCCCGGCCACACCAAAAAACACTGCGTCGCTGGCCGCCGGGCGGGTACCGCTGGCCCCAGTCGATGGAAGGCAGTGAAATATCCCGAGTCCCAGTTAAACTATGGGTCATGGCGAACATTGGTGCGATGTTTTGAACCGGCGACGCCAATCTTATCGGCTCCAGACGACGGAAAAAGGACAAAACCCCGTCTCGGGATGCGGCAGCCCATCCATCTCAATCCACCATGCTGTCACCATTCCTTCGAGCTGCCTGTCGACGAAAGACAGAACAATCAAAGGGTTCCATTGCCCATGAGTAAATGCGCAGAAATGGCGAAAGACATGCTGCAGAAAAATAAAACATTGTGTGAGAGACGGGATGAAATAAAGGAATGTCTTCTTTTCTTCTTCAGCACAAATGATTAAGCTCATTAACTTACTTGAATATCAACCGGGGGTCGGCTCAACTGAAAACACTCTCTGTCAGTTCTTCAAGTGCGACCACTTCCGTGTGCACCTCTGCCGTGACCACGTCAGGATGCTGGCGATGCAGGGTGCGGCCGGTTGACGCGCCGAAGGTACGCCATATTGTGCGATGTACCATGAGTGGCTTACGTACACAGAATGAAACGCTTGACTCCCAAGGTCCCGTCGGGTTGATTTTTCGTCTGGCGAACACGATGCGCGGTCTCCACCTTGCGGACAGGCCTGCCATTCAGCTGACCAGCCGTCCGGACAACACGGACGGGCTGGATGGAGCGACGGGCATATCGAGCATTGCCGCGTGCGGTCCCGACGTTTACACAAACACCGGCTTCGGCAGCGTCAGTTTTTCGCGATGTGGGATCAGTCGGTGCTCTTTCGCTGAACGTGCAGGGAAAACTGCGGGTACCTGTCTGTGTGTGGCGGGTCGCGGGTAAAATGTCTCACTCCGTGTTCGTGTGTCCGTGTCCGCCGCCGCCGGCGTCTGCCCTCAGCAGTCCAGTCGTCATTAGTGCCGGCGGGGCGTCTGCCGTGGCCAGTCCGCCCGTTTACCCGACACAGCCGGGCCCGTGCCGCCGTCTACTGCTCGGTCGTGACGCAGCATCTCCCCCCCCTCAGTCGCCGCACCTGTTCAAACGCCGGCCAGTCCCACTGACCCGGAACGGGACTAACCATCGAGTCGGCACTGTCGGCCACAGACGTACGGGCCGGCCGAGGGTGACTGTCGAGCAGAACTGCGCCAGTGCTGACCAACCCCCGAGCAATCTTGAGCTGAGTCGTCAGCCGTGAAACATCACGGCGCTCTTCGATGAGAAAGCAGGCGGAGACGAATAAGAAAGCTCCTGAGTGAAACCGTTTGGAACTGGTTGTTTATAAGACATGAATATATGTATGTGGCGTAAGATTCATGTATTGTGCGCCCAAAAAACATGATCAGTGCCCTTCAATAGATTAATACATCATGGTCAATGGCCCGCAGCAATTACATACACAAAAAAAACGGAAAGCGTTGTTTTAAGTCGCCATCGACAGATTGTCGGCCGATATTGCGCGAGAGACAGCGCCATCTGCCTAGCACTGCAGCCGAGGCCTTGTGACCTCAGCTGCACTGAAACATATGCCCATGGCTATGGCGTCGTCGCCTGCCGCGGGCTGTCTGCTGGCGGGCAGAACTTCTGACGTACGTGCATGCTCAGCGCTGGTCCTCGGTCCAACGTACCTGGCTACGCGAGAGGCACGGGGTACGGGGCAGCATGGGCTTAGGAACAGGGGGCATTCCTGCCCTGGGGAAATTTAACATTAGCCCTATGGACAAAAACGTCTGTGGTCCCCTACTTTTCTGAACGCTCCTACGCCACTGCCGGGCAGAACTTTTTTTTACGCGGGTCCGCACATAACGCCAGATCTGGGGCTGGGCGCCCGGCCAGTCATTGGCCCTGGGTCGCGTGACGTCAGCTCCATCGGCCTGGCTTATTGATTGAATGAATGAATAAAAACAAAACAAAACTCCCCGTTAAGGAAGCTGAGGAACCGAGGTCGGACTTTGAATGGAGCGGAGCGGAATGAGCTACCCATGCGATTAAACCGATGCGGAAAACCGATGGAGACCAATGTAAACCAAAATTGGGACTTTAGCAATTTGTCGGCAATTAGTTGGCATTAGCAGCCGCCACGATCTGATGGATAAGGAGCCGGGCAACAGATCCGGTGCGTGGCAGACACTGGGTTCGAGTCCCCGAAGGCGGTGCATGTGTTTAGCCCGAGACCGAAAGGGTCAGCCGGTCTCGGGGCGATCGTGTCGTGGAATATTTCGCCACAGCAAAGATCTGTAGTGAGCGGATTAGTTGTGAGCTGGAATAATAGATGGCGTTGCTCCGTTGCTAACTTTACGATTTTACCTTTTTCAATTCGATCGACATTTTGCCTTTCTTGTACCCACGTTTATGAAAGCTGCGACAAAATGTCCGGTAAGTAATGGATAGAAGCTGTCTTCAACTGGGTGTGACCTTTAATTTTTGTAACGTTTCACTGCTCTTACATTTCGGCGGGTTTTGGGACTTTACTAAGAAACGGGAACAATGTATGTGTGTCTGTTGGTCCATTATGCGTGATTCCAACGCACATTTCATTAAAAAGTCCAAGCGTGTGTGACTGCTAGCGTTCTACACTGCCGAGGAATCCCTTGACCGGAATCTGTCGCACTGTTGCTCAAAATGGGTGGCTTCTCACTGAGGTATTAGTTTACGGTGCGTGTCCGATTGGAACAGCAACTGTCGCGAAGGTTGTTGGTAAAGGTATAGCAAGTTACTCTTCTGCTACAGATTCACCAGCGCCATCTGGACCGACACCTAGAGCAAATTTCTTCCGTAGCATTTAAGTAGCGGGGTCAGGGTCCAGCAACAAGTTCGGTTTAGCATGGGCTCTGATCGCAAACCACTGCGGTACGTTAGGGCAAAAGGTATGTAAAATGTGCGCTATACCCGGCTTCCTGGCTCGAATGAGTTTCAAAGGAATGTTTTATTACCATTCAGTACCATTTAGCATTAACAACCAAGAACGCTTTGCGTGTCCATCAAGTTCAGATTGGTTACCGTGATGCTATGGCCGTTGTGCTCAACTTCCTTATTTCTATGGTCTTTGGCAGGACCGGTATCTCTGATCTCATTATCAACTTTTTGCTTTGGGATATTAACTTTTTTTGGACTATTTATTAATATATCCGTAATCAGGCGTTCATATCGTTTGGAAATAACATGAAATCTATTTGAAATTCACTTCAATGACGTTGTATCTTCAAATAGATATGAAAGTAAACGATAAAAGCAGAAATGTGAACAGAGTTTTACACTGGTTGCCGCGGTCACGTTTACTTTTTTAAACACGCATGATGATGCGCCACTTTTGCCCGATTTTCCCTTAGAACGCTTGCACTCCTTAGACTCCGCTTGCACTATGATACGCACTTTGCCGCCTGTTTTCCTTCTTGTTCTTGTTCTTTGTTTGTTCTTGTTTTTCTGTTTACCTGGCAGAGCGAGCTGCTGCGGCACGGGTCTGCTTCTGGGCGCCCGCCCGATCCTTGGCCGAGGATGGCGGGCACGTCAGCAAAGGCTACAGACGTCGACGCCCTCGGCTTGTCTTGTTGCAATATCTCGCCGTGCAGGAAGCCGGGGAGCTGAAGCCTAAGTCTCCACGAGAAACAAGTGACAGTAGCTATCACTCGCGATAATGACGGTGATATGAAAGTGAAATTGGGACATTAGACGGCAGTTAACCATAACGCATGTCTCTGTGGCTCGAATAAGTAGTAGAAACATTGAAGAAAAAGATATCATGAACACATTTTATGCATCCGTCGAGGTCAAGTAGTTCACGTCTTATGACAGCTGACGATCGGAGGGGATGGGGGTCGACCCGCCCCTCAGTAGTGAGGAATTTTAACCGGAATATTTAGGCCTATGGCAATGGCTTGAAAGAAATGGCCTAAAACCTTATCCGGGCCCCCACATAATTTTTGGAAATCTCCAGCCATGCCTTACGGTGAGGTAACGAGCACTGTGCTCCATTGTCTGATTTGCCGACTGCTCTTTGGCAGGACCCTCCGAATGATGCCAGAAATACTCTCCGTCTCTGACTGTAAACCATCGTCATTAACAGGAAAACCGAAATACGCTTTTTACGAATTGAATTGCTTATATCGCCTGCAATAACCGCAAAATAAATGCTTGAAGAGTAACAGGAACTATACATTTTTTTTGACGAAAAATTACAGAACAGGTGGTACAGAAAACAATATGAAGGATCAATGTTTTACTGGTTCGGCTTTCCCCCGCAATGTCTTGCCAAACATCAAAATGATCGAAAGTCTGGCAGCGCGAGCGGTGCTCACGGAGCACGATCAAACCTCGACGCCCACCTGAACTGGATCTGAACGGGATCGGATGGACGCCAGCTAAAACCTCAGGCGCCGGCCTGCTCAGCACAGTCTCCTCCGTCTTTTCCCAAGCGATATGTCCGGCGCTCTCCGGCGAACAGACCGTGAGGCGTCTGCGGCGTCCGGCGTGGACGGACGCAGTCTGGAGGGGTCGCTCCGTCAGCCGAGCGCAGGCCGGTTAGGGGGCGCCCCCGCCCGACCGCGCGGCCCGCGCTCCGTCGCCGTCAGTCTGTGGCGCTCCGACCCCCCGGACGCAGGTGGTGGACCGTCGCAGCAGTGGGGGAGTGGAGGGGTCATGAGCCAGGGTCGGGGTCGGCGGGTCAGCGGTGCGGTCTGGGACGGTGCGCCACGTTCGTGCCAAGTGTCGGAGGATTACGCGGTGAGGTGGCGGCACGGATAATTCCAAATTTTGTGGCAAAAGCATATTTTGGAGCTGGAATCGAGGCATGTGATAATTTGTACTTGGTTGTAGATTGTGCAATAGGTCTCATTTTGCAATGATCAAATCCTGAAACATCATTTAATTTCGTTGTCATAGAATGTTTTACTCGTTGGTTGAATCCGCTGACTTTAGCCAAATGTTCCTCACCTGTTAGAAAGCACGCATTTTACGGGAAAGTTCATCTTACAAGTAAAATTAATGTCAAAATGGCCGTGCAAAACCAAAGGAAAAGTCTGCGTAAAGGTGAGCTGTACGTGCGAGGGCTGGAGCTGTTGCCTCTAGCGTCTCAGGTCTCAAGAAAACAGATATCAAAATAAGTTTAGGTGGGTAGGTCGGCATCTGTCGTTCATTGTTTTTGATAAATCATTATTTTTGATAAATCACGGAAACTTCTCGTTGTACATAATTACTTAGAGCTGAGCCTCAGAAAAACTATTACCTCCGACTAATCGGATGCAGTTTGTCCGGCAGAACATTATATCATCCATATGCCTCCGCAAATAAAATTTTGACTCGCGCCACGTGCAGATGATGTTAACCCGTCCCCGACTGGGGAGCAGTTGACCGTTCCCCCCTGAGGTTTTTCTGGGACTGCGAGAGAACGAACAAACACAGAGCCACAAAACTTTGTGTGCCTTTTGCTTAATCATTTTTACACCTTGTGTCAAAATTTTGGCCTCAGGTCAGATCAGGTGCTCCACCAAGGTCAGGTCAAATAGACCTATCTTCAAAAAAGTTTAGCGCCCTCTAACTTTTTCGAAACAAGTATCTCATAATCTTTCAGGTTAGTGATCGTCATAGATGCAACAAATCTGCCATCTCAGATTTTTTGGAATTTTCAGGGTTATTGACCTAAGGTCAAGCCCATTTTTAACACATGCCGTCGTTTTTTCGGAAATTGAAGGAATATTTCATAACATTTTTAGTGTGGAGTGAAGCAGACATCTAGCTACCGTCATTGCGCAAAGTACCAATGACTTCCAGCCATTGACCTGAGGTCAGGTCACGAATAACTGTAGTGAGCCAAAATACACCACCGTCAAAATCAACGATGAATTACTCAGAATGGGTAGAAAATGATAGAACTGGCTTGCACAGACGTAAGTAATACCAGGAACCTCAAAAAGTTTGAAAAAGTAGCATATTTTGGAAATAAACAGGCTCTCGCGAATACAGCTCCGTCAATTTTGTAGATTGGTAACTAATCAATTTTTCCCAAATTTAAGCATGAAAAACCGTCACAACAACCACTAAAATCAATAAAAGTAAAATGGATAGGCTTTTTGGCGGAAATAAAGGGACGCTAAAATTAGTTCCCGTCAGTTGTTACTGCGTAGGGCTGCGGCGCACGCCAACAGTTGGCGCGAGAATTGCCGTGTCTTTAACTCGACGTTTCGGCGTATATATTGAACAAATCTGAGAAATTAGATGTGTATCGGCATTTGCAGACCTTTGCTTGTGCGCTGGTGCATTTACCTATGCGTTATTAGTCGCAACCCTTGAGATTCAGGCCATTTCTCGGTCTCATGCAGTCGGATATGTGAAAACATATATATAGGGCGTAAATTTCTTACATATTACCTAAAATTAAAAATAAGACAAGTTTCGAGGTCTACTCGTCACAAGCTTTCCAACGATATGCTTATTTTTATCGTGCGACCAACCGTTCGTGATTTAGAGGAGGGCGACCAACTGCCCCCCCCCTTCCAGTCGCGCATGATCGTAACCGACCGACGGCCGTGCGCGGGGTAAAAATCACCCTTCAAAAATATCTGCGTGATTCTCTTACGTGCAGAGATATAACCAAAACACGCCTGACCTTCGTGCGAATCGATAACGGCCTCGTTGCCACGGACGTTTGTTTGGAACAGTATCATTTTCATTTTACGATAAGCAGAGTGGCATGTTTTCATCAGTGTTTAGAAGTGCTGAAATTCTACCTCAGTTACGCGGTAACGCCAGAGGTTTTTCGAAGTTGGGACAGGTGTAAGTCACAAGGCCTTCACTGAACTTTAAATTTTTTCGAGATGTTTGCCAAAGTTATGTGTGGGATTAGACCCGTGTTAAGCACAGCTTGTTTCACGGACCCTAAACTCCTCTCCCAGTTGCGCCGAACTCTTGGCCACAGCTGACTTTACAGTAAAAATTGACTGTGCCATCCATGGCTGATAGTCCCGGGAGAGGGAGAGGGAAGGGATCCGGTCTCCCTTCCCCCACCAGTATTCGGAGATTTTAACATTGAACCTATGACAGTGACTGGAAAGAAGCGGTATTAAACGGTCTTGTGTATCCCCCCAATAATTTTCGGAAACTTCCGCCCAGACATGTTGCCATCAGACATAACATAACAGTGCGGCGGCCAGCACGGTTATCATCTCCACGCAACAGCACAAATGGATCCATTGTTAAATTTTCCCGAAACAGAGATCACCAGTCCACAGCACCCCGGTGCCGGTTTCCCCTTCTGCGTATCTCGTTCATAGAACGACGATGTGGAGGACGGTCGAGCCATAAACCGCTTGTCAGCGATACTCATTTTTGTAGCGTCCAAGACATACTTCACTCGGGATACTCAAGTTTTTCGTTAGTTCCCCAATGTCTGTTTTGGCTGTCATGTTCCAGTGTTCCTCAAAACACGCTCTTGTGAGAGACTCATGATTGTTTTGAACGACAGTGAGTGTAATGCACAGAAATGCACAAACAAAGTTCCACGCTTTTGCGTTGCGCTCAATGACGTTAATCGGGAACAGGATTTATACGGCAAGCTGATTTGCATTGTTGCATTGTTCCGAGAAGGAACACACCAGCCATCCCAAATATATATGGTACCTCGCTAAATTCTGAGCACATTTTAACATAATCTCCCGACTTCTGCGAATCAGAGAATATCTCGCGTCCCTGGAGTGGCGCTACCCCGCTCTTAGAGGAGCAGACGACGTTTGGAAAAACTGCGCGCTCCCGATCAATGAAGCGCCGGCAATCGCTCGCTGGATTACCTCAGCCTCGCCTCGGCAATCATCCGTCGGAATGCACATTTTCGCCTCGCGCGAAGATTATGTTCGGAATTACTTTGCCATTCCAGGATCGTGGCAATGCATTCGATCGTTGCAAATATTGCATCAGCGCGGCTGTCGGAGTCATTAAGGTCAAAATTGGGAGCGGCGGTCGATTTGCCGCAGAGGTCGTTATTATGGCTCGTGCTGACCTCAGACAGCGTGCGGCCCATCACTGCAGGGCATAACCGGTGAATTTTATGCGGTTTATTGTCACGTTAACCGGATCTGAATGAGTTTCGTCCGAGCGGAAGGTTCGTAGTGAGGTTCGTCATGCAACTTATTCCCGCTGCCGGACAGGTTTTGGAAGGCACTTTGACGAATGCTTGAATGATTTAAATGAAATGTAATGATGACGTTTTTTGATGATGTGATTGATGATGAGGTGAAAAAGTGAAATGGAACAAAGCACTAACTATGCTCAATGCTTGCGCCAGGTCATATGACTGAGGTTTTTATGCTAGTTGCTGGGTGCTGTTAAGCATTCCACAGCTAAAGCTAGATCAAACCGAAGTATGTCAAAGGGCTAGAAGTGGTGTCCAAATCGGGTTACATAAAACAAAGGTCCAGGGATAGCAGTGGGCTGGGTTTTCCTTTTAAATGAAAAATAGTCGGGACAACTTAAGACAAAGCCTTGAAAAGAATGCAGTTGCAGCCTGGAAAATAATCAAGGGCAACACATCGAATGCATCACAAACCGGTAAACGCTCATGATTTTTCAAGATGCACTGAAGCTACCTGGAAGAGGCAACTTAGAACGAAAGCATGCGTCCATTATGGCAGCTAAATATACATTTGCCAGAAATGTTGCTAAAGCATCATAATGTACAAACAGCGTACAACAAACTAGATTTTCACAAGTTCGGATGTTCGATGACGGCGAGCTTCTACATGAACAGTGATTCCAGCTGTTCTTTTTATGTCCTCGTGAGTGCGATCAAGAAAGGTAAATTTACATTTAAAGATTCCACATAAACTTTCAGTAGTCCAAGTAAGTTAATACCTGTCAAGCGAACAAACGTATCTTTTCGACCACCTCGGCTTAGGGCCTCCTGTGCCTTTGAGTGTCTAGCCAGTTAGATGGTAATAAATGATGTGCCAGTCTTTGTAATAGATTTCCTTGTCGATTATACTTTAGTAGGAGCCACCAATGTGTGGCACCACCATTCCTTTAGTGCCGCTATCGAAGACATGAAGTTAGTCGAATGAACAGCGCCAATGTCCGGCAGATATCCAGTCGAGCAATTCAGAACAATTCTCGTATATAAGCAATACCAGAAATAGGTTTGTAATATATATATATATATATATATATATATATATATATATATATATATATATATATACATATATACACATCCCGGCTGATATTTTCTGAGGTCAACTGACCTGGCACGACCTGGCCACCCGCCGTGGGACGGCCTCTGACACCAGTCCCAGACCGCGTCCTCTGAACTGACAGTTACGCCGCGGGGTGTGGACGGGTACGGGGCGCACGTGGCTGATTTAGGGTGCTAGAACAAAGTTTAAGAAAGGGAGAGAACCGTGCCTAACCTTGTACACGTGGTTCGTCTACAAGATCAGTGGGTTGGTGCCTGACGATGTGTGAAGGACGGTGCCGGCTTTCCCCCGCGTGGGTCCGGTGGACTCTGTTGATCAGCGTGATGCTGATCAAAAATACCTCCAAGGCGGCGGACACGGAGCTATCAGTGGCCGACATAGCCATCCTTTCTCCCAACTCCACCAGCGCAGCTGTCGATCTGACGTCCTTCACAAGCGAACTTCTCCCGACCACCTTTGTCCCTTTCCCCTTGACTCGAGCCCTAATCACGGCGGGATCCGCGCTGCCCCGTCTGACCTCTGACCTGCACCAGCTGACCTCTGACCCACCCCGTCTGACCTTTGACCCGGACCAGCTGGTGCGAGAGTGGGCCGCCGCCATCCTGGTGTCGTTCGTGCTGGAGCTGGCCGTCAGCCACGTGTCGCTGCTGGTGGCCGACGGGGAGTCGTGCACGCGGCTGGCGCGGGTCTGTGGCCGTCTCACCGGCCTTCGTCTCAGTGTCGTGCCACGTCCGGCCGGCGGCCGAGCGTCAGCTGGTGGCTCTGGTCGGCCCGACGGACGCGGCCGCCGCTCTGGCGACGGTGGCGGCGGCCATGCGGCCTGGCACGCGGCTGCTGCTGATCGCCGGGCCGGGCGAGGTGCCGCCGCTGGCCATGGCCAACGTGCACTGGTTCGAGGCGCGGGTGGCGTTGGCGGCCGGCGGCGCCACCGTGCTCGAGGCCTGGACGTTCCCGGACGACGGCGGCCGGCCGCTGGTGGAGCGGCGCGGCCGCTGGACGCCGGCCGGCGGCCTCCGGCTGGAGCCGCGTCAGCACGACGGGCCGCGCGACTTTCAGGGCCGCACGCTGCGCGTGGCCCTGCTGCAGGACCCGCCGTACGTGATGCTAGACAACAGCACCGGCCGGCCGCGGCTGGGCGGCTACCTGCCGGCCATCCTGGACATGCTGGCGGCCGGCCTCAACTTCACGCCGCGCCTCGTGCAGCCGTCGGACGGGAAGTTTGACGTGCCGCTCTCTGACGGCAGTCGTGGCGGCATCGTCGGCCTGCTGCAGCAGAAGCGTGCGGAGCTCGCGCTGGTCTCGTTTGCCATGCTGGAAGAGCGCCGGCGGGTGGTCGACTACCTAGGCGCCATCGAGTGGAGCTTCTACGGCTTCATGATCCGCGACCCGACGCTGCGCCTGGCCGACGCCGACGTCAACTGGCGCGCCTACACAGAGCCGTTCTCGGCCGGCCTGTGGGCGGCCACGGCGGCGCTGCTGGGTGGCAGCGTGCTGCTCTGGGCGGTGATGGTGGCCGCCGAGGAACCCGCCCCGGCCGCCTCCGCCCCGACCGCCGCCGAGCAGCCGGCCGACGCCGCCTGGACCGTGCTGGGCGTGCTGGTGCAGCAGGGCGCGGCCGTCGTGCCGGCCACCTCCAGCCAGCGCCTGCTGCTCGGGTCCCTGTGGGTCTTCAGCGTCGTGCTGTTCGCCAGCTACACGAGCAACATCGTCGCGCTGCTGGCCAGCACGCGCTACGTGATGCCGTTCGAGACGGTGTCGCAGCTGGCGGCGCTGCCGGGGTGGCGCGTGGTGGCGAATCCAGAGAGCGCCGACCTGCCCACCCTACTGAGCCTACGCGAGATGAACCGACCGGACTTCCGTCCCGTGCAGGCCGTGCTGGATCGTGGCGTGGAACTCCTGCTGACGGAGGACAAGTTGGCCGTGTTCACGGCCTTCGCCAACGTGGATCTCTTGCTGCGGCGCAACTGCAGCTTGGTCTGGTCGCCGGTGAGCATCCTGCCGATGGCCGGCTATCTGACGGCGCAGCGCCACCTGCCGTACCGGTCGGCTATCGCGGCGCGCGTGGGGCACCTCTCTGAGGCTGGCCTAATGCGTCAGGTGTGGACGCACGAGCAGCGCCAGGCGGGCACCGCCAACTGCCGCCGCCAGTCCAGCTTCCACACGATGACGCTGCGCCAGACGATGCCGGCGCTGGCGCTGCTCGGCGTCGGCATGCTGGCGGCTGTGCTGACGACGGCGCTGGAGCTGTGCGTCGCGCGCTGCCGTCGCCGCCGCCGCCGTCGTCCATCGCCAGCACCGCCAGCTGAGCAGTTATAGAGGGCAGCACCGTCAGTCGACCGAACGTACAGAACAGCACCGTCAACTGACCGGACATAGAGGGCAGCTCTGTCAGCTGACCTGAAGTAGAGGGCAGCACCATCAGCTGACCGGACATAGAGGGCAGCTCTGTCAGCTGACCTGAAGTAGAGGGCAGCACCGTCAGCTGACCGGACATAGAGGGCAGCTCTGTCAGCTGACCTGAAGTAGAGGGCAGCACCGTCAGCTGACCGGACATAGAGGGCAGCTCTGTCAGCTGACCTGAAGTAGAGGGCAGCACCGTCAGCTGACCGGACATAGAGGGCAGCTCTGTCAGCTGACCTGAAGTAGAGGGCAGCACCATCAGCTGACCGGCCGCAGAGGGCAGCACTGTCAGCCGACCGGAAGTAAGAGGCAGCATCGTTAGCTGACCGGCCATTGAATGCAGCATCGCCAGCCGACCGGCAGAAGGACGCACTGTGCTTGATAAGCCAGTGACGTGACCGTATATAGAGGCTGCTGCTGCGAATGAGAAATATGCACTCCTGAATAGGGGCGAACAGGTAATTGTGCTGACGGCGCCAGCCGCTACCGCTGCCTTCACATTTATGTATGTAATACGATAGACGTCGGCACCGAGCCGTATTTGTAAGGTAACGCTAACAGTACAGATACTCATCTTGGTTTGGCTGGTGGTTATTGCTCGTGCTAGGAGCATTGGAGCTCGTTGGAGTCTGCTTTTTGGTCGTATGCTGCTCGATCAGCTCGCAGTTCGTAGAATACGCATTAATTATCCGTCAAAAAGGCGTGTGATAGGATGTAATGATCTCATGTTCCACTTGTTTCCACGATAAAGTTTTCGAGCGTCGCATCAAACGAAGTCGCGTCAGTGCAAACTGACGCCTTCTGCAGCCGTCGGGTGACAAAGTCGTAACTGCATGATGTCTCGCAGTGAGGTGCGAAGTGGAATGGGCTGAAGTTTTCGACTTTCAGTGGAAGTTGTCCGGCGGAACAGTGCAAATCCCGTTCCGAATGGAGTTCAGGAGCATACGCCTGGGGTGCGCCGGTCGACTTTAATTTGATGACCGCCGTCCGCCTGGCTGTTTCGCGGCAGTGTGAGATCGCCGCGGGCGCTCAGCGAGATGTTCAATAAATCACGTTTTTTTTTACATCTGCATCGCACGATGCACGTTTTCCACAGCATTATCGACTAGGTATTCGTTTCAATGAAGCAATTCCATTTCGTATTTTGTATTTTTTTACCCCCACCTATTAGTACTTATATTAATGTTCATGTTTACAGCATGGTGTAACGGCTTCGCTGCCCTTCGTCTGAGCGTGCCTCTTCGTATTTTGACTCCTCGTCACCTGGATCGAAACGGGTTTTTGTTGCAGCTAAGGCTCTTTGTCTTCTGTTTTATCAAATAAAAAAGATAAGAGGTATGGTACGCATACTGAATTCCATCTCATCGATGTCAGCGATTGGCAATATCGGTACTTTAGCATATACCTACTTGCGCAATGGGTGAGGCCCTTTTGTAACGAAAATGCCGTCTCTGAACTGTCGCGTTTCTGGAAATACCGATGCCAGCCCAGTCCATGAATCACGTGTATCCATTTTCCGGCTCTGACACAATGTGTGACGCTAGGAGAGACCGCCGTGATGCATAATGTTCGGCAGTCTCGACGCCGACGCCTGCGCCACCCAATGACTTCGACAATGGGTACTGCTGGAGATTCATTGTTCTACGCTCGTAAACATTTACGACGTAAAGTCAATTTTCATTTCATTTCGCTTTTTCATTTGCTACGCATGTGCATCATCATGGAACCGGAGCTTATACCCACACGGAGAGAACAAAAAACATGATGGAAAAATAATAGATGAACATCTAAACAAGATGGAGTTAACATCTGGTGAGAACATCTTGACTTAAAGTTTAAAAACAGAGAACGGCCTTTTAGAATATGGTATATTAAATATATAACTACATTCAGTTCATGTATTGTATTTGATAACGT
This sequence comes from Capitulum mitella, assembly GCA_030062745.1. NCBI lineage: Eukaryota > Metazoa > Arthropoda > Thecostraca > Pollicipedomorpha > Pollicipedidae > Capitulum > Capitulum mitella. Next base: position 21,394,276 of record CP099851.1, on the reverse strand, counting down.
TCACATATATCAGGTTTAATAAGTTTTAAACTTGTGTAAACTTTTCATAATTTCGAACAAGCTGGAAGCAAGCTTAACTCCTTACGGACGCCACTGAAAATGGCGATCACTTGCATGGCTCCATCGCGAAGCCCACCATGGAGCCGATGGGGCACCTTACCTGCTAAGTTCCTGCCACGGATGTCTCGGGGCAGGCTTGCCTGACATGTGCCGGGCGTGGTGGCGGCTGCAGAGCCGAGCAGAGCGTTATAAGAATAGGGTTGGTGCGTATTAATCGCCTGTTCTAATAAGCGTGCTGGCTGGAAGCTGCCCACGGAGTGCTATTCTTGGTAGGTACGACGGGAAACTGCGTTCTACGCATTTCGTCCGGTTGCGGGCGTTGCGTAATTGTACGCAAGTGAGTTACATGAGACCGCGCTTCTCCGCAGACTTGTCATCGATCCGTTTCGTCAAATAGCTGCAGTACTCGGACCCCGAAACTATAGTTGTTTAAAGGCCGAAAGCCGGCTGTGACAAGCCACCCACGAGGATGGGCACTGGCACTCTCATCCAGAGGCACGGGAACTCCTCTTCAGTTGGGGGGACCGAGAGGCATTTTGGGTCAGTTCTTTCTATGAACCCCCAGAGTGCCAATATTAAACTTCAAATAAACTGGGGAGGGGGGGGGCTGAAACTCTCCCTTCCCCCATGGCTCACGCGCCTATGCCTTCCTCACATGAGGCGGACGATGCGTGCTGTGTTGCTCGCTCAGTCAGGTACCGGCGTGACCCGTCACGTGGGATTGCCACGTGTGTATCACTCACGCCGGTATCAGCGATGTATCACGCGCCCGTGTACCGGTGGTATATCGTGTAGCTCGGTATTAGCGGTGAACCGCGTATTCCGGTGTCAGCAGTGTATCACACGCCTCGGTTTCAGTGCCGTATCACGCGTCTCGGTATCGGTGGTGTACCACGCGTCTCGGTATTAGCGGCGTATCAGGTATCTCGAGGCCAGGAATGAGCCCATGTTGTTCAGCTCGAGCACCGAGGCATCACCGACTACGTTAGCCGTCCGCCGTCGACGCACATCGCGTGTGCACTAAGCACACGTATAAAGTGCACGAATACGGACACAATGTCGCAACTTCATTCCGATCTCGCTTACATCAGTGCGATTCCATACAATCGAGGACCCCTTACTTATTTTGGCCATCCTCAACACAGTGGACCCACTGCACGTATGTGAGGATTGAAAAGAACAAGGACATCATTACCGCATCCTCTCCCCGTTTGACTGACATAATGCGCCAAGATGCAGTTCGCGTATTACGTGGTGGAAAGAGTTTCTGACTGTGTAGTGACTCTGGAGCTTAGCATTGTCCTTCACCGTGACATTGTTTCGGTTGTGACGATCGTGCTGGTGTCTTTGGGCCTGTTCCGTTGCTCTTTGGAGGAGTTTGGAGAAAGGCAGCATTTATTTATTAATTTATTTTTATGCCGTGGATACATCCCCGATGCATGACCAATGCCAACAAGGCTATTCATGGGCCCGAAGTCAAACAATGGGAACATGCACAATGGGTAAAACACACACACACGCACGCACACACATCATGCGGAACCTAGGAACAGGCGGAGTCAGAAAAAAATGTTACGCCATTAAAAACGAAGTCATGGCCAGTGACGGAGGTCATGCTTCAAGTCGATGTCGACGACAAGGACTCGCCAGGACTCGCCTGAACTGCGACACTGACAAAGTTGTAAATTCAGGCGGTAGAATACTGTATTGGTTGCTCGCAGGGACGTAGCCAAGGGGGGCCATGCCCCCCTAGCCAAGCGGTCTATGCTAGATATACAGCGATTTCGCAGGAATACTTGATAATGATCGTCTACGCAATAGCGTCTTCTACCCCCTTACCGTCAGTGACTCCTCTGGACCAGACTCAGGAACAGCAACATCTAGACGCCAACATCTAGACCCAGGAAACTCTAGTTCCGGCCCCCAAAACGACTGAGCCGCTGGATCTGCCTCGGTACCCGTGGCATATGACAAAAGTTAACATTTAGCCCCCCCCCCAGGAAAATCCTGGGTACGTGCCTGGTTGATCGCCCGGTAGACGAACTGCCTTTTTCCGACCATCAGGACCGATGAGCTTAGGGGAGGTTTGATTACGCTGGCCAATGAGATGGCTTGAGTAGTTCAGAACAGTTTGTTTGTTTGTGAGCTAGGACACACAGCCTCTTGGGCTCAGGTGTCCAAAGTCTTGGGTCAAGTCCTGTGTCTTGTCGGGCGTCAGTCAGTCGTCTGTAGTTCAGAACAGCAGTCAGCAATTTGCCGGTTGAAATGTAACAGGTGCGTCACTTTCGCTGACATCTAACCTCCTCAAACTTAAACCTACTTTTCATTTGGCGCAGTTTGAAGAAGTTTGGAGGAGCTTGTATGAGATTCAGGTGTCAATGGAACAGACTCTGAGGAGCTTTGAGGACGTTAGAGTAGGTTGGAGGAGGTTTGGGAACAGGTCCTATGTGGGGCAGGGTGGAGTGGTTTGCGATCATGTGCTCTAATTAGAAGTGTGACCATTCTGCGAAATCTAGCATCCCAGATTTTCATTAAATCGGTCAAGAATGAAGCGTCTCGTTTCGCCTGCGTGACATATTTCTGCACAGCAGTTGCAGACAGTTCTGTATACCCCTCTTCCCTCGTACACCTACATTTCAGCTCGGATTCACGTATATGGGATGTTCTATTCGTCGTTGCACAGCAAGGTGGTTCTCAAATGCTGTTTTGAATTTTTTCGAAGGTGCGTTCCTGCGCCGTTGTTCGCTTTTGTTCATTCATTGAAAATATGGCTTGTGCAAAATTTCGCCCATTTTGATCGACGTTTACTACTGTTACATGCAGGTTGAATGTCGTTCGCTGGACGTTGCAGTCTCCTGTGCTGTCTGTATAGGCGGCCGGCAGCTAGCACCAAGCACGCAGGCACGGCTCGGCTCGGGTTTCCATACGAAGCCGTCGGGATCCATGTTGTGGGGTTTTGGAGTATTATTTGGCTTGGACTGGACTATCACTCAAGGAGCGCGATTTTGACTCATGGCTTGCCGCCAGTCCGGAAACGCAATCCCAGTGTTTCAGGAACTGTGCTCCTGGGCTGTAGCCAATCCGTAAAATAGCCAAGATCACGTTCCTTGAATGCTACTCCAATTCATTTCCAGTAATGCTCCAAAACCCAAGAACATGGATCTCGACGGCTTCAGATGGAAGCCCGAGCCGACCCGTGCATGCGTGCCTGGTGCTAACTGCCGGCTACCCATACAGACAGCACTGGAGACTGCAACGCCCAGGAAACTACATTTAACTTCCTTGTGAGAGTGGTAAACGCCGATCAAAATGGGCGAAATTCTACACAAGCTATTCTTTCAATGAGTCCAACAAGGGAATGGAAAGCATCTTTCAAAAAACTCGAACCATCATTTGAGGACCACCCTCCGTGAGCAGGTTAGACTTTTCATGACCGAACGTACGAGAAGGGACTTTAAGGTCGCGTATAATTTGAGCGAAATGGGGAGAGGAGGAGACAGTGGTAGTATTCCAGTTCCTTTAAGTCACAGGAATGTGCTGTGGAGATACCTAAACATGGAGTGTGAAAATGAATAAAAAGGCCTGAACTGTGTGGAACTGCGTTGATGTAGGCGATAATAGAAGAAAAAGATGTTGAATAAAGCTGTGATTTTCTGGTCTTGTCTGCATATCTTGTACATATGTGTGCTACGTCCGTTTGATTATGGACGCTCGAAATAAATAAAGACCTTTGGTTGTGTTAGTCTGCATTGATCTTTCTTGTCAATGAATTGTCTGGAATGCCTGAACTGGTTACATTTTTTAGCATGGTTTAATTTTATGCTGGCTCCTAAAGATGGCCTGGGCTCCAAACGTTTGGTCAAAACTTAATGCATATCGTTGGACATTTAACGTTGTTCCCGGAGGGCTAGACGGTATGGCCGATTCCCGGCAGGGGGCGGATTCGCCCCCCCCCCCGAAATCTCGAGAACTACTCGTCTGATTTCATCGCAACGAACGGCAATCGATTTGCCATGACGTAAACTACACTTTCAAAAATGTTCAAAATTTTAAAAGGGGTGGATACAGGGGCAAAAATAACAAAATGGGGGGGGTACTTTTGGACTGCTTATAACTCCCTTGTTTATGAACCAATTTCGATGAAATTCACATGAATCGAGAGATTATGTATGGGACTCCTACCTTTGGTACGGACATTTGAAATTTTGAGAAAATTCATGGGAGTTCACGAGGTTTTAAAAATAGGAGGATTGGTTTTTCAACAACTGAATGAACAAAAAAACGGAAAATTACTTTTTTGGCTTCTGCTAGTCATTTAATGCTAATGAAGTACAAATCATATTACAATGATTGTAGAATGTTAACATAGGCGGTGCCAGGGACATGGAATAAGGGGGAACTGACATGGTCGCATGTTCTTCAGATGAACTTGTGACCTTTGGCCTTCAATGACCCCAAGTGACCTTGGAGTCACTTGGAATGATCTGGTATGCATTCAATATTGTCTGTAAACGTTTTCAATCATTTGAATTCAATTTATTTTAAAAACTTCATTTCACGGCTATTGTGATATAGGGTACGCGCACTGACATTTTAGGTTATAGCTCCATGACCCGACCTGATATCAAGCTGAAGCTTGGTACACAAGTAGAGGACATCGTGCTACGTCATATATATTCCGGGTTTGGCATCACTATAAAACCAAATTTTGACTTTTGGCCTTGACTTGACCTTGTAAAGTGACCCCAGATAAACAAAACTGTATTTGAACGTTGGCCACCTATTTAGGTATACATCCATGTAAAGATTTAAGTTCTATCTTAAAAACGCTATTTTTGGCAGACATTTTCCTTTTTACCCTTTACAGGGCCGAAAATGGCCTGGGGTGCCTCCCAAAAACGTTGCATGGCTCCGCCCCTGAGCAAAATAGAATTTCGAAATTTTGTCATAGTAAGTAGAAAAAATGGCTAGGAAACGTCATCAAGTTTCATGAAGCTGCGTCGGAAACCCTGGAACTGGCAAGCAAAAAAACCCGAGGGGGGCGGCGAATTCAGCCCCCTGCCGGGAATAGGGTTCATGGAATCGTGAGGCGACTACGTAATGATTTTATTCACAACCGGTTCCAAGCCCGTCCCGGATTCGTCGTCAGATGGAACAGCGTACTGAGCAGACCAGGTCACGATAAACATAAACGTTCCTGTTCATCGTGCCCTGTTCTGTTCTGTTTAGTGCCTTGTGCCACCTGACGACGAACCCGAGATGTGTTTGAAACCGGTTGAGAAAGAAAACCAAAATCTGGTTGCCGCACGATGCCATAAAACACCCAACGACTCACAACATCTGAGGTGATGAACTATTCCAACGATTAATGCATATCTTGTACGTGTGAAACCCTTCTTCTTCTGGCAAAAGGAATGTTGCTTTTTCATGCTCGTGCGAACAGACTGGAGCCAATGAAGACCATTAATTTATCGCCCTTTTAACGCGGACGCTGTACCCTGAAGCTTGGTCTTCTCCGCACAAAGATATTCCGGGTGTGATGTTCTCGCTCTTAGATCTTTTTCTACGGGTGCTTTTGAACAGTTTAATCATGGTGGCGAACATCATGTGCGCACGTGGCGTTTCAACTGATAGCTCATTGGGTGCGAAAAACGTACTGAAAGAGATCGATAAATACCCATGTTTATTGCGAACTACGTCAAGAGCAAATAAATCTGCCAAACAATATGCTAAGAGGTGCTTCCAGATCTGGAGAAACACAGTAGGCTGCTCTCGTCATGGGCCCCACAAAGCGTCCTGTTGGCGTAAAAAACTAATACCACGAAGCCGTCGAAAGAAATGAGGCCCTAGACAACGATAAGCCGCCCGAGATATTCGCTTCGTTTCCCGCCCGGACGTTGAGCTCCGAGTTCCGTGGGCGAAGACACTTCCCAGAGGATATCTGTTCTGAACCACCGCGTTTTCTGATATAATCAGCACAGGCGTGCGCTGGACGAGTAATATGTCGCTGGATGACACGGGCGCGGGCACTCCTCCACAATGGGGGGAGGCCAAGAGGCGTTTTGGGTCAATTCTTTGCAGTCAACGTGCATAGGGTCAATGTAAAATCCCAAGAAAGTTGGGGACAGCGGTCCCCCTATCCCCCGCCGTCTTCCCGTGCCCTTGCTGGACGGTCCGTGACTGCCGGACGCGATTTCCAGAAACCGACGTGCGCCGTAGTCCTTTCTGCGCCTCGATGGCCGCGAGCACTTCGCCGCCGCGTGCGTTCATACGGGCCGCGACGAGATGCTCAGCCGTACGCCGCGTCGGAAATCGATGGCCGGCTCGGAAGACGCACGTTCGGAAGGGTGACGCAAGCCTGCATGCGCGGACCGCAGAGCGCGTCACGGCGCAGGCCACTGCCAGCGGACGGCTCTCGCCATAGGCGTGGGATCGGGAAGGGGTCCATGATCGCCGACGTTTCGTAAATATAGCATTAGTCCTTCGGCAAAACGTATTCGTTCCCTCCCCCACATTTTGCATGCCCCTGCGATCCTCGCCCGCGCAGTGTCAATAATGGGTTCCACGCCACGCATGGAGCCCGCAGGAGTTCGCGCGCGGACCCAACCGAGCACGTTCGGCAATTGGACCACTATTTGCTTGCGCTGGGGTCTCACCGCTCTGGCGAATTCCGGGAAAGGGGAAGCGCAGTGACGTACTGGGGCGATTTCACAATTCCGCGGTCAAGGCCAGTTTATCTGTTCTTTTTGCAACGCCGTTGGGCCACATTAAGTTTTAAAATGGTTCAGGATACTGGCCAGCTGCAGCATATTTCTGTACTATAAATATATATCTATTATATCTATATCTTATGATAGATATAATATTTATGGATATAATATTTATACTTAGAGATATAATACCTCTATATCTAGAAATATTACATCTATATATTAAAATGCGATATATATATATATATATATATATATATATATATATATATATATATATATATATATATATATATACTTATATATAGGGGAGAGTGGGGTAAGGCGCCCACTTGGGTAAAGCGCCCACCACCATCTAGCGGGGAAACTAAACGACGTACCCCCATTTTAGAATTATTGGTAAGCAGAGGCCTTTCGGAAAGGCGGCGGGGTGGATTTTGGTGCACCTGGTGAGTTTGAGCTAGTTACGGCGAAGCGATGTTTGTTTTCGTACGTTACGATGTAAAAAATACAGACGTTAAGATTACGTTTGTGTATATCTGGCCGTCAGCTTACGCATAGCAACATATGGTGGCAAAAAGCCTTGTGTAAGGGCATGTGTATGGTATGATCTATTTGCGTCGTGATTGTCTCGTCATCCTGATACGTTTGAAATAGTTGCAAATGGCGCCTGTGGACAAAGCGCCCACCCCCAGGGTCGGGGTACAGCGCCCAGTGGGCGTTTTAACCGCACTTAGATGGGCGCTTTACCCCACATTCATGCAAATGAAAAAACATCCTTGCATATATGCATTCCGGAAGTCAAGAGTTAGAATCGGTGCTTGGTTGGCAGTGGAGCGAAAGTAACTATGACAGAAATGACCGAGGGGTAGAAGGTCAGTACACTGTTTCCCCCTCTTCCCGCTTCAAAGTATGGTCTTGTTTTTTACTAATAAAATAATGCATGACGTGACGCAGACTGGTGAGAGCTATCACCTTCACCCTAGTACAGGATGATACTGCCCCTCCCCTCGCATATAATGATACGCATAAGGGCTGCGCTGATTTGTACTGATGCATCAGTACAAATCAGTGATGTCAGGGGTGTACTGTTGCAGATATCATGCCTCGAAAATACGTAAGGAAGACTACGTGGGCAAGCTATAGTACTGAAAGTCTACAAGCTGCGTTGACTGCTCTAGGAAATGGTGAAAAGCTGAAAAGCGTGTCGACCCGATACAGCATCCCCCGCAGGACGCTCCGCCGCCATAGAGACAAGGTTGTCCAATCTCCAGGACGTCCGAAGCTGGGACGTTTCAGGCCAGACATCAATGAAGCATTTGAGGAGAAGCTTAAAAATTACATTTTGGACATGGAGAAGGCATTCTTTGGCCTAACGACTACCGATGTCCGGCGCCTTGCTTACGAGCTCGCCCAGATGGAAGGCATCAGTCACCGATTTAACATGGAGCAGAAGATGGCCGGGCGAGACTGGCTACGTTGTTTCTTTCAACGCCATCCCGATCTCTCTATCCGGAAGCCTGAGGTGACCAGTTTGGCTCGAGCTGTGGGATTCAACCGCCCACAAGTGAAACGTTTCTTTGACATCTACGGAGAACAGCTCGACGCGTGCAAGGCGAACCCGATGCGAATATGGAACGCTGATGAGACAGGACTGACGACGGTACAGCAGACTCTGTGTTGGCTACCAGGGGACAACTCCTAGTGGGCAAGGTAACTAGCGCAGAGAAAGGTAGGACGGTGACAGTCATGTGCGCCGTCAATGCGTGCGGCCAGTACGTCCCACCAATGCTGATTTATCAGCGCAAGAGGATGGTAGAAACACTCTCAAAAGGTGCTCCGCCTGGTTCACTAGCCACCGTAACACCCTCCGGCTGGATGGATTGCGATTCGTTTTTGATGTGGCTCAAGCACTTCGCAAGCGTCGTGAAACCCAGTGAAGAGGAAAAACACATCATCATTATAGATGGACACCAGAGCCACAAGTCACTAGCCGCTGTCGACTATGCCAGAGAGCACGGAATCGCAATGATTACTCTTCCGCCTCACTGCACCCATCGCATGCAGCCATTGGACGCAAGTATCTACAAGGCACTGAAAAGTGCCTACGACACTGCTGCAGACTGTTGGATGCACTGCCATCCTGGCAAGCGCATTACGGACTACCAGGTCGCGGAAATCTTCTGCGCTGCCTACAGCAAAGCTGCCACCATCGAGAAAGCTATCAACGGGTTCCGGTGTACGGGTTTGTGGCCCCTGGACACTAGCATCTTCACCGACGAAGACTTCGCTCCGTCCATGCTAACTGAAGAGGAAGATCCCCCCCCCTGTCCAGATGGTCCCACGGGTGTCTGTGAGCAGCAAACTAGGACGTCCTCTGCCGTCCAGACAGAGCAGGACGCTTTCAACAGCACCAATTTTATCGTCTTAGGACAGCAGGCGGAGGCAACAGCGCATGCCGTGCAAGACTCGGCGACTACGAGCAGTGCAGAGAAGAGGACCTGTGAGCAGGCTCCGGGGTTCTGTGAGTCAACGGCTATGCCAAGCACCTCAGCTTCAGGCTTAGTTGACATCTTTTCGCCAGTCAAAGCAGCGGTCAGAACGAGAACGAGGAAGGCGGAGAAGTCCGAACTCCTCACGTCTTCATCATACAAGAGGCGTCTCGAGGAGAAGAAGAAAGTGCCAGTAGTGAAGAAGAAAGCCAAGAAAAGCACACTGCGCAGCGATAAGAGTGACGATATCACTTGCTTCGTCTGTGGTATGCTCTTTAGGCGTTCTTGTGAGCGCTGGATCCAATGCACGGAGTGCAGCTCCTGGGCTTGCGAGCCGTGCACAGGTGCAGACGAAAAGCAGAAGTCGTATGTCTGTGACTTCTGCCGTTAAACCTGCAAAAGCAGCTGTAACCACCAGTGGAAGTCACTCGTGCAAACAGCAGGGTCGATTTTGTTCTAAAACTTAACATTTCTTCGTTCTATATGACAGTCCTTCTTCGGTGATATACGATTGTAGACTGGCGGATGGCAGTGGGAAGCCACGATTCTGTTTGGTAGATACGTTGGTACATTTCTGAGGAACGCGATACTGAGTTCTTGTTCTCGCCGGTTGTAGCGAGCGAAGAGCCTTTGGGCATTCCGTTTCTGCAGGTGGAGGGTACAGGTCTTGTTTCTACGTGCACGTATGTATTCTAGCAAGTTTACTTTGCAAGAAATGCCTGCTGATAGGCCTTTTGTCAACGAATACACACTGTTACGTTTGCATGACTTAAAGGCATGCAATTTTGCCAACACAGACCAAGTTTTTCTTTCTTGTGTTGCCAACGCGGCGTCGATAACAGTGAATTTTGCAGTCAAAATAAAACCATAGCTAAATTCTCCGGCTTTCGATATCGAAGAGGTCCAAGTTAGATGAGCTTTCCGTTTTCAGATGCCTAGAGTTACTGATGTGCTACTGCTTACGCATCGGGTTCATAACTCCTTTGTTTTGCTGGCAAACGTGTGCTTGGAATAACAACACAGATGGTGACTGCTCAATTACCCTTTTGAAGAAATAATATCGGGGTAAGGTACAGAATCTCGCGGTTATGGCGGAGCTTTGGTTGGGGGCGTTTTGCCCCACACCAGCGGGCGCTTTACCCCATATAGGGGGTAAAGCGCCATTTTAAACCGCTTTGGGAAAAACGATTTTAACCTATTTTAGAATCATTCCTTCAAAACAGGTATTTCAAAACAGTTAGCCAATTTATCAGAGTTTCTTACCATACCCTTCATTCTTTTGCAGCACTGCAACCACATATGATATTGCCGTTTTTCCTTAACGTGTGCGCTTTACCCCACTCTCCCCTATATATATATATATATATATATAGCTGACGCCACACGCACTATGTTTCTGCCATTCGGAAGAGGGAGTCGTCGGGAAGAGAGTAAGGTCCCCTCGAATGTTCAGAATATGCCAGTTGCAAAAAGAGGCGCTTGGGTCTTCTACGTTCGCTTAGCGAATGCTAGGTTCGGTGTTTTCTGTGACAGCGAGGCTACATACCTACAGCTGAGACCCTTACAATCTGTTGTAATAAGAGGGCTTTTGTGAGGTTTTTCAACGTCACCCACAAACATCACGGGTCATACTGTCACCCGGAGCGGCGGTTTCTCGACTGGCCTGCCTCACCCCTCCAGCAACAGGCAGGTAGCCAGAATTTTCTTCGGGGGGAGGGGAGAATGTCGGATTTTGTCATATGGCACTGGCATATGACGAAATTTGTAAGAAAGGCAACAGTTTTGCGTAATCAGCTTCATATGTAACGCACAGCAAAAGCTTACGTTTGCTTTAGAGCATATATATAATCCACTACTCCGTATTCCTGCAAAATCGTTAAATATCTAGTGTAGACCGGTTAGCGCGTGGGGGCTATGGGCCCCACAGAACCCCACCTAGGCCCCCCTCCGTCTTCGTGCCTGTCCAGGGGCGGCATCGGCAGCGTCATCACCATTCACTCCGTCGCGGTGGCCGCGGGCGGGCAGGACCGGCCAGGCAGCGGGACCGCCGAGTGGTGCTCGGCGGGTCGGCCGGCCGGACAGGGTCGCGTACGCCGGGGACCTCTTCGGTGGCCTGCCGGCCGTGGACAGTCCGAGCACCGACCCGCCAGCTCCGTCTTCTGTTTCTGCGGCGTGGACGCTGCGTAGACAGGTGGCAACGTCGATCAAACGGTTTCGAATTCATGTCCCTCCGATAAATCTGAGATAGTCTCCGACAAACCTGGGGTAAATCCTGGAAATATTATTAAGAAATAGCAACCGTAATGCGTTGCATGAGGAACACCCATGGCCTCCGCACCGGGAAGAGGAGTAGGGACATACGCTGAATTTATTGAATGAAATATGTCCCCCACTAAATCCAGCGGAACTTTCGCGGAATTTAGTGTTCCATCTTTGGATTGTACATAAAAGGACTGCCAATTAAGCCTCATCCCCCCTGCCCCTTAACTGCAAATGTCGGCCGCTGGTAAGGTCCATGCCTTGTGATGATTGTGCCCAATTTATTTCATGGTTTCGTCCTGAAGCGATTAATTGCTTTGTCTGTACGAAGCAGGCGTGGATCTGGAATTTAACTCACTTCCAGCAGGAGGGGGGTTGAATCCGTCACCTCTGGTTTTTTGTTTTCCAGTCCCAGGATTTTTGACACAGCTACACGAAACTTGGTGACTTTTCCTACCTATTCTTTCTACGTACTGTAACACAATTCCTTAATTCTATTTTACTCTGGGACAGAGCCAGGCAACATTTTAGGGAGGCATCTCAAGCCATTTTTGGTTGCACTGAAGGTTAAAAAAAAATGACTGTCAAAAAACGTTCTTAAAATAGAACTTAAACCTTTACATGGATGTATACGTTAATAGCTGGCCAAGCATATAAATATGATTTTGGTAACTTGAGGTCACTTGAAAAGGTCAGGTAAGGTCGAAAACAAAAAATTACTTTCATCGTAATAATTTTGTCGCTATTTCTCTAAATGCCACCACGAACTGACATGACGTAGGAGGGTGTCTTCTACCTGTGTAGCAAGTTTCAGGTTGATATCAGGTCGGGTACACAGAGCTATGACTAACAATGTCAGTGCGCGTACCCTATACCACGGAGCAGTAAAATGCAATTTTAGGAACAGAGTAAATTCTAATGATTGGAAACGTTTTTCAGACAACAAGAAATTCACCTGAAATCATTCCATGTGACTCTAAGGTCATTGGAGGTCATTTAAGGTTAAAGGTCGTAATTTGACTGGATGAACATGTGACCTTGACAATTCTCCCCTTTTTCCTGTCCCTGGCACCGCCTATGCTAACATCATACAAACAACGTAATACGATTTGCACTTATTCACCATAAGATGACCAATAAAAACCACAAAAAGTGTTTTGAACTTTTTTATTAACTCAGTTTTTGAAAAACTAGTCCTCCCATTTTCGAAAATCTGTGGACACCAATGAATTTCCTCATAGCTCTCGATTCATGCCAGTTTCATTAAAATCGATCCATAAACAGCAGAGTTACAGGTCCAAAATTTTTTCCCCATTTTGTTTTTTTACCCCACCCCGTATCTACCTCTTTCAAGATTTTGAGAACTTCTTTTTATAAAAATGTAGTTTACATCACTATCAATAGATTACTGTTTGCTGCGATGAAATCGGATTCGCAAATCTCGAAATCTCAGAAGAGGCCGAATCCGTCCCCCTCGTGCCGGAAATCGGACATACCATCTCGCCCTCTGGGAATGGGGTTAACGAGTGATTTCCCCGTTTTCAAATTTTTGGGGACAATTCGAAAAGGACCGAAACGCTCGCCTCCTGAAGTAGACACTACTCGTAAAATGTATTTTTTTTATGAAATTCGGAAGATATGAAGACGGATAGTGCACCTGTGCTTTATTTGCGTAGTCTTCAGAGTAATCGTGAGTGAGTAGCGTCAGTGCTTTGAAAATCCCTTAACTGCGTTAAGTGGCTTCCCTTCGTCAGTGGGGTTAGAATGTAAAAAACAAATGAATTCTGAAACTTCTTTCGAGTTGAGAAAATAGGAAGGCAAAAATAGAATGATAAGATATCAATGTTCGTTTTGGTCTGTGATTACTTGGGATTTTGGGGGTAAAACATATGGCATTTATGCAGTTTGAAGCCTTTTACTTATGTATACTTCGAAAAGCGTAATCATGCCACAATCAAGTCCAGGACGTCGTCTAAGAAATTTTGACTTTTTGACTTGGGGGGGGGGGGCAGGTCTTCTAGCCCGGTATTTACGTAGCACCTACCTACTGCGGTTGTGAAAAAAACATCGCAAAAATGCACATACAGTACTGTGCAAAAGTTTCCGAACGCGCACCACATCTGGGCAAATTTTGCAATTTCCCGATTGTCACTGTTACGCTTCAATATTCCACCGCTAGTTAGCGGCACCTGTCGATATAGCGTCATGCTGCCATGGCAACGTCAAATACGGCGAATTTTGGTGGGAAATTCGACTGATTTTTTTGCCATTTTTGTGGTTTTTCGACATGAAAAAAAACAATTTGGACGAGTTTTCTCGCGCCAAGGTGGTGACTCTACGCCAAGAAGGCTACACCTTTAAGGAAATTGGTAAGAGAGTGAAATGTCCCAGCAGTACTGCTATGGAAATTTGTCGAAAATTTACCGAGACAGGAAGTGTGAAGGACAAACCTGGGTCCGGAAGGCCCAGGAAGTCTTCTCCGAGAGAAGAACGTTCTTTAATAAGACTCTGTCTGGATAACCGTAAGAAAACATCCAAAGATTTACAGCGTGCATGGCGCGACGATTACGGCGTGAGCGTCGACTCATCCACTGTTAGAAGACGTCTAGTAAAAGCTGGTTTATCTGCTCGACGTCCAGTGAAAAAACCATGGCTGAGTAAAGCCAATATTGCTCGCCGGCTGGCATGGGCCAGGCAACATCGGCATTGGACAGTCGAGGACTGGAATAAAGTTTTGTTCACAGATGACAGTCCATATCAACTGTTCATGCCTCAAAAAAGATGCTATGTGAGACGAAGACAGGGAGAAAGATTCAATGCAGACTGTGTTTTACCGACAGTCAAGCATGGTGGAGGGTCTGCCATGGTCTGGGGATGTTTCTCAACCGCCGGAGTGGGATGCCTCAAGCGCGTCGAAGGCAGACTAAATTCAGAATCCTACACTGATTTGCTGTCGGAGAGCATGCTTCCTTCCGCTAGAGCTGCGTTTGGACCCAGAGAATGAATATTCCAACAGGACAACGCTCCGTGCCATGTTTCCAGGCGTACAGAAGCCTACCTTCTTCGCCACAGGGTTCAGATCCTTGACTGGCCTCCTCAAAGCCCAGACATGAACCCTATTGAAAACTTGTGGGAAGTTCTGGCTGATCGACTGGCCCAGAAAGAGAAGCCATCTAGTCTAGATGACTTATACAACAAGCTGAACGATGCCTGGTATGAAATACCACAGCAAGTGTGTCAAAATTTAATCGACTCAATGCCGAGGCGCATCGAAGGCCTTAATCAAAGCCAAGGGTGGCCCTACCAAATATTAGACCCTTAACGAACAGTGATGTCTGAATTTTAATATTCAGTTACAGACTCCTACAATAACAATAACTAGCGGTTGTTTGTTCATTTTCTGGCAAGAAAAATGAAATTATCGACCATATATACGGCATAAAGCGTGTTACTGTCTGTATTTTACAGGCGTTCGGAAACTTTTGCACAGTACTGTATATGTATTAATATAGCCCCTAGAAACAAAACTTTGTTCTTCCTTTTGTTTAGAGTGCATCGCTGTGCGAAGCGGGCGTTTTTCAAACCATGTATTTTTGCCCCGAAAACCGTTTTTTCCTAACTGTTAATATTCTCTCGAGCCTTAATATGGTTTAAACCACACCAATCCCATATTTAAACCATCGCCAGTTAAAAGTATATTTTGCCCCCGCTTGGCATCGTTGACCTTTAGGTGGGATACTCGGGTCATGGATGTATCAAGAAAAGTATTTTTAAAGAAACTGAACCAAGTCCGTTGGAGTATGTCGTTAATGCACAGTTCGGAAGACAAACGTGGATTAGATAACAATGTGCTGCATCATAATGCTAATAATAGCCGCGTGCGACATGAGACAAGGGATATCGCGCAATAAAACCATTTAGCACGATGTAATTTTCTCACTAAATCGGCCCCAATAACTATCCATGACATCGACTTTGTTTAGCACGTCTTTTGCATGCCTAGTCATGAAGTTAACTTTCGCAGAGCTCGAAGGGGTGTATACCAGTCTGGCTAAGTCAATGGTGCATGCCACTACGTTGCTGGAATGTTTGTATGACTGTTTCTTGGGAAGCGAGGGACACCTGAATAATTCGCTGAATTGTACGCCTTCTGTGGCGTATAATTCAGTTACGCCGTACCTACGCCATACAATTCACTGAACTGTAGGGGAGACCAGGGTCAAATGTTACATTTTTTACCTTTTCGACCCTGGAAACGAAAATATTTCGGGCTGGGGAACATTTTCTCGGGTTTGCACAAACCCTGATATTTTGCCTTTGTAGCGGATATGAAACGATCCCGAAATAACGACCTTAAGGTATCGAAATTACTGTTTCAAAAAGTCACTTCAGCTGTTACAATTAGCCCCAGGTGCGGGGTAAATTGTAACATAGGGTCAAATGTAACATGTTAGCGAATGGTGTAGTGGTGTAGAGAAAGCCATTTTTGTAGAAAACAGCCTTTGTTGAAGAACTAAAAAAGCCTTTATTGTCTCTTACATCCTGAGCCTCTTCTGGATCAAAATCACAGCTCCAACTCAAAAATACGATTTCGCAACGGCGCAAAGCTCAAGTTTTCCAGCAGCTTTTCCTGAATTAGATAACAGCTCTACCCTTATCAGGTCAAGAACCGACGCTTCATCAAAAGCAGAAGATGTCTCCATCATCACTGCTGCTTTCCCTGCGTGCTGTCTTCCGAGCCCTCTTCCCACCAGCATTCGTCTTCTTCTCTTCATGCTTGTCCTTGTCAATACTGAGCTTCTTCGATGATTGTTTGCAACCCTTTCGACTCTTTTTTAGCTCTATCGCTCTCTTTTCTGGAGTGTCAGTCAGAATTGCAGCCTTTCGCTTTCGATCCGCATGGCTGTTTTTTCTTGGACTTGCCTTGGGTAGCGGCCGAATCGCTTCAGGGGTGAGCTGCTTCGAGGTGATCCCCGATGGACGAGACTGTTCGATCCCCGATGGACCAGGCTTGTCGATTCCCAATGTATCAGCCTCTGCAGGAATGATGCATGGACATAATAATGTATTTTCAATGTAACATTCAGAGAAAAACAAATTAAACTATATACAAATGTCCCATACCTGCCCAGAAAATATCCAAATGAAGTCAAACTAGAATTATTTAATCAATAAAATAATCAATAAATAAAATAATAAAATATCTTAATAAATCCGCTGTGAAGGTGAAACATCTACGGTAAGACCACGGTGAATAGCCGCCAAGAATGTAACCACGTCTTAAAATTAAAATTGACAAAACAGTCCCTTAGAGATAAATCAGGGACTGGTGACAATAATACCGAAAGTACGATTTTTGAATGATATTGATCTTGAACTTGGGGACAAAATTGCATGTTGATTAATTGGACGGGGCATGTTTCCATTGCCTCCGCCCCCAGTGGTTACATTTATGCCAAATGCATTGATATTTTACATAAATGTAGGTTTAATGCCATAGGGATCAGTTGTAACACTGTTATATTTGATCCCAGCAAAAATGTCAGAATTGCCCCGTTATGCCACGCCATCTTTGAGACAAAAATGACAGAAAAACAAGGCGACGTGGGCGGCAACTGATGCACTCATTTTTTGACCAGGTAATTTTTGACCCACCCCAAGCAAACGCTTAACCCTATTCTCGGCAGGGGGGGCGGAATCCGCCCCCCTCGGGTTTTTTGCTTGCCAATTCCAGGCTTTTTAACGCAGCTTCACGAAACTTGCTCACTTTTCCTAGCTATTCTTTCTTACGTGCCATGACAAAATTTCACAATTCTATTTTGCTCAGGGGCGGAGCCAGACGTTTTTGGGAGGCACCTCATGCCATTTTTCGCCATGTTGAGGGTAAAATGAAAATGTCTGCCCAAAACAGAGTTTTAAAGCTAGAACTTAAAACTTTAAATGGATGTATAGCTAAATAGTTGGGCAATGTGCATATGTAATTTTTTTTTATCTGAGGTCACTTTACAGGGTCAGGTCAAGGTCAAAAGTCAAAATTTGTTTTTTGCAATAATTTCGGTGCCGTTTTTTCAAATGCCAAACCCGGAGTATATATGACGTACAAGGGTGCCTTCTACTTGTGTACCAAGTTTCAGCTTGATATCAGGTCTGGTCACGGAGCTATGACCTAAAATGTCAGTGCGCGTACCCTATATCGCAATAGCCGTAAAAAGAAATTTTTGAAATAGAGTGAATTCAAATGATTGAAAACGTTCACAGATAATATTAAATGCACACGAGATCATTCCAAGTGACCCCAAGGTCACTGGAGGTCATTTAAGGTCAAAGGTCACAAGTTGATCTGAGAAACGTGTGACCATGACAGTTCTCCCTTTTTCATGTCCCTGGCACCGCCTATGCTAACATTATACAAACATTGTAATGCGATTTGTACTTATTTAGTATAACATGACCATCAGAATCCAAAAAAGGGTGTTTGCCTCCTTTGTTCATTCAGTTGTTAGAAAACTAATCCTCCTATTTTTGAAACCCTGTGAACGCCCATGAATTTTCTCAAAACTTCAGATTTGCGGACCTATTGTAAAGGCCCTGTTCATATTCTATCGATTGATGCCAGTTTCATCGAAATCGGTTCATAAACAAGGGAGTTATAAGAAATCCAAAAGTACCCCCCATTTTGACATTTTTGCCCCCCGTATCCACAAATTTCGAAATTTTGAAAATTTCTTTTTATAAAAATGTAGTTCATGACACGGCAAATCGATTGCCGTTTGTTGCGATGAAATCGGACAAGTAGTTCTCGAGATCTCGGGGGGGGGGGCGAATCCGCCTTCCCTGCCGGGAATCGGGCATACCGTCTAGCCCTCCGGGAATAGGGTTAAACCCGTGTCTAGTAAGATACGTGAATGAACTGATCATATTGAAAAATAAACAAAGTTACAATTAACTCTAAAAAACACAATTGTGAACAGCACAATCGACTCACCCGCCGCACCGGCCTGAAACCCTGTGAGGAAAAGGAACAGCTTACTGCGCATGTCCAGTAGTGCCTCCAGCGTCATCCATTTGTAAGTTTCGAAGTTAAAGCTTCAGTTACAATTGCTCCGTGTTAGATCTGACCCCGGTCTCCCCCACCTGTAACAGGCACAATTTTAGTTTTTTTTCATGTTATTACTACGGTAGCCTTTCTTTGCTCCATTCTATGAATTCTGTGACCGGTGTACAGTGTGTAACGACCACGTTCCGAACAGGGGCTGAGAATTCCCGGAAAGAATCGTCACCAACACTTCTCCTTTAATATGTAACAAGAAGCCCGTTGCCTTTGCCATGGTAGATTTGCATTCATCGGCGATACGACATTGTGCACACTGATCACATTTCTTTGATGCCGTATGTGATTAAGGTATGCATTGTACCACGCTTCATTGGTTCTTAGCCCCCGTTTGTCTTCGGAACAAGGGACTTGCGGTTGCCCCACAAAGTGCCGGATGACGGAATATCGAGTGCAAAAATACTGAATACGACATGCCGAAAGCAACACATCGATCAGGATAAATGTCAGCAGAGATGAACACCAAACGGGAAAAACATCGAAGAACAAAATATCGAATATGGATAAATATTAAATAGCGATATTTATCGAATCAGAAGAATATTTCGGGACAAAATATTGGGTCAACAAATAACCGACAAACGATATGGAACTGGAAAAATATGGAAACGGGCGTCGTACGTTGGGGGTATAGGATATCCAACTTTCGCATTACGAAAGATGGAGTTGGACGACAAGCAACAGTTAAAAATCTCATTGGGTGAAGATTATGGCAGGACATGAAACCTGACGATGAGGTGGTCGAGACTTCCGTCTGTCAAAGCCACGGACGGAATTCAAGTCCTGGTTGGTCGAAATTTTCCCGTTCCTTCTTTCCAAGTTGTTGCTGTTGTTCCCAGACGCTGTAATCAGCGCGGGCCGTCGCCGGAGACCGGCGGTATGTTGTACGGTTCTTGTATCCAAGACGCTGGGAAAAACCATTTTCTAGACAGCTGTCATAGGCAGAAGTCACAATGTATTCTCAAAAGACCACTGGGAAAAGAGGAGGAATTTTTTTCGATGATCAGGACTCGGACCCTGCGAACTATCGGTAAGACGTAAAATGCCGGTGTTTTTGAAGCCATACCTTCAGGTCCCGTGGCGCAGTCAGGATATTTGTCTGGTTGGCTCAGTTCAGCAACTCCCTTGAAACAACCGAAAGTTCAATCCAAAGGATTCTATGGCTAAATAACGAAGACAACTGGGGGATTCTGTGTAAGCCCTGGAAAGCTTTCACGACGTTCCTGCTGGAATGTCACCGGACAATTTTCGGGAAAAGTCAGTGCCCATGCCGACCGTACTGAGTCTCGCGATATTTTTCACTTAAATATTTATCCGGTTCTTTATTAATCTCTGCCCCCGATATTTTGCAGCTAAATTATCCATTCATCATTATAACCGACTGATATTTGTGTTGCTCCGATATTCCTGCTGAACGTCCTGCATTCGATATTTCTTCATTCCATGTTTTGTTGGACGAAATAATTACTTTTGCGAAATTGATCCCCATATCGGTAGCTGGCATTCGATGTTTTCCCGTTCAAATTTACGTCCGTCCTTATTTATCTTGTTTGATGTTTTGTGTTAGTTGGCTTGCTTTCAACATTTTTCCATTTGGTACCATGATATATCATGTTCTGCAATCGTTCGATGCAAGCCATTGACTTAATTGATTCCACTTCTAAGAAAACGCCTGATTTGGGACCATTATAACTTACAAATTGCCCAAAAATGTGCGGCAAGCCATGTGGGGGAAATTATCAGGTAAATCTGCATTTCAGTGAGATGCCAGTATATTGGGCTTGTCTGGTTAAAACGAGCTATGCCTCATAAGAGGGGAAGCATTTGCAAAAAACGGTCAGAAATAGACCTTTTAGAAGTAAGCCAGCCCTGGCTTGCGGGGCATGGCTACGTGAAAGGTAATTACGTTTTTCTAGAGCCCGCTTTTTCTTTGTCTTAATTTTTATCTCCATAGCTCCAAACACATAATTCCAAACATAAAATTCCATTTCATCTAAACATCTCGACCTTTTCGTCATTACATTTCGACCGCGCAGTATTTTCCCATTTCGGCGTTAGCATAACGTAAAAAATGTTATCAGCAAAAATCATATATATACGAGTTCAAAGCCACTGGTGATTTAAACACGCGAAAAATGATAGACGACGCATTTTTGCAGTGACTGCATTTGAGAAAATGTTGGCTTCGCAAAAAAGACTGTGTTTGTTGTAATAACATGCATGTTCATTTTACATATTTACTTTAAATATACATAATCCCGTGTCTGCAGACACTGACATTGCAGGTCATACAAGCGTCATTGGAAAAACGGGTGAACGGATAATTTTTTCAATGACCTCGCATTTGACCGACTAAAAATGTTACGCCTCAACAGAAAACCTTGTATTAGATTTCATGACTTAAAACATTCTAGTTCCACTCTTCCCGCCACCCAGTTTTGCCTCGAGCGGGACTGCTGTGCGGGGCTGAGACCCCCCCTAGTTAACGTGGTGGACGAGGCCCTGACCAATTCTGATCAAATTTCTATGAGGCATGTGAATGAATTCCTTCTATGTTAAGTCTCTTCCATAGACAAAAGTGATTTACAGAAAAAAATTTGTTTTCATCGGAAAAAGAAAGTTTTTCGTTGGTAAAAAAGCGAAAGTTTCTCGTTTTGTGCTCATTCTTAATTCATATTGACTAGTCACAGAATTTCCAACAGATATGATAACGACATATCCGTACAAGGAATGCTTTAGCGCCATCTATGGAGAGTTTTTACAAACGTTGAATAGGTGTTCAGCTTGGCATTGTGTCGCGAGGGGTGTATGGGATTGGCGAATTTGCCGCGTGTGCTGGATCCAGGAAAGCGCCAGGAATGATCGAGTCAATCAGGGTCCAAATTTAAGAGTCAAGGTGTTGTTCTCAAGTGCTCGCAAGACCCGGAGACCGGGCAGCGGAGAAAAAAACCGAGGTAATCTTTCCTTTGTGTATTCCTTTGTGACATTCAATATGGCCGACGATCAGCTGTTTTGTCAGTGGCAGTGAAAGGTTACATCACAGGTATTGGATTCTGTTTTCAGAAATGGAGCTCAGAGTTGGAAACAAGTATCGATTAGGAAGAAAAATCGGCAGTGGATCATTCGGTGACATATACTTAGGTAAGTGCATCGGGTTGTTGGAGTTAAGTAGTAATGGTGTGGCAAATTCCTTGAGCACATGACTCTGTTCAAACTTTGTTAACATGTGCTCCCCCTTGTAAGATATTTGAACATTAAAATTTATTTATCTGAAATGGAGAAAATCCAACTGTTGCTGTGACAGCAAGCAGCATTACTGTGTGTCATGGTTAACAAAAGGAGACCAAAGTCCATGATAAAGCTCTGATAGTTCTTAAGGAGGGGCAAATGTCACAAGTCATAGATTTTCTTGTTGAAGTAGAAATATTCTTCAGTCACGTGCAATGTCAATAACAAATGCAGCCATGAGAAACCTAAACCCACACTGCATTACATATCAATACCTTGATAACCATGGGGTTTGTAGCTGTGTAAAGTTTTGTCCCTACATGGTCTGATGCATCTGAATGAAGTGCTGCTTCTGAGTGGATGGTTATTCATGAAAAAGAGGTTATTTTTGTCCCATGTACTGGTAAGACAGTGTGGAGTAGAACTAGCCTGTATTTGTGCTGTTGCAGTACTTTTTATGATTGACTGTAGTATTCATCATTGAGGAAAGTAGATATCAGGTCAGTACTTACTCTTTTGAAATGATGATTAAAGATGGACTGTTCTTTGAGTTCATCTTGATCATGCATTGTTGTGCTTCCCACATTACAGCTTTTTCTAAGCTAGTTCTTATTTGTTTTGTTGCTGGTTCATTATTTCCTTCAAATATGTTATGACCCTTTTTTAGGCACCAAGGATGAAATACTGTACTGCAGCAGTATTCAGACATCATGTATTTTGATTCTTGCTTCAGATGTGCTACATTTCTGTTTTTTTTTCTTCTTAACATTTCAGGCATTCAGTGACAAAGGCTCCTTTTCACCTACAGTATTATGGTATGCAATTCACTTCCCTAAATCCAGGCTGCATCCACTGGATGGGAAATCAGTCTTAGTTTTGCTTGATGTCATTTATGTTTCACATCATATGTTTCACAGTTTATGTTTCACATTATACCCTGGGAATGTTGTAGGCCAAGTTGCTGTGAAAATGCAAGGATAATTCTTATGAAGTGCAAAAATGTCAGCATTGTATCAACAATTACTACAATATCAAGACCATTGCTTGATGGGATAGGAGATTCAACTGATCAGCTTTTTAATCCAGTCTTTGTGCTCTTCAAGTTGCATTTAACATGTTGAGATTAGCCCCTGAATCCAGCATTGTTTTGCAAGGCAGGCTGTGCTGGGATTGCTCTTTGGTTGAACTGAACATGCTGCATATTGGGTTGGATGGTTAGCATGCTATTCCCAATCTTATTGCTGTTAATGTCCATTGGGGCATTCAGACCTAGCCATTATCATCTGCAGTCCATTGGGGCATTCAGACCTAGCCATTATCATCTGCAGTCCATTGGGGCATTCAGACCTAGCCATTATCATCTGCAGTCCATTGGGGTATTCAGACCTAGCCATTATCATCTGCAGTCCATTGGGGCATTCAGACCTAGCCATTATCATCTGCAGTCCTTTGGGGCATTCAGACCTAGCCATTATCATCTGCAGTCCATTGGGGCATTCAGACCTAGCCATTATCATCTGCCATTATCATCTGCAGTCCCCATGTGGAATTGAGACCTGAGAAGTTATCACTGATATATTTTGTGGTTTACAAGAGTACAAAAATTGAAGGCATTTGGCCCAACTCCCAAACAGGTCTATTCATGGTAAGCTTCATCTGAGTTCACATGAATCAGTTTTGTGAAACAGACAAATGTGTATTTCAGATTCAACTGTGCTACTGTTTTGAACTTATTAACAGTTTTAAGTGATTTTGTGAACAATGTTCTACCTTTTATGTGCAAATCCTAGTGATTATCACAGAATCTTTGTAAGCCATGCACATGAGGGTTTGACCAGATACTGCAGAATGCATTTGTAATGACAGTTGCTTTCTCATGTGAACATTGTTGACAGGTGCATGTGATTCCCTTAAATTCCTTGTTATTGTCAGAATGTGAAGATTTACCCTCAACATGGGCTGGCAGTCTTGTGATGCTTATTGTTTTATGGCATGGACATTCATAATGGTGGCAGTGTGTGGATCATGATGAGGGTTGGGAATACCATGATTAATGTTGAGCTGGTCTCTGCATTGACTCAGTGCATCATACCAGATGCCACACAGTCATTTGTCAGTTTATTCCAAATCCAGAGACAGCCGATAAACTATTCTAGTCCCACCCACACCCACATCTTTGTCATGAAACTGACGATGAAGCTGACACATTGCATCCTACCAGATGCCACACAGCCACCTGTCAGTTCATTACAATTTCAGAGATGGCCGATAAACTATCCTGGTGCCACCCACGCCCGCTTCTGTGTCATATACCTGCCCTCAGCATTTTTAAAGGTCCAGCGAGCGTTGCAGGTGACAAAATGACTAATTCGTAGCCTGTGCCAAAAATGTGCAAGGACAAACCCTCCAGAGAATCAAGATTAATTTGCTAGGTGCAGCTGGCAGCACCCACGAAAACACCGCCTAGTGTGGAGTGCCTTGGGCTATGCCCACGTCATTTGTGGGGCCCGACTTGGTTGGTTGGTTCTTTGATTGACGACTGAGATTCCATTGGTCCAGTCTGGAGGCGTAAAACCATCATTACTGCGGTTCTTCCAGTAACCTCTGGATGACATTTGGTATACGTTCGCCTTCAGATCGCAGTTTTGCGTACCCGCGTTTCCCACGGGCCGTCGTTTATGACAGATCGGTCGCTCGGCAGAGTCGGAGGTGTCAGTCGCGACGAACTTCGCGTTTTCGTCGCCGACGACGGAGCGTGGTTGGAAGAATGATTGCGCCACGTGTTCCGGAGAGTAACATTTTTTTGAGTGGCGCGACACGAAAAAATACAGAAATTTTAGCACTACAACATACGTCCGTTCGTATTTACGTAGCCACATTGTCTTGTACATGCGCTTGGTCACACAGATATTTCCTTGTGGTTGAAAGTTGTCTTGTGTTCTGCATTTCATTCATTCGGTGTAGTTCCTGGTTTCCTCATTTTTCTTTCGCAAGTTCTCATGTCACGTGGGAGGGGTTCTCGCAAAAGAGCGTTTTTACCATGCCCCATTTGGGAGCACAATGTCCTGCTGTTTTTGGGAACGCCAGCTTTTCTGACGCCGCGGCGCGGCGTTCGGGAAGTTTCGGGAAGTTTCGTTCGATTCCGGTCTGGCCCCTGAGGCCGCGCGGCCGGGCCGCGGACGCAAGAGCACGCCGCGCCGGCGGTGCCACGGCTGGGCGCGGGCGTCACGGGCTCCGCCCGGCACGTCCGAGGGGCCGCAGCCGTCGCCGAACGCTCCGTTACGCTGATGGTCATCGCAGCGCGTCGCGTTATCGTGGACGACGGACCAATTTTTGGGCTACAGCGCGCCGCTATCGGTGGCCGAAACGTCAGATAGGGCATTATCTTGGTTTGCAGCGACGCCTTTGAAAGCTGAGGAGCCGCAGGGACATTGGGCCGGCATGAGAGCGTTCAGAATCCGGCAAATTTGGTGGGGCCTGGTGATCGCAATGAAGTTAAATCATGTCTCTTAGTGTGGCCAGTGGCCCGTGTAATCAACAAGCTTATTGCTACAGCGGTTTGTACGTTAAATGTGGGTTTCTACGGTAAATTCTCGATTTTTGCGACTCCCTGTGTTGTGTTTGCTTGCGGATAAACATGGCCCTTTTGTACAGGCATCAGTCGTATCAGAAGCCGTTGAGGCCCAGCAGCCACGGGGCGGCTGGTGCGCGTCACTCGGCGACAGGTGGCCGCGGAGGGACGGCACAATGAAAGTGCGCGGCGGACGCACCGTCACCTCGTCGGCCGGGCGGCGGCCGCGGCGCGGCGTCGGCCGCGTGGCTCGAGCCCGGGCTGCCGTCAGTGAGCGGCCGCGGGCGCGGGCCGCTCACTGACGGCGCCTGGGGGTACGGCGGCGTCGCGGGAGTGGCACGTGCGGTTAAGCTGGGGTCGTCTGCGGAGTGTGGTGGGGCCGGATAGCGCGGAGCGGGTGGCAGAGGAGACGGTCGGCCTCGAGCGCGGGCCGCGTGATCTGTCGCTGTCGTGACGGCGGTGAAGGTCCGGCAAGACGAGACCTTGTGCGGGGAAGTCCAGAATATCGGGCACCAGTTGGTCCTGGGGAGAGGCGTCTCTTTGCTCCCCGGGCTCGGGCGGGCATTCGCTGGCGACTCGGCGCGGGCTCGCTTGTGCCGGCCGGGGGTCGGTCCCGACTTGTAAAGACGCACAAATCGTCGCACTCGATCACGGGACAGTCCATTCGCGAGGCGGCGATCGATCGCTTTCCGTCGCGGCCGTCGGCCGCCCGGCGGTAAATAATCGATCGCGGCGCGGGCCATTTGTGTGCGAGCGCCTCCGGCCCGTTCAGCCGAACGCCACCTGTCCGAACAGCTGAGCGCCCGGGCGGTTCATCGCCACGTGGCACGCCAGAAAGCGGGGCTTTCCGTCCTTCGCAGTGCCGGTGTCGCCGCGTGTGGACAGCCCTGTCGTCTCGGTCTGCGGTGCGGGCTGCGATTGAGATGTCGTTTGGAATATTGGGCGTCGTCCGGCCTGGGGGTGAGACTGACGACTGTCCCTCGCAGGCCGTTTGTGCAGAGACGCAGCGGGAAAGGTGGGGGGCGTAGCCGTTCAGAAGCAAAAGGGTTCGATGTGAATTGAATTGTTCGATCGTTGTTTGACGGACTATGACGACACGTAGGCGCGTTTGGCCAGCAGACGTACTGAGGACAAGGACTGAGGACGAGGACTTCGTACCGCAGTCCTCAGTACGTCGACTGGCTAGTGGGCTTCCAGCTCCACGATGATGTGCGATTCCTCCCATACTTGCAGAGGTATATTGACCGAGCCGTGTCGACTTTGCGAGTGATAAGGTGTTTTCTTCGTCGTTTGACAGGCTTGTCCTGACGGGCCCATATTGCGTTCGGGCCGCGCACCCCGGCAGAGCAGTCGGGATTCAGTCTCTTGCAATCATTTCATGCATCATTCTGTGCTTCTTTCGTTTCTTATTTGAGCGACGTTGAGCGGATGTTTAATAGAAAAGACTCCGTTCGCAAACATTCTCTTGAAGTTGGAGCAGATTTGACCGTTGTTGATAAGTTGCTTAAAGATGATGAAGAGATGAAAGCGGGGACGACAGATCCGATTCATTGGTTGCTAGGAGTCGTCGCAGTCGGCGTGTATTGCGCATTTCCGCGCAGTGATGGGTGCAGAATTGTCGGCAGAAGCCAATAACTTCTGCGACGTGAACTATTAACTAGGTGGCTAAGGCAGTCTTTTAGCGTTGCATTACCCTGACGTGTCATGGAAGTGAATTACCGATTCGCACGATGCGCATTGAAAAGTGTCCGCTGCCGACCACGTTCCGCAGTGCGGGATGTCGGTAACGAACGCTATCCCGGTCCGTGCTCAGCGTCGTCATAAATGCGATGATTCGGCTCGGCCCCGGTAGCCAGTGCTTTGACAGCTGGCGTCTAGTAGCCCGTTGCCAAGCACCGTCGGGCGTTTGGGCTGCAGAGGTCGGTTGCGAGCGAATAACGGATTGAAATGGATCATCGCTTTAGGTAATAGTTTCGCAGGATCGACACACGCTAAGGCTCAGCATATATGTTCGCCCAGTGAACTGTCGTAAATGTGTGACTTTCCATGGCAGGAGAATCATTTTACGACGATCTGAGCACAGAACTGACGCGTGTTATTTGGCCCCGAAATCGTGCTCTGGAGCGCGTGATTTTTGCTCAAGCTGATTCTCTGGCCTGAGTCGGCAGAAAGCAGACTGCTCGCACGGAAGGCGCATCAGACGCCTGACGACTTCCTTACGCGCATGGCTAGATCCTCCACAATGCTGGACGCGCGTGACTTGTGTTAGGTCATTCTCCTCTCGTGCATTACGTGGTCGCCTGCAAGTTCATTTTCTCGGGACGTGCCTCGCTTTGCTTCGCGGTAGTAATTACACTGTGAGAACGTTATGGGCGAGCGAGAAGGCGGGGGGAATGGCGGAAGAACACAAGGTTAAACGGGAGATAAACAAGCGATTGCTGAAACGCCTGGCAGATGCTGAAGTGAGGCTGTGTTTGCGTGTGATTCGTGCTGTTCGCTGGGAGGACTGCTCGGTACGACGGCAGTCATCGTAAATAGATCGGACCATCGGGCGTCGGCTGTCAAAGTCGCAAGCTCACTGCCCAGGCGAGCAGCCCAGCGCGACCAGCCAAGGTTGCGTTGCGACGAGATTGGCACTCGGCTGGTTATCGACGTCGTTTCTGTTTTGCCAGGGTAGCGTCGCTGTAGGCTTTGCTTTGCTGCCCCTGGTGACGGCAAGTCTCAACGTGTGCGATACTGGATCGGGGAATTACCGAGAAGTCCCGCCTTTGTAGCAAACCGTTGTAACTGTCGTTTGTACCGAGGGAGCCTTTCAAAGGGCGCCACGGAAACATCACTGTCTCCGACTTAAGTGCGACATGTTCCGGAGCCGGAAACTTCGTCATGTCTAAGACTTTCTCACGTCCTAGCTGCCGTGCAGCCCGTGACAATAAGTCTTGTGTTGCATGAGTTCCGCTGAAACCCCATCGGTAACTCCCAGCAGTTGTTCGCGGAATAACGACCACCAGGCACACTCGTGCAATGTACAAGGTGCTGTTTATCATTGTCCATACCCTAGTTATCCCGGATTTGCAAGCTTGTTGGAGGTTTTTAGCCTTGAAGTATGGTAGGAGTGTGTTCATCCATTGTTCCAAATTTGAAACTGACGCTTGTTCCAGGTACAAATATATCGACTGGTGAGGAGGTGGCCATCAAATTGGAAAGCCTCCGAACGAAGCATCCCCAGCTCTACATAGAATCTAGATTTTACAAAATGCTCCTAGGAGGGGGTGAGTGGTCTCGCACAACACAAAACCTCACGTGACGGTATGCATTCTGGAAAGGGGGATCAAAATTGGATGATGCATTGGGAAAATACATATTTAATTAATGCGCTCTTGATGCGCTGTGGATTGTGGCATCTTTTCATTTTGTTTCGGTGTTATTTATTATTTTTTTCGTGGCGACTTTTCTATTTATTTATGTTTTCCCCCATAGTAGTTTGCTGTTCTGCCGTCGTTTCGCTGCTACGCGTGCTCGTTTACAGCATGACGGCTGCTGCTGCTCCAGATAGCCGTATCGGAACCCATGGCAGAGTGCTTATTGTCGGGTTATCTGGTGGTCAACAGTCACCCCGCCAAGTCCAAAGATTCGTGTATCCCCGGCGGGACTTATAACGCATCCTCCGCCCGGCCCCCAGTCGGCATCCCGGTGGTCAAGTGGTACGGCACCGAGGGCGACTACAACGTGATGGTGATGGAGCTGCTCGGACCGAGCCTGGAGGACCTCTTCACCTTCTGCTCGCGGAAGTTCTCGCTGAAGACGGTGCTGCTGCTGGCCGACCAGATGGTAGGTCCGCCGCCGCGCCGCGGCCGGCCGGTCGGCCACGTCGGTGGCGCGACGCCGCGGCAGTCAGCGAGTTCGCGGGTCGCGCGGACAACCAAGCGGATGGGGGGGGGTATGGCTGGCTGGTGACGGAGGGACGTGCGTGTCGGCGGCCGGAACGCGGTCCGCCGCGGGCGGGGGCGGTCGTCGACGGCGACGACCGGCCCGGTGTTCCTCATCGACCTGGTGAAGGCGGTCGGTGAGTCAGTGGAGGCCGAAATAGCCGGCGGCCGGCGGCCGATGGTGCTCCGGCCCGGACCGGTCAGCCGGCGGCAGGCGCTCCGGGGCCGGCCCCGCACAGCGGCGCTGGCTATTGTTTGGCCGGCGCGTCTCGGCTGGATGCGTGAGAAACTTGGCCGGTGTAAATCGGTCGCCAGGTAGCTATGGCGGCCGCGGAATTTCGCAAGAGGTTTCATTGACGCTCGCATGAGTTAACCAGTCGGCGTGTCTTCGAGAAAGGGTTTTCATGCCAGGCAGCGTCACTTCCGATTTCGATGGGAGTTTCGATTCGATTTCGCTGTCGATACGAATGGGCCGCTCGGACACGTTCTTCGAATGACGAGCGTGTTCACTGCTCACATGCCGCGTCACTGTGCGGTGGAGGGTCGCTGTGCCGGCCCGCTCCGGGTCAAGGTCTGGCGTGGCCGCCCGCCTTCCCGCCCGGCCGGCGGGATCAGGCGGTGGCGCGCACCGGCCGCGGACCGGCCGCCGGGGGACCTTATACGGGGCGGCGGCGGCCGGCGCGGCGCCCCACGCCCTGCCGCAGCCGGCCGCGCGGCCACCGCATGCGCCGGCGTGGCGACGCCGCGCCGCGAACCGCGCCACGGAGAAGCTTCATGTTGGGTCTCGGCGTCCGATGCGTGCTCGTGGCTGTTTGCGTGGAGCCGAGGGCGTGGGAGGAATTGCGCCTCCTTCGATGCTGCTGACAGGCGCGCGGTGCAAGCCCGTCCTTATCCTTTCCATAACGGGACCGCCTGAGACGCGCGTTGAAGCCCTGCAGAGGGGAGGCGTTTGTGACGTCGTGGCGCGTTGGGTGCGTCGTCAAGAATGACGCTGCGAGGCGGCGGAGACAATGCTCCTCACTAGCCGGCGGAGGCTCCGCGTCACCTGTTGGTCGCGCTCGGCCGGACGGGGGAAGCCCCGGAGGGATCCGCCGCGGACCGGGGTCGCCGCGCGGCGGCCGGCGGCGGCCTGCCGTCCCGCCGGGCCCGGGCGACGGCGCCGCACCGTCCGGGCGAACACTCCGTCGACCCGTCAGTCGAGCCGTCAGTCGTGTTTGTCCGGGCGGAGGTCCGCCGCCGGAACGATGTGGGCGCTGCCGTCCCCCGCCCACCTCTTGAAGAGCGCGTGCCGCGGCGGCGGCGCGGCCGACGAAGCCGCCCGAGGCTGTCTCGAGGGTGCGGGAGAGCGGGGACGCTGTCTCGCGGCGGGCCGCGCGTGGCGGCGGCTGTTATCGATCGCTCATCTGGGCTACGTGTCGGCGAAGGCTGCTGTTTGTAAGTCGCGGGTCGGTGACGTGTGGGATTTTCTCTCGTCGCGTTGGGAGGGCGTGGCGGCTGATTGGCGCTCGTGAGCGGCGCGATGGAGAGTTTCCTGGCTGACTGGAACCGGCAACGTTGTCTCCTGGTGTCGGCACGTTAGGGGGGAGGAGCTGCAGATGTCTCAGAAGTGCGCCTCAGGAGATGTAGGTCATCGGCGGAACGGTGTCTTACAACTTTTTGCGACCATGGGGCACCTTGGCCAAGCCGCTTCCCGTCGGTAATGATGGTGTATTGAGCCGCTCGTGCGTTTTTGATGGACAGAAATCCATAATAGTCCACAGCGACACTGCGACGCCAGTGCATTGTGATGCTGACGAAATGTGAGGCGCCACATGACCTAGGTGCCGGATTAAAAATCACGCTTTGCTGCTCATTTGTTTACATGATAAGTAAGAGTAAGGTCGTCTTGTTCCAGTCTTGGCCACCTTCATTTGTTTGGTTTGTCGCACCTGATTATGTGACATTGGAAACTGGTAATGAACGTCTGAAAGGATCGAGTTATTTCTCAGCGACAGTAGGATACCCTTCACCTGACAGTGGCGGTGTGGAGACAGGTCGCGACATCGCGACAAACGGTAAAAAGGACCGCACACAGTCCGTTAGGCTCCCTCCAGATGTCATCGTAATGTTCGGCCGTGCGAGCAGAACTGATTTCTTCGGCTCCCGGACGATCTGACTGGCGCCCTAGTGGTATGCTCGTCTTCCCGGCGATCTTGCCGAATCCGCGGCGGCCCATCTCCCTGATGACCTGGCCATCTCCCTGCTGTTCCCACCGCGGTGAGAGTCGCGGTTGCCGGACATCGGCCGCCGCCGAGGGCCCGGAGGCTCGCCGCGTGCGGCCTTGGGCCGGCTTCGGGCGGAGGCGGGGGCGGGGGCGGGGAGAGCGGCGCTATTTCGGCCGCCGCCACTGGGAACCGCCCGCGGCGTCCGCGCCGCCGACGGGCCTGTCTCGGTGGCGGTGCCGCCGGCCGCCGCCGCCGCGGAGGTCGGAAGGGAGCGCCGGATGCCGGCGTCGTCCAGCGGCTGGCAGAGGCGGACGGTGACGCGACGATTCAGCGCGGTTTGTGTGGCTCGAAAGGCGTCGCGAAGGCGGACCGCGGACTCTTCAGGACCGCTCGCTGTGGACGGAGGGCGTCTGGGTCGCCGCCAGCCGTGCCGACGGGCTGCGCGGCTGAGGCAGCTCGGCTCCGCCGCGCTGAGGCCGCGCGCCGACCCGCAGCCGTCGGCCGGCGGCGGCTCCGGCTCCGCCGCGCGCGAGCTGCGCCTCACGCCGGCAGCCGGTCCGAGTTTTTCTGCCGGGCCGGCTGGCCGGCCGTCGCCTCGG
The DNA here is from genome assembly GCA_030062745.1 of Capitulum mitella. NCBI lineage: Eukaryota > Metazoa > Arthropoda > Thecostraca > Pollicipedomorpha > Pollicipedidae > Capitulum > Capitulum mitella. The sequence goes on along the minus strand of CP099851.1, from coordinate 21,362,116 downwards.
AGGCCCGTCAGCTGATCGCCGCGTGACGTCACCGGGCGGCGGGCTGCCGCCGCCGCGGTCGGACCGCAGGCGGCGGCGGCGGCGGCGGCTCTATTTTCGGCGGTCGCAGACGAGACCGCGCATTCGGGGTTGCTTTGTTACGCGGCCGCATGGCTGCCTCCTGCGGAGCCGCTCTCGCCGCCGCCCACCCCGTCTCTCCGTGGGGGGAGAAGCTTCGGTGGCCGCGGCGCAATCGTCCCTGACTGGAAGGTCGTTCTAGGGATGCCGGAGTTGATTTCAGGGATCGCAGCCGGGTGGGTTCGGGCGCGGCGGCCGCGTCCGGGCGGCGACGGACGGACGGCGCCGCGGCGCGGGCCAGTTCCGGCGGGGTCTGCCGCCAGCCGCCCCCGGCCGCGGCTCACCTCGGCCGCGCTGTCGGCCGGCCTCCGGCAGCCGGCCGGGCCCGGGACCGGCGCCCAGGACTGTCGGCGCCGCGCCGACCACGCCCCGCGCAGCCGGCCGCGCGCCGGGCATTCGCCCAGACGCTCGGCCGCCGGCCGGCGCGGCGTCGCCGTCACGAGCGAGACCGAAAACCGGGCCGAATCCGACGGTGCGGGGTTAAAAACCCGGCCGCGGCCGGCGGTGACCGGCGGCCGGGAGCGTCCGCCGCTTCCGGAAGCCGTGCCGTGTGTGTCGGTCCGGTAACGGCGCCGCGGCGGCGGCGGCGAGCGGGAGGACCGGGGGCTCGGCCAGCGGCGCGTCGTGCCGCGCGGCTCATCGTCGTTAGTCATCGTGTGTCGGCGCGCTGGCGGCGGGCGGCGTCCATTCGGCTGGGGTCGGCGCCGCGCGGCCGGCGGCCGCTCGGGCCGCGCTCGGGCAGGGCGTGGACGCCGGCGGACGCGGATGTCTGCCGAACCGGAGCGGACGGCGGCGCCGTCACGGAACCGGCCGCCGCGACCCGGCGGCGGCGTGACGCGCGCGCGCGACGTCGCCGGCTCGCCCCCGCCGCCGGCGCCGGCGGTCACGGCAGCGCGGCGACGATGACGTCACGGCGGTGTGACGTCACGGGCGGCGGCGGCGCGGCAGATGGCGGCGGAGGGATGGCCGGGTTGTCGGCCCGCTGAGTTCCGCGTCGCCGCCGGCCGTCGGCAGATGCGCCGCTCGCGGGCCGCCGCTCGAGAGGTCGGCCGCCGGCTGGCTCCGCTGTCGGATATGTCGGAAATGTCGGAGATAGCCGCCGTCCTGAGGTGTCGGATCGGCCGGAATCTGCGCGGTCTGATCTGCGCCGTCCGACCGCCGTCGGCGGCCTTGCACGACGTCTCACGGGCGGTTTACGTTTCGTGCTCGCAGTGTTGATAGGATGGGCGCGGTGTTGAGGATCTGACGGCGGCCGTGGGACGATCGCCGTTCGCGGTTTGCTGCGCTTTCTCTGCGCGACGGCCGCGTCGCAGCGCCCGCACTCGCGCGGCAGCATTGGATGCCGCCTTTCGCGTGATGTCTGGCGACATAGACCAGCGGTTATTCATGCGGACGACGGCGCAGTCCATTCGCGTTAATCATGCGCCGTTGATTGACGTTACGTTAACCTGCGGTGGACATCGGCTGCTTCTCCTGCGAATCGCAGCTTTTCCCGGTGCCGGCGATCCGCGGCGTGGCCGTCACATGGTCCGATAATGCTCTCCGCCGCGCTCGGCTGTAAATCCGCCCCGCCCGACCGGCGGTCGGCCGCCCGGCCGCGTCCCGCGCGGCTACCGGCCGCCGGCGGACGTCCTGCATGCCGCCGAGGCGCCGCCGAGCAGTGCCGGCGCTCTGTTTATTTGCCGGAGAGCGGCGGCGGCGGCGGCGGCGGCGGCGGCGGCGCGGCGCGGGGCGCCGATGACGCGCGCGGCATTGAAGGAGGAGGTGTGTGCATCAGCGCGTGCCGGCAGCGAGCCGATGCAGCCGCCAGGGGCGGGCCGTGGCCGTGAATCGGCCGCCGCCGCGGTTTGACCGTGCAGTCGCGGGCGGAGACGCCGCAGACGCCGTGTCACGGCGCCGCCGTCAGGACGAGGCGCCGCCGTCAGGACGAGGCGCCGCCGTCAGGACGAGGCGCCGCCGTCAGGACGAGGCGCCGCCGTCAGGACGAGGCGCCGCCGTCAGGACGAGGCCCGCCGTGGTGCGCTCTCGCCCGGCGCCGTCAGCGGCCGGGCGCGGAGGCCGGCGCGGCGAGATGGCTCCGATCTCCGACCGCGCGCGCTCGGACCGTCAGGCGTGCGTGCCGGCGGCCGGCGGCGGCGCGCACAGACGCCGCGGGCCGGGCGCCGCCGCGCTGGCTCGTCTGCACGGCTGCGGCGCGGCGCTTCGCTTACACGGCCGGCGCCGTGCAGGGTCGCACACGCGCCGCGTACTGACGAGCCGCCGGCCCACATGAGGGCGGCGGCGCCCGCTGTCCGGTGAACGTCCTCGGCGACCGCCGTCGGGGCGGCCGCGCGCGCCGCCGTTTCCCCGGTGTGAAGGTGAACGACTCGCGGCCAGCTGTTGGCCCGCCCGCGCGGCGTATCCATGAGCGGCGCGTTGTGTTGCACGGCCGGCGTCGGCCGGGCGCCGGGTCGATGACCCGCCGCCGGTCGGCGAACGTCGCCCGGCCGAGGTCCGTTCCGGCGCGTCGCGGCCCGCCGGCCGGCGTACCTGCGGCGGCCGCCGCCGGCGCCGCCCGCCCCTGTTTACATCTGGCCGGCCCCCGACCAAACAGCGGCGCGGGCCTGGCGCCTCCCTCCGGCCCGCCGTCACAACAGAGACCCTCCCTCTCCATCCCTCCCGGACCGGCCGAGTCAGGGCCGACCCGAACCGGCCACCGCCGCCGCTGCCCCGCGCGAACACTGGACAAAACACGGGTAACAGGGGATCGCGGCACGGTCAAGGCCGTGTTGGCTAAATGGCGCAAAGGAAAGTGTTTGAGCATCGCGCGTGAGAAAAGCTGTCAATGTCGGCATTACAAATGGAAGAGATTACGTGTCCGGGTACGTAATGAGGCAATGATGTCATTAGAGAAGAATATCAGATGCCTAGATCATCGTTGATTGTCTCGCAATTGAAAACTTATGGCTATGGCTTGTGGCTTGTGGCTTGGCGAAATGCGGTTTGGTTCACGGGGTTAAAACTTGTTACGCCTCATGGTCTTTTGTCAGGCGGCGATTTTTTCAGTCTGATTCTGAGCTTGCAGTCTTCATGCAGTACATGTTACCGTGAGATTTCTTCGTTGGGATATTGCCCCCGGACATCCTTATTCCATACGCTTGTGGTTTCTCACGATATTTTGCTGTCGTCGTCCCGTACGATACGGTGTGATGCGGCCATTCCTTTGCCATGGTCTGCCGTGCAGCCTTCTGCCGTGCGTCCTTTCACCGTGCAGTCGGCTGGCTCCGACTCCAACTAAGGAGAGGAGTGGGCGGCCGGCCGGTGCCGGCGCCGCCGGAGGGCGGGCTGGCCGCTGGGAGCGCCCGAACAGTGCCGCCGGAGGGCGGGCTGGCCTCTGGGAGCGCCCGAACAGCGCCGCCGGAGGGCGGGCTGGCCGCTGGGAGCGCCCGAACAGTGCCGCCGGAGGGCGGGCTGGCCGCTGGGAGCGCCCGAACAGTGCCGCCGGAGGGCGGGCTGGCCGCTGGGAGCGCCCGAACAGTGCCGCGTCGACGGCGGGCATCGCGCCGGCGAATGTCAAAGCCGGGAGATTGCGCAAACGAGGCCAAGGTGGCCGGCGACACGAGGAAATCGAGAGCGGCCGGCCGGCCCGGCTCCCACGGGAGGCCGCTGCGCTCCCGCAGCCCGAGCCGAGTTCTCAGCGGTTTCAGCACAGTCCCGCACCGTGACACAGCCGCGGTCCCGGCTCCGCGCGGTGTTTGTCGGCGGCCGTTGCGGTGGCCGGTCGCGTCCTTGGGCGTCGTGGTGTCGCGACGCGTGGCGGTGCGTCGGGAGCGATGCGAACGTTCCGGGCGCCGCAGTAAGTCAGCCGGGATGGTGAAGGCCCAGATTCCGGCTTCACTCGCCCCGTTTCGTCGTAGCTCCGCCCGTCTGACCCTGGCGAACGGGTTGACGGGTTTCGCTACTTACGACCGAACGCTTGAGCTGCCGAAATGTGGCAGCGGTGACACAGATGCGCTCAGTTCGAGCGACCTCCGAGCCGAAATTCGCCTCCGTCGACGTGCGGCCACCGGTTGAGAGCGACCGCCCTGCCGGCCGCCCTCGCACCGGCAGCGTCTCCGGGCGCTGACTGTCTCCGGGCGATCGTCTGCGGAGAGGCAGCGTCTCCGCTGACCGTCTCCGTCTCCGGGCGCTGACCGCTGATGGACGTTTTCCCGGTGTGCGGGTCGTGTTTTCCTCCCAGCGACCCGCGGACATGGCCGGAGAGGAAAGTCGCCAGGTGCTTTCGGCCGGTCGCCGGCGCGGCGCGCGCGCCGTCGACCTGCAGGCGTTGTGAGCCGCGGTGCGCTGGGGCTTCGACCCGCCGTCGACCTGCAGGCGTTGTGAGCCGCGGTGCGCTGGGGCTTCGACCCGCCGTCGGGCGTCCCGGGAGGCCGTATTTCTCGGAGGTTTGCGTTTGCGACGCGGCCAGTTGCTGGCGGGAGCGTGTGCGCACTCCGCTGCTGTCGGCAAGGGACGGCACCGTCGGTGTGGCCGTTGCCGCTGCGGATCCCGTGAAGGCGATACGTAGAGTCTTTTAGCCCCGAGCAAGCCGCGCTGAATGCTGCCTGCGCGGTAATAATACTTCCCACGTTTGGTATTATTTGTATTTGATGTATTGTTTGACTCCGTCCTGTCCGTGGCGTCCGTCCATTGATGGACACCACCGTAGCGCGGCTAGCAGGACGAGACGTTGCGCAGCAAACGAGGACGCCCTGGCAGCCCGGCTGGCCGCCTGGGACTGGGGCACACCGCTTCTTTGGGTGGGATTCCCGGCGGTTGTTAGCGACGTCTCCGGGTCCATCGAGACTGATGGAAGTGCAAAGGCTCCGGCCGGTCGCCGCGACTACTCGATCATTCGCCGCGGTATATTCGGCCGAGCATGCAGCCGCCAGCGACGATTCTCGTTTGATCAAAGGCGGTGTCAAACAAAACGTGTCGCCGCACAAGCTGGCCGAGTGATTCGATAGATCTCGCGCCCCGTCAAGAGCATCCCGTGGCAGTCGGTTACCGTGCAGCACACAGTCTGATCGATTCCCGGTGACGTGCGGAGGCGGCAGTGCGGCAGCAAAACATGTGGCGCGTGCGCGACGCGCATGCAAGATAATGTGTCTCGGGAACCGACCTATGTGCCGTATAATTCCCTCAGACGAATGATGCCGGGCAGAGCTCGTGGAACTCGACCCGCTTTAGTAAGGTCGGAAGAGTGAAGCGACTGGTGACCACATGAACATCTCCTCCGGCAGCTGCTTGCAAGAGGCTAAGCGCTGTTCCGTGTTTTTGTGGGTCGAAGTGGACCGACGTATTCTCACAGGGTTCGTTTTGACTGTCAAGCGTGTTTTGAGTTGCCTGCTACGGTATCGCCACCCAGGGCATCGTAATTCTTAGTCATTGGCATTGGAACCGGGAAGGTTTGTGTGCAAGAGATGTGCCACGACGAGGAGTTTATAACCATTGACTTGATGTTAGAGTCCAGAAGCACGCAGTGGAGAGCCACCTAACTGCGCAGATTCGCTTTGATTGTTGACATTTCGTTGGTGTAGCTGTGAACTCGTTTGGTGCAGTTTTATGTCATCAGTTTTTCGGCATGGCATTGAATGCCATAGTTGTGTAATCGTTGTATAACGCAGTGGACGCAGCATTGGTTTGGCACCCGTGCATCCGGTTTTCCAATTCATGACCATCACCACGTCTCACCAGACTTGTGGTTGATCCCACTTCGGGGGGATCGATTAAATCGGACTGAGGGATTGTTGAATCGATCATGATTCGGGCTGAACGCGGTTTTCCAAAACAGAATCGATTCCACTCCGACTCGAAGTGAAACGGGTCTGTTCTGAAATTAATTCCTCTGAGATCCACTTATTTGATGAAGCCATTGAAATCCATTCCAATGCTGTTTCCTGAGGTGCCCGTGGGATTCAGCTCTGCGCGGCTCAACTCCGATCCGTGCACTTATCAGTGCAGTCGGTCCCGATTTCCGATTCTGACTATGGCCTGAACGCAATCGACTCCAGAATTGATCCTGATTCCGATGGAACCGAGCCCGAGTTCGCACCTCACTCTCCACCGCGGCGACTCCTCGCTCGCCCCTCTCCTGTGCGGCCCGGCCTGCGTTGTCGCCGTCGTCGTCGTCGTTGGCGGCGGCGGCGGCCGGGGCCTCGCAGGCCGGTCCCGTCGACCGGCGCCCGGCTGCTGCGTACTACGCCCGGTCGATGATCAGCTGAGCGGCCGCGTCAGCTGAGGCCGCTGCCGCCCGCTGGCGGACCGCTGGCGGGCGGCCGGCCACGGGAGCGGCTTTTTGGGCCGTTTTTGCCGGCGGCGGTAGAGGACGACGGATTACGTTAGGTGCTGGGTAACGCGAAAAGCACAACAGCTCGGAGAGAGATGTGTGAGTTTTTACGGTGCGGTTATCGTCCTTTGGCGGGACAGCCGAGTGGGCTCAGGTGGGGAGACGAGGCGACGCAGCCGGTGTTTGATGGGACGCCTCGGCGGGCTCCAGTGGGACCTGCCGGTGGGGCGCGCGGGACACGTCAGCGTCTTTGTTGTCTCTCAGATCAGGTGCGTCAGAAGGCAGGCCACTGGGTCCGCCCGGCCGTCAGGGGAACGGGGAGGGGGTATCACGACTCCGTTGCAACGCTCAACCGGTGCAGACGGCCTCTGAACGGGCTGCAGCGACTACCGGGGGCTCATGAACGGGACATTTTCCTGTGCGGTGATATTTGTTTGCGCGCTCTTGAAGCACGTCGGCGCTTGTTTCTGGACAGTTGATCCGGGATGTGTTTGTTCAGCAGCGTGACATAGGTCTGCCTCGCGAGCGTTTTACCGCTTGTGTTCCGCGTCCCCCAGCACTCTTTGTCTCTGCCAGTCTCTCTGCAACGTGTCCCGGCACATTTCTCCATCATGTGCGTTTTGTTTGTATTCTCAGCATGTCTGTCAGGAACGATATAGTTGCCGTCACGTTTCTGGCGCGACTTTCTTTGTTAGTGGAGAAATAATTTCACAACTTTTTCTCAGAACTACATGCGTGCAGTTTACAGGGGATGCCTCACGAATTCCCCCATATCTTATTTGTCTGTGTGCTGTTGACAGCTCTTGCGTGACATCATGAGCATGCGCAGGGCAAAAAACGGAACACTGAAAACATTACCAGCAGTTTCGACCGACCGAAGACATGTCTGAAAATTCGGCCTCGATGGAACGTCCTCTTACTCCCCTCTCGGGCATCCTTGCTCTCAGCGCACGCATTCGTGCACAATAGCCGGTAAATTGCGCCCAGACAGGGCGCTGCCGCTCTGCCCTGACGTCCGCAGCTCGGAGCGAGCTGTCAGCCTCCGGCGGCTCAGGTAGAACTCTGGTCAGCGTAACACGATATCAGCGCGCCGCGCACGTCAGCCTCCGCGGTACCGCCGCAGCCGCGGCCGGCGCACAGCCGGCTGGCCTGCTTCCGGATTTGATCCAGCGCCACGGAATCAGGCGACGAGAGCTCGCTTTTTACCGCTTCGTACGCGAGCGGGTGCGTTGACAGGCTGCTTGTCGCGGGCCGCGAATCATGCAGTGTGAGACGGCGGCAGACAGCATTGTGCCGGCAGGAGGTGCCGTAACAGATGGCGGACCGGTCTGTTCGGCGTGCGACGCGGGCCCGGCGTCCGCGCCTTGCCCGCGACAGACGCCCACGGCCCGCGCGTTTCGTCATCGGTCAGTCACGGCTTGTCGGCGCCGGCCGTGTCGAACGACCTCTTTGATTTGCTGCCGATCGGCCGCGCGATCAGGAGACGCGAGCTAACGTCGGCGGCTGTTCTTCTTTCGCCGCGCTGATACGCCGTAAAGGCGCTTAATGACTGCAGGGCGCTCTCGGCTCAAGGCCGCCGCCCGACGCGACGGCCGGTGCGGCGCGCTCGCGACGGCGCCGTCATCTCGGCATCTGGCGGCCGCGGCGGCGGCGCGCCGTGAAAGCCGCGGGAAAGCGGCGCGGCTGGCGCGCCGGCCGCCGCGCGTGCGCCGCTCCCTCGCGCCGCGCCGCCCGGCCGCCGGCCGACGTAACGGGACCGTAACGAGACGGTAACACGCGCCGCACCGGCCGTGACGCGCGGCCGCGTCACGTGACGCCGCGGGCCGCGCGTCCTGTGACGGCTGGCCTGTGACGGCCTGCCTGTGACGTTCGGACTGTGACGGGAAATCTGTGACGGACGGACGGTGATGGCCGGTGCGTGATGGCCGGTCGTGGCGGAAGGCCCGTGACGGCAGTCGGCGATGGCCGACCTGTCACGACTGGCCTGTAACGAGCAGCCTGTGACGGCGGCCTGTGACGGTGGCCTGTGACGAGCAGCCTGTGACGGTCCGACAGAGAGCGGGGAGCGCGGCCAGAGCCGGGCGCCGCTCTGGCCCCTGATCTGGGTGATGATCGCGGTGAAACCGCCCGTTACCCGGGCATCAGTCACGCCTGAAATTGGATATGAACGGTTTTGTTCGTGGCGCCAAGTGCTGGCGTATCGATGGGACGGAGGCTGCCGCTGCGACGAGTTGCTACCCAGGTGTTGCCTACGGAAATTTGGGGTAAACATAGTTGCCGTTTGTAGTCGCCAGTCATCAGATTCTTTTGCGAGGAATAGCTGGAGATAAACTGAACTGTTGGTGTGTGCTACGTTCGTAGCTTTACGAAGTCGACTTGTTTACGTTAGCTTTTTTTGTAGCATTGTAACATTATCCAGATGTAGATTGTTTAGTTGGAAGGACAGACAGGAGCTTGTTTTTAAGCTAGCATTTGTTTTTGTGAGACGAACCACCCATGTTAAGCGCGATTCCTTCCTTATCATCCCATATCGTGCCTTAAACTGCGATAGGCCCAGTGACGACATTTTACGACGCTCCGATAGTCATCACTGCTGCAGAAATATGGCGAAATGTTGCGCGGAAACATGATCTTGCGCATCGTTCGAGATGCATTTCAACAGCGCTGCCGTGCACGTCTGTTCGCGTCACGCCTCACGGTCGGTGGTTCGCCGCACAGCTGGTGAAGTTCACCACGATTTCCTTATATGGCGAGATCTCGCGCCTCCTGCCATCTGGCGGCGGCACGCTCTGCAGCACGACGCCGTACCGGGCGGGCTCGGCGGCCAGCCCGGGCCGCTCGGCTCGGCCGCTGTTCGGGCGCCGCCGGACGCGGCAGAGGGTCGTGCGACCTCTCGGGGGCCGGTGCCAGGCTGGCGCCGGCCGCTGTTCCGCAGATCGGCGCCGCTCGGCGGCCGCCGTGGTCTGAGTCAGCGCCGCCCTGGCTTCCCTCTCCGTCAGCTGGTTGCGGGGGCGGGGGCGGGGCGGGGGGCACCATGAACGCCACCTGTCGGCGGCGGTACGTGGTGCTCTTGGTCCGGCCGGGGTACGGTCTCGGCACGGCGCTGGACAGGCCTCCGGACGTCTCAGGCTCCGCGCCGGACGGCAGGCGGCTCCGAGTCCCCTAATAACGCCGAGTTCATACGGTGCGTAGCCACCGATCGGCCGCCCGGTTGCAGATGCTGCGTCTTGTGTATTGTTGATCACGGCCGGATATCAGCTGTTCGTTGTTGCTTCGTATCCGACAAACATAAGTAACCAAGTGCTGGTCTTCCGGCTGTGTGGGCGTTTGAAGCTCTGAGGCGTTAACAGGGCGGCTGACGAGAAAGTGTGTGCGCTGAGTGGATATAATGATCCCATGACGCACGATGCACGAACTGGCTGTCCGGATTCGCCGTTGCGCTCACCTGAGCCCTGGTGTTTTTGTTTCGGGTCTGCTTAGGCCGTAATTGGCGCTATCAGATCTCATTGTTCGGCGGAACCGCGATGCCTCGGGGACTCGCAAGTTGAGCCGCCGGCCGTAGCGCTCTCAGTCCGCTGCGGTGTTCACCGAATGCCAGCCTCGTTCGCGGCTCGTAGCCGGGACTGTTCCGACACCCGGCGGCGCTAGCTGCGACCTCACAGGTCACGTCCGCGCGCTGCCCTGAGCCCCACCGCGCAGAGCTGCTCAGACGACGCCAGCAGCTCAGGCGTTCCGCCGACGGCCGGCTGTCGGAGGAGCGGACCCGCGCGCGTAGCAATACCCGGCCTCCGGCGGCGGCCCGCGGGAGCGTGGGAGCCGTCGGTCCCGACGGGCGCCGTCCGGCCCCGGCCGGCCGTCCCGGCGCGTCGGACCGCCGCTGCGGTGCCGGTGACGCCGCCGGCGGGGGCTCCGCGGAGGCGGTGACGCCGCCCGGTCTCGGTCTGCCCTCGGACGCGCTGCTCCACCTGCGTCAGATCCTCCCATCCCCCCCCCTTCGGACGCGCTCAGCGCGGAGGGGCAGCGGAGACGACCTTAGAAGTTGGTCGGGCTGCCGTTGGCAGTTTATTGGCGCTATTTAATGAGGAGCAACGTCACATGAAAGGTCTGGCGAAGTGTCGACACATCGCACAGAATCGATTGACAAGCGCAAACAAACACTGCGTCGGCAAACGTCATGCGTGCGACATTGCACAACATTGTTTCTGTTGTGTTGTGCTGACCCAGCGCAAAGCTTTTCAATTGGTTATTAAATTCAGTGAATAAAATTCTACCAAATGTTGAAACACTCTCAAGCTGTGGTTGCTGTTCGGCTCCACCGAAGTTGTTACGAAGTTCCGCTGGCCCCGTGGGCCAAACAAACCCACGGTGTTTTTACAGCCGTCCCCATTGTTGGAGAAAATATCAGCATTTCGTCAGACTGGAGCCCACAGCGTACTATTCTTAGCCATGCTGGCGCTTCGTGCCTGCCAGCTGCATGCGCTGGAAGTTGCATCTGCTCGCCGCCCGTGTCTCGCGGCTTGAAGGATTTCTGTGGGCGTTATCCTTGCGAGCGATCTAGTTGTGCTGAAAGACTTAGCCCAGGCGGCCGCATTGGCGGAAGTGACATGACGTAATCATTGACACGGATGATATTTGTTGCGCCGCCTTTGTTTGACTGTTCGCGAAGAAGTCGTCATAAAGGCTCTATTTTCAGGTGAAGATAAGTCGGCGTCGGTGGGCGCGTAAACTTTGGGACTCTCACGTGACTGAGAGTGTCCGTGCTGGGTGCGGAAGCGGATGCAGTGACCTGCTTGTGTGACGCTTCTCCGTTCGCAGATCACGCGCATCGAGTACACGCACTCGCGGAATCTCATACACCGCGACGTCAAGCCCGACAACTTCCTCATGGGCCTGGGCAAGAAGGGCAACCTGGTGTACATCATCGACTTCGGCCTGGCGAAGCGGTACATCAACGAGAGGACGCACATCCACATTCCGTACAGGGAGGACAAGAACCTGACGGGCACTGCCCGCTACGCCTCCCTCAACACCCACATCGGCATCGGTTAGTGAGAGGGACGTCCGCCGTGCCCCCCCCCCCCGCGCGGTGCTGACAGCCGGGGGCTGCCCGAACGGCTCTCGAGAAATGTCGAATATGCGGAGCAGCAGCCATTGACCCGGTGCCATTTTCTGTCCGCGGATCACGTCGGTGTGCCCACGGCGTAGATTTGAAGCACGTCGAACATTTCGTCCTCGAGAAAATGCGTCCAGTTTTGGGCCTTAGTTTTTTTCGTATGTGTAATCATGTTCCCTGATTTCCGTCGACTTATAATGATCAAATGGAACAAGGGACACCACCTGTCTCCATGATTGTTAATGAGGGTTAAAATAAGGTATGCCCATTGCGAAGCGCTTTGTGCAGCAGGATGGGATGGAACGTTTATGCAGGTGGTCCATCGCATACGTGTCTTCCCAAGCAAGACATGGAAACACAGGCCGGTTTTGACTGGGCGGATGTGGTTCAAGGGGATTGATATGCTCCGATCGGATATCCCGTTTGGGCTGTAGAAGTCGAGTGCGATTGGCACGCTGAAACACGTGGCAGGCCGCTCGATGGGTGTAGGGGAGTCACAGTGTCGGCGTCGGGCTATCACAAGTATTTTATGCGGTTCATCGGAAACCCCGCTTTTGTCAAATTCTGTCGGAACCGTCGGTGTTGTCAGATTGTCATTGTTTCCCGCAGTCCATCGGAGAATGTTGACAAAACCAACCGCTTCCTGAGAACTTGCTTAATGTCACTACCGGCATTTGTGCTGTGTTTGTCGGGTGTAAAAATCAAATATGCTCATTTCCGTCAACTTTTTGCTTGTGCAGACCAACACATAGGTGAACAATTGCCGCCGCACGAAACCGTTGGAGATGCCAGTCATCATCTTTCGTAGGAACTTCTTACTTAGCTCTCGGCCCTGAGGCTGCTGCCGGTATTTGCTGACCTCATACCGGCTGTTGGACGTTTTTGCCAACGCGGCTGTGTGTCCCAGACGCGATGCCAATAAACATTTTTTGCGACTTGAAGCTGTCGTGCCAGTCAGTCATCGGCTTGTACCTGACTGCACTGGGTGAAAGGAATGCGCTTATATCGAGTATTAATCAACATTCTAGGGAGACCTGGCAAGCTCTGGAAAGTGGCAATATCTGGCAAGTGACGTTTTTGCAAGGATGGCAAATTCCAGGCGTCTCTTTTTCAGACATGCAATAACGGACCGTGAAATTGAAGCTTAGATGTACGTAATTTTGAGACCCGTCGATGCGTGTGAATCCAGTATACGTAGTTTTGCCCTGCATTGGGAAACCTCAGACGCGGATAGAATCGCAAAATTGTCGCCGCTTGTGATTATTTTGTGATTTTGAAGATTGGCCTGTGAAAACGTTTCGCGTTCAGTGATGTTAGGAGCGTGAATTTCTGAAGGACCAAGAAGCCTTCATCTGCCGACGTACACGCAGTGTTCCGTTTGTGGTACGCCAAGGGTCGTTACTATTTTTGTCATGACGTTAACATGGTTGTATCGTTCTTTAAAATGAACATTTGTGTGTAGTTCTTTAAAATGTCCAGGAGGATGAGTTTTGTTACTGCTTCATAATAGTGAATCGTTCCAGCTTATACGTTCGAAAAATCATGATCATTTTGATTGTGTCTCAAGTGTGAAATTGTTTTATTTTCTGATTGGCATATTCACAGAGTGAAACATGCGGCATTATTATGCATTTCTTTTCTGATCACGTGTCCTTTCCGACCATTGAGACCTTTGTGATCACGTTCATCCATGTGTTTCATATTGGTTTTATGTTTTGTTTGGTCACTTGTCCGTCCTCCTCGAGAATTTTGTACACAGGTGTGCAGTTTGTTTTGACAAAGTCCGCCCTGTTTTGCTGTGCTGCGTCCCGTTGCCTGTCGGTGTTTATTTCCCTGACGAGTGCGTCGGCCCGCGCAGAGCAAAGTCGACGGGACGACATGGAGTCGCTGGGCTACGTGCTGATGTACTTCAACCGGGGCTCGCTGCCGTGGCAGGGCCTCAAGGCCAACACCAAGCGGCAAAAGTACGAGAAAATCAGCGAAAAGAAGCTGACCGTGCCCATCGAAGAGCTCTGCAAGGGATTTCCAGGTAACGGCGCTGTGTGGCAGACGGCGGGCCGCGGCGCGTTGCGGGGGCGGTGGCCTCTGTCAGGCGTGGTCGTCGTCTGCTACGTGTACGAGGCATGACATCATGGCGGTCGCGGTGGACCTTTTTGGTCTCTGGTGGCTGCTGCATGAACGAAGCGTCCACAGGCGCTGGCTACCCGGTTCACCGTCCCGCGTGGTTCGGCTGCGCTCCTGTCCTGGCACTTTGTGTATGCGTGTGAAGGGACCTGGGGGATGGCTGGGACCCATCACATCGCCTGCTGTTGCTGCCGGCCGCAGAGCGATGTGGAACGGAGAGATGCAGTGTGAAGTAATGCTGGACGTTGTAAAGAAAGAAGCAACGTTATTGGGCAGCTCGGGCTGTGTGCCGGGTTTTGCTGGCAGCAGTGCTAGATCGGGATATGTTTCGCAACGTACAGCGTGACCCCAAAAAAACATGGCACACTTCTCAGTAACGGACGTCATTTTAAAGATCAGCTCGTGATTTTCTCAGATAACAGTGCTCATGCTTTGTACATGCCACGGTATATTTTTGTTCCCGAAACGTTCGTTAGTGCCGTAGCTATGGATTGATCAAGATGAGGTTCACAGTCGAGGTAAAGGCATTTTGTGTTGGAAAATACGCAACAACCGAATCTGTCCAACAGACCCGCTTGGAGTTTACACGCCGTGTGAATCGGTCTTGAAAGACGCGATGCCCCCAACAAACAATGAGTCATTGGATCCAAAAATCGAAAGTTCATTGAACTGTGCACAGTCTGGACGCGTCATCCCCTCGCAGGGCCACTCATTCAGGAGGACGGAAATCTCAAAGAACTCCAGCCGACATCGCCGCCGTCGCGGCATCACTCGCACGGAGTCTGACAAAATCCCCGTGCCGTCACTGCCAAGAGCTCGAGCTGTCCAAGAATGGATTGTCTAACATTCTGAAAAGTGGGCTTAAAATTACACCCACGTATAGGTGTGTTCCATAAACTCGAACCCCAAGACATGGAGAAAAGGATGGTCATGTGTCAGTGGTTCACCGACAAAGTCGAACAGGAACCACACTTTCTTGACGATCCCTAGTTCGCAGATGAGGCACATTTTCTGTTCATTGGCCATGTTAGCTCAAAGAACAATGTGTGCTGGGGAGCAACCAAGCCCGATATCGTACTTCACAGCGACCCCTGCGATCCGAACGATCCCCATGGCTCAGTACGTGAACGTTGTAAACAATTTTTCTAAGTGTATTCGGGCATGTGTGAGCCGCCGATGCTAACATTGAGAGGATGTAATATAACAGTGTTAAATCAACACGAGACATCTCATTGTCATGAAATTTTATGGGCCAAACGTGTAGAGCATTGCAATGCTGTGTGAAAATATGACATTCTTAACTCAGTAGACAAAGTTAATTGCCACATTTTTGGGGGAACACCCGAATCCTGCACGATAAAGATGCAAGATCACAGTATGAGCACATGCAGTCTGCTGCGCAGTTGATGTTCAGATGTAATTATTTCTGCAGTCGTAATGTATCATTTGTCGTCGTTAGGTGCTATTTTCCACCCAAAATTGCAAAGTCGGCCGCACTGTTACGGAAATACCATGGTTAATCTAACCGAACGAAATGTCTGTACGCGTTATCCCGGAGGCGCTGTCTTTAACATTGCTTTGTGGACGCAGTAAAAGTCCTAGGATTTTGATTGGCGCACCGCAGCTGCGGCTATTGTCAAGGATATCCAGTAAAAACTGTAAACTCGTTGCACCGATCCTATGTCGCCGCGTGGCCGTGGTGTGCGTTAGTCCAATCAGGCAATAAACGCACCAGTCTTTATTGAGGCTGGAGAATCGTGTGCTTGCCGACACACCCGCCTCGCTGACGCTGCATCCATCCATGGTGGAGATATGCTGCTGATTGCTCGAGAACTGTTCAAACGTTCGATAAGATATTGCGAGTAGAATCTCTGAGCCTCAGCTGAATGCTCGATGATGGGCTTGGGTTCGACATGCACAGGACGACGGAAACCACCGAATTGCAGTTGGGTCCGCCGTCAGAGGAGGACATGGCAACCTTTGAGCTGTTGTATTGGTGTGGCGTGTTGTTTTGCTGTGCTGTAAACCATCACATAATGCGCTCGGACGTTTCCGTGAAGCCATTGCATGACGTCACTCGGTGACCGTGCCGCACGAGCTCATTCTCGGCCGAGGCGTCAGCAGTCGCAGCATAGAGTCTGGGTAGCCTGATCTGTCCAGTCACATCGGCCACCTTCCTGGCCTGAATGTACGTCACACAGTGTCAGTATGGCCTGACCGTCGGGGCGGGGGGAATTCACTGTTTGTCCTGTCACTGGAGACCGTGTGGCCGTAGGCGACGTGAAGCGAACGTACGCCGTTGGGATAAGATGGCCGCGTGCGGCGGTGGCCGTCCGGTCTGCCGCCGCCAAGCCGGACCTTCGGGCGGACCTCGCCTGACGACAGACGGCCGCCACCGCAGGGGAGTTCACCGCCTACCTGAAGTGCTGCCGGGCGCTCTCGTTCGACGGCCGGCCCGACTACTCGTTCCTGCGACAGCTCTTCCGCACTGTGTTCCACCGGGAGGGCTTCACCTACGACTACGTCTTCGACTGGAACATGCTCAAATTCGTGAGTGCCGCCGCGGCTCAAACGGAGGCGACGGCTCGGCTCGTCCTTTCCGGTGGTGGCGTTTGTTAAGGGTGGACCTTGTTCGTAAATCTGACGTTCGTCTCGTATGAGATTAGGGGATGTCGTTTCGACGCGGTGCCTTCCGCGGACGTGCTCTCCCATGTTGATGAAATAACGTATGGTTAGCAAATTGGTGTGGGTTGAACCGTCCCACTTCGCGTCTGTCGAAATGAGACGTATCGAAATGTCGTGTCGAAGTTAACCCATTGTCGGGCCGTATAACATGTATGTTCGACGCGAATGCCCCCGACTGATGGTGCGAAGGTAGGTGGCGACATAAGGTTGTGTTTGTAGGGAGCCTAGTAAAGAACAGTGGTAATAGAAACTTTATTCAGAATTGAATGGGCTTAAGTGGCATTCGCCGATGCGAGTCCGCTTTAGTGTGTGACCCATTGTATCACAGTTGTCGTGTGAAATGGTTAGTCCTACTTGTCGCCGTCCTGTCCGTCGGCCGCGGTGACGCCTGCGCGGGCGCGGCGCGGCCCGAGCCCGCGGGGCCGCCGCCGCCGCCGCGGGGGACCGCGCCCTGACCGCCTCCGTCTCTCGCGCCGACAGGGCGGGTCCAAGAAGTCGGAGAGCGAGGAGCGCGACCGGCGCCACCGGAGCGGCCACGCCGGCGCGCACCGGCTGGCCGGGGCCTCGCCGGCGCCGGCGCCGGTCGCCCTGGGTGAGTCGGCCGCCGCCGCCGCCGCCGCCGTCGTGCGCCGCTCCCGCTCCTCCCGGCCGCCGCTGCACTGACGGCCGCCCGCCGCCCCCGCCCCGCCCCCGCCTCCGCCCCCGCCCGGCCGCCGGGCCGCCCGGCCGGCCGCCGGAGCCAAGACGCGCCGAGAGAGGCCGAGACCGCCGAGCGCGAGAGACGGAGACGAGGTCCTGACCCGCCGCCCAGCCGGCCGGACCGCCACTGTGCAATATGGCGACGACGAGGCGATGCCTGCGACGAGGCGGCCGCCCGCCTGGAAATCGACGCGGCGCCGGGCCGCCTCGGCTGACGAAACGCAATCTGAAAATACAAATTGAGCACGTACAACGCCGGCCTTTTCCTGTCCCGTCCTGGTTCGTTCCGCCTGACCTTTCGCCCGAGGGCGGTGCCGTCCGAGGGCACTTCCAGCTCCGGAGAGGTGCGTTCTGTGCTCGGTCGTGCGAGGGGCTTCCCGGTGCGGCTGAGGACGAAATTGGCGAACGGTTTCCCCTATTGTTGTCGGTCGTCGGGGCTGTTTTCAGGTCCGTAATTGGTAATGCTCGTCTTTCGATGTCCGGGAACTCGTGCACTTCGAGGTCGTAGGGAAATTATGGTACCGTTGCCTTCCCTGGGAATTGGTCCCGGTTCCGGTGGCCGTTGCTAGTCGTGAGGGAGGGTGGATCCTCGACCAGGCAGCTGACGCCGTTGACGAGGACCAATGCCGGCCTTAATGCGACCTCTGCCGGCTGCTGGTCCCAACATAGGACGTCGCCCTGCTTTGGAGGAGGGGTGCTGAAAACACGCGGGGAGGACCACCGTGGGCTCGGCCGTCAGCTGTTGTGAGGGTACGGGCCTGATCAGGAGGCCGGGCGACCGCGTTCTTTTAGTCCGGGGACACGGGACAAGGGCACGCGGATGCGCCGCGCTGTTTACTGACCTCTCGCCGCGCCGGCTGATCCGGGTGTCGGTTACGCCACCGTCCCCGTCCTCTCCCTGGCCTGCCTCCGGAGATGCAGCGGAACTGCTCCCCGTCTTCGCTTCTGACGCCCCTCTCCCTCCGAGAGCCAGCCGAGACAGCGAGACACTCGACCGACTCCCCGGCGGCAGACGCCTTCTGAATCCGGCGCCGCCGCCGCGGGGACGTCACGGACGTTTGCGGACGCTCGTTCTCGTGTCCTGACCCGCGCCCGGCGGCCGAGCCGGCGGCTGGCCGGACCCTCCGGCCGAGCCGGGCCGGCCGCGCCCGGCGCCCGGACCGGCCCTGGCGGCCTGAGGGACTCCGTCCTCCTCGGAGCCGGTCCTGTCGTCCTGGAACCGACCGCGTCCGCCGACAGCCTGCCCTGTCCGCTGTGAACCGGCCTGACCGCCGTGCGCCGGCGCTGTCCGCCGTCCTGAGCCAGCGCTGTCCGCCGTCCTGAGCCGGCGCTGTCCGCCGTCCTGAGCCGGCCCTGTCCGCCGTCCTGAGCCAGCGCTGTCCGCCGTCCTGAGCCAGCGCTGTCCGCCGTCCTGAGCGGGCCCTGTCCGCCGTCCTGAGCGGGCCCCGGCGGCCCCGATTGGCGCGAGGAGCCGGCGCGCGGCCCGGCCGCCGGCCCGCCGTCTGCGTGAGTACCGGCGGCCGCCCTGCGCCGTCAACCTCTGTGTGCCGACTAACCCGTCCCTCCGGTCACCGCCGCCGCCGCCGCCGCCGCCGTCGTGCGCAGGCGGCTGGTGGTGGCCGAGGGGCGCGCTGCTGTTCACGGCGGCTAGAGACTCACGCCAACAGCGCCTGGTCGGCAGAGGCTTGCCTTGGTTGGCTCTGTTGCGCTTCGCTGTCGTGTAGGGCTTGCTTGAGCCGTGCGATTCGATTCTTGGATATGAACGCCGAAGCTTCCTGTGAATTCGTGCGCATTTGCTAGGTGGCTGCTCTTGGCCGTGGCCTTTGGCAGAGCCGTAAGGTCGTCGAGTGCGTGAGACCTGGGAATTAATGGCCTCAGGATGCATTGATGGTCATTCAAATTCAAATGACTTCTAAGTTTGCGCAGAAGCCATTATGGCCTCTGTATTAGACGTGCACCTGTCGCCTCATTGACTTTTTGCTGTGACGCGGCATACGGAGTATTTTCGGCGAAGTTTTGAGGGAAAATTTCAAGGAATTTCAGGTTTCTAGAGAAATCTTGACGATTACTATAACAACTGAACGGTCGTCAAATGAGCAAATCACACACAACTACAGGCTCGCTGGAATATAAGGCCGAGACCCGCGGAGTCATTGCTGGGTCACAGCGTCGCGGTCTCGTGCTATTCGGGTTGTGTGGCATCACGTGGCTCCGTACTGAGCTATCCTGATTTGGGCTTGTAGGCTCCGCGTACCACGTTGGCCTAAAACGAGGGCGTGGCTGGCCGTTAGCTGCTACGCAACATTTCGTATCGTTGTTTTTTTTTCATTGCTTCAGTATCCGCCCTGTGTCAGTGTTTTCCTTTTTTCTTTAGTTGGTTTCGCTATCAAGAAAGCTTTTCTTCGGATCGTTTGTACATGCTTCAGTTGCGTGAAAGGTTGGCTTTCGTTAGTATATTTGATTAGGTTCGGTAGCCTACCACTCATTTCGTAGCCTGGCATTAATTACCTTATCAACTTCAAATAGGTGCCTGCACGTGAATGTGACGAGTCCATTGCCGGCAGTGTAATTTTGTTTTCCCTCTGTAAATATGTCCTCGCTAACGACGGCACTCCAGAATGACTTTCTTTCTGTCCTTTATTTTTTTCCCGAGGAAAACTTTCCTAGACCATTGACCGTAAAATCGCACTCACCGACTTGTCTCACTGTGTGAATGACTTGTCTGTTGCAGACATGCGTTATCCTTTGTTGCTTCTGGCACGAGGCCGTCGGCGGTTGAAGCGTGTCCGGGCCTCTCGCGCCGGTCCTCCCGAGCCTCCTCACCGATCCTCCCGAGCCTCCTCACCGATGCTCCCGAGCCTCCTCACCGATGCTCCCGAGCCTCCTCACCGATGCTCCCGAGCCTCCTCACCGATGCTCCCGAGCCTCCTCACCGATGCTCCCGAGCCTCCTCACCGATGCTCCCGAGCCTCCTCACCGATCCTCCCGAGCCTCCTCACCGATCCTCCCGAGCCTCCTCACCGATCCTCCCGAGCCTCCTCACCGATCCTGCCGAGCCTCCTCACCGATCCTCCCGAGCCTCCTCACCGATCCTCCCGAGCCTCCTCACCGATCCTCCCGAGCCTCCTCACCGATGCTCCCGAGCCTCCTCACCGATCCTCCCGAGCCTCCTCACCGATCCTCCCGAGCCTCCTCACCGATGCTCCCGAGCCTCCTCACCGATCCTCCCGAGCCTCCTCACCGATGCTCCCGAGCCTCGCGCGCTGACCTCCCGGATCTCCGCTGCGATTCGCGCTGCGTTGCCCCCTTGAATCGTGCCACTTTCTTGTTTCTTATGCCCCACTGTTTGGGCAATGTCCATCGAATTGGACTGTCCGTCTCGCCGGCCTGTGGTGGCTGTCGCAGGTGTGGATCAGTGCCGGCCTTTGTTATTCGCGCGTATTGAGACAGGTGTGGACGGTTGTGACCCGTGTTGACCGTTTTTGTCGCTCGGAGTGTTGACCTGGTTTTAATCCTGGTGTCGGCCCACTTGCATTGTCCCTGGCATGTGCTTGTACTGACTTGCGTTGACCGTTCATGGCGTTGACCTTGGTTGACACCGATTGATCGTCCCGTGTGTCATCTCGTGTTGACCTATGTTGGCCGTCCGTGACATTGATATGTGTCGATAGCTCAATGACCCCATCGAGCTAACCGTGTCATCTCATGTTGATCCTTGTTAACCATGTGTGACCGTCCTTTGTCGTGTCGTGCCGACTTGTGTTGACTGTGTCTGATCCTCGCGAGTCACCTCGTGTTGACCTGTGCCGATCGTGCCTGATACTGCCCTGTGCTGACACCGTCCGGTGCCGACCCGCGGCCTGACGGTGCCGGTCGGCCCGCAGGGAACCAGCTGGCCGGCCGCGGCGCGGTGCGGCCGCCGAGCGGCGGCGCCGAGGCCGACTCCCGCCGCATGTACCTGCGCGGCCACCGGGCCGCCGCCGGCGCCGGCAGCGCGGCGGCCGCTGGCGCCGGCGGCGGCGGCGGCGGCGCCCAGCACACGCTCAGCACCGTGCCCAACCTGTCCACCTCCGATCTCACGTACGGCAGGGCTGCCAGGTGAGGTGCCGCTGCCGGGCGGCGGGGGGACGAGCGGTCGACGGGGGGGGGGAGAAGGCGGTCCGGACGGTGGAGCAGGTTCGGGACCGTCCGATCGCCGGGCGCGCTTGGTGGAGGTAACTGGCCCGGCAGGTGTAGACGTGGCCGGGTTGGGATGGTTATCTTGTGACCGCAAAGAGGTTGTCTTTTGATTTTCACGAAGAGGTTGTTTGTGCACGGACGGCTTATGGCCAGAGGACGGCGTGGCGTGGCGTTCGGACTTAAGCGATGGAGCCTGTGAATATTTGCATTACGCTTTACGTCAGCCCGTAAAGCAAGATTCCGTCCATATCTGGAATGGAGTCGCTTGAATATCCGGTGACGGTTCCCTCCCTTGTGATAGAATGTTCCACGACTTCCGAAAAGTACCGGGCTGCACATTTGTTCTTTTGCCCTTGTAGGTTTGAAAAATGTCTTTATTTCTGATTTCTACTGGAAAAGTCATCACTAAATCCCATGTGCCGGGATCCCGATGGAATGCAGGTTATCCTCGTTTTGCGTCGGATTCTAAGTTGACCAGGATTCTGCGTCGCCTCGGCTTCGCTTGGCTCCGGAGGGACACGACCTTTCCGAGATGACGCAGTGACCCGCCCTGCGTTGGAATTCCATCGGGATCCGGGCGCGTGTGCCGGTTTACTATGCTTTTCCCGAGGCCCGCCGGAGGATTCCGAGCCGTTCAACAGACGTTGCCCGAAGCACCGTCAAAACGTCTCCCATCGATCTGGAGTCCCTCTGAGTGGTATCTGGCATGACTCCTCAGGGTTTCTGCTGTGAATGCTAGTGTATGCGTGGGCCGGTTTTACCGACGGTGAGCCCGCGGTCTTTGTAATGAGGCTGATTTTCGCAGGGTCGGGCCGAAGGTTTTGTGCCTTCTATGGCTTTATATTTGAGTGGGGAACAGTGGAAAAATGTCGCAGCGTCTGTTCTTCGCGCCTTTTCAGAATGTGCACCTATTTGATCATGTTTTCAAAGCTTGATTGACAGCGCCTGCGCAGACGCGCCGTCCGCTGCCGTTGCCATGGCAGCCTCCGGTTTCTAACGCCGCGTCCCGGCCTACCTGCGTTTCAGCTCGACGTGGAAGAAATAGTACAGCGAAGCGTCTCGGAAGGGCGGCCGGGGCCGTCCCGCCGGCCGACACGCCTGCGTGAACTGAACTAGTGCTGCCCTCGCCCGGGCCGGACACGCACCTCAACTTGGCCGGCCGCCGTCAGGTGGCGGACGGCGTCGCACTGGCGCTGAGCAGTCAGTGTTTTATAATCGTGATACGTGGACTTTGTAATGAGGGCGAACCGACGTTTGGCTTATTGATACCACATGTGCTCGGCTGTGCGGCCAATAGCCGGTAGCCGGTATGTTGTGCGGGCGCGGGCTGCGGCGAGCGCGGCGGACGGCGGCCGCACGGCGACGGCGACGCGAGCGGCCGCGCGCGCCTCACCGACTCTTTTGTACTGTCATGGCGGGAGGGGGCGGGAGGGGGTTTTCACCATTGTTACTGCGACGCCGTGGTTGTTTGCGTTTTGAGCGTGAATACTGGGTGCGTGTCGGCGCGTGCGGGCTCTGCGGGTGTGCGGCGGCAAATCCGCTTGCTCCCTTTGCATACACAAATGCCTTTGCACCCGCATTGGGGTGCCGCTTTGATGTTTCGGAGCAACGCTGAAACCGTACGTCGTCCGGAGCGACCTGCGCGGACTTCTTCGGCAGTTGATGCGCTGCCGGCGCGGCCGGCGCAGGGCCGGAGGCAGGCCGCACCTCCCCGCCGGCGACCACACCGCGGCGGCGGCCGGTGCGCCCTGCGCCCCGACCGGCCGCCGTCTCCTGCCCGGTCCTTCAGCCGGCAGTGGCGCCCCAGCGCCGCCGGGTTCTCCGCAGCAGGGCGCGGCTCGCGCCCCGCCGCGCGAGCAGCCGCCGGCGGGCGCGCCGGAGCCGGCCGACCACCCGACGGCAGCGCTTCCAGCAGTTGTATCTGTGGGGACCGTGCGAATGGCTCGTTTTAGTGTTCTGATTTCTGCGGTGGCGGCGCCCGCGCGACCCGAGCCCGTCTCGACCACCGCCCGCATATTCATGTTTTTTCGTCGTTCCATCGCATTTTCGCTACGCCGCGCGGCGGCCGGAGCCGAGACCTAATAACTAATTTCCGGCGGCCTCGCCGCCAGGTGGCGGGCCCGCCGCCGGATTTCTTCTGACGCTAGGTGGCAGGAGCGTCGCCGCCTCATGACTGACGCTTGGCCGGCGTGTGGCCTGCGGCCTCGGCGGCGTCGGGGCGCACGCGTCGGGAGCTTTTCTGCGGGAGTTGCCGGTCGCGGCCGAGCCGGCCAGCGGACGCTGCACTCCGAGTCCGCCGGCCGGCCCTCAATGTGGAATGTGTCAAAGACCGTACCTACTGATATATGTTCATTTTGTAAACTGTAGAGTGAACATATGTGTTCATACCAATCCACAATACATGTAACACATCCACGGGTGAGCTTTGGAGGTCGGTTGGGGGTTCTGGATGGACTTGTCGGAAACGCGATGAACGGCTGTTGGGTATGTACCACCGTGTGGCCTGACCCACTGGAGTGAATGCAGATATTTTCAAGGCGATGAGTCTGCTGCTGGCGGAGAATGAATATACCCATGCAGGGATGTCGATTTATGTAAATGAGTGGAGGGGGCTGAGCCGAGGATCCGGCAACCTAACTTTCCCAAATGTGGATATCTAAACGAGTTTAGTCCATTTTATTTTGGTCAACGGAAATTAGCTTTTTTGCTACTGTTGAGCAAATGAAAAAATGCATTTGTCTCCATGTATACGGGTAAATATATAGAAAGGAGATAGGAAGGTGCTGGTGCTGGAATCATCGCTGAAGACTTGAGTCTGTATTGTCTGCCTGTCTGCGATCCATTGCGGCCGATCTTTTCGTTATTATTACTCCTTTCTCTTTAAGACCGGCAGAAAATATGGGGAGGGGGCCAAACCAACATTGGGTAGGCTAGGGCCCTCTTAAAAGAATATAGATCGACACCCCTGTACCCAAATGAGCTGAAAAGGAAATTTCTCAGAAGATTCTGCTATGCGTACCTATCTAGCTGGTAACAGATCAAGAGTTCGTTCCAGGATCATCCATGGACCGTTATCCGTCATTTCGGGTTCGAGCAGCAGAGCAGTGGAAATCGTCGCATTACGAGGCCGTAGACGAAGATGGACGTGGTGGTCTGGAGCATAGGTTATGTAGACCAGGAAAGTTGCGTTCCATCTCCCACTTGGATCTTGCTGGTGCATACATGAAGCACAAGCCTTTCTGTTCCCCATCGCCACGCCCAGTGTCATTAATATTGCTGGAACTTTGAGTTTTTTTTTGGGAGGCTCGCCCCTCCCCCACAAAAAATGGGATATCTTACATTAGGTCTTTGGCGATGCATGGAAAGAATGTCTTCGAAAACATCGGAATTAGTCGAAATTAGCATTTGCTACCCCGTTCATTTTTGCAAAGCTCCACCCCTGGCCATAAACGCCGAAAAAGGGCGGTCGAATAACTGTAACGTCTTCCATTACAGCTTGTGGTTAATCCTTTGGCACACGTCGGAATGCATGTTTTTTGCTAACTGCAAATTCAACAGCTAGTTCTGCAGAGTTCCCATTACAATTTCCAGCCTTAAACATACTATATGTTATGGCGATGTGCCAGCTCGCCTGTTGAAATGAGTATTAATAGTTCTTGTTGTTTTCATGTCGGCATCCATAAAGTTCTACGCTGAGCAGAAGCGATAAGTAAATGACAAACCAAACGCACGGAACGAGCATTCCGAGATCATAAAAATCAGTACCACAAAGTATTTGCTGTACCAGGTTGAGTAGAAGTTCTGCATTTCATGAGCCGAAAACAACCGTAAAGCCGGCTTAAAAAGAAATAGACTGCAAGGTAGCAATCCATCATGCAGAAATCAGAGACCAGACTGCCGTTTCAAGACCAGCTGTGCCAGATTGTCATTGTGGACACGCTTTCGACATCTCCTTACGTAGTCCAGACCTTCACAAAGGTGGGTATGGGTATGAACCATTGTACATTTAGTTTTGTTACATGTCATCCATCGTGTCATGTGTACCGCGGACGTAGCCGTTGAAAGAAAAATGGCCAGGGAGGCCATGTTAGCCATTTTGGTAATCCTTACCGATCGCACACCATGCGCAGAGTCGAGGGTAAGGTTAACGCGCGAGTGTAGTTTCCGATTTCGCCACCAGGGTGATATTCGTTTTTTTTCTCGCCGCTAGGAAGAGTACGTAAAAATACTGACATTCGCTGGGATGGTTCCGCTCAAGAACGCGCGAGTGTAGTTTCCGATTTCGCCACCAGGGTAATATTCGTTAGGTTAGGTTAGGTCTGAACGAATTCATCTGCTTTCCATCGTGGTTCGGCAATTCTGGAGAAAGTGGTCCTTTTTCGTGATTGACCTCACCTGTGACGTCATCAGCGGGTTCAAAGTAAAAAAGTGTGTAAGTCACAGAAACGAAACGTTCGGCGCTATCAACTGGCGTTCGAATCAGCCGAATCGAACTATTGGTTATCATACCATTGGTGCTTGAGCGGAACCATCCTAGCGAATGTCAGTATTTTTACGTACTCTTCCTAGCGGCGAGAAAAAGAACGAATATCACCCTGGTGGCGAAATCGGAAACTACACTCGCGCGTTAACCTTACCCTCGACTCTGCGCATGGTGTGCGATCGGTAAGGATTACCCTTTTTGGTTTTCGAAGCTCCGAATTTGTTTGAATTACTGTCTCCTCCTTAGGCCTGTCGATAAATGCTGGGAAATATTACTTGGAAAGGACCTGAAGCATTTTGAAGGCGATGCTGGACAATATGGGTTTCAAAACTGCGAGTAGATGCATCAGGGGCACGGGCACAGTTCTTGGGGGGGGGGGGGCAAAAAAGCATTTTGGACCAGTACTTTCCAGTCACTGCCCATGGGGTCAGCGTTAGATTTCCAAAAAGTTAGGGGTGCTGCGTCCCCTGCTACCCCGCTTCCCGTAGCCTTGGGATGCGTTCTGTGGGAGGTACGGTCCTCTCCACGGAACCCTAAAGCTGCTGCGTGTGTCTTCAGAGCCTGCTGAGCTCGGTGACGCTGGCGGCATCAGTGCGCGGCGCGGCGCGCGTGCCGGCGCTGGGCCTGCTGGCGCTGGGCCGGCAGCTGGTCGTCAACTGCCCGCTGCTGGAGCCGCGCGGCCGGCTGGAGCAGCTGCGCGCGGCCGCCGTGCAGCTGGTCGACCAGGCGCGGTGAGCGACGACGCCCGGGCGCCCATCTGGCAGCTGCAGCCGAGAGGGCTGCCCTGTGTGGCCCCGAGAGCGAACAGGCTCCTCTGGACCTAGTCGAGTGACTTCCCCGCGTTGTTTTGCATCAGTCACGCTCCGTAGCGAGTCTGTTTCGCCGTAGCCGTGCGAGTAAGCGTCAGTGCGGCGTTGTCTGCCCGTCTGCGGCAGGGTGGAGCTCGGATCTTTCGGGCCCGAGGATGGCGGCGACCGAGTGGACGCGGCACTGGATATGGTCAGCGGCCAGATGGCCGACTTCTGCTCCAGACAGGTGGGACGTGGCGGGACGGTCAGGGCCGGGCGCAGGCTGTGGTAGTAAATTATCGCGACGCTGTTAGATGCGATAATAGGATCCGTGCGAACAAAACGAAGACGGCAAAACATTGCGCTTGAGAACTGTGTTGGAAAAACTGCCGTTTTCTGGTGTCAAGGAGCACCAAAAAATTTATATTCCAAGAAAAGCTTTGTACTCCAAAATGGTCACTGCTCCCCCCCCCCCCGCACCAAAAGACATGGGTATTCCTACTCAACCAGAGTTTGAAGTTGCCCAGCCTCTTCCCTTGTTGATGGTTTACCATCCATACTCGGTCGCTGAAGTACACTACAAACACACGGCCAGCCACCTTCCCCCCCCCGATCAATAACTGCTGGTCTACCATGTAGACTCAGGAAACTGGTCTGCCCCCCCCCCCCCAAATGGAGCCGCTGGATCCGTCCCTGCTTGCCACATATGCTTGCATAGCACCTTGTTAGTCCATGTTTCTCACATAAATGTGCATGACATTTTATACTTCCAAAAGAGAGTTTGTACTCCAACACCAGAGAGAAAACCAGGTTTCCAACACTGCTTGAGAATGTCGTGTTGAGCTTGAGCCCAATATTTCCCAGGTGAGAAAAGCTATCGAAAGCATTGTGAGTTTTCAAGATGGTTTCAGCATGGCCGTGTCTGAAAAAATAACGTTCCAAGGTGTCATATATGTATATGGATTACCACATCATGATTTATAACGAGCGACTGAGTACAAACAACCTGAGTGAAGGGCAGCTTTTACCCTTCACTCAAACCCACGTCAGGATCGTTTGTCGAGAAATAAGCACCGAAAACCACCATTCGGAATGATATCAGATGAACTTCCCAGGCACCACAAAAAAGCAGACCGCACGTGCGTCAGTCAGGCTTATCTTGCTTGCTGGCTGCGGACGCCTCGCTCGCCTCCTTGGCCTCTAGCTCGCGCGTGCGCTTCATGTTCTTCAAGATCTTGTCGAAGCTGGTGGACTTCTTCTTGGCGCTGCCGCGGGGCGCGGCGCCCGGCTGGCGGCGCGGCGTCTTGACCGGCTGCGCCGCGTCGTCGCCGCCGAAGTCGAAGTCGGACATGTCTGGCAGCTGGACGGGCTCGGCGCGGTCCTCGGCCGGCGCGTCGGCGTCGAGCGGCCGCCGGCCGAGGCAGCGCCAGGCCAGCGGCGGCGGCTCGCCGCGCGCCACCAGCGCGTACAGCCGCTGCAGCTCGGCTAGCGGCGGCAGGTGCTCGCCGTCCGACTCGGTCCAGTCGGCGAACCGCTCGTCGTCGGAGCACTCCACTGTCCAGTCGGCGCCTGCCTCGGTCATGGTGGCAGCCTGCCACGTCAGAAATATGGGCTGAGCGTTTGTTGCATCGACCGACAACCAGAGTTAAGCCTGCAGCAGCTTTTGTACCATTCTAACTAGGCAAACGTATGTGCCAGAATGACAGTAAACATCGCATTGACAACAGCAACAAACAGGCAGGTCAGAACATGTCATTGAGAATCTGTAGTGCTAATATGTCAGGACCAGCAGCAGAGAATCTGACAAGTTTGCCACCAGGAATGTTGGTACACTGAGTGGATCATCTGTTTTGTTGATGACAGGACATGACAGAAAACATAGTTGGTGCTTGTCAAATGTCCCATAAGGTATGGCAGCACACATGGCTGGTGATGTTGTGTTAACCACCAGACACTCCAGACAGGGGTGTAGCCATATGAAATGGGCCACGGCCTCCTTAATGTTGAAAACTGAAGGTTTCTTTACACATCAAAAGTGAAAATAACCAAAAATTTTTGGTGCCCAATTGACCAAAATCTGGGGAGTTTTCAGTATGAGGGTGCTATGCTTGCTCTAGGCTCCTCTCTGGCAAAATCCTGGCTAGGCCCCTGCTTCGGTATGTTAATAAATAGCTAACGGGATCCCATGATCACCACCAGACACCAGAAAACATGGTTTGTGGAGCTCAGTCACAAGGCTTAGGATGATAACTGTTGTTGCCAGTATAACTTTGGAATCCATTCTTTCCATACATCAACATGCACCTTATTCTAAATATCATAATTACTGGTGTTACAGTGGCAAAACCAGCAGCACAGGAGATTCCACCCATGCCACCCATTTTGAAAACATGACATCATTCACCACCTTCTGATTAAAATAAGAGGGCAATGGGACTGTTCTGGCAACTGCATAACACATCATCACATGAGATAACAGGGGACATTATGCACACCAGCCTAAAGGTTACTGGAATAATGGGCAGATTCCCTCACTTAACAAGTACATTGCACACATGCACACTTACTTCCAATTTTCAGATGGGTACACATGCATTTTGTTTGTGGGAGAAGCCATGTGGTTAAGAATAGCTGGGCTTTTGCATAAGGGCTACTCAAAATCATTGTTTACAAAGGACTGCAAACCTTCCTTCATTTGGTGTTCTCAAAACAATATGTTTGAAAAAAATGCATGCAATGATAACCATACAGAAATAAGTTAACTTAAAAGATGCTGGAGACTTTAAATCCATAAAATAATGTAGAGGAGCTTTGGGAATTGTGCCAAGTAGTAGAAAATTCAGGGTCAAGTTCAGAAACTAACCTGGTCATTTACCATGCTGCCTTATTGCTCCAAAACATTAGGGAACAAAGACATTTTTAGACAAAAGTGAAGAGAAAAATGACCTTGCTGGAAAACACAGTTTAAAAGCATGATTTAATCATGTTGACAGTGTTTGTCAGCTTCTTAACAGGACAAAGACTCCAGCCACAGCTTAACTCCAGCATTTTCAATCAGGGAGAAATAGTGCCATGATAAGGGGTGCCAAAACTGGAACTTTGCTGGGCTAAGGAAAGTTTTGTACACCATGAACTTGAAACATTGCTCTACATAACTAACATAACTGTACAGAACAGTGTATGCTCTTATAGTATAAAACAATACCTTAATTTCCCAAACAGCAGCAGAATCATAGTGATGACATACCATGCACTTCTACCATGCTGGTTAGCTGACAGCAAACAACAGTATTCCACATCAGAAAAGTAGTAATTCAAAGGCTGATTTCATTTCCCGTGGCCATATGTCAAGATGTACCACTGTTAAAATGGCAAATGATGCCATATATACAAACATAAATACTGAATTATTTCATTACAAATTTCATTCAGCCTCATATCTTCTTATTGCACTGCTGTTTTTATGTTTTTTTTATAATGTTTTATACTATTACAGTATTAAAATGGCTAATGATACCATGGATGCGAATGTATAATCATTTTATTACAAATCTAATGTAAGTTTACTATTTGCATATTACATTACTACATAACATTATTTTTAATACCCTATTACTATTATGTTGTTATTATATTACATTATACATACAAAAATCCTATTTTTCTATTCATTATTTTCATCACTCTTGCATGGCCATAGGCCAATCAGTGTCAACATTTCACACAGGCATTCCAAACAGAAACATGAAAAATTCTTTCTTGAACATCTGCTGGCCAGGTGCTGACACAGTAGTGACAAAACCATTAGTTTTTGGTGGAAAAATAATGTTGTTTTTAGCTCTTTTGTCTCATATTGTAAGAAATGCATTTCAACATTGCATTTCCAGCATTATAAAACCACTCGTATGACTTCTTTCTCAGAATGTATACATTGTGAACTAATCTTGCCCTTGACATCAGCTGAGTGTTTTTCACAGAGATTATAGAAAAACAGGGAATGGAGACACCAAAAAAAGTGTAGTAATGTCTAATTAGCAGACACCAGGCAAGAGCAGTTAAGCCCCTTTCAGAAAAATACCAGCATATGGTCATATCTAACGCAATAATACTTCCGCATTTCCACAAAAAAACCTTTTGCCGTACTCCAGTTCTTTCCCAAAATTCCACCTCATGGGGCAGGGTTAATTGCATCAGGTACCAGCCAGATATCTTCCACTGCCTTTCCCAACAAATCTTCAGTATTTGTTACCTATTATCTCCCTTTCATCAGGCGGATAATCCTTGTCAATCAAATGTGATCCTGCACGATTTCTCCGTCGGCTATGTTGTGCGTGGTTTTCATACCATCCGCGTCGTAACTGTAGAAAACGCTCCAGACATTGGCTACTAATTATAATTACTCGTCAGTACGTATTGTACTTGAATGGCATGTTCAACAAAATGTGGGATTTTGCGTTCATTTTCTACTTCGCATTGGGCTAGGTGCATTACCATTACGAACCCCCGGCAGTACTTCGATTCTGGTTCACGATGAGTCGTACTGTGTCATCGTTGCAGCGTTCGCCACGGTCAGCTACGATTCGTTCTTTCGGCTATTATCCGTCTTGGCGCGTGTGGCCGCGCTGGACGTCAAGCTGTGCCGCGAAGAAGTCATTCGGGTCGGCTTTTTGAGTCGTCCAGCGCAGCTGGTGACTCGCGATGACAAATGTTATTTTGTGATGACGGTGCCGGCGATACAGTGATATTTCGACAGCAATGGAATGATTCGGCGAATCCCAGGAACGTCGATTTCAGTAAATGGGGGGGGGGGGGACGAGTCGAGGGCCCGGCAACCCAATCTCCCCAAATGTGGACTGCTGAGCGGATTTGGCTCGCTTTATTTTGGCCGGCGAGAATTTCTAATTTTTTGTTACGTTTTATCGACTAAAAGACTGTATTTACCTATATATATATATATATATATATATATATATATATGTGTGTGTATATATATATAGAATAAGAAGTTAGACATATACATCGCTTTAAACTTCATTCCTTACTTTCTGCGAATCTCTTATCTATTGCGGCCGTTCTTTTTGATATTACTCATTTCCCTTTAACCCTATTCCCGGCAGGGGGCTGAATCCGCCCCCCTCGGGTATCTTGCTTGCCAATTCCAGGCTTTTTAACGCAGCTTTACGAAACTTGGCGACTTTTCCTAGCTATCCTTTCTACGCGCCGTGACAAAATTTTAAAATTCCGTTTTGCTCAGGGGCGGAGCCAGGCAACGTTTTTGGGAGGCACCTCAGGCCACTTTTGGCCATGTTGAGGGTAAAAGGAAAATGTCGGCCAAAAACAGAGTTTTGAAGATAGAACTTAAAACTTTATATGCATATATAGCTAAACAGTTTGTCAATGTGCAGATGCAATTTTGTTTATCTGAGGTCACTTTACAAGGTCAGGTCAAGGTCAAAAGTCAAAATTTTTTTCGCAATAATTTCGGCGCCGTTTTTTCAAATGCCAAACCCGGAATATATATGACGTAGAAGGGTGCCCTGTGCTTGTGTACCAAGTTTCAGCTTGATATCAGTTCTGGTCACGGAGCTATGACCTAAAATGTCAGTGGGCGTACCCTATATCGCAATAGCCATAAAATGAAGTTTTTGAAATAGAGTGAATTCAAATGATTAAAAACGTTTACAGATAATATTGAATGCACACGACATCATTCCAAGCGACCCCAAGGTCACTGAAGGTCATTTAAGGTCAAAGGTCACAAGTTGATCTGAAGAACGTGTGACCATGACAGTTTCCCCTTTTTCACTTTTTCATGTCCCCAGCACCGCCTATGCTAACATTTTACAAACATTGTAATGCGATTTGTACTTCTTTAGCATAACATGACTAGCAGAAGCCAAAAATTGTTTTTGCCTCTTTTGTTCATTCAGTTGTCAGAAAACTAATCCTCCTATTTTTGAAACCCTGTGAACGCCCATGAATTTTCTCAAAATTTCAGATTTGCGTACCCATGGTAAAAGCTCTATCCATAATCTCTCGATTCATGCCAGTTTCATTGAAATCAGTCCATAAACAACGGAGTTATAAGAAGTCCAAAAGTAGCCCCCATTTTAACACTTTTGTCCCCCTGTATCCATACATTTCAAAATTTTGAAAATTTCATTTTATGAAAATGTAGTTCACGTCGCGGCAAATCGATGCCGTTTGTTGCGATGAAATCGGACAAGTAGTTCTCGAGATCTCAGGGGGGCCGAATCCGCCCCACCCCCCTGCCGGGAATCGACCATACCGCCTAGCTCTCCGGGAATAGGGTTAAAACCGGCGGAAAATATCGGATGGGCCCGAACCAACATGGGGGGCCCAAGAGCGCTCTGAAAAAGATAGAAATCGACATCCTTGACGAGCCCAGAATGGCAGGTGCTCACGAGCAGGGGCGTTGGAACGGGAGGCAGCTGTCCCTTCCTCTGACTTTGGGGAGCATTTAACATTAATCCTGTTGCGCTGGATTAAAAAAAAAAACAGGTAAATAACATGTTTCACCCCCTCCCCCATCTCCAAAGAAGTTCCGCCGCTTCTAGTCACGAGCATTGAACGTCCAGGCAAAGCAGGACCGTCTGCCGTTTGCAAGGAGCCGCGTGCTCCCGCTGCTCGTTTTTTTTTCTTTGTTGATGTTTAGTCGTTGATCATTGATGTTTGAGAGAGTGAGAGATGCGGGTTTATCGTTCTGGTAGCCAGGCTCCCGACCATCACCTCCCGGTCGTAGGCATTTTTAAATGTCCGATCTGACCTGGCCTGACCTGGCCTGGCCTGGCCTGGCCTGGCCTGGCCTGACCTGACCTGACCGCGCTGACGGTCTGCGTCGTTCCGTCAGGGCACCGCCGACCTCCAGCTGCAGCTAACCGTACTGACCGCGGAGCCGGAGCTGGCCGTCCGGCTGCGGCCGTGGTGTCGCGCCACCGCCGACACGGCGCGGCTCCAGAGGGTCCAGGTGACGCCCGCGGGGGTGGAGTCACCTCCTGGTGACACCTCCGGGGCCCCTGACCCTGAGAACGCCTGCAGGGGTGCAGCACCCTCTTGGTGACGCCTTCAGGGAGGCAGCCCGTGGTGGTGACGACTCCTGGGGTGCAGTCCCTCCTGTCGACTGCAGGGAAGTGACATCCTCCTGGCGGGACGTTATGGCTGGTAGACCCACCTGGTGCACCCATGAGTGTGTTTATTTATGCCCGTCCAGCGAAGTAAAAAAAACGCAATGATTTTACTTTTTCAGCAGAGTTAGGTTGTTTGGCGTAAAGTGACCAGAGCCAGGCTTAGTATCATTGCCAGGATGAGTACATCTGCCCCGCTGCTGTGAGACCGACGCCTTTCCATGCTCTCTCGGGTGTCAGGTGTTTCAAGTGCTGAACTTCGGCGGCCCCGAAGACCTTGACGCCGACGTCAGCTGTGACGTCGGCGGTGACGTCGGTGGTGATGGCGACGTTGCCCAGGTGCCGCTGGACGTGACCCGGACGTATGGCGAGGCTGAAACGTTCCAGGAGTACTTCCAGGTACGCCCGCTGAGCCGCCAGCGGTGGGCCACGCCGCCGTGACGTCATTGTTCACGACCGCAGCAAAAAAAAACCATCCCGCTTGAAGTCCCTCGCCCTCCAACAGATATCACTTTCGATCAACTACCCATGATCCCGTACCTTCTTTCATGTCACTCATATTCAGTATTCATTGTCGCTCTTCATCATTCATGTGGCCAGTGCGGCATTAAGATGCACCAATGCCAGAGTGACATAATAATGTGTTTGCGTATAAAATAAATGAGTAGCTCAGTCAATAAAAAACTAGGTCAAGCAGCGGTTGGAACACCCAAATCCTCCTCCGCGCTTCGTCTCGGGTAAGGGCCATCGTTTTGTCATGTTAATAACATACCGGATTTGGTAATTGGAGCATGCAGCTAACCGCCATATCTTTTCTTGGTTGGCAGTTACCAGCTTTTGAAATACTTAATTGTTTTACTTTCATTTACGTGATATAGTTCTTGACGTTCAGGTAAAGGCAGGTGGACTTCTGAAGTGACAAAAACGTTTGTTTTGCATCAAGACGTCTTGTTATCTTTAAAGCGACCAATCGGTTATCAGGAAATTGAGGCCTGTAAACGACTAATAGAAAAACGCGGAAAAATTTGGTCAGACTTGGACTGTCCTACTATCAGTATGGAGTGTTAGGCCTACCAGTTGCATACCCGCTATTGTCACTGACACGACAGAGATTGCATCAAGGGCAACGACTCATTTGCAGAATAAAACAATGAAATGAAAAAAAGCCCGTGAATCCGTCTGCAAGGACTGACAGTAGCGACAAAGGCCTGGGGAATTTACGGATGCGCGCTGAACGTAGGCACGGTGCTTGTTCGCCGCCGTTTGAATGAAGACTTGGCGACCGGCTCCATTTTTCGCTAGGCCCAGTCAGCTAGCTGTGCGGGCGTACGGAGCGTTCACACGTTGCTGGAGGTCGCCGGGTATGAGCGCTATGCATCCTACCGCCAGTAGCTGCACATAACCCACCTAGCCTAAAACCGCCGGCCACAGCGCTGCCAGATGCCGCACGCACGCGCAGAGCGGCGCCGCATTACGCGAGCACCTTTTCGAGTGACGAGTCGCCTTCTCTGCAACGCAATGCGGCGACCTCGGCGAACGGAACGCAACGAGGTCGCCTGACGCGCGCCGACGCTCCAGTCGTGGCTGCAGGACCAGTCCACGTCGAGCGCGCACGTGCGCTTGCTGCTGCCGCCGCTGGAGGCGCCGCTGTCGCTGCGCGGCGACCTGCAGGCGGCTCTGGTGTCGCCGCTGAGCCTGCCGTTCGCGCACCGCCTCCTCCTGATGCCGGAGAAGACCGGCTGGCACGCCGGTGGCCGCGGAGGTGAGCCGCATCGATCTGGCCCGCGGCCGGCGCGCCGTCGCCAATCACCGGGGCGTTAAGTGTCCAGCGCGGCGGCGGCGGCGGTCGGCCAATCGGAGTGGCGCCGCCGGGTTATGGGCGGCTACTGGCAGTGTGCCAGACATTGGTTCGCCGCCCGGCCGGCCGGCTCACACCACCCTGATTGGCCCAGGGGGAGCCAATCTGTTCGTTTCTAGCTGGCTCCTGACACGGCACTGGCCGTCCGGCACGTTTGTGCGGCGCGTCGGCGGCGGTGCGACGTCCGGCCGCGGCCGCCGCGGCCGCCGCGCCCGCCGCGCCCCGGTTCTCGCTCGCGGGTGATCCGTCTTGTGCCGATGTCACGTTTGTCCGGAGGAGCGGACGCTGGGCGCTAATCGCGGCATGTGCGTTATTGGGATATGTGTCGACACATTCGTGACGTGCATGTAAATGCGTTACATGTCTGTTGTCTTAAGACACCTTTTGCCTGCCCTGCTGAAAGTCCGCGTATCGGGTCGCAGACAAGAATATTCGACACACGCAGGGAAAGTCCGCTTAATCGATCCGTTTATCAGAGCTTTTTTGTTTCCAGATATCTGTACAGCACACTTAATGAATGCCAGACATTGGGTGGATCATAGGTTTTCAATGCCGATGGCTTCTACTCCTGCAGAAGCTTGTAACAAACTTACATGATAAAATATAAATCCAGTGTCTCAAACTGAGTCTAAAAGACATGACCCACCCGAAGCACTACCAACTAGCATGGACGAAAATCTGATGTAGTTGGATCCGCTCTTGCCCAAACTCTGGGGACGTGTAGCCAGTTGACTTGGCATTGCAAGCCGCGAATGACAGTTGGCACAGATCCAGCAGAAGCCGGTGAAGTGTCCACTTATCAAACCAGTCCTATATCATATCAAGAATGTGTGACATCGGCGGTCCACTCAAGATAAAACGGCCTTGATTTGCCGCTCCAGTATTTAACGCGCCATACTGTTTGAACTGATTCTCCTGGCCAGTCAAGATCTACGGGTCCCATAGGCTCAGGACAGTTTTGAAGCGAAATGGCCTGTTGGCAACCGCCAAAAAAATGCATCTTTCATGCCACCGCAAGCTTTGCGAGGTTGACCGGCAGATTTCGGGGAGGTAGGCTAGGTTAGGTTGTTGTGGAACCACGTATTATTAGATTATTGTAGAACCTAGTCTGTGCTTGGCCAGGCAGTTGTGGAAACCAGGCTAAGTTAGGTCAGGTTATTGCGAAACCTAGGATGAGTTAAGTCATGCTGTATAGCCTAGGCTGGGTTAGGTCAAGCCACTCTGTAACCTAGGCCAGATAAGGTCCGGTTATTGTGGGATCTGGTTCAGGTGAGACCAGGCTAGGTCCGTGTGAAACGTAGACTGGCTGGTTGAGATCGCTGTGCCGACTGTTGTCGCGGCGAGGCTGTGACTGGGCTGTCGTGCGGCCGCTGGGCGTGGCTCCAGACCCGGCGGCGGCGGCCCTGGGCCGTGACATTCAGGCCAGAGGTCGCCGGCCGGCCGGCTCCGGCGCGGTGCGCGTGGATACCCAGCCTCTGTACGGACCGGCCGACGCGGCGTGGGGGACGACTTGGCGGGCCGGCCGGTCTGCAGAGTTGGCTGCTGGCAAAACGCGGACCCCACGTCAATGAAATGAGGAGGGACAATCGCATGGAGGCTCGTGACTCGGCGAGGTTAAGTGATGGCCGAGTTCGATCCCGCGTTTTATTTCAGCGGAAATGTTTGCACTCACAGAATCGAAGTGTTTGTTGTCTCTGTTGCTAGGTATTTGGTCACGGATAAGAGCTGACTGGACACTGGTCACACAGACTATTGCACGAACGCTGTTCCGTGACAGCACGCTAAACTGGCACCACAATATGAGGCTCTTACTTGGAACTGCGCAAAGGGCAAAGAGGTCACGTCATGAGTGTGTACGGAAAAAATGATAATAGCAATAAATTCTCCGATGAGTACATGTTGTGATCTCAAAACGTCGCCTATGGAAACTCGAACTTTCGAAGCTTTGGTAATCTACGCCAGTCATCGTTTACTTTTTACTCGTGATGTCTTTCTGGCGTGGCGTTGCGGTCATCCAGTACCGCGGTCCGACTCGCGGTCGCCGGACACAGCGGCCTTTCTGGCGCGCGAACCGGGTTAGCGGCCGCGGCCGGCCCGTCTGCGGCGTGAATCCCAGCGCCTCCCGATGGCCGAGTCGTGCCCGGCCGCCGCGCCGGCGCGGCGGCGCGCGAGCGGGGGCGGGCCGCCCGCCGTGGACGCCCGGCCATGAGACGGGCGGGCCGGACGGCCGGCGCCGTGTCGGGCCGGCGGCCGAGAGACGGTTCTGGTCGCAGCACGCTTTCCCGGCGGGCGGCGGGCAAATGGAAGAGGAACTGGTGCGTAGTTGGAAAGTGGATGAAAGACGTTTGCGTTGGAATTGGAGTGCAAACGGCGAACACCCTGACAAAGATCCGGAAATCCCGTAAGGGGACGGCGATCAGTGAATAAATACCCCATTAAGAATAGTTGTGCTCCTTGGAAGGCCAGGTACTCGTTTTCTTTATCTTTCCTCATTTCCTTAGCGTATTTTGTCTACTTTAATGTCGTTTGCGCCCACACCGGGGACTGTACGCCTTAGGACCTTTCGGGATGGGGGGGGGACAGGGATCAACCATTATCTCTCCAGCCGGCTCTGTTCCAGAGGTGTCGGGCCTCCTGTTCTGTCCCAGAAGTATCCGTATGTCTCTGCTCTGTTCCAAATGTGTCCGCGAGTCTCTGCTCTGCTGCAGAGGTGTCCGCACGCCTTTGGTCTGTTCCAGAGGTACCCATGCGTTTCTGCTCTGTTCCAGAGGTATCCGTGTGTCTCTGCTCAGTTCCAAAGATGTCCGCGCGTCTGTGCTCCGTTCCAGAGTTGTCCGTGTGTCTCTGCTCTGTTTCAGAGGTGGCCGTTCACCAGCTGGAGGTGACTGGCCGACTGCCCCGCGCCGGCGTCTGTCAGTCCGTCATCCACGGCGAGCCGCTGCTGTTGCGGCCCACAGCCTGCTGGCGACTCACCTGGCACGAACTGGTCACCAACCGGCAGGTGAGAAACAACTTCTTACCGAGCAGCAGGTAAGAAACAGGCGCTCACCGGCCGGCAGGTGCGAAACAGGCGGTCACAAACTGACAGCTGGGAAACATCTGCTCACAAACTGGCAGGTGAGAAACGGCTGCTCACAGACCGGCAAGTGAGAAACAACAGCTGCTCACAGACTGGCAGGTGAGAAACAGCTGGTCACAAGGCGGCACCCGAGAGACAGCTGGTTGCCAGCTGGTAGATAAGGAACAGCTGCCCTCCGATTGATAGGTGATGAGTTCAGAGCGGATGTTTGAAGGGGAACATTTCCTCTAAGGCTGGTTTTGATTAAACGTCGGGGCGCTGCGTTTCGATTTGCCAGCTGGCTAATTTCTGCGTTGTCATTTACGTGATCTGAAAGGAAGGGGAGAAAAGAAAAATACCCGTCGCGCCGTGCGGCATTTGACTACCGCTTTCTCGAGGTCTTTAAGTATGGCCATCGATCGTCAGTTAAAAATGCGGCGTGCCGCCGAGCCGACAGACCCGGTCGAGCTGCGGCCGTGTAGTCAGCCCGCGCCGGCCGCCGACGCCCCGCCCCGCCCCGCTCCGGCAGAGGCTGGCCTGGCTGTGCGGCGAGCTGCGGGCGGCCGGCGACTGTCTGCTGGCGCGGCTGGCCGCCGGCAGCAGCCGACCGGACGTGGCGGGCCGCTTCCTCCTCTTGCCCGGTGAGGCCGGCCGAATGTGGCGCCGGAGCTCTGCAGATGCAGCGTCCAGACGCGCCGGCCAGACGGCTACAACACTGTCATACCATTTCATTCTTGTCATTCATTTCAGTAGCTTCATCATTTGGTCGTCGGAGCAACAGCTGTCATTGTGCAGAGGCCTTGCGCATGCGACGTCAAAACTCGACAGCCAACAGGCGTCAATCATTCGATCTGTTCGTCGTGAGATCTGCCGGTCGACATCGTAAAAGCAACAACAAACTGACTCATTTGGCTTGTTAATCATCAAATCCAGTGCCTCACAGCCAATGGAAGTCATCGGTCTGCCACATCCCGGTCTGCTTTGCACTCCCACTGCGTCGTGTCCTGTTACCATGTTTGTGTAAGTGAATCGATTCGGATTCCGATTCGAGACAAAAGTGTGCACCTGCTGAGTCGATTGGAATCAATTTAGAATCAGGCACAAGCCTGATTGTTTCCTCCCCCGTCTGCGCCTCCAGCAGCTGCCGCGGACGGCGCCGCTCTGCTGGTCTGCGCGCTGGCGCCGGCCGAGCTGGTGCTGCCGCCTGGTGGCGGCGCGCCGCAACAGCCTGACGAGGCCCCGCCGCCGGAGGTGGGCGTCACGTGGCGGTGGTCTGGGTGGGACATCGGCGCTCCCGTCCTCGTGATGCCCGATCCCGTGCGTCCCTGACTCCTGACTTACCAGTGCTCCCAGTACTGGGAGTACCAGTACTGGTACTCCCAGCGCGCCACTCAACACTGGATCCGTAGTCCCGAAGCTATCATATGGTCAGTTCTTGTCGAAAGGTCCGCTCGCCAGGTGGCTACAAATGTCAGTCCTGTGCCACTATTGGCAATATTGGCGTCAAATCTCCTGGACGGGAAGCGAGTGACTACCAATAACTGTGTGTGGGTAGCCCTTATGGCGCATGTTGACGACCGTAGGCAGTTACGTCATATTAAGTTGCGTTAGGCCAGGTTGGCATTCGCGCTTTTGCTTCCTATTCTAATGTTTCGTGTCTGTCGCGCTATTGGACGTAATCGCGATTGGCCTGACCATGTCAGAGACGAGGACGGTGTCTGTGTGACCGTCCTCGCCCGCCGCCTGGCGTCTGTCACGTCCCTGTTCCGTCCCAGGTTCGTCAGGAGATTCACGACCGTCTGACGGAGCTGCCCAGGCTGGAGGACTACAACCCGCTGGAGCACTCCTGCGGCCTGAGCGAGGCTTTGGCCGCGCTCTCGCAGAAGCCGACCGGGTACCGCCCTCCCCACACTCAGGTCAGTCTGAGGTCAACGTCCTCCCGCTCAGGTCAGTCTGAGGTCGCTGTCCTCGCGCTCAGGTTAGTCTGAGATCATCGTCCTCCCGCTCGGGTCAGTCTGAGGTCACTGTCCTCCCGCTCAGGTCAGTCTGAGGTCAACGTCCTCCCGCTCAGGTCAGTCTGAGGTCGCTGTCCTCGCGCTCAGGTTAGTCTGAGATCATCGTCCTCCCGCTCGGGTCAGTCTGAGGTCTCTGTCCTCGCGCTCAGGTTAGTCTGAGATCATCGTCCTCCCGCTCAGGTCAGTCTGAGGTCACTGTCCTCCCGCTCAGGTCAGTCTGAGGTCACTGTCCTCCCGCTCAGGTCAGTCTGAGGTCACTGTCCTCCCCCTCAGGTCAGTCTGAGGTCGTCGTCCTCCCGCTCAGGTCAGTCTGAGGCCACTGTCCCCCGCCCAGATCAGTCTGAGGTCGCTGTCCTCCCTCTCTGGTTAGTCTGAGATCGTCGTCCTCCCGCTCAGGCCAGTCTGAGGTCAACGTCCTCCCGCTCAGGTTAGTTTGAGATCATCGTCCTCCCGCTCAGGTCAGTCTGAGGTCAACGTCCTCCCGCTCAGGTTAGTTTGAGATCATCGTCCTCCCGCTCAGGTCAGTCTGAGGTCACTTTCCCCCGCCCAGATCAGTCTGAGGTCACTGTCCTCCCGCTCAGGTCAGTCTGAGGTTATCGTTTTCCCGCTCAGTTCAGTCTGAGGTCACTTTCCTTTCGCTCAGGTCAGTTTGAGGCCACTTCTGTCCCGCTCAGTTCAGTCTGAGGTCACTGTCCTCTGGCCCAAATCGGTCCGGTCTCACGGTCTTTCCGTGAGGAGCAGGGATTCATTCATTTTGACTTATTCCCCCTCCTCTATGACTGTATGGCACGATAATAATTTTTGTATACTTAAATGGGAGTCTCTTTATGATGTTTAATTTCTTTCTTTATGCTGCTGGGTCAAGCTGCGAAAATGTTAAGGCATTCGCGGGGTTTATTTTGTACTCGTTGATGTATTTTTTTGGTATGCCGTCTGCTGTAAACGAGTCAGTGTTTATTCCTTGTCAGCAGAATGCATCTGGCCAATCAGCTGCAGAAAGAGACGCCGCTGGCGGCCCTCGCGGCGCACCCTCCTCCCGTGGCGGCGCGGCCGGCAGGCGCGGCTCGGCGCGGGGCGCCCGCTCCAGGGGCCGGCCGCTCTTCTGGAAAGACGACTGGAGCGAGCTGGAGCCGTGAGCCGGCCGGCCGGTCGGTGGCCCGTCCACACCGCCTCGGTCCCGCCTGGCCGCCGCTGGAGACGGCTGTTGGCAGGCTGCTGGTGTCCTGTGGCCGCTGGACGCTCCCGATCTTATGTGCCCCTGTTTTCTTTTTAGGAACGTTTTGTTATCGTCGTTTGTTTTTAATTTTGTTGAGTCACGTTTGACCGAAGGCGTCTCCTACTCGCACGGATGTTCGGAGGTGTCCACAGCGCTGTAAAAGTAGATCGATCATCCTGCTTTTCTGTGGCGTTCGGAATTGTAAAAGAAACTTTCTACAGAAAAGGCAAACTGAACGTCGCCCGAGTCGGCTTTGTCCCGATGTCGCTGGCCTCCGACGGTGATTGCAAGAGGCGAGGAATTGCGTTCTGATTTGGCGAACAACGAACGAGAACGAAACATTTACGGGCTGATGCGTACGTTTTTTTTCCTCCTGAATCTCGATAGTCATGTGCGAGGTGGTTTTCAGCGAGGAGTTTGACTGTTCGGTTTGCCGTATAGTTTCGTCGATCACAACCCTCTTCATAACCGGTATGACCAAGTGCGACGCGATCGATCGCACGGCCGGATGAACCATCACCACTAGGAGCACTTGGGAAAGGAAGTCCCAAGGCACCCAAGGAAGACTTGGGAAAATGCGGGAGAAAGCATTAAAAGCAACCAGGTGAGTATCTCCTACGTTCAAGGCAAAGCTAGCGAACGGTGACGCGTATGTGGAATGCGTGCAGCCGCATCCGCGCTCCAGACGATAGCCGATTCCTCGGCAACTCTTCGTCACTTCCCCCCGCCCGCGTCTAGCCGCCGAGAAGCGCAGATGGCTGAGGCTCCGATACCTCCCCCCATGCCGCTGCACCGGCCCTACGCCGTTATCTTCAACACTAATCGATCCCCGGGACGCGCCGTTGGCCAACGCCGACCGCCCGTCCTCGGCCGCGGCCCTGGCCGCCACCCCGGGTCGCCCTCCCAGTCGGCGCCCCTCCCCCTCTGCCGCGGTCCGGGCCGCCACCCCGGGTCGCCCTCCCAGTCGGCGCCCCTCCCCCTCTGCCGCGGTCCGGGCCGCCACGCCGGTGCCCTCATTCCCTCTCCCCCTCCCCCGGCCGCCTGTGCCGTCCTCGGTCCCCCCCTCAAAGGAGAGCGAGGCGGCTGGCCGGTAGCGATTG
This sequence comes from Capitulum mitella, assembly GCA_030062745.1. NCBI lineage: Eukaryota > Metazoa > Arthropoda > Thecostraca > Pollicipedomorpha > Pollicipedidae > Capitulum > Capitulum mitella. The sequence continues at coordinate 21,319,229 of CP099851.1, read as the reverse complement.
GCTCCGCCCACCCGGCGGCAGAACGGCGGATAAAACTTCCTTCCAGCGTTATCTTTTCCGAACAGTTTCCTTCGATAATTTCATACTGCCTGGCGGACAAGAGATGAAACAACTTATTTCAAGCGCGATGTTGCTTGATTAAGCGAAAGTAAACTGAAAATTGCACGTTGGTATGGCACGTTAGGGGGGATGTTGCTGTCCGTTCATCATCTTCCTGCTGAGGAGCCGGAGGAGCATGGGAAAATCGGGAACGGGAGCTCAGTTTATCAGCTCAGCTTTTTACACGCAAAGTTATATATATGTTCTTCATGTTTCAGAAAAAAAAAACATCAAAGGGGTCCCTGAATCACACTGCACGGCCAGTGAGCCGATGGAAGCCGACCGTGGGACAAAATCGCCGCCGCTGTAAATATATTTACTAATATTCAGTAGATGTACATAACACGGCTACTCCAGGCGCCTCCTAAGCCCCGCCCACGGAACTACCCACTCCATTCACCAGCTCGGCGCTCTGATGACGTCATAGAAATTGGACCAATGAGAACGGCAGTGGATCTTACTGGGCGGTGCAGGTTATGAGCGTCTACTGTTTCGCTGTCCGTTTGGGCGACGACAGTCATGTTGCCTCACTCCCTGCGCGTCACGTTTGCCGCGCGCGCGCGAGCCGCGCCGGCCGCCGCTAGGCGTCCGCCGCTGCGCTGCAGAACGATCGGGCGAACAGCAAGAACGCTGAAGACGTCTCAGTACAGAGACCGACGGAACGAAGTATCCAGACGTATCCAGATGGCTCTCTACAATCTTTGATGTGACGCGAAACCTGCTACTCGGCGATTCGGGGATTGCACGATAAAGCTTCCCGTTTGCAGATGCAACAATTTTGGTGCAAAGAGCAATTTTCATTTAAACTTACTGTGGTGGAACGGTTTCCGGACAAACATTGTATGACCAAATATTGAATGAAAAAATGTCGGCGGCAATAAAACCTCCATTACAAAATATCGAGCACGACAAATAACGAAGGGAATCACAGGAAAAATTCAGGGGACAAATGCAAGCATTGAGAAATACCGAATACGGATATTTATTGAATGCAACCAATAACAAGTAAGGCATGCATTGGATAAGGCAAATGTAAGCAAATTAGTGCTTATGACCCCGCGATGTACGAGCAGTCGCTGAAATGAAATCGGTGAATTTAAAGTATTTTACTTCTTCCTGCGAGTTAAGTTTCATTTACAGTTGATGAGACTGCCGGCCACACCACCCAACGAGAAACCGTCACACGAAATTAAGGCAGACCGCTAAAGCATCGGCTCATGACATAAAGGAAGAAAAGTTGCATGGTCCACACTCCTCAGACCGATATGGTTATTAAATTGGGCTCATTTCCAATTTCCTGAATGAAATATGCGTAGAAAAATTTCATGCGATTTGTGGTAAGGTTTTTCGGGATCAGTAAAGCCCTCACAAAACATTTTTGTTACTTTTATTGCTTTTGAAATGCTGTTAATGGCTTAATAATCTTAGACTGGACTGAAACGTTTTCAGACTGGACTGAAACGTTTTCAGGCATTTTTCTGGGCAGGAAAGCTGTTAATTCTAAGTATGTAAGCATCAAGAAATATCGAAATGAAAACATCGAATACCAAAATGTCGCAAAGGGATCAATAGGCAAAAGCCGTTGCACGGGAACTAGAAATGGCATGGCTAGAGATCCCAGGGGGTTAGGGGGTGCGAACCCCCCGTACTCAGAGATTTTAACATTAGGCCTATGGCAATGGTTGGAAAGAAGTGGTCCGAAGTCCTATGTGGACCCCCGTTGGAATTTTCAGGAATCCCCTGCCATGGAGATGGCCAATTTTTGCTTCTTAGCCTATGAGGTGAGAGATCATGCCACTGTTAAATATCTCAAAGGATAAAGATAGCAAGAAGTCAGGAGCCCAGCGAAGCACAAGAAGACAGACTGTCCAACTACCACGGTACATTGCTGAAAAACTTAAGACTGATTGTAAGACGCTTTGCACAAACACGTTGTCACTTGAAATAAAATTAGTCTTCAATCTTCGCCGATCAAGTATGAGCTCCAATCGAGCTTGTTAAAAGCAATATAAAACAGGTAGTGCTGTTTGCTTTTATTCCTGTATGGCATATCTCTACTAAGCAAAATAAAGCACGATGCAAAAAGACTCGTTTTCACTGCAAACGGCCTTAAACACTTTAAAAGAAAACAGGGCATAAATCCGCTTGTCCCAAATCTGTTTCTTGCCAGTACCTTGAACGTTCCATACGTTGTGCGAGTAAGGTGCGCGGTCACTCATTCTGAGCCGTCCAGCCCTGCCTCCAGTCTAACTGAGAGCCAGTCAATCACATGCGTCAGTTGGAACTGAAAGGTTATCAGTTATCGCGTCTTTGTCAGAAATATTCCTTACACTCGTGGGATATGGCTGTCGCGGAGGCTTTTGTGTATGATCGTCTCGTTTCAGCTTTTCCTCAGTAAATTCTAGTTTCCAGCTTGGTTCTTGCCATCTTATTTTTGTTCTGAATTGACGCAAGAGTCAAAGTCAAAGTCAGCAGCATTGGATGCAACCTCGAAGGCTCTGATGAGGAAGTTGGTTGCGGAGAAAGTGTGAATCATTTCAATGCCAAACACACTTAAAAGTATAGTAATGAGCTTCTTGTACAGCGTTTGTACTAGAATGCTCCTGCCTTGCGCCACGAATAGAATGGCTGTACCACAACCGAGGTTCATCGTAGAAATTTAGGTGCGCCTGACATCCACAAATCCGGCTGACGGCCAAGGGCACAGGCCCAGGCCCCTAGGGGTGAGCCTGTGTCTACTTAGGCTTAGTATTTCAACTGCTTTCGGCGTGGAAACGCAGCTGGCAACTTCCGTTCCGCCAGACTCTTCAGTCGTGAACTCGCCGACGCGTGACATCCCCTCAATGCGTGCTTCCCAGCGGGCGCCGCGCTCCGTGAAGGGGAACGGTAGTCGCGCCTGCTCAAGGTCAGATGACAGAGCGCTGCCGCTACCTGCCGCAGCGGCCGCCAGGTGTCAAAAGCCACCTCACACCTTGCCCGCAGCATTCCGCTCCGACAAATACACCGAACATCGCCCGAAAATTCCACGTTTTGTGAGCAGTCGTCTCCGCGGGATCGGCGACGTTACCCTCCTTAATGCAGCATAGTTTCAGAATGTCCGCCGAACGGCCAGGGCCCGATTATCGAGTAATGGCACGTCCGTGCGGGTCGGCTTATCCCCAACGACTTCAGGCTCGACGAGCCAGGTGGTGGCGGCGGTCGCGGTGGCAGTCAGTTTAGCTCAGGTGCCGGAGGGGTGGGGCACGCGCGCGTGGTGTCCGAAAGTGCGAGGCGTGCTGTCGACGAACGGACGAGCGGAGAACTCGGACTGGATCCCGCGCAGGTCAGTCGTTCGTCAGCAGCAGTATTCTTACATCATGGACGGATCTTGGGAATCATGGCAACGGATCAACGCAGCCATGACCTCTCCTCAGGTTTTTTCGTTGAAAAACCTTGGCAAGTATAGGAGCATTGTGAATGCCTTTGCCTCCCGGCTTCCCGTTTTCCAGCGGAGATAATGTGAATTTTATTTTGGCGGCGGAAATTTGTCTATGTAGGTGTTTGTTTTCAAAAATGTTCAGTGATCCGGAGGTAGGGGCGTAGCCAAGGGGGCCAGGGGTGCCGCGCTCCTTGTGGGGTGGAAAATTTATCGTCTCGTTACGGAACAAAACAAAATTAGATAAACATGACCGCAACTTGAAAACAAATTGCCGAAATCCAAGGACTTTCCGCTTGTCAGGGAGCGTAGGTTTATCCTGGCCTCCTCCTTGGCAAAATCCTGGCTACGCTCTTGTCCAGAGCCGCGGGAAAATGAACATTTGGGGGTCGGTTGGATTAAGCCTTGCCCCTCGCCCCCCCCCTTTCCCAAGTACATTGTCTGGATCGGCCCGTGGCTGCACTTGATGCAGCGCCGGCATCACGGCTCCTCGCGAGAAATTTGTTGCGACACTTCGTGACTTACATCCACTTCAGTAGTTTGCGGAGTCTTACAAGCCTTATGGACCCGGCAACCCTGGCCTTGACGGTATTCGACTTATGATATGATGGGTGTATAATTCCTTGTGGAACAGTTTTTTCCTCGCGCAAGCGCCATATCCACGTGCGCTGCAGAGTACTTGTAGAGCTTTCCAAATATTGTTGGTGTTGCCGAAGACTGTTTCGAGGAAATTCATTCCCTGCGTTGCCTAAGACACAGCGTTGATTTATAAAGCACAGGCTGCTTCACTCTCCCTGTGTGCATAATGCAGCAAGGGGGAGGGGGCGATGGAATGCGGCCCCACCGTTCCAACTCGAACTCGCAATGAAGCTCAACGTGGCACCACGTTTGCCCACGTTGTCCGTGACCGGCCTCTGAGCGGAGTTCTCCCCCCCCCTGCAAACGGTGGCGAGAGAGGCAAACGTCGCCGTCTGGGAGGGGCCCCGTCGAGGGCGGCAGAGGGTGACCAGACTCGGACCTTGGTTCAGGGTCACCGCCGCCGGCCGGCCGGCCGGGCGACCCAGGTGCGACGGGTCACCGGGACTTCAGCGGTCACGTCACGTGACCTCGGCACCGGCCACTCCCGGCGGGCGTGGCGCCGCCGCGTGCGTGTACAGCCTCGCCCCCCTGCCCCCCGCCCCCCGCCCCCGCCCCCGCCCCCGCCCCCGCCCCCACCGTCAGCGCCGTGGCCGCTCCTGCTGGGTCTCAAGCTGCGGCGACCGGTCCTGGTTCTGAAGAAGCTCTGACCACTCCTGATTCTTCTGAAGCTGGTGTGACCATTTTTGCTGGCTCCGGAGCTGCTGTTCTCTATCCGGCTGGTGTTGGAGCTTCTGTGGTCACTCTTGCTGATGCTGGGACTGCTGTGAGAAACACATCCTCGAAAGGGAGTCTGGACCCTCCCAACCCCTCAGGATCTCCAGCCATGACCGACCAACACTGGACAGCCACAAGCCCCGTGATTCTGCACAGAAAGCGACCACCTTAAAATGGCCCTGGTCCCGGCAAGTTCAAAAGAATTCCCACATCCGAGCTGGAGCCAAGGTGTTCGTGTTTACCGGCCGCCGGATGCCCCGAGCGTGACCGTCCCGAATACCGGGCACAAGTACGGCGCACGTCGCTGCTTTTTAGCCAGGCGGAGCAGTGGGGTCAGTGTTTTCTGCTCGGACGTTCCTGAGGCAGGGGCGTTACCCTCTGTTCGGACGTCCTCCACGCGGTGGTGTTATCCCCCGATCGGGCAGCCCTGAGACGGCAACGATGTTCTCTTCTTGTACGGTCGCAAGGCCGTATTGTTGTCCTTTGTTGTTTGTTGTATTTGTTGTTGGCTGAACGTTGTTCTCCGTTCGGGCGGTCCTGAGGAAGCGACGTCATTCTCTGGTCTGACGTTGCCGATAAAGAGGCGTCACTCTCTGCTCGGACGGTCCCGACGTTTTAGCGTTGTTCTCTGGCGTTAGTGGCGTTATTCTCTGTTCGGACGGCTCTAGGGAGGCGACGCTGCCGATCCGCCGTCGCTGACAAAGAGACGTTATTCTCTGATGCGCCGGTCCCGGGACTGAGTGGCGCTATCTGCCGATCGGACGGCTGTAAGACGGCGGGGAGCTGGGACGTGAAGGTGGATCGGGCGGTGCCGCCGCGGCCGCGCCAGGTCTACCCGAACTCCGCCGGCCGCCGCGGCCGCAGCTTGTCACGCCTTTGCCAGGCCCGTCTGACCGAGTGCCGTTAGCCGATCGTGGCCTTGAGCAGGCGGCCGCACCTGGCGGCTCGCGCGGGCCGATCTCCCGAACGGCGGTGCTGGGCCGGCCGGCTCTGTGCCGAGAGGCGCGGACGCGGCGGCCGCCGCCACGCATGACCGGCCTGCAGGCGACGGGCGCGCGGCTGCCGCGTTTCCGGGTAGCCGCGTCGCCGTGCGTCGCTGCGTGGGCTTATCTCGTCGCAGGCTGTCCCGTCAAGGGCAGCCGCCGAGTGGGCGTCGGCTGATCTGGAAGGAAAATGTTCGGTCTCCCGCACGCAGGCCAGTACTAGGCGTGTTTGGTGCGGGGCACTGAATGAGCGTGGGAAGGCTGGGACGGAAAGTCGAAGTGAACCTGAACTGCGCAGCAGGCAAGCACGAAAGAACGCCATTGGCGTCGAAGAGGGGCGACCCAAAAACGCTGGAAATCCCCCGGCTTGGGGCCAGACCCATGGGTCGAGGTTCGCAGGGCCTGAACATCCGTGTGTGGGATCGTGAATCGTGCCCGCACAGCGTCACAATGCGCCACTGTTCCGCCGTGCCCGTGACTCGCGACAACTGGAGCGGCGCCGGTCTCTCCTTCTCAGGGTCCGCCGCCGGCCACATCCCGGCCACGCGCGCTTGAAAGCCGGGCATTGCTCTGCTCTCGTCGCGGTCATGCTCTTGTCTTGAGCGCGGACGCCGCTTCAAGAGGTCTCCTGCTGTTGAGAGTGCTCCGAGCGCTGTTACTGTGACGTCAGATTCACGCATGCGTGTGTGGTCGTTTCGACGGTTTGACTGATTGGAAAGGAACCGGTCGGCCGGCCATTAGTCATCGGCAGGGGCAGGGTTTTTCGTGCACTGGCGCCCGGTGAAGTTGTGACACCACCGGAAAATTTGTGCCGGGGGCTCGGGAAACTCCTTCTCCTTATCTAACAACTCCATGGTGCTGCGTGATTTTTAATTGTTCAGGTGTCGCCTGGACGACGTCAAAACTGCGCATGGTTGTGAGAAATCGGGCAATGTTTGGCGCCGTGAGTCCTCGCTCCAGTTTTGTTGGTGCCGAGGCACCCAAACCTCCACATAACTGGCAGTTTTTCCGCCTCCCCCCATCCCCTTTGCCTTGTCAGGTGGCCGGTACCGCGGTGGCTGGGCGTCCCCCGTCCCCACCCCAAGTAAGGAGACTGCCATGCGAAGGGTGAGGGTCTAGCCAGTCACGTGGCTGCGTTATTCCTCTCAGACTTGTGCTCGATTCGCGTTCAGGTGTATCGGGCCACTGCGTGATTCTGTGAACTGAGAATGGGCTCTGGCTCTGATTCATATTTCGCGTCCAAAGGTAAGCCGGTTCAGTTTCAACTCCTTTCAGCTTTGGGATCGATTCGGTTTCGGCTAATGTTGCAACAGACGGATATTTGTATCGTTGTTGACATCATTAGCAGAAGGAGCATAGCTTCTTCCCCAGTCATAACCACTGGCATGACAATCTTGATAGAACAGGTTAAATAATGAATGAGGAAGCCAACACTACGACAAGATTTATGCCCTCCAGTTCAGAATCACTTCCGAACCGGTTCAGAATCAATCCCAAGTCTGCCTCCATCGTGCCGCTGCCCGGCGTCTGCCCCTACAGCGGACGGCCTTCGACGATCGAAGCCCGGCCGCGCGAGCGTGAAAGGTCGCAGCCATCGGACCCATCCGAGGTCCCATCCAGGGCGCGGGAGGTCCCGCGCGCCGGGCCGCCGTATCAAGGCCGCCGGGCGCGCTCGGCGGCGCCGGCGACCCCGGCGGGCCGGCGCCGGCTTTCTCCGCGTCCACCGCCGTGCACGGCCGTGAGCGTCGGCGCCGTCGGCGGCTCGCCGACCGAGAACCGCCGCGCGTTCCCGACACGCGTCGGCGGCGCGTGGCCGCTGGAGTTGTAGGTCGGGTCAGAGCTGTGGCTGTGTGGGGTCGTTGGACGGTCTGGCGCCGTCTGCCCGGGCGCCGGCGAGTCCGAGCAGTCTCTGCAGCGCAGCTAGCGGTCTTTTTACGTTTGATGATTCACTAGTTTACCACCTAATGACCAATTAAGTGAATAACAGCCGAAACCAGTGACAACATTTGTGCGTAGCTGTTAATTGATTTGAGGCTAGAATGATGAGAAATACCACGGGTGAAGCCAGTGACGAAGGAAGGAGAACGCATCTCCACAAGATATTGTTAAAAGTTTTTCCACATGTACGGGTATCATTGAGACGCCGGGTCGCTGCCCGTGTTCCCTTCAGTACAGAAATTTGTGATTAATCCTGTGGCATTAGCTGTAAAGAAACTACATAATCACACACACACACACACACCCCGGACGTCCCGGTGCCCATGTTCATGGCATTTCCAAACATTGGAAAGCACGTGGTTGAAACAAGTTCCGTAACAGATGAGAACTCAGCAGTCCTGATCTGAAGGGACGACTCATCCCTCGGCCGGACCTGGCCCGCTCCCGTCCCGACGACGCGCCGGCGGCCGCCCGCACCTGTGGCGGTCGACTGAAGGCGCCGCAGGCCGCCGTACACACCACCTGTGCCGGGAGTGGTAAGGAGGCGAAACCGGCGCCGGTTACTGCGCACCACGCGGCCAGCGCCCGCCCATCTCCGGCGACTCGCTCAGCTGGGACGAAATGTTCCGATTGCCAGCGGTTTAGCGGCGAACATAGGGGTGGTGTGGCAAATTTCATTGGCGTTTGCGTGTCTTCTCGCGACACATGAGTTCTCAAGAACGCAACGATATTTCACCCTCTCGACGAAGCAATTTCAAACCTAGGAGTCTTGTCTTTTGATGACCTTTTGTTCTCGTTACTCAGCAGTTCGCCGGAATTATGGAGCACCTGTAGCAAGGAGCGGGGGAATTTTTCTCACAGCACCGCCCCATTTGGTTGGTTTTGCTATTTTTCTTTCCGTCCTGCATGCTTGAGCTGCCACCCAGTTGCAGCTTTTAGGGTCGTCAACTGATGGCTTGTGAGCATGCGGCCAACATGCGGCAAAACATGACGTAGTAAATCAGTGGACACGTTAATACCATGTTTCGTCACAGCCAGGGACGTACTCAACGGCTTCATGGGCCCCCTTGGCCCCCGTTGGCCCGTTGAGGCCGAATATTCAACGTTTCCTTACGCATCGAAATTGAAAGCGAATGCAAATTTCTGGAACTCGGAAATAAAGTGGCCGAAATCCGAGTTTTCTTGGCACAATCCCGGTTACATCCCTGGCCCCGGCTCATTATGAACACTGCGACATTGCAGTCTCCAGACGACGTACAGACAGCGCCCAGCGGCACTGGTGCAGGCACGTAAGAGAGCAGGGCAAAAAACCCGAGAAACAAAATTCTCTGCCGCGATCCCACGTATCGTCGCAGTTACAGCCGTGTTCTCAGGTCTGCCGTGGTCTGCTCGTCCGTCTCCCTATAGTGGCGGTACAGCTGTGTTCTCAGGCCTGTTGCGGTGCACTCCTCCCTCTCCTTCCAGCGGTGATGGAGCTGTGTTCTCAGGTCTGTCGTGCTATACTCCCTCATCTCCCTCCACCGGTGGTGCAGCTGTGTTCTCGGGCCTTTCGTGGTGTGCTCCTTCCTGTCCCTCCAGCGGTGGTGTAGCTGTGTCCTCGGGCGTGTCGTGGTGTGCTCCTCCCTCTCCCTCCAGCGACGCTGCAAGTGTATCCTCAGACCTTTCGCGGGGAACAGTCATCAATCTCTCCAGCTCTATCGGCGGTGCAGCTGCGCCGGCCGAGGCCTTGGCACAATCCAGCTGACAGCCCCCGGCGCGTGCGTCACGCGGCTCCGGCGCCACTCACGTGGGAACGGACGCCCGGGTTCGGCACGTGCTGTCCGGTCCGTGTGGTGGATGGTCGGTTCTTGAGGACACGTGGTGACTGGCGCCAGGGCTCGGCACGTGTTGGCCGGTGTGTCTGACGGGTCGTTCGACAAAGGGAGCACGTAGTCTAGATTCGACCTCGGATCTCCACCTGGTGGCGTGTTCACTCTCGGCTGGTGGCGTTTATGGACGCACAAGAACTCTGTCCGGCGCTGCGAGTCTGCGGAGACCAGACAGCCAGCCGCTGTCGCCGAATCAGTGTTTCTCTTGGAGCAGTCCTTGACCATTGTGAACTACAGACTACTGAATTACTCGTCGTCGCTGACAGCGATTGTCAGCAATGTCCTTACCGACGATCCTTGGCCAGACCGTCTCGTGCGTCGCCGCCAGAGAGCCCGGAAGTGTGCCGCTTCCGGTTCGGCGCGCCGTCACGGCGGCGGGGCCCTAATTGGCCGCCCAGACCTTGAACTTGGTCGGGCGCGAGTGGGGCCGGGAGCGGGCCTCCGCCGCCGCCGCCGCCGCCGCCGCCGCCGCCGCCAGCGCTCGCGGTTGGCGGACTCAGGAGTAACGCGCATTGTCCGTGAACAGGCAGACATAGATTGAACTGGGTGAACAATGGGGCCCAGGTGTACACAGACTGAACACCTTGTGCCCCGTGGGCGCAGACTGATTGGGCTCCGCGGACAAATCTGGGCGGACAGCTAGTCCGCGGACAAGTCAGCGTAGACACTGTCTGCGTCCAGGAAGACAACTCTGGACGGACAACTAGTCCGTCGGATAAATCAGGGTGGACGCTGTCTGGGCCCGGCGGACCATTCTGGACGGACGCAGGCGGCCGACGCCAGGCGTACCGCTGCCGTTCTGACGCGGCGTGACCCTTGCCGAGGTCGGCCTGTCCGCCGGGGCCGGCTGAAACGTGATCTGGGCTGCCGCCGCCGCGCAGGACCGCGACACGGCGCGACGTAGTGGCGCCGAATGCCGTCCATGTAGCTGCGCGTCATTCACCAACAGTGCCGACTAGCGCCGGATGATTGGATCACTGCTGTGGCTTTCATTGCTCCCTCCTTTTGCGTCGGTGCGGTGACGATGCCTGACGGGCGGCCGCAATGGAAACTGCTGGACTAAATTGAGGCAGTGCGGCGTTATCTTCTTGGTAGGAAAAGCACATATTTTTTTAGAAATCGACGGTTTTCCTCAGTGGAGAACGGCCATTGTCTACGAAAGACGTGTACAATGCCGGTATTTTGAAGGTTTGGTCAACTTCGCCTCACCTTTGGTAGCCCGATGCTGGAATATTATTATTTTTTTTTTGTAAACAGCAGTTGGTAATTTGGGCGAAATTCACGGCACTGCGTCATGTAGCGAGGACATCCCTTGGACTTCCGAGTAGCGTGTCAACGCCTGCAGCTAGGCGTGTCCGCCGATGCACTGCTGCTCAGCGATGGTCGCGCGGAGGAGGGGAGCCTGACGCTCAGCTTGTTTAAGTGTCTTGCTCGGGGTGACCGTTCATTGCCAGGCACCGAACGCCTGTTCGTGGTGTGAAATAAGGAATGCGCAGCAATACATTTCGTCGCAGTCATGAAAGAGAAGGCAGTGAGAAATGTTTCAGCACGGCTTAGCTTCAGCGTTTTCATTTTGTGAAACACAGTCCATGTCAATGTGATGTAAACTTCAGAAATGTCCAAAAATCAGCGTTTTGCCATGCATTCACGGATGTTAGCTCGTGGCAAAGCCCATGTTTGTCAAAAAGGAAGCAAGTGCTCGGGTTCGGATCTCAGTCATTCCGTGCGTTCCGTGTCAGTGTTCCCAGAAGGCCCATGAAGTGCTCCTAGCAAGCTCAGAGAGCGCATTTTATCCTGACCGTTTCTGTGCCGGGAAGAAGCCTCAACGTCGGTACCGCCTGTCCTCATTCCTCCCTTCACACGCACGGTCGCAGCAATTTAAACCAGCCGGTCTTTGAAATTCAAATCCGCCGCTTTCCATGCAGGGCGCACATTACCGCCATTACTCACCATCGTCGTGACAAACGACGACGCGTGCTGCGTGCGCCCGACACTTAGGCCGTGGGTGGGGGCGGCCACGGCCATGGCGTCGGACGCAGAGCGCGGGCGCGCAACAACAAGGTGCGGGCGGTCTCAGGTGCCGACTGGGCGCGGCGGGCGGCCGCCGATGATGACCGTGAGCCGTTACGGGCCGCGTCTGACGCCGCCGCCGGCGGGCGGCCGAGGCGATCGGCTGGGGCGGCGCCAACGCGGCGGCGTCGACGACGCGTCGTGGCGGGCCGTCGCCGGCGGCGGGCCGACCCCGCCGGCCGCGACGTCGGTTGCGGCGTCGTTGGCGCAGGCGCGGCTGACGCAGACGGCGTGGCGCCGCGGGTCAGAAGGTCACTGACCGACGCTGGAGGCGCGTCCACGAGGGGCCGGCCCGGAGGGCATCCTCATAAACTTCGACAGGAATTTTGTGGTCGAAAATTGAGACGATAGTTTCGTTTCGCACTGAGCCATCTTTGCCACGAATGGGCACGGCCTCCCCTGGAACCGTCCTGGGGGCGCCTCTGAAGGGTGGAACTGCTGCCGGGCGCTGGCCACTGGCAACCGTACCGTTCGCTTGCGCCCCGGAAGTCCAGGTCCCATTGTCGCGTCCCAGATGGACTTGGGCCATTCTTAGTAATGACGGGCTATGGGACAAGTACTCGCCGTTGTTTCCTGAAATGCGAGGAAAATGTTGGACAATAGCTGTTTTCCGTTGGTTCTGCAAGCATCTGACCCGCGAAACAGAGACGTCTGGTGCCGAAGGAGTTCCACGGAAGCGAAGAAGATCGTCAGTTGTGCACGACAAAAAATTCAGCCCTTTGTGGTGTAAGACACCGTCAGTACTTGGTAAAAATATGGGGCATCACGGGTACTTTCAGCAGTTGACAGAAATATGAGGCATCGCAGGCGCTTCAAGAGTTCATAAAGCTTTCATTTTGTATCCAGACACGATTTAGCGCACTTTGACCCCATGCGTCCGTTGCCATGGTAATGCCTCCTAATGCGGGTCCCTCATCAGGTCGGGTTAGCAACCACCAAAGTGCGAAGGCAAATAACTGCGTCTCCTAGTATCATTCCTCTCATATAAAGATGAACGTCGTATGGAGAAGCATGAGGTATGGCAGCGCCGAAGAGCGGCTGAAAGTCTGTCGACGAAAGGCGCACCTCGAAACAGCACAGCTTTTATCTAAACGCCTTGTTTATCTCGGCGACTGTTGAACGTCAGACTAGACCACACAACGGACTTCAGTGGTAACTACAACACGTCACTTCGTTCACAAGCGGCAGAATACCTCTCCATTCACACCGGCAGAATACCTCTCCATTCCAAAAAGGCGTTCACGGCCGTCATGGTGCGACGAGAGTGAACACAAATACCCGCAGACCGTAATTCCTAGCGGCGAGATGAGACAGAAGTGACGTCATTGGCGCTGATGGCTCATCAGAACAGACGCGGTCTGTGGTTGCGCTGTGACGACACGGAGCGCCGGAGATAGCAGCGCTGCAGACTGCCGCCGCAGGAACGGAGGTCTCGAAGAGTCATTCCCACCGTGTGACAGCGCCGGTCGCCTCGTAAAAACTCGGCAAAAACTCCGCAGGCTACGCCGACCGCCTCGCGGTCTCGACACTGTTTCTCCGCGCACAGGAGCGCCGCTCGGGACCGGGCTGCGGGACCTGGCTGCGGGACCTGGCTGCGGGACCTGGCTGCCGGACCGGGCTGCGGGACCGGACGACAGCCGGCCATTACCGCTCCCCCGGAGCGTCCGGTTCCCGCGGACCCGTGCACGTGCAGCCTCCTTCCCGTGCACATGCAGCCTCCTTCCCGTGCACGTGCAGCCTCCTTCCCGTGCACGTGCAGCCTCCTTCCCGTGCACGTGCAACTCACCCGTCTCGCGCTCGCCTCCGCCTCTCTCACGGGTCGGCCGAGGGGGGGGGGGGAAAGCGGGCGGGCGCCGCGGCGGCTCCGGCCCTCTCTCACGATTTTACGCCTGGCCGGCCTGTCCGCCGGCGGACAATGTCGGCGGCCGCGTGTCCGCGCTCGTGTCGGCGGCCGGTCTGAGGTTCGGACGCGGTCGCTCGCCGACTTGGTTTCTCTCGAGGGGTCGTGATGTTTTTTGTTTGAGGGAACGCGGGATCGTGAACGCCGGGTAACCGCAGGCGGTGTTTTTCTGGCGCTGGCGTCGGGCACGCACCAATCTTGTGAATCCTCGGGACGGCGCGTGGTTGAATGGTGCCCGCTGTGTGTTTGGTGCCGGTGCGACGTCCTGACGGTTAAGACGTCCGACGGCGACGTATCGCAAGGAATATTCCGTCTGTCACATGACCTGAAGGATCCCGATCAAAGCAACTTTGCGTGTCCGTACTTCGCTGCATGTGAGGCAGCATTTATCGTAGCATTACACTTATCGATGTGAGGCATGCTAAAAGCAAATCACCCGGATAACGAAGAGATGTGTCACGCTTTTTGATGATTAAACACGTTCATTTTTGTTCATTGGGCTCTGCTCCAAACGTCACTGTACCGAACATCAGTACGAGTGAACCCAACGGAATGGGACCGCCAGACTATGGAAAACGGCATAGAAAGCACCAACAATTGCTGTCTGCCGTGTGCGACCATCCGACTGTCGACATGTCCGCGACCGTGTCCGCGACCATGTCGTTCCTAGTGCCCTTCGCCCGGTCTTAAAATGTGTCGGATGTTGCGGTCGCTGGCGCGCTGTTTTCCTGCACCATGTCGTGATGTTTTGGCCGGCGAAACAGTATCCCCGTGAACTTTGATCCCGGACCGCTCAAAAGTGTTTTTCTGGTCTTGTGTTTCTGTCTTGTCCGTGCCACGTTTGTATTTTCCGAGGATAGTTGATGGCCAGAGGTGTTCCATTGTTTTGGAGACTGAAGAACTGCTTTTAATGTCGTGTTCTTGCGATTCCTGAGTCCGACGCATGGCCTGATGCCTTCGTAATTAAGAAAGCCTCTTTGTTCTGGTGTTCAAGCAGCACGTCACATGATTATGTGTCAGTGTCGAACGATGAAGCAAAATTGTTGAGACAGGGAAAAAAGCAATGAGACATAGCTTTCGCCGAGAAGTGCTCTTTGGGGGTAAATTTTAATCAACATTTCTTATGGACCAAATAAATCATCAGACTTATTGTCTGACGACGTGTTCAAGGCGATGAAAACGTTAAAGGTACCTTCCGTAAGTTACCTAAAGCGTTCTGTTCCCAAATTTTGCATCCATCTCCCTGTAACGCCCGTTTTAGGCATGGTGCCATATCTTAACCGGCAGCATTTCGTGCGTCACAAACCCGTTCTACGTCCGTTACGTGATTTCTGGAAGGCCAGAGAGGAAAAATGGAAAACCCTCTCAAGTCATCATCCGTCCCGCGTGGCCACACAACCGTCGAGCTTGCCGCAGTCGTTCGTGACCGCCTCCGACACGGACGCTTCAGACACAGAGCTTTGTCAGCTGTCCACACCCACGACAGCTGTCCACACAGCCCACTCGCCGCGCATGCCGACATCCCAGCTCGTGACCCATTCCGTTGCCGCGCCCCCGACACATTCCTGGGCGTGTGGTTCGCGGCGCATTTTTACGACTCAGCGCCATATTCCCAGCGAACTGACTCGCGATAGCGATCCAGGCACCCGGCGAACGGCGGAAAGTGAAAACGGACTTACGGCTTATTTGCTTGGGCTGGAATTGCCCGTTCAAATGCTCTGTCTTTCGTTGACTGCCAGCGAGGCGAGGAGGATTGAGGGAAAGTGAAACAGCCGCTGGAAGGTCGCAGATGAGCCCTGCTCTGTACCGCCAGAGCCGCTTAGACGACCTTGCCGCCATCTCCGACCTCTGCAACAGATCAGTCTTCCCCGCGCCCGACGCTGGGGGTTCCGAATCACGGGATCACTCTCTGCAGAATTCCGATCTTGGTTGGCGTCCTCTGCAGATGGCAGCGAGCTGCGCTGCTCGTGAGCCGCGCCTCTTGGCATCGGAGGCATTTGGTCTGCCCCGCCTTGCCACCCGTTCAGGATTTGGGCGTGTGACTCATCAGTCAGTTTTACATATTCCAAGCGCCAGTTCTGTTCTGTAGGGGATACGGTGGTGGGAAGGTATGCAGCCCCCCCATTCCGCCGTCATTGCTCCCAAAACGACGGTCTGTTTTGCTGTGTGTGAACGACGATTCACTAGTCTCCAGGTGTTCGTTTGGCCCCTCTCCCCGTTCTGTATTATTAAGACGGCTTCGGAGAGGCGAGAGACACCGGGCCGTGCGGACCAAAGCTCACACGGCGTCACGAGACGGGAGGAGTTCGGTCCGCTGACGGCGTGCAACTCACGAGAGACCTGTTACCGCCGAGACGGCGCCCGGGGCGGCCAGCCCGGCCGGAGATGAACGCCGGGAGCCGGCCGGAAACGGGCGACTTCCGGCGCGGATGCGTGGGAGCGTGACGTACTCGGCCGTGACGGGGCGTGGAGCGCGTCACGGGCGGGCGTGAGCCGTGACCGGCCGGCGCCGTGCGCTCCCACGGAAGGACGCCGCGGCACGCCGCGCTCGCCACGATTGTAGCGCTCGGTGGTAACTGCGCCACAGTGCGGTGTGGCCGGGAATGCTGCTGCTGTGACGGAGAACTTTGGGAATTTTGCGTCGTTTGGCGTCGAACTCGCTGGTTTGGGTCACTCGCACCGCATTTCACAAAAAACTAGTGTGTTGCGATTGTCAGAAAAAATACACTTGATTCCTGGTAGTTGGAAACGGTTCATTTCAACTGTAGAATTACTCCTTGGTAGAACTAGGGTGCAGAACTCGTTCTGCTGAGAGATGTTTTTGTCGGGGATCCAAGATTTTGCCGGGGAGGGGAATTTTTATGGGCGCCAAAACAATATTGTGGCGGCGACAAAATTGCACCGAAAGGGTGTCAAAATCTCACCGGAGGGGCGCTAAACTCGACTGACACCTGTCCTACCTCAGGACGCCCATACACCATCGCAGGGGCGCCTCTGTCCTTCGCGTCCTGTCTGTAAAACGGAACTCGGTGTTAACGGCGCCTGTTTAAGAACGGAGGCTCATATTATGTCTGCTTTCTCCATGTTGCAGGAGCTTGTTTTTGATATGAGGGCGCCTTTGTCCTATCATAAGGGTACACGATGTCACAGGTGCACTCTTTAACGACAGGGTACCTTTCCATCCACGGACAGCATTCGACCGTAAGAGCATGGCGTCCATGCTCTTACCTGCCTTCCGCGGCTAAAGGTGTCGCATTTGGCGCTCGGCGGCAAAGAGTGCAAAATGCCAAGGCCGCCCCCTTCGTCCCTCCCTTGTATTCGCGCCGGGCTTGTGTTACATGCGAAAACGGTGTTAAATATAAGATGAATAATGAAACAGGCCTTCCCGGCATAGGTGTAGGAAGGTGCCAGAAAATGGGGACGCCAAATTTTTATGTCGATTCTGTCCATGCTCCATGCATTGCCATAGGGTTAAAGTTCAGCTTTCTCGGAAGGTGGGGGTGCCCCGCACGGACCCCCCCCCCTACCCGTTCCTGTGCTTATGCTTTCCGGTATAAAGGTGGCTGTGCGATGTTCATTTGTTATTCCTGGAGTTCATTTGTTATTCCTGGATGTTCATTTGTTATTCCTGGTCAGTCATGCGGTTTTTAGTGCAACAGTCCATGCGCAGGCACGTGGCCAAAGGGGGGGAGGTCATGAGGGCTATGCCCCCGAGCCAAGCGATCTACACAAGATATTTAGTTATTTCGCAGGAATACAGAATAGCGACCATATATATATGCTACAAAAACAAACTTACTTGTGTTTCCTGTGCGTTCAATACAACGTTAATTATACAAAGTTGTTGCTTTTCTCTTTAAATTTTGTCATATCCCAGTGGCATATGACAAAATTGGACATCCCCCGAGGTCAATCCTGGCTACGTGCCTGGCCATAGGTTTTCTAAACGCGTATGTTATTAAGCTGATTTCTCGCTCCGTCCGCCTCAGCTATTTCGTAACCGTACATACTGCGCGCCGACGCTGGAGATTCTTAACGCGTCACGTCGGTAAGTCAGCAACAGCCAGGCCAGCGACGGACCAGCGGAACAACTGCTGTTCAACAATTCGTTTTTCGCGTTAGCTGCGTGTCTTCGGAGCAGGGCTGGACAGCCATGGCCTGCGCCTTGCCTTCAGTCGAATAACGTGCACAATTCTCCTACGCAGAGGTGCACGAACCTCGAACAATGTTGAGGTGGCTGCGGGCCTTCCGTGAGCTGCGGCAGCTGAGTACGTATGCTTTCACCTTCCCCTGTGGTGCCCGTTTTTGTGGTTGAGTGCGATAAGTGTCATGTCTGTTTCTCGGAAAATTGTTGCCTTTGGCCCCACCGTGCGACTCAAATGGAGCGGTGTGTCTCCGGTCGTAAAGAGGCTTTTCATCTGAGGGAATGCTTTCGATAACCTTGCCTTTTCTTTTGTGCAGTTTATCCGTTGGAAGCGGTATCCGGAATGATATCTAGACCATTCCGCGGAGAGAAGTTCAAATAGCGGGACATTTTGCCACTCCTCGAGCACCAAGGCATTCTGCAGAATCTTCACGAGTCGTGCAATTCCGTCATACGGATGGCCTGACTGACCCAAGCTCCGAGGCGATTTCACACGTTCACGTCATGCCTAAAACATGGTGCGACACTATAGATTACAATGCTGTGAATCATGCCACCAGGTTTGTAGTGAAGTAGTGACACGTGTTCGTATCCAGCATCGTCATGTATGAACACATATTCGGCAGATTACCGATCCTTCATACTTTCGAAACCGCACGTTCATTTTCACCAAGCACGGAACTTTCTGGAACTTGCGCGAACCGTTCTATTTTCTTTTGCCTTTTTCAAGGTTTTTCCACTGATTTACGGATAACCACTGAGCTGACATTTCTTTGCGTTTTCCGAAGACGTCGCAGGCGCCGTCGGGTTCAGTCAATGCCCGGCCCGCCGGTGACGGTGGCGGCGCTCTTGCGACAGCCGGGGCTGTCGTGCCCGCGTGACGGCCTGTGCCGGTCGGCGGCTGTGTTGAATCATCCCGGGCGGCCATGTCACTGCGGCGCTCGGCGCGCCCGAACTGGTCTGGATCAGCTCTCGAGCTGCCCCGGCCGTGTCGCCCGCGGAGCCGATCGGCTGCTGCTGGCTCAGCCCTCGGAGGCTGGCGGATGGTGTTGGAAGACGTCGTGACAACGCGGTGGGATCGCCGGCGCCTGGGCTAGTCCAGGTTGTTTGCACAAGATTAGCTTAGGAGCTGGTTGCGGTGACGGTCGTGCCAGCGGGCTCCGGATCAGCAGGATTACCCCACTGCTGACGGCTGGTCGGTGTTCAGCCGGCGCTGAATCAGCAGGTCACTGCTGACACTCCATCACTGCGTCAAGCGACATTGTATCAGGTGAAGACGACAGTTCAGTATCGCTGTATCGGCGAAAAATGACCGCGGACAATTCATCTGCCTCGTCTGGCGCTGAAGCAACAGGAAGATCCTCTGATGACGGGACCCTGTATTAATCGCCGCTGGATCGGCGCGAGGCTGCTGCTGACAGTTCGTCGTTTTGTCAGCTGGCGCTGCATCAGCAGTAGGTGACTGCTGGCGGCCAAACCAGCCACTCAGTCAACAGGGGAGGTGATTGGTGACGGCTGAAAATCAGCTTGGGGGATAACTGCTGATGGCCGGGCCGGCTTCTGAATCAGCAGGAGGAGGCGACTGCTGACGGCTGAGCGGGCTGCTGAATCTGCAGCAGTAGGTGGCTGCTGGCGGCCGGGCCGGCCACTGAATTCGCAGTAGCAGGTGACTGCTTACGGCTGGGGCTGAATCAGCAGCAGCAGGTGACCGCTGACGGCTGGGCCGACCGCCGGGCGTCCCGCTGGCGAGGGAGCGGTGCGAGAACGATTACGAGGAGAGCGGGTTGCGATACGAGATGAGTCGACGCCCACGAAACCGGCACCGTTACGTCACGGCACGGTGTGATTTACGGGGCTGGTGCGCCGGGTAGCAGTCAACACGACACACTGACGCGGTGCACTCCCCCGGGTATTGTCGAAATGGCTCGCCGGAGTGCCAGATTTACGGAGACTGCGTGATGACCTGCGATTCGGCAACGAGGCAGGAAACGCGAAGTGAAATTTTCCTGAAAAACGAGTGCATTCCACGTTGCGTTTTTGTTTTCATTTACCCTACAGTAGTGTAAATGATGCGCGTAATTGTGTGGCTTGCAGCACATTGTATTCAGAAAGCATGTAAAACAACTGTATGACTGGAATGCCGTGCCATACCCATACCATGCTGTTCTACATCCCATAATGCTGGGCTGAGAATAGTCACATTATATGTGGATTGCCCAAAGCGGTGAAATAAATAAATAAATAAATAAATAACCGGCCTAACAATAACACTAATCATGATACGCATGGACGTCCTTTATAGCCGATCCCTATGCTAATTTAGGCTTTTGTAAAGTAAGTCGAATTCGTTGAATGTGGACACTGTTATCAGCCTTGTAGGAATGACAGCCTCTTATGTAGGAACAAAACATTCCGCCGAGTTCGCAGCCAAAGGCCTGACCGTGTTGCCAGGGTGATGTACTTCTGCTTGGTTTTCGCCGTCTGGAGCTGTCAGTGACCGCGGGCGTTGACCCTTCCCTGGACGAGTCCACTTGGGACCTCGACGAATGAGCCTCCGGTAAACCCGCCTCAGCCGGTAACGAGCTCAAAATCGATTCGTCGGCACGGCTTAAGCCGCCCATTGTGTCATGAATTGGGGAAATTATCGCCGGTCACGGTTCAGTTTCGCGCAATCACGGTGATTCGGCTTCACTGGACGACAGAAGCGCCCGTGGCGGTCGGCCTTGGAAACGATTCCGCTGGTTCTTCTCCCCTGACGGCGTCGCCTCCTGAAGACGCGTCCTACGATCACCAGGCAGGCTTCGGTTGGGTAGATGACGAATCATGGTGACGCTTCAAGTGGGTACCATGTTAGCACATGTTTTCGTCTGATGGCGGTCATCATTCATGTGACGTATGGCTTCGGTCACACAACGTTGGAACGCTTGATGACCACGTTTGGAGTTGCAAAAACTGTAAATGTTTCTGCTTATCGTGTCTTTTCTTGTGCTGTCGCTGATTGCGTCCTCTGGAAACTTTGTTGGATCAGGTTTTGCAGCACAGTGGTACGGTAGTAGTGCTAATCGCTGTTTTTGGCTGTGCTTTACGATTGGTGGCATAAGCGGGCAGTAACTGTTTGCTAAAAATAGAGCTGTCATATCCATATGTGCCCCAGCCAGCACACGGGGGCTGGGTAAGATTCCTGCGTTTTGCAGTTTGTTTTTAGTGCAAAATTGTCAAAGGCAAATGAAAATGATGTCGCGTAATGGTCAGAGACAGCAGTGTCGATTACCTGCAGGTTTTAAGAACTTCCCGGAGTCTTCCCCGTAACATGCCGTGAGTATAAATTAGAAGGCGTTTCATCATTCCGTCTGTTCCGAATGTCCCGCACTTCTTGAAAAGTTTACTTTCGGAATCATTGTCTAAATGCCATTGATTCCTGGCATTTAAATGAGGAAGCCGTCACGAATTCCGCTACCAATTCACCAAGAATGTATTTCACGGAAGACACTGAGTGCGACACTTAACCCACGAGCGACTGTCGGTCGGTTACGATCATGCGCGACTGGGGGGGGGGGGCAGTTGGTCGCCCCCTTCTAACTCACGAACGGTTGGTTGCACGATAAAAATAAGCACACCATTGGAAAGCTTGTGACGAGTAGAGCTCGAAACTGATCTCAGTTTTAGTTTTAGATAATATGTAAGCAATTTACGCCCTATATATGTTTTCTCATAGCCGACTGCATGAGACCAAGAAATGGCCTGAATCTCAAGGGCTGTGACTAATAACTCATAGGTAAAGGCATCAGCGCACAAGCAAAGGTCCACAAATGCCGATACACATCTAATTTCCCAGATTTGTTCAATATATACGCCGAAACGTTGAGTTAAAGACACGGCAATGCTCGCGCCGGCTGTCGGCGTGCGCCGCAGCCGTATGCAGTAACAAATTGACGGGAACTAATTCTAGCGTCCCTTTATTTTCGCGAAAAAGCCTATCCAGGCAAATTTTATTGATCTTCGTGATTCTTGTGATGGTTTTTCGTGGTTAAATTTTGGAAAAATCTGTTAGTTACCAATCTACACAATTGGCGGAGCTTTATTTGCGAGAGCCTGTTTATTTCCAAAATATCCTATTTTTTCAAACCTTTTGAGGTTCCTGGTATTACTTACGTCTGTGGAAGCCAGTTCTGCCATTTTCTACTCATTCTGAGTAATTCATCGCTGATTTTGACGGTGGTACATTTTGGCTCACTACAGTTATTCGTGACCTGACCTCAGGTCAATGGCTGGAAGTCATTGATGGTTTACCCAGTGACGATAATTAGATGTCTGTTTCATTCCACACTAAAAATGCTATGACATATTCCGTCAGTTTCGGAAAAAACGACGACATGTCGTAAAAATGAGCTTGGCCTTAGGTCAATGGCCCGGAAAATTCCGAAAAATCTGAGACAGCAGATTTATGGCATCTACCACGGCCACTAATCCCTGAAAGTATTATTGAGATATCTTGTTTTGCAAAAAAAGTTGGAGGGCGCCAAACTTTTTTGGACATAGGTCCGTTTGACGTGACCTAGGTCAGGCACCTTTTCTGACCTGATATAAAAATTTTGACACAAGATGTAAAAATGATGAAACAAAAGGTGCACAAAGTTTCGTGATTTGTGTTTGTTCGTTCTCTCGCCATCCTGGAAAAACCTTAGGGGGGGCGGCCAACTGTCCCCCCCCCCCTCAGTCGGGACGGCTTTTTCAAATTTTGTCTTGCGCTGGTCGGCATATGGCCATGACATACGGCATATGTCGTGGCCATTGGCATATGACAAAATCGATAGGAAAAAACAGCAATTTTATGTAATTTACCTCATATTTAACGCAGAGGAAAACGTGTAATGTTTGCCTTCCTTTGCAAGATATATATGATTGTTATTACGTATTCGTGCGAAATCGCTTTATACCTAGTGTAGACCGCTTGGCTCACGAGGCGCCATGGTCCCCACGGCCCTCTTTGGCTACGTCCCTGGCTTGAGGTCACCCAGATTTGCAGCTGCGAGAACTGTGCGACGTCTGAGTACGCGGTGACTCGTTTGCTGTGATGAAGCCGCCGGGCTTTTTGTTCTCAGGCTTACAGTGCGGAAAGCGCACGAGGAGTGTAATTGAAGGAGAAAGCTCGGGCGCATGACGCGGTGGTCTTGGAGGGAATGAGAGGCAGGAAACGTGCTCACTTGGCGTAAATGGCCTGCCAGGAAATTCCGGCGTTGCTCTACAAACCTCGTGAAAAAGTACTGAGACGAAGCCAGAGAACTGACTATCACAGTTAGGCGCGTTATTCAGTTAAGCACAGCTACGAAGAATATCTCCGTTTGTGGCTTCGTCATCCTCAAGAAGCGATGATTTTGTCACGAAAAAGCTTTGTCTGTGGCGCTAAAAGCCTTTCTTCGGTACAAACAGGTGCGAGAGAAAATTGGGAAATATGTCTGATTTCAGCAGTGATATATTTAATGCAACTATGGGTGAAATGACGATGTGGTTAATAAGAACCAGAGCCATTCCCAGGTATTTTATTTCCATTTAACACGGCAGACAGACGCTAGAATTTTTTAGAGGTTGTAGGACCGCAGCCCGGGTACCCTGAGAGTTGCAATAATCGTAGTGCGACCATTGCTCTTTGCTGGGACAAGGCTTCATGGGAACTGCTTGGCCCATTGGCCGTCGTGATACTAGCCATATTTCAGAGATGTTTAATCTGCAAGTTATGAAAGGCTTGGCTCATTAGCCCGGAGGATTGTTAAAGAACTCTGGTCTGGTCCGTCGCACAGAGGTCACTATAAGCTAGCGCTAAAAGTAACCAGACATTACTTCCTTAAGTGTTTCAGTGCACTGCGAAGCGACGTCTGAACGTACATGTCCCAGGCGTGCATTCCGAGTTGAATGCACGCTTGTACTCTTTGAGTACAAAGCGAGGAAGATGAAGGTGGGAAGAAGATGTGTCGCCATTTGTTCCCCGGTCCCAGTTCGCCTGGACGTCTGTGCCTCTCGGGCTGGAAACGGAGGCCGGCCAGCGTTACCGTGCGCGAGCTTGCCGTCAGACGCAAGGGCGGAGCGGTATTTTTGGGAGGGGAAGGGAGGCGGAGGGCTGATACAAGATGTCAGAACAGGATCTTGGCCACGGCCACCATGGTCCCAGCTTAAGCACTGGAAACGTTGAGATACCTTTTGGAGGAGCGTGGGCTATCCAGAACACGCGCGGCCCGCTCCGTGCCCGGCTGCGGCGCGGGCGGCGATCCCGGCGCAGTGAGCCGCGCCGGGCACGCCTCAGCTGGCCGCGCCGAGCCGAGCGGCGGGACCGTGTCGCGGGCTTCCCAAGTACGCCGCCGGCCCGCGGGCCGCTCTGCACACACCCGCCTGTTTGGGATGTTTCCACACCCGCCTGCCTAGGGTGTCTCTCCACACCCGCCTGCCTGGGGTGTCTCCCCACACCCGCCTGCCTGGGGCGTCTCTCCACATCCGCCTGCCTGGGTCGTCTCTTCAAACCCGCCTGCCTGAGACGGCCTCGCCACACCGGTCTGCCGTGGATGGCCTCTCGGACCCGCGCGGAAGCTCACCGGTAGCACGCGCAGCACGAGCCAGCCGTCAGGCCTGACGTCCTATGCATGAGCAGGGAGCGGCTGCGGCTTCCGTCTTTGTCATGGACGCCAAGAGAGACGGAAACTAGTGCATGGAACAACCTGAAATGTTGTTCAGTCGTCGACATGAGGCGATATGACCGATGTTAGGTATTAATCGACATACTTGTAAAAACGAGGAACGAGCAGCACATTCATCACATTACAAAACGTATTTACTGAGTTTCTTGTGTCAGTAATCTAACGACAAGAGTAACAGCACTGTTAGGGATCTTCGTTAATTCGTCAGAATCTCCGTCGCTGAGTAGCAAGTTAAAAGCACAGAGCTAGAACCAGAGCGCAGCCTGTCGTGCGTGACGGGCGTAAAGGCTTCTTTTGCTGCAGAATGGACCAGGCATGGTGGTCGGGAATTGCAGCGCTGCGTGGCCTTGCGAATTAAACGAAACGGTGCGACCTGCAGTCACGGCTGACGACCGTTTGGTGAGAAAGGCACCTGATGTTTGGCAGGGCTGTGCTTGAGACACTGGATGAACAGTGGTTTGTAAAAGTTCCTAATGTCGTCCCAGTTTTGTCGGCTTCCATCTCGACAGAGTTCTTGAAACCGGCTGGAATGGCAGAAGAGCGTGCGCTGCTCTTAATTGGCGTCTTGCCTTCCAACGATGTCTTCCTGACTTACGAAAAATATGTTGCTCGTCTTCCGCGCAAGAAACAACGAACGACTGGACGTCTCGGCGCCGCTTCTGTGGTTGCCCCACTTGGTGGGGGAGTCGCCGTTCGAGGGGTCGCTGTTGGGGAAGGCGGGTTCCATGTCGGCACACGGGTTGAATTTCGCGGCGATCGCTTAAGTCGTCCTCCCCACCCCCCGCAGCTGGCGGGCTTCGGCTCGATTTCCTTCCGCTGCGCGGGGACGACCCGCGAGCCAGCCGGAGCTGCGGCGCTAACGAGAGGAAAGGGCCACACGAGCTGCCGGCCCCTCACCGCCCCCGCTGTTAGCGCGTCCGTCCAGCCGCGGCTGCTGCTGCTAACGATCCACGCGGGCTGGGGAGGGCTTCGCAAGCTCCCGCCCCCTCACCGGCTCTGCTGTGTAGGGCTAGCATCAGGGGGGGGGGGCAGACATCGCTCAGGAACCGGACGCTGCTAATTGGCCAGCAGAGTCAGGAGGGCTTCCATCCGCACCCCTTGGGGCGCGCGCGACGCCGTCTGTCGTCTGGCGCGTTCGGGCGCTCCCAGCCGTGTCCCCCTCTTCTGCGACGGACGGCGGAGGCCGAATTGTGGTCGGCTGGCGATCATGACATGGATTACGTTGGGCGTTTGACGCAATGACAACATTGCCGAGTGGTATCAGCAGTGGTACGTTGCTGGTATCATCTATCATTTTGTCATCGTCGGATATGGCGATGACACGCTGTCATCGCCGTGGCCGTCGTTCACCCGATATTGAATGTAATGTTCTGTTGACAAGTGGACGTGGTGGAAATTCACGGAATGAGTAACTGAGGGTGGGCAACCATGAATCAAAAACGTTCCGTGGGAATGGGCGTCAGTGTGGCTATGAGATTTAAAGTATTTAAAAGACAATACTTCACTGGAAGAGATGAATGCTGCAACTTCATTTCCTTACAAATAGCTACGCAATGCTTACCAAATCCCATGCAATCCTCGGCGAATCGCGGGTTCCGCCGCTTCCTCTGTGCTGTGTACATTGAGCGGGTTCCCAGCAACATTCTGAGACGACCAGCAACGGCTCCGATCCATTTCGAACTCCCAGGACGGGGAGGCTTAACTCGGCCCGCCTCGGGCGGGACAGATGCGTCGCCACCGCCGCGCCGCCGAGGGCGTGACAAACGCGCCGCGGCCGTGACGGTCACGGCGCACCGGTGACTGCGCCACCGCCGCCGCTGCCGCTGAACGGGCGGCGCGCCGCTCCAACGGCCGCTGCTCTGATCCGCTCGCTCTGCTCAGCTGAGGAGTGCGCCGTTGGCGCGTCACTCCGCTACGAATTGCAATGATCACACGGAAAAGCCTAAAGGGTTTTCGTCGATTTTTTTCGAACGCCTGGTCTGTCAATGCATTCCGTTGCAGCTTTAGCGAGGGATTCTACGCCCTACTGTGTGGGGCTTCGAAATTGAGAACTGCAATAAAACAGCAGTGATGCATTGATTGGTTATGCTGTTTTTGTCTTTGTTTATTTGCTTGTATTTTTGTGCTTTGTAGGCTGCGACCACATAGTACAGGGTACGGAAATCGGCACGCTTTGGTGAGAAATGATCCGTGAGACAAAACCTCCATTCTCCCCCGCGTTTCGAGTGTTTGTCTATGTTCGAGTAGAAATTTACGTGGCACAGCTGGTAACGAAGCCTGGTTGCTTTCGCTGAACCAGCGAAAAATTCCTGGGAATTTTTCTCCGCATTCATAGGAACAATGCGTGTGATCAGTTTGCCACTGGCGTGTGCAGGGATCTGCGCGCGTAACAAACTTGGCACGGCACTGCGGGCACGTATGTCTATCCGACATCGTTCACCATCGCCCCTGTCTCGCTGTGGCCCAGTTCTGCGAGTCCGCTCTGACGTCACACGTCAGCGCGATTCGCGCCGCGTCAGCCGGCAGACCGATCCGCCGACCCGAAACCCGCCGTTCCGGCGAATCTGCCCGCGATGACGTCACACGTCGACGAGGTTCGCGGCGGGCGGGCGCCGCCGGTCTGACGGAGAGAAGCTGCGAAACCGCTGCAGTCTGCCGGTTGCGTCGACGGCGTTCAGTCAGCTGTTGTGCTGTTGAACATTACGTGTGGCTCCCGCCGACGTTTGGGATCGCCATCACGCGCTTCACTGGACGCGTGATGTCTGCGATCTTCAGAGGGGGGCATGAGGGCCATGCCCCCCCCCGGAGCCAAACGGTTTGCACTAGACGTATAACAATTTCGTACGAATACGGAATAGTGGTCATATACATGTTACAAAAACAGGCATGATGTATGTTCGTGTGGGTTAAATATGAGGACATTTGCGTAAATTGCTGTTTTTCCGTATGAACTTCGTCATACGCCAGTGGTATATGACAAAAATCTCACATTTGGTCCTTCCCCTTGGGAAAACTCTGTCTACGTGGCTGGCGATTTTTGCCCCTTGAGAGCGTTGAACCGAGGAAGCTGGGGCCACAAGGGGGACTTTTTGCGCATCCTCTTCGCAGAGGCGCCCAGCTTGGCGATCGTCGACCGTCCGCGGACCCGACATTCCTCGCCAGTGGGAACGGCGCGGCGCCGGCCAGCCCTGGGAGCGAACCGCGTTCACCGGCCGACAGGGAGGCCGCCTGGTCGCCGTGTCAGGGTGTCCCCCCCAGCTAGCGACAGGGCGCTGGAGCAGCCGCCGGCCTCCGCCCCCTCTCGGCAGACCACGGAACAAGCCGACTGCGGAATTTTTCTCGGGCACAGGTGTGCACCGAGTGTGCGGCCTTGACGAGCTAGTCGCCCGTTTGCGAAACGGATATTCGATGTCTCGGCGGAGGTTCGAGTGGGAAGCTGCGCTTCGTGACAGTTTGTTGGACGTGTGCAGCAGACAGCGACCACTTGTCTGTATGTGAACTTTTGGCAGGATTATTTTTTAGCTTGTCTTTACGTGTTGAGATCTCGTCATTTTTATCCAGGCCTGTCGCAAGTGAATGGAAGCAGGAGCGAACTAGCGGCCAAAATATGGACGAGAACATATGTCTAATGCTGAGAGATTCGGGAGCTTTCCGGCTCATAATTTAGAAACGCAAGATGTTTGCCACAAAAGGGTCGACTGAGGGAATTTTCGTGAATATTTGCCAAGCTTTTGCCGTGCAGCATGTTTCAGAACAGACTCAGGGCGTGATGGCCTGGGGGTTCTCGCTCCGCCCGCCATTATCCACCGAACACCAGGCAGTACCCATGCTCATTACCTGAGCGCTCACCCCTGTGCTGTCTGGGCAGCCGCCCGTCTTCCCGAAGGTCACTTGACGTGTTCGCAGGGCCTGCTGTCGGCGGGGCGCCGTTTCCGGCCGGCACGTCGACCCCTTGACATTGGCCTCGTTCTTCATGGCGGACCGAATCATGCGGGCTCTCCAAGCACCAGATGCCGCCCCACATAGCTGACGGCTTCTCTGACGTCACTGAAGAGTTTGACGGCTTCTGCGACGTCACCGAGGAATTTCGTGGTTCCTGGGACTTTGCCAGAAAGTTTCCAGCTCCTGCGACGTCGAAGAAGGGTTTAGTGGCGCCCATGACGTCGCTGGAGAGTCCTGTGACATTGCTGAAAGATCTGATGCTGGCCGCCAGCTGGGCAGATCAGTTTTTGAGATGCGCTGACGCTTCCCACGATGGACAGGACGTTTCACCTACTAGGTCGTCTCGGCCAAAGGACTGTGCCGGCGTGCTGGCGTTAGGAAATGCAGACCGCAGGACAGGACAGGACGAATGCCAGTGCGCGGGCGACTGCAGCCGCCACCCAGACGTCATTTAGCCGCCGTTCGGTTGTCTGGGGTCCCTCACACTCCAGCGCCAAGAGCCCGCCGTCCAGACGACCGGAAGTCGACGGCGTTTTCGCTTGGGCGGGCAAATTTACGATGCTTTCGAGCGGCCCGCACGCGATGGCGTTCGTCGGTTCGTTCATCCGTGGGAAACGGCTGGCGACTTGGAGCGGCGATTGAACCTGACTCGGCGCGGCCTTAGCCGCCTGTTGGTCCGGACCTGGCCTGTGGTCGGAGGAGGTCCTGCGAGCGGCGAGAGGGGGGACGATTGCCTGAGCCTCTCCGACCCGGGACCGGCCTGGGAGCTGGGAAATGTGACCGGGCGCAGCTGTTTCTGACCGGGCGCGGCTGTTTCTGACCGGCGCGGCTGTTTCTGACCTGTACAGGTCCAAGAAGATGGGAGACGCCAGCGGGTCCTGATGCTTCTGATATATAGAATCACTGGCACGGCTAAGGGGGGGGGGGGACGTACGGCTCGGCCTCCCACACTTAGGCCCTCATTTCTTGTGAAAACCATTGCAGATCGTCTTCACAACAGGCGGATTTCGTACGGTTTCAGTTCACACTGAGCTCCGCCCCCCCCCCCCCACGTAAGAAAATCGTAACTACTCCGCTGTACGGAGGTTCTGGTAGCCGAGGTCACTGATGTCTGTGATATATATTGAGGTCGAGAGAGCTGAGATGCGGACGCCTCTGCCTCCGATCGTGGCCGTCCTGGGAGCTCTCACGTACATATGATCGCGGAGCTCATGCAGCACTTCACCCACCAGTCCGAGAGAGCTGCATCAGCATCTCGCCGGGATTCAGCGTCTCTCGGCGCCGTCATAGTCAGCATCGTCAGCCTCCGCGCAGCTCCCGCCGTCAGCACCGTCTCCCGGCACCGTCACCTGCCCCGTCATCCGACACCGCCGTCATCGATCACCCGGACCGGAAGCTCCGCGGCCGGCGGCGGCCCGCCCGCGGGCGGGGCGAACGGGCTGCGGACCGCGCCGTGACCCCTGACCCCGCCGGGCGACGCGGCCGGCCGCGGCTCCGCTAGGCGGACGGACGGGGCCGGTTACCGCTGCACGGCCCGTTTTCGCGGCGCCGCTCCCGTTGCCGGCGCGCCGGCGACTGCCGGCCGATCCCACGCCGGCGCGGTCCGGCCTGAGGGCGCCCGTTCAGGGTCGGCGGGGCTGGTGGACAGCGCGCCGCCGCCGCCGCCGCCGGCCGCGGGGACGGCGACCTCTGCCCTGTGACGTCAGCGGCGTGATCTGGTCAACATCGGTGACGATGCCCGGGCCGCCGTCTCGATGTGAGCAGGATATTTCGGCTTCCGTTCTAGCTAGTCGTACGTTTCGTTCATCGCGTCGGTGGTACGTTGATGGTTATTCGTCTAGCACCAGGTCGCCGTTTCGTGGCAGCAGTCTGATGTCGCAAAGTCGTGGTGTTGATTGGTCATTAGGGAAATGCGTCGTCTAGCACCAGGTCGCCGTTTCGTGGCAGCAGTCTGATGTCGCAAAGTCGTGGTGTTGATTGGTCATTAGGGAAATGCGTCGTCTAGCACCAGGTCGCCGTTTCGTGGCAGCAGTCTGATGTCGCAAAGTCGTGGTGTTGATTGGTCATTAGAGGGAAATGCGTCGTCTAGCACCAGGTCGCCGTTTCGTGGCAGCAGTCTGATGTCGCAAAGTCGTGGTGTTAATTGGTCATTAGGGAAATGCGTCGTCTAGCACCAGGTCGCCGTTTCGTGGCAGCAGTCTGATGTCGCAAAGTCGTGGTGTTAATTGGTCATTAGGGAAATGCGTCGTCTAGCACCAGGTCGCCGTTTCGTGGCAGCAGTCTGATGTCGCAAAGTCGTGGTGTTAATTGGTCATTAGGGAAATGCGTCGTCTAGCACCAGGTCGCCGTTTCGTGGCAGCAGTCTGATGTCGCAAAGTCGTGGTGTTAATTGGTCATTAATGGGAAATGCGTCGTCTAGCACCAGGTCGGGGCGCGGTTTCGTGGCAGCAGTCTGATGTCGCAAAGTCGTGGTGTTGATTGGTCATTAGGGAAATGCGTCGTCTAGCACCAGGTCGCCGTTTCGTGGCAGCAGTCTGATGTCGCAAAGTCGTGGTGTTGATTGGTCATTAGGGAAATGCGTCGTCTAGCACCAGGTCGCCGTTTCGTGGCAGCAGTCTGATGTCGCAAAGTCGTGGTGTTGATTGGTCATTAGGGAAATGCGTCGTCTAGCACCAGGTCGCCGTTTCGTGGCAGCAGTCTGATGTCGCAAAGTCGTGGTGTTAATTGGTCATTAGGGAAATGCGTCGTCTAGCACCAGGTCGCCGTTTCGTGGCAGCAGTCTGATGTCGCAAAGTCGTGGTGTTAATTGGTCGTGGTGTTAATTGGTCATGGTGTTAATTGGTCGTGGTGTTAATTGGTCATTAGGGAAATGCGTCGTCTAGCACCAGGTCGCCGTTTCGTGGCAGCAGTCTGATGTCGCAAAGTCGTGGTGTTAATTGGTCATTAGGGAAATTGTCGATTGGTCATTAGGGAAATGCGTCGTCTAGCACCAGGTCGCCGTTTCGTGGCAGCAGTCTGATGTCGCAAAGTCGTGGTGTTAATTGGTCATTTTAGGGAAATGCCTCGTCGGTGGCAGTAGACGAACCTTTAGTGTTTGCGGGCTATGGAAGGAACAGTGTGAATGCGGTGGCACTGCGACACGTCATTAACGTTGTGGCTTTGTTTCCTCCAGTCAAGGCCGCGATACAGGTGTCGAGCTTTGTCAAAGCTGGTGTTTAAACAGTGTCTTCTCTGCAGGCTTGTGCCTGATTCTGAGCTGAATCGAATCAGCACTGAACCGATTCAGTTATTTAATACTTTTGTCGTGAATTGGATCTGAATCGACTCGGTTAAAACCTATAGCGAATGAGAATCAACTGAATCGCATAGCTGTCCGAAGAATCGGCCGTGAATCGATTCATCAAAAATTTCATGGAGCATAATGGCGAATTAAACAAGTTACATTTTTCTACCTTTCTGCGTGATCTGCATTTTAGTATTCAGTCAAGATGTTCACATATTTATTTATTTATTTATTCATGTTGTCAGTATGCTTCTAAACTGAATCAAACCTGAATCGATTCATTTACGATTCTGGGACCGAAATGAATCTATCCACTTTTAAAAAATACACTGAATATGAATCAGAACCAATTCCCCTTTCTGAAAATGCGAGAATGAATCGATTCACTTCAGGTGAATAAGGCACAAGCATGTTCTGCGCCCCAACAGTTTGAGTTGGCTTTGGTTTGCGTTGTTTTCATGATGGTCATTGCCACGCCAAGTCACGTCAATCTGTCATTGCTTTATTTTCCTGACTTCACTCAAACTGCATCGGAGGTGTCATTGCTTGTTCCAAGGCTTAATCTGACTACTGCTTGCCCGACTAAATGTGCTGCTGCTTTGTGTACGCAATGCTTTTTCTTTTACACTTTTCAGGAAGTCATTAAATAGCGCCGTTATTCGTGCGCTGGAACGCTTTGCCTTTTGTTGTTTTGCCAACCCGTCATAGTCTTTTGTGAACGGATGGAATTGTGGGGATTTTTAAACTGCCCTTTCAGTATGCCTTTGGACAATTGAGTACAGTGGCACGTTTGCAGTCATTCAGAGAAACGTTTTGTCGCCCCTTGAAGTGCTCGTTTTAGCACTTAGCGTTGCAAAGCATGCTGCCAGGTGCTGGTGCAGAGGTCTTGCACGTTGTTACGATGTCACGAACCATGAACTCGCACGTCCAGAATGGTGATATTATTCACGACGATTAAACGGAATACAATAGCCTATCTGCTGCCACACCAATCAGCTTCCGAAATGAGCTGCATTTGTTCGAGAAACGTGATCCAGTGAACAATGGCTTGCAACGCTCCAACCAGCTCTCACAGCGAGATTACGCAACTCTGAAAGGCGTCATGGGCGGGCTGATAGTGGGGAAACGTGAGATGTTGCCGGTTCATTTTAAAAGCGTTCTCGCAAAGTCATCGACTGCTTGTCGGTCACAGGTCGGGCCGAGTCAGAGGGACAATGACCAAGTCGTTCTTCTGACGTCCCACGGCGGATCATTCGCGCTTTCCCACCAAGGCCCGTGTAACGCTGTTGTGGTGGGCGCTCTAAATGCCACTTCTGTGCCCACTCCTCATTCTCGAGGACATTGTTCCGCATAGTTCCTCTCCAAACCACGGGCAGCCTATCCTCTTCTACGCCGAGTCACCGCGAGTGGCCAGCTCGCTGTCGGAGGCGGCTGCGACAAGGAGAAACCGGCGTCCTTATCTGCGGCGGAGAGCAGTGCCAGGTAACTGTCAGGCCGCGTTCTCGGGGACAGTCACCAGTTGTCGGTAAATATGTAAAACACCGGACTCCCTGGAGACGGGGCTGGCGCCGTTCCCGGTTCTTTTCACTGATGCGCTGTTGTCGGACTTCCGCGGGGTTCCTCTCGCTGCTTGGCGCTGTCGGACGTTCGCGAGCGGCTCTTTTCACTGCTCATCTATTTTCGGATGCCCGCAGGCGGCTTCTTCCGCTACTTAGCTGGCGGATGTTCGTGGTGGAAGAATCATTTTATGGCTGGCCTGGACGGCCACGCTCGTGGCCTTAGATCCGGACGAGAAGATCGTCGTCCGGCGATGGTCGTTGCCAGTCATGGTCGTCGTTAGGCCTGCCAATAGGATCATTATCCAGTAACATTAGCAGGATGTCCGTTTGAGGACCGAGCCGGCCGTGTCGTAACTGCCGGTACGGACATGACGTCACACCCCTCACCCGGCCGGGAGAAATCCCCCATAAGGCTTTCCGAGTGCAGTGAAAAACAGGAGGTGCGCAGCGCCGCGAAATTTTCGGTACCTTCCTCGTCATCTATTTTGCATCCTGTGTGCGAATCCCAAATCCCACGCAGGTCACCTCACTGACCGAGGTCAGGTTAAAGAGGTTAGCCTCCTTCGAAATTGTAAATCTCAAAACTTGCTGGGATCAGACGGATTTGTATGAAACTTGCAAGAGAAACAGAATGCAATACATGTAATGACTTGTATATGTCGGATTTCTTGGAAAATCGAAGGTCAGTGGCTTGATGTCAGGTCACTTTTGGGCACTTTTGAGATTTGCCCAAAATTTCAGTGCATTTTTACAGGATCCTAATGCTTAGATATTTAAAAAAAACATGGCGAATGACACATGCTGTCATCATATTACCAGAACTTGCGTGGCCATGGCTGAGGTCATAACTCCCGGTAAGGGTACTTATTTCCCGAAAGAAAAATTTTTCATAACACCCGAACTATTGGTCTAGAAGAAATAATTTCTTGTTTTCCTGGGTAGAAGTAACGATGAAATCAAATTTAGTAAAAAATAGGTCTTTTTTACACCCTAGGTCACCGGGGCCCATTAATGGCCAGTGACCTCTGATAACCTTACTTGACTTAAGGTGACCTTCAGACACGAGCTTGTCAAGTGTCTTGCAATGCTACAGGGATCATCTGCAATCCAACTCGTTGACAAACCACCGGATAAGTCGAAGTGCGATGCATCGTAATTGCGCCACAAACATGCATGCAATTAGGTCGTGGTTCAATTTATAAATTCGGTTATTTGTGGTATGAATGTGTTCTACATGTTAGTAATTATCTTAAGTTCCACCAAAATGAAAATCACGTCAATTCCCTTTTCATCCTCACTTCCACCCCGGTTAAGTCTTACCTCTCATGACCTCTGATGACCTCAATATTGACCCAGGTCAAAAGACATTGTGCTTATTCGACTCCATTGATGAGTTCTCTTTGCTGGTGCTCCGTTTTTTGTTCTGTGCGACGCACAGCACCTGAGGTCCTGGGGGCCAACATCCCTCCCTCCGTCCAGGCGTAGGGCATTTTGAGGCCCGGCTGGGCGCCGGTTAGCGCTGGGCCTGTGGGTTGAACAGGTCGAAGGACAGTTAGGGCGGTGGCCGTTGTAGCTTTGGCATGTTTAACAGACCCTATGATGTTGTGAGATAATACTTCGAAAGGACTCCGGCTCCAACAACTGTTAGAACACTCTCAGAGCCATGACTCTGCCAGAAGGGAGCTAGCTCGCGCTGCGGCAAGTCGTGGATGATTGCCTCCCTCTGGTTCGAGCGGATAGTGCTTACATTGCCTTGGGTATGCCGCTTTTGACGTTCTTCTTTACATCAAGGCTAAACCGTTATGCGCGCGAGAGAAAAGGACAAAGGAAACCGGGAACGGTAATCAATGTATTTTTGTTGCGCCGAATTTTTGGCGCTTGTGGTTGAAGTCCGTGCATTGCACTGTACTATAACACTCCCGTTAACTGTCGGAAACCGCGTTAGCGTTTTAAGGCGCCAGATGTGCGACGGCAAGCAGCGAGAGTTTCTAAGCTGATATGAATATCGCGATGCCTGCAAGCTCACCCGGCGCGCCTGGTCCGAAGCCAAGCCTGCCACGCCCGTGAAACCGCATACCGGGCCGTTCCGCCGCGGCCGGAGAGCTGCAGCGGCCAGCGTCCTCTGCAGCTGCCCGTGCCGAGGCTCGGCGGCGCCTCCTCCGTGGACACCCGCGCCTCCACACCGCCGGCCGCCGGCCGGCCGGGAACGCGGAACCCCGTCCGCCCGGTCACGTGACGCCGCGGCCACCGGACGCGGGTCACGTGACCCGGGCGGCCGGCCCGGCCGCGTGGCCCGGGTAATCACGTGACGCATGCGGGTGCATGGCGCAGGCTTGTATGGTGTTCCGGCAAGTTGGCGGTCACGGCGAGTACCGGGCTATGGGGTGTGCATGGTATGCGCTGCTCCGTTATATTCGTGAGGTCAGACGGAGGCCTAGGGCTGTTCTGACCAGGAATGCAAGCGGCTTATGATGATTCCTGGGGAGCCATTTTTGGATGCACCTGGTTAAATTGAAGTAATTGCTTTATTCGAGCCATTGCCGTAGCCGTGAGCGGCAATGTGCTCTGAGGAAATGTATGCCCAGTCAGTTAGATTATGGAATTGTCTCATGGGAGTTTCTTTCGGTTAATTTTTTAGTCACTTTCCTGGACTAGTTTTGGGAGTGCTTTATAACATTCAGATCTGAGTCCGAAATGGCATTTTACTCAGCTAATTATTAGGTTATTTCGAAGTACACATGCGTAAAACGGTTTGATGTTATGAAAACGTGAATATTTTTGGACGACATGATGCGTCTTCGTGAGTGGAACCAGTGATCAGCGACGATTTTCGGGCAGAAGTTCGTCGGACTTAAGTTCGTAAGACAGTAATTTATCGGGCAGTAGTTCGTAAGGGCCATCGTTCGTCGGACAAAAGTTCGTTTAGGGCGAAAGTTCTTCTCGCGAAAGTTCGCATGGACCAAGTTTGTCCAGGACAAAAATTCGTCTAGGACAAAAGTTCGTCTCGCTTAAGTTCGTCGCCCAACAAAAGTTCGTTTAGGACATAAGCTCGTCTTGGACAAAAGTTCGTCTGGAACAGAAGTTCGTCTGGCACAAATTCGTTTAGGACGAAGATTCGTCTGGGCCAAAAGTTCGTTTAGGGCAAAAGTTCGTGCAGCAAAAAAAGAGCTGTCCGTGTCATACGGTTCTCGCACGAAACTCCTTAAGGACAATATATGTGAAGTCAAGAAAAATCGTCAACTCTCAGACGACAGCTAATGGAATTCACCTCATTCACCAGCATGGAATCATGCTGGTGAATGAGGCTCTGATTCCCCATGGCCGGATCCGGAATTGATCCCATTTCAACCCGTGCGCATCCGATTTTAGCCACTGTGCACCGTACTGACGTACTCGAGTCGCAGGCGAGTGGGTGACCGGACCAATTTTCGTAAGCCAATGGTTCGTACGGGAAAAGGTTGGTAGCGAAAGGTTCGTATTCACGAGGTTCGTATGGTCGAAGGTTCGTGTGGTAAAAGGCCCTCGTCGAACAAGGTTCGTGACGCAGAAAGTTTGAATTGCAAAAGGTTCGTATGTAAAAGGTTCGTAGGTTAAAGGTCCGTTAGGGAAAACGCTCGTAAGGAAAAGTGTTCGTAGCCGAAGGGTCGTAAACAAAGGTGCGTATCGGAAAGGAGACGTTCCAGGTTTGCACGGCAGGCGCGGTATAGGATACCAGGGGCCACAGGCCGGTAGAGGGTGCGATCGGACTTGGTTCGGTCCAACAAAGAGCTTAGGTTAGGTTAGGTTAGGTGAGGTTAAGTTAGGTGAGGTTAGGTTAGGTTGGGTTAGGTTAGGCTAGGTTAGGTTGGGTTAGGTTAGGCTAAGTTGCCATTTTTGGTCCGTCCCTTTTCCGATGCGAGTCTTTTCCCATACGAACCTTAAGTAAGTTTAAGTCTGTGGTTACGAAGCTTTTTCCTTACGAATCTCTTCCCATACGAACGTTTTTCCTACGAACCTTTTTCCATACGAACCTTATGCAGTGCAAACCTTTTCCATTAGCGAGACGAACTTGTCCTAGACGAACTTTTGCCCTTGACAGACTCTTGTTCTAAACTGTGATGTGATGATGATGATGATGATGGTAATTCGAAATGACGGACTGGTCCTAGACAAACCTTTACCCCATACGAACTTTTGCCTTATACGAACTTTTGTTCTCGACGAACCTCTGCGGGAAGAACTTTTGTCCCATACGAATCGTTGTCTTGGACGAACTTTTGCCCTAGACGAACTCCTGCAAGACGAACTTTTGTACTAGATGAACTTTTGTCCTCGACTGACTTTTATCCTCGACGACCTTTTGTCCTAGACGAACTGTTACACGACAAACTTCTGCACGATGAACTTTTGCCCGATTGACTTTAGTCCTACAAACTTTTGTCCGACGAACTTGCGCGATACGAACTTTTGCCTTAAAATCTCAACGACTGATCCTTCCGACAAAGGCATAGCAATTCGTACAGAAATATTTAGGTTTTCATAAAACTAAACCCGTTTTACTCTCGTACACTCCACGCCCCCAAGGAAAAAAATAAAAAAAAACAGATCTAACTCTTCCATCTACGTCTACCTAGGTTTTCTTAGAGCGGTATGAGGCCGTTATCTGTACAGTGGTCTCTGCCATTCTCCTCACGGCATGACCCCATGACCCTGTCGTTCCTGTCGCGGCATGATCTCATGACCCGCTCCACGACGAAGCTCCGCTGCCCCCGGCTCCAACGCCGGCTTTCGGCCGGAAGCCGGGCACTTCCCGCTCCGCGCCGGCCGAGCGCCGGAACTGGAGCGCTTCCGGCGCCCGGCTCGGCGCCGCGCGTCACGTTCGTCACGCCGCGGGCGGCTCGGGGGCACCGTTACTCTGGAGATGCCGGCTGATGGCCGCCCGTGAGCCGTGAGAGCAGGTCGACGGAATGTGGCGGAGCAGAGCCCGGCGGCGGTGGCGCAGGTGTCCGAGGGTTCGAGCCGCGAGCGGCGAGCACGCTCGGCAGGTTTCGTTTGCACGGTTCGCTAGCCTTGCCGGGTGACCCGGTTACTCTCGGTGACCTGTGAAGAAAACGGCGATGTGTCGTTCGGATTGTCGGTGGTTTTCTAGTGCCGTTTTGTGGGAACACAGTGCACTTGGAACAGAAACAGTCGTTAAGTCTTAGAAGCGGTTGCAAATTCAGAAAATAGAAATAGAAAAATGGTCTTTCGGTTGCGTGGTGATGAAATGTGGAGCTAAGATGGTGAAGAAATGTGCAGCTTACTCTACTGAGAGATGCTCAGTTGTTGAGAAAAATACAGTACATATTAGAGAACGCAATTCTGACGTTTTTGCGCAAAAAGAGCCCCTCTCGTATGACGAAAGTCGTACAGCATGCTTTCATCATAGAAGAGATGTCCTCATCAGAAAGTGCTGCAATCCTGGAGTCTGGGCTACAGTGCGCTGTTTCTCGTAGAGAACCGCAGCTGGAGGCGGGCCCAGACACAGAAAACCTTCCATTCTGCTTTCTCCGTCATGCTCCCCCTTCATAATAATGTTTTTTTTTGAGCTTCTGGTGAAGCTGTTATCGTCATGTTTGAACCGTCATGAACCGTCAATCACTGCAGTATTGTATGTCGTCAATGATGCAGTGTTGACAGCAGCATTGCAGTCATTTCCGCGGTCAGAAATGCAGTCATTTCTGCAGTCAGAAATGAGTACGAACTGAATATTTAAAATCAAAGCTAAGATATGGCTGGATAAGGCTTTTTCGGCAGTTCGGGATGCGACATTTGCAGTCTGCGATCACTTACAAAACACATATTTGCCGTTGAAATCCAGACCATATCGTGGGCTGCAAACGGAAAGCCACTGATGTTAACCAACTATGAAATGTTAACCACCGCCCGCATGACAGTCTATTCCGTTCATGGCAACGTATCAACGTGTCATCGCGACAAATGACATGGAGTGCACCAGAGAAGACAGCCTGACTGTGAGAACTGACACCAGGAGCGCGGCCATTTTTTTATTTCTCTTCCAGGAAAGAGCCCGCTATATCGCTTGGTACGACCAACGGCTCCTCAGATCGGTCCCTGCCTAAATGACACAGAGCCACACAGAGCGTGTCTAATCACCTCTCCAGGTGTGGAAACGTTGAATAAAGCTCTCAGACGGACTCGTTCATCATAGCGTTCCCGTTCTGAGGATGTCGAAAGCTGGGTCCACACGGAACGTTCATCCGGGTGACGGCTTGTAGGAGTAAATTTGTACGGGAATTGTGACAAAATCCGGAAAGACGCCCGGCACGCGACGGGTGAAAACTGAAGCGAAGAGGCAGGCAAACCTGTGAGCGTTGCTCATGACACTGCAGAATTGCTGAGTGGTTGTCGTGAATTCTCAGATCGGACAGGCAAGGTCGGCCTGAAAAGGCCAGGGACTTGTCGGGGGAGGGGGGGAGGGTCAAGTGCTCCTCCTGGCCTCCTCAACTGTTTGCTCGGAATCATGAAAAGAGCGACGTTCTGTTGCCCCGGCTTCCTTTCAACCTGCCTTGCCTCGTGGCGAAACGGCCCCTACTCCGTCTGACCTCTGACCACTGTAGCCTCGTTACTGACTCATTCAGCCGGTCAGCCCTCGCAGTGCCGTCAAGAAACGGTCCGGTCAGTTTCGCGCTGACTTGCCCAATCTAGCCCATTTCGTCCCGCTGCCATTTGACCTCTGACACCACCGGGGAACGGTCCACCCTGCCGCCGTGTGACTCCTGACCCGTGCAGGCCGACCCCTGACCTCGGGAGCGGCCCGGTCGCGCCCCCCTGACGGACGCCTGCCTGGCCGCCCAAGGCCGGCGGCCGATGACGTCACTGGGTCCGGTGATGACGTCACCGGCCCGGCGCCGCCTGGCTGTGGGACCGGTCCCGTAGTCTGCCCGGATTTGGAAAAGCGAGGATAGCCGGCGAACGTAATCCGTGGGTCTGTGTGAGCGCGGCCGCGCGCCGCGATGGAAGTGGGGGGTCGCGTCGCGCTCTTTGACAGGGTGAAAGGTGCCGAAGCGACCCGCTTGAGGGGTGTCGGCGCGAGCGGACAAAAGGTCGTTTCTGTGCTGAGTGTGTTTTGTTCTCGCGGCGGTGTGGCGCTTTGCGTCACGCATCTCGTTTCAGTGTCCGTTCCCCCTCGCGTTCAGCCGGCTAATCTTTACCAGCCTTTGTGTGCTGATGCGATCAGCACAGTCCGCTCGGTGTCCTCCGTGCCGGAAGTGTTGCGACATTGCTCATTCTTCGCTGGGGCCCGCTCCGGCCTTCGGCAGTAACTGGGGACCCTATTGATCACGGTTGTTTACGTTTGCGACGGTCAACAAGTCTAACACTAGCTGGCGTCGTGGCCCTGTGATTCGTTCTTCGTCTTGCGCTGCGCCAGTGGAGGTGGGGCGCCGCCGGCCGCGGGTCCGCTTTGTTTGCCAGCTGATGGCACCGCTGACGTCAGAAGAGGCTCACTGACGTCGGCCCGCTCTGTTTCAGAAGCCAGCCGAGACCGACGCCGACCGAGGACTGCCTTGAGCCGCTAGAGAGCCCGCCAGCCCACTGACCCGACCCTGACCCCAGGCCACCCCGTCAAAGGTGGCCGAGGGGATTAGCGGCCACAAGGTCGAAGGTCACGACGGCGAAGAGCCGACACGAGACGAGGCGCCCAAGCACGTGCCGCCAAGACTGCCCCCGAAGCGGTGGACAGATATCGGTCAGGGTCGTGGAGAACCAACCGGGGTGAAAACGCGAGACTCGTCCGTGAAGTGATCCGAACCAGCGTCCACGGACGCGGACAGCGAACTCCGCCGACGCACCCCGACCGTAGCCGTCTGCGGCGCCCCAGGCAGCACGTGACCCGATGAACCGGGCCCGGTCGCCATGTGTCTCGAGACGGCGTCGTCACGCCCTCTCAGTCAGCTGATCGCCACACGGGAGCCATGGCGTCGCCGCCGCAGGGCAAGCCGGGCGACGCGCTGCTGCTGGCGATGTGGACCGAGTGGCACGACGGCGCCGTCTCCATGGCGACCAACGACGAGCTGTCGCTCGAGTGGTCCATGCTCAACGAGGACTACTACACTTGGGACGACAGCGGTGAGTACCGGCGTGACGGCGGCGATTTGGGCTGGAGCGAGGGCGGCGCGCTGACGGATAATCGGCGTTTCCTTCCCACCGCTTCGGAAGCGGTGTTCGGTGGTTGCGTTTATGATCGGAAAGAGAGAAGTCTGTCAGTAACTGAATCGTAGTGTTTTCGGTAGCGGTTGACGGTGGTGGTGACGCTGCCGATTGCATAGGGGTCCGTTTCGGAATCCATTTTTAGCGGCAAGCGAAGAGACTGGCAGCATGACAAGGTTCTGAAAATCTGCCTCGTATGAAACGATCATGTCTTCGTTTTGCGTTCTTTTCTGTTCGGCTGAAGTTTCTGAAGTTTCGTGTCAGAGACGCAGTGCCTTACATACAAAATAGTTCTTGGGGCTTAGCTACTTGCTATTTGTACTGTACAACAAATGGAATGACATGTGCGAACGGGTCACTTGTGGGGGACCTGTCGAGTTCGACTCGGACGCACTCCAAGATGGCGAATTAGTCATAACTCCGGTGGGAGAAAAATGATGTGTACAAAAAGGACTGGCAAATGTACTCAGCACTGTGATGAGTGCATTGCATTCCATGCGAAGTCCGCTGCTGGACTAGACTATCAGAAATAAAACTGAATCGAATGTT
This sequence comes from Capitulum mitella, assembly GCA_030062745.1. Taxonomy (NCBI): domain Eukaryota; kingdom Metazoa; phylum Arthropoda; class Thecostraca; order Pollicipedomorpha; family Pollicipedidae; genus Capitulum; species Capitulum mitella. The sequence continues at coordinate 21,277,250 of CP099851.1, read as the reverse complement.
CAAGCGATCCTTACGCATTTATCATTCGGTGTGTGATCGTTGGCATATGTCTGAAATCTGAGTAGCGAAATTGAACTGCTTGACATTTCTGATATTTATGCATAGTTCAGATGTGTCACCCTGATGCAGGTGCAAATCTGTCTGCAAATTCCTCAGAAGAGAAAGCGATTAATTGGAGGGACAACGCTCGTTAGGTGGAATGAAACGCGAGAACACCACGCTATACACGGTGAAAATCGGACGGAAATTGACGCCGGCCTGTTTCTTTAGAGCTCCAACCTTCAAACATTCGTGACAGTTGATCAGCGACGACAAGATGATCTCTTGATGCAGTAAGACAAGCGAACAGTCTCTCTCTGATGTTGAGTAATGCTGGACAGCAAAGCGTCCGAAAAAGTAACTGGGCTGCCGCCTGATGCAAGTACGTTGCCGACAGTCGGTGCTGCGTGCGGTCAGTACAAGGATTAAAAACTCGTTTAAAAAGACGTGAGCACCTTAAAAGTGTAATGCGTCTGTGCAGATGAATCGGAGGATTGCGCGAACCGACGATCGTGCAGTTTCGCAAATGATCTGTGCTAGTAGGATGCAGTGCACCCGTCAGACAGCAAAAGTCCCGGCCGAACGGCCCAGAAAGGCGACAGGTGCAACCTTATCGTCAATGGCTGGCATGTCTTGCCGCAGGAGAGGCCGTGTTAAAAACGTTGACTGACGAGTCGGTCAGTGTGGCAACATCTTCGACTCGTCGGTGTTAAACTAGATCTGCTGCGTCGTGATGCGGCGCACAGAGATCGGCCGAGAGCTCATCTGGATCTGGCCGAAGTCCAGTTCGTTTCCGATCCGGGCTCCGATATCTGTTTGGAAATCGCCGTCTAGGAGGATGGGATTTCCTTTCCGGAGAGGGCCACCTTGACCAGTAACGCAGGATGCGGAAGAGCATGTCATTATTTCTCCAGCGTTAGTTTTGTGGCGTAAAACGAGGTCTCGATGGTGGTAACGATCGGTTGGGAACACACCGATTGTGAATCTGGAAAATTAGCCCACGGGAGGTCCTAAGGCAGAGTCTTCAGAGACTGCGCACGATTGCTGATTGTCAGAACCAGCACATTTGGAGCCTCGCAGTTAGCATTTGGAGTCTCACGTTTACAGTGCGTACAGACGACGTCCTGCCTGTCCTGTCCATCAGGGGTCCGTCTGGTCTGTCATTGTCTTCCCTTGTCAGTATGACGCCTAGTCGTCAGTGCCGGACCTCTCTGTCTCCTGCCTTCCTGGCAGTGCACCGACTTGTCTGTCAGCATCCTGCCTCGTCTGCCAGCGTCCTCACCTGTCTGTCAGTGTCCGGCCTTGTCCGTCAGTGTCCTGAATTGTCAGCGAGCACCCCAGCCCGCCTGGTAGCGTTGCTCCTCGGCTGGCTGGGCCGCCGGAATCTGACAGGGTAACGGGCGCCGGTTACCGCCCAGTGGTGGCTGTGAACGCCCGATGGGAAGTGTGTCCAGTGTGCACGTGTGACGGCTGCTGAGGCGTGGCGCAGGAGCCGGCAGGCTGCCTCGGCCGACTTTTGTCTGTCCTGTGTAGCGGTCAGGGTGTCTGTCAGCCTGCGTGCCTAGATTGTATGCAGGTGAAACGATTTCTTTTCCGGGAGAGAAACTCCCAACTTTTTTTAGGTAATCATTGAATTGAGGATGATTACCGAGGAAATCTAAACGAAATGTCTGCAGCGCATTGAGTCTCAGCTGGGTTTGTTTTTAGAGGAGGGTTCCATTTTTCGGCGTGACCTCTAAAGGTCAACCGCTGAACGTTGCGTTCCGCACGGCACGCAGCCCGTAAGTGCTGTCATTATCCGTCTCCCTAACTGCGTGTTGTTGGCACCTCGCAGCAGCTCACTGTCCTCGCTGAGAGTGGCCGTACATTCGATGTGGGCATCTCTCGGGTTTGGGGTCCTCTTGTCTTGGAAAGGATTTTGGAGGACGCACCGTCGGACACGTTTCCTGCTGTCCACTCTCATAGACTGCGTAGTCTTATGGATCAGCATAAGATATGGTAGGCTGTCTGTAGAATCTGACTAGTCGAATGCCTCCCAGGAGTTGGTCATTTGGTACCTAGAGCAGTTGGTGTCATCCAGGCGTCTGGCCGCTTTTTCTTTATTTTCCTGTGCTGTCGGTCAGCCGCCCGCTCTGTTAGCGGCTGCCACTGCCGAACTCTGACGGTCGCGAGAAGGGTGAGCAACTGTCACGCGTGGTCGGCTATCCGCACCACGCTTCTGACGAAGGCCACCAGGCATGGGTGCCACCAGACAGCAGCAGCGGAGCGTCTCCCTTTCTTGAGGACGGGTCCGGCGCTAAGTTGCCGGGGCGTGTGCGGAATACCGGAGACGGCCCGGGCGACACGGCGCCGTCTGTACTGCTTCCGGTCGAGTGAATAACTTCGTCGTGTCGGGTGAGCGAACGAGTGTGTGGGAATTGATATCCTTGATCTGTGGTAAGACGCCTGAATAGCCTATGAAACGCTTTTGCCGGTTGCGAGAGGCATTTTTGACTCTTGACGTGACTTATCATGTGGGAAGTAGTCGAGTTTTGCCTCTCACGGTTGCCGGCCATCGTTCCGAAGTGGAAGATCTCGCTGATTGGGCCCCAAAGCGACCACCTTCCGCAGAAGGTATGACGTCAGAGTCGACTGAACTGGGTAATGTACTAGGAGGTGAAAGCCCACACCTAAGCATTTATCGGCGTCCATCGCCACGTCGAAGGGTGCCTGTTCTCCGCTCGCATTCGGCAAAACAGCGGCGGCTGTCGGCTACGGTGGCCTTGAACGTGATGTCTCCCGGCTCACAATGTCAGCTGGACTCGGGCCGGCAGTTTTATCTCTCTCGTTTCCCCACGACCGACAGGTGCATAAATTAACTCTCGGCGTGGTATGCCCCACCGTTAACCTGGGCTTTGTCGCTGCGCCTGCGGCATTTCAGCTCATGGCAGCGGCCGGGACAGTCTCGAGCCTGGCTCTCTGCCGGCGACATGCGGCGCCTGTCCAGCGAGTGGCGGTGTTATCGGTGTTTGCCGGGCGGACGGCTCCGATAACCCGCTGGCAAATACGGATGCGAAACTAATCGAAAAGCTGTTCTGGGGTAATTTCACGCATCGCTATCTTGCTTGCGTACGTAGTTCCTGGACCAGTGACCATGCATCTTGACACCTTCACGTTCGTATTACCCGTTATTTGCAATTGGGACGCCATGGTTGGAGATCCTTAGTGGATTGCAGGGGTCTACTTTCTACAGGAGTCAGGGTCCCCAACTTTCTCAGAGATTTTAATATTGCCTCTGGCAGCGATTGGACAGAAATGGTATAAACTCCTAGTCAGACTCGGGCAATAATTTACGGGAACCTCCAGCCATGCCAGGCGTCGCCTTCCATTCCCCCGGAGGTTGCCCTGGCCCGCCGAGACGATGCCATCCAACCGTGGGCCGACCGCCCCCCCCTTCCCTTCCCTGCCGTGCCCGGCGGCGCATGACCCCTCGTGACCTGCGGTGGGCCGTGACGGCGGCCGGCGGCGGTCACGACTGACCAGTGACCACCTCGCCGGAGGTCGACGTCCATTCAGCGCAGCGTGACGCGGCGGGGTGGCTGAAAGTTTTATTGAAACAACACCTTCAAACAGCACCTTTACAAACAAAGGGGTCGCTGGCGATGCAGGTGTCATATCGAGGTCTTCGGTTTCGGTGCGTTTGGCGTGAAGGTGCTTCGGGATACTGGTCTACCCACATACTGGTGCGTACGGCAGTGCGTTGGTGCGTTCAGGCGTTGTCTTCGTCTTGTTTTATGTCTTCAGATACATTGTCTTCGCGGGATGCTTTTAAGCGCACGCTTTTAAAAGTCTGAGTAAGTGCAACATGAAAGGAATAGGCAAAGCGAGGAAATTTGTGGCGGGTACGACCATGGACGCTGGTGAGAAAATCCTGCGTCATGAGGGCTGTCGCTCTCCAGCCTGTTTTGGTCAAGCGATGTTTCTGCCGATAATTTTTGGCCCCGCTGCTATCGAAACCTTTTGATGCGCAAGCAAATAAATTACACATCGCCATCGGGCGATGTTGGTGATCGAGCGCTGTAGCGCACAGGATCGACTGTGGCGTCACCTTTTGCAAATACGTTGAACTGCACCTTTCAGCCAACGGAAGACACCAACAATGACTTGGTTTAACTAGGGACCCTGGAAGCGGGGAGCGGGATGACTGGGGGGGGGGGAGGCGCATCTCCATCACGGGGAGGGAGCGGTAGTGTTTGTCCTCCTGCAGTTTTTGTTTCGTAGGCACCCCGCTCTGAGGTATGTCAGGAGAGGTCCGTTAACCCGTCCCTGACTGGGGGGGGGCAGCTGACTTCTCCCCCTGAGGTTTTTCGGGGACTGCAAGAGAACCAACAAACACAGAGTCATGAAACTTTGTGAACGTTTTGCTCGATCAGTTTTACATCTCTTGTCAAAATTTCGACCTCAGGTCAGGTCCGGTGCCTGACTTAGGTCTGGTCAAACGAACCTATGTCAAAAAAAAAGTTTAGCGCCCTCTAACTTTTTCGCAAAACAAGATATCTCAGTAATACTTCCAGGGATTAGTGATCGTGATAGATGCAACAAATCTGCTATCTCAGATTTTTCGGAATCTTCCGGGTCATTGACCTAAGGTCAAGCCCATTTTTAAAGACGTGTCGCCGTTTTTTTTCGGAAATTGACGGAATATTTCATAACATTTTTAGTGTGGAGTGAACCAGACATCTTGTTACCGTCATTGGGCAAAGTATCAATGACTTCCAGCCATTGGCCTGAGGTCAGTTCACGAATAACTTTGACGGTGGTACCAAAATGTACCACCGTCAAAATCGACGATGAATTACTCAGAATGGGTGGAAAATGGAGAACTAGCTTGCACAGACGTAAGTAATACCAGAAACCTCAAAAAGTTTGAAAAAGTAACATATTTTGGAAATAAGCAGGCTCTCGCAAACAAAGCTCCGCCAATTTTGTAGATTGGTCACTAATCAGTTTTTTCCAAAATTTAAGCATGAGAAACCATCACAGGAATCACAAAGATTAATAAAATATGCATAGATCGTCTTTTTCGCGGAAATAAAGGAACGCTAAAATTAGTTCCCGTCAATTAGGTACCGCATACGGCAGCGACGCACACCGGTATCTGGCCGGAGAATTGCCGTGTCTTTAACTCAACGTTTCGACGTATATATTGAACAAATCTGAGGAAATTAGACGTGTATCAGCATCCGCGGACCTTAACTTGTGCGCTGGTGCCTTTACCTATGCGTTATTAGTCACAGCCCTCGAGATTCAGGTCATTTCTTGGTCTCATGCAGTCGGCTATGAGAAAACATATATAGGGCGTAAATTGCTTACATATCATCTAAAACTAAAAATGAGACCAGTTTCGAGCTCTACTCGTCACAAGCTTTCGAACGGCATGCTTATTTTTGTCGTGCGACCAACCGTTCGTGAGCTAGAGGGGGGCAGCCAACTGCCCCCCCCCCCGTCGCCGATGTTCGAAACGGACCGACGGTCGTGCGCGGGTTAATGTCCCAAAGTCAGGGCCCTGGTTTAGCCTGGGAACGTCCCGTTCCGCGCCAGGAGGCCTCCTCGCCGCCGGAGGTGCCCCCTCCACCCATCGCAGGAAGTCCCCTTACCGCACGACGAGATGCTTGGTTCAGCTCGCGCTTCAGGTCTGATGCCGCCCTGAGAGGCCCCAAAAGTCACTGTGGCCCCAAAGCCGAGGAGGCTGCTGCTCCACTATGTTTGCCCCCCCCCCCTCTTGCAACCATAGAGTGGTCCCTGGATATGACCAGTTATATCATACCACCCTGGGCTTTCGAGCCCAATTCGGTCAGAGGGAGGGGAAGTGTGATTAATGTTGATGAAGCTCGTTCTCCGTAAAATCTCTGAGGTAACGTTAGTGTTCTTCGGTGGATTGGTGGTCTGCTCCCAGCTGTTCACTGCACCAGTTTCCGTGTTTGCTGTTCAGCTAGGGACTGGGACACGTCCCCTCGCCTCTTTTCTATCACATGTTCAGCTAAAAGACGACGGTATGCCGTCCTTCCCGTGTGGTGTTTTTTAACTGTATTGTCTGCGGTTGACGAGACGTAGAAGTATTCCATGCTGGTTTTCCCAATCAGGAGGCGAAGGGCAGATCTGTTAGCCGGACTCATGGGAGGGGCTTATTAGCAAATTTGGCCACTTTTTATGGCTTGAGATGCGTGGACGCCAGGACTGGAGCAGATATAACCCTGAATGGGTAATGGATGGGTGGTGCGTAGCCGGAAGTGTCCCACCCCTGGATCCACCACTTAAGTGATGGTGGGCGCCGGATGACCCTGCAGTCGGTGCGCCCCTAGGCCCCAATAACCAACCAACCAACCACTTAAGTGATGGAATACAGATAAAGTGTGAAGTGACTCGTATACTGAAGATGGCGATGCAGCGTGTCTCTGCTTTCTATACATAGCATGCTGTTTTGTCGTTGGTGCATGCTCATTGCCATCAGGTAGGGTTTTACGTGGATACAGCTCATCTTTATGTACGCATGTACGTTTATTTGCAATGACCATCCAAACAAGTTTTCTTTTTTAGTCATATTGTCGTACAGAGGTAGAGACATGTTCAAAAACATCAGGAAAGGAAAACGACACACCCATTTTAAAATGCGAAGAAAATGGACTCACGAGTTTCTACCGGTGAGACTCGATTTAAAACACCTTACAGGGGCGCACTCGCTGATGACTAGAGACAGGGCGTTCCACGATGTCGTCGCGCTGTGTTGGATGTTCGAATGGAGTTTGAAGCGCGGCAGCCGTATTTTTGTTCCTGTGGAGGCGCGAGTCTCGCGTCTCTTTGTGAAGTGAAGCGAACGAGCTGGAGCACATCGCACCTGTGTTGGACATGGACCTGCGTACATGAGGCACTTCGTTAAATTAAATTAAATTAAACACGTTAATTAAATTAAAGCTCAGCACAGTTCATTCGGCCCGGTTAAACACAGTTCAACCGGTTATGAAGCTGAGGTGATATAAAGAACACTGTCCTGAGTCTTGCGTCTTGAGTCTTGAGTCAGAGGACCCGGACCTGCCGGACCTGCCGGACCTTCAGCTTCTGTGTTACCTGTTACCGAGCTCATCAGATACGCGTCAGTGGCGCGACATTCTCCCAGCACCAGGCAATGAGAGACGGCAGGAGAACGACAGGCGGCCCGCGTTTATTTTCGGCCCGCTGACATTGGGCGGCTGACGAACTTTGGTAAACGACATTTCGTGGCCTCGATTCAGCACGTGGAGACAAATGGTCATTGGCACGTGTATGTTTGCGCTGGGGCTTCGGCATTGGTGGTGCGCGTCACGCACCGAAGCCAGCCCCTCTCGTCAACTCGACAACTCGCTTTCGTTGACTCATTAACTCGAGATCAGCAGAGAGCGAGTTGGATGACACATCAACGGTCAGGGTGTTCCTGGTTGCCTGGTCGTTATCTCACCTAGCTCAGCCCCCCCGGGCAGCTCTCCAGAGTGCGTGAAAGTGCACGGGGCGTGCATCTCTACTTGCGCACGTACGCGCTGCGCAGTCGGGCGGAAAACCGGTCTTGGAAGGCGTTCGTCCCTGTGACTCCCTGAATGCCAGTGTCCGAGTCATCAGATTGCGCGCACGTAGGCGCCCGGGCGGCAGTGTACCGCTTGTAGGCGCAGTGGCTAGCAGCAGTGGTGTGGTCGGCGCTTGTGAGGGCCCCGACGACGACGTAGCGACCGTGGACGTCTGCTGGAGGTGCGGAGAGAACTTGGAGCTGGCGAAATCTCTGAGAACGGGGCCGACTTAGAGTGAATTGCAGCTTGGGCGGCCTGGCTGGTGGTGGGTAGTCCGCAGTGGCCGCAGAGGCGATGCTGCCATGCTGGGGCTGCGGAAACGAGGGTATGGAAAAGTCCTAGCTCGCCGCCAGCCTAGGGCCGTCGCTGTAGACGAACAGCAGCCAAAGAGCAGTTCAGGAGCACGTTGTCACGGTGGCGGCGCCGCGCGTCCCAAGCTGCCAGGCTTCCCTGTGCCGTTATGGTGATTTCTGAGACCGTACTGGACTCATAATCGTGATTGTCGACACATCGAACGGCATCGAAGACGGGCGACCAGAACATCGGTTGAAGACGTGGCTTGGCGCTGGGTCTTTTTTCTCCCGGCATTGGACTACAGAGAAAGCGAGCGGTGCTCGTCATCCACATTGGGAGTTGCTCCTTGGTGACTTTCGCGAAAAGCGGCCGTGCACGCGCCTCGGCATGGTGAGCGATTCAGAAGCGACGCCTCTGCTCCAACGCGGCGCGGACGGCGGCGCGAAGACCGCGCAGTACCGCTCCCTCCCGCCGACCGACGCCGACGACGAGGACGCCCCGGCGAAGCTGCCGCCGCTCTCGGCGGAGCAGAAGAGGCTGCTGGCCGTGCTGTCGCTGGTGACGCTGCTGACCGGCTCGCTGGCGGCGCTCATGTTCCCGTTCTTCCCGGCCGAGGCGAGCGGGCGCGGCGTCTCGCAGACGCTCATCAGCGGCGTCTTCAGTTGCTTCGCGCTGACGCAGCTGGCGTCGTACCCCGTGCTCGGCCGGCTGACGCCCGTCGTCGGCGTCGCGCGGCTCTACAGCGTCGGCATCGCCACGGCCGGCGTCACCACGTTGGCGTTCGGCGCCCTCGACTTCGTCGCCGACCGGACGGTCTTCATCGGCGCCTGCTTCGCCGTGCGCATGGTGGAGGCGCTGGGCGCGGCGGCGGTGAACACGTGCGGCTTCGCGATCATCGCGGAGCGGCTGCCGGAGCGCGCCAGCACGGCCGTCGGCATGCTGGCGGCCGCCCAGAGCTTCGGCCTGGCCGCCGCGCCGGCCGCCGGCGGCGCGCTCTTCGCGCTGGGTGGCTTCGGCGCGCCGTTCTGGACGCTGGGCGCCGCTCTCCTGCTGGTGGCCGCGCTGGCGGCGCGGCTGCTGCCGCGCCTCGGCGCCGACGCTGACGCCGACGCCGACACCAGCTTCTGGCGCCGGCTGGCGGCGCTCGCCGGCAGCGGCGAGGCCTGGGTCTGCGCGACCGTCGTCGTCGTGTACGCGGCCGACTTCAGCACGTTCAGCTCGTGCCTGGCGCCGTACGCGCGCGACGCGCTCGCCATGACGCCGGCAGAGCTCGGCCTGATCTTCCTGGTGGCGTCGGGCGCGTACGCCGTCACCAGCGTGCCCTGGGGCTGGCTGCTGGAGCGCATGCACAACCCGTACTACGTGATGACGCTGTGCCTGCTGGCGGCGGCGTTCTCCCTGCTGCTGATGCCGCCGGCCGGAGTGCTGGGCCTCCGCCCGTCGCGCTGGCTGCTCGGCGGCGGCATGCTGCTGCACGAGTCGGTGTTCGGCGGCGCGTTCACGCCGTGCCTGAAGCGCCTGCTGGCGGCCGGCCGCGCGCGCGGCCTGCCGGACGGTCTCGCCACGCGCGCGCTCGTGTCGAGCGTGTTCGGCGCGGCGTTCGCCCTCGGCGTGGTCGTCGGCCCCGTGTCGGGCGGCGCGATGGTCGACGCCATGGGCTTCCCGGCCATGATGACGGTGCTGGCCGCGGTCACCGTCGCCGTGGCGATGATGACGCTGGCGCAGGCGCTGCTGTTCTCGTGGAGATTCGCCCGTCGCGGGAGATGTTGTTGATGAGGCTGCAGTCAGGTGTCTCTGAGAGCTTTGGATACTATTTTAGCAATAGCTGGGAGCCCTAATCACAGTTTTATTCGGGTATTTTTTGCAATATTAATCGGGCTTCATAGTTTTATTTGCAGTGTTATGTAACTCATTTCATTTTATTTCACAGTTTTATTCATGGCTCTATACATAGTTTTATTCGGGTATTTTTTGCCGGTGTTTTTTTCTACATCAGTAAAACGTGTTGCGTTGTCTTGCTGAAACTTGACAATTACGAAAGCTAAATGACTGAAATGTCGCTCAGCCAGTGTGGCTAATATAACAGTCACTAAGCCAGCAGAGTGATTGCTATTCTGCCTGCCGCCGGAGTGTTCACATAAGATGCGTGACTGCTGTACATGCATTGATAGGTTTGTTCTGAATGCACTGGCCATTCGGCTGGTAAATATGCACAGTGATGCGCCACAAATGTTCTGTTTGCTGAAGAGGACTCTCGAGCGACAGTGAAGGTCACGAACAAACAGCTCTGTCGTCTCAGCGATTGGGCGAGGGCTGGTCAGAAGGGAAGATCGACTGCCCGATCGAAGTGCCTGACGTCAAATCGGCCACGTGCAGATCTGTTTCCGATGCACGAAAGAGATCTCTGATAACAAAACGGGTATGGTTTCGGAAAATGTGGGAACACCCAGTGGGCATCTGCCGGAGTTGGTGTTTGTTTTGTTGCTGGGCGTAGATTTTTATAACCTTGACAGTCTGATAAAATAGAAAATCTGACGTCACAGGTTTTGCGTTCGTGGATGGTCGTTGAACTCACGGAGAACGAATTGGATGGTTTGCCATTTAAGAATGGACCGCACAACGCCACCCGCCGCCATCATTCTAATGGGCACAGTATTGCCGTCATTGTGCAGCATATCGGTCCTCGCACCAGACACAGTCGGTCGTGGGTGATAAGGCCAGCCGGAAATATCCCCGAACATTAGAGTTTACTTCCCTTTCCCGAACTCTGCAACTTCTTTTTCTTTGCGAACAACTTCGCCTCGCGGTCATCATCAGGACAGTTCTTCTTAAACCTACACCTTGCGAGTCAGAACAGTGGCACTGCTTACCCACAGGACATATTCGCGTCGCAGTCCATGAATGCGTTGCGAAATGTGAGAGGGTATGCTGCCAATAAGCTTCTTCATTGGGCGTAACGTCTGGTTACCGTTTAGTACCGGTAACTGACCGTTCTGCACCGGGCATCAGGGGGGCCTTATCCTATCATTGCGTGGCACAGGCCGTTGCCCCATTCACCGGTGACCTTAGTCGGAGGCCGCCATATTTGGTTCGGGCCGGGCCGTTCCAGCTGACGCTGACAGCCACTCAGCGGCCAGGGCTCGCCTGCCGGTTGATTTAGCGGCCTTGTTTTAGCCGAGCCGCCGCGCGGTTGAGCCGCGACATGATCGGATTCATGCCGGCGATGCACGCTGCCCACGTATTCGGTTGTCAGCCCGGCAGCTGTTTGCGGGGTCCGAATCCTGCTGCTGTTTGACTAACATGCGGCTCGGTCTGCTCATGCGTTCGGATCGTTAGTGTGGGAGAGCTTTTAAAGTGGTTGGACCAGAACAACTTTGAAGAAATTTCTCTCCATGCTGCGCCATAAATCGTACGTTAAAATTGTCCGCACCTGGTAAGACCGCCACTATACGGGCTACAGCCCCCGGGATTCGTCCTTCAATGTCCACACGCACACACTGATGGGTGTGTGCTGAGTTCCATGTAGCCAGTCATGAGCTCAGTGACGTTCGTCCGTCGAGGTCACTGGCTGCTGTCACTGTCACAGTCTGTCTGTCACAGTCTGTCGTGTCACTGTTTGCTTTGTAGCAACTGCTCAACCGCCTTCCCTGTTGGCATCACGGCAAACACAGCTTCCATAGTCACAGAAAGAGCAAAAGCTTCTCTCAAGGCTCTTTATCCCGGCTCGATGCGAGGCCTGGTGGCTGCCCGGGTACAGGAGTGATACTGCGTCCGTGCATCACACTGGATCATGTCCATTGTCGTGTCTCTTGACTTGGTGAAAAGAGTTTCGGTGTCCCAGGATTTTGGACGTTTTATTTTGTGTGTGTCAGGGCACCAGAATGTGCCAAAGGAGAACTTTGAGGCTCGCCACATGCAGTCTGGCTGCTTGACGTCGGATTTTGGGCACGTAAAGCTGTATTTTCTTTGGTGTCTATGACACTTATGATGACTATGCCGCATTTTGCGTTTTGGGGCCAGGGAGGCCATGCCCCCACTTTTTTGGAATTTTCACTCTAGTTTTATGGGGAACATGTATTCGGCTCTTCCCCCACTTTCGAAATTTGTTCGTCGACAGCCGTCGACATATATACAACGCTTGAGAGTTTTCAGAGCGTTGAAAAAATGTTTGAAGTATGTGCGGTTTAAGTCAAATTTAGCGCGAGGTTCCACCACTTCGGACTTATTTTCGCGGGGTCGTTCGTTCCATTCCGTTTCATGTCTCTTCGTTTGTCCTTTAAAGCGCCGTCTGCAGGGCTGGCCACCTGTTGGTCCCCGCCGGGTACTGCTCGTTCAGCGCCCTGCCGCTAGGTGGCGGGGCGGAGCGACGGCGCTGCTCACAAGGAATGCACGTCCCCGGCACGGGCCGCGCCCGTTTTCGGCTGCGGACTTCCCATGGAACCCGCCGGCGTGTCGCAACGTGGCGCCGCGGTGGCGCTGGCGGCGCGGCGCCGTCGAGCACGCGCCGGGGCCGCCGACCCGCGACGTTTCCGGCGTGGCGACGCGCCGGCCTCGTCTCGCCCGGATCGATGGTCGGGCTTCCCGGCGCCGCCGGCCTCGACGCGCTGCGGCGGACCCGCCCGCCGGCCGGGCGCCGGTGAAAGTGCCCGCCGCCGCCGCGACGCTCAGTCGGGGCCGCGTCGGAAGCGACGGCAGTCGGCGGCGGCGGCGGCGGCGACACACCTGTGCCCGCCGGCGGCGCGGTCGACGCTGCCCGCGGCGCGCGGCGAAGGGCATCAGATGGCGGCCGGCCGCTGACGGCCGTTTTTACCGCCGCCGCCAAGGCCTGCCAGTCGGCGACCGTCGCGCGCGAGGAGCGGAGGGCCGGCTGCCACTCGAACCGCGCCGCGCCGTCGCCGGACTTAGCCGGGAGGCACCGCGCGCCCGCCGCGGCCGCGTCGCCGCCGCTCGGCGCGGAGATGAAGCCCGAGGAGCGGCCGCCGGATCCGGCGGACCCGGCGGATACCGGGTCCGGCGGCGGCTGCGTGCACACCTGCGGCGAGGACACCTGTCTGCTGCGCGGTGAGTGGCCGGCCGCGCCTGCGGCGGCGGACGGACGCGTCCGCTGACCACTGAAAGGCCGTGAGGCTGCGGCTCGGACCTGTAGGAGCGCCGCTCTGTGCAGGGCCGCACCTGTTGTGCAATTTGTCCGGCGCTGCAGCGAGGCGGGAGCAGTACGAGGGATTGCGGGTCACCTCGTTTGCGAATGTTAAAATGGCTCCCTGGGAGGTTTTTACCTTGTTAGGCAAGGAACACGAGCCTCTTATGGCCTGCATCTTCTCGGGTCTTGTTCTTCCCTTGATCTCTTGCAGCGTCTTTCCCGCAAATGGATGGATCTTACAAAGAGCCTCCCTGAAGTGGAATGACTGGCATTGCCTTGTGTTGCGTAACCCCAGCCGCTAGTCATCTGCACAAGAATGGCCATTTCGTCTTTCATACATGTGGTACGTGGCCTGTCTGCATCGCAGAGATCCGACCCCCGCTCTGGCTTTGTGAACGCACCTTGGAAACCGATCACACCCCGCGATCACCCGAGGCCTCTTCACCAAGAAGCGGGCGATGATTGGCCTACGTGTCGACGGGCCGTACAGCCCGATTACAGTAACTGGCCTGGAACATGGACCGTCGTTATCGTGGCTCTTTCAAGCAGCTGGCTGGTCGTTTTCGCGTTACGCGACGCGCGAGGTATTGATTCACTCCGCGCGACTGCACGTGACGAGCGTGCCGAGAGACGAGGTAATGCTGCCAGGCACCAGATTAGTGCCTCCGCCGCCCCACTTACCCCTGGTCACGATTTTCGAAGGATATTCCTTTGTGTTGGCTGTCAGAGGCGTACCAAAAAGCTTTCCGTAGGGGCCGGAGATTAATGAAAACCCCTTCAAGGGTCGGCCGCCCTCTCAAAAGTTGGTGAAGCCACTCTGTTTGATGTTTGATTGTTATCGTGCATTTTGCCCACTGATGACACTTTCGCCCGCGTCAGGGTCGTCAGGCCCTTCACGGACGTTCCCACCAAATGATGGCTCATGCCACGATCTAGATTCACCCTTGTGGGCCATCTCTGTATTAAGTAGCCGCAGATTAGGTATTGCATTGAGGGCGAGCTCATTTCACGTTTATAAGGGCGCGGCAACATCAATTTCCAACCGTCGTCGTGATGAGTCCTCGCGTGACACTGCCGCAGAACGGCTGACGGAGGGCCTCAGGGGTCAGAGGCTCAGCCGCCGCGGGTCGATGTCTGGGTCACGAGGGTGATCGATCGTCGGCGGTGGATCGACGCACGGTCACGGTTCACGCCTAGACCGTGGGGCCGGATTAATTGAACGATCAAGACCTGCCACTTCGGCCGACGGCTGGAGCTCACGTGGTGGAGCTCGGCGTCCGGCCAAGTGCAAAAGCACTCGGACGCGGAAACTGAAAGGCGTAATGGTAGTGTCAGTAGTCCGCCCTTGATGTTCATTTATCAAATGACAGTATATTTCGATGTGCCGGACCCAGTAGCATGGCCGTTCCACTTTCCTGACATCGGCATTGGTGTTGGAATTCTTCCTGGAGGCATCCTTTTTTCCTCAAACCCTTTTGTATTTTCCAGGGTCATACACAGAAAGGGAACCCCCAGGCAATGCGGGCCTGATCTGCAGTGTGGACGGATGCGCTAGGCAGGAAAGTGACCCGACTGGCACGGGGTGTCGGCGGCGCGGGCCGAAGTCAGCCCAGAGTCGCTCCTACCCAGAGCAAGCCAGATGTTTTCACACCTGTGCCAGACACCGCCGCCTTCAAACTGGATGGCCCGCGGCGTCGCGCTGCCGAGGTAGCAAGCGCGTGAAAACGAGTGTCGTGACGCGCAGCCGTGAAAACGAGTGTCGTGACGCGCAGTTTTTCAGGAAGTGTTCCAAGTGATCGGGAGACAAGTTATGGGGCCGGCTGGTTCTGGCGACTGTCCGTGTCGGACGGTTCACGGGCGACTGGCGACCCACTGCCGGTCCGCCAGACCTGGTCACTGGGCGGTCGCCAGCCGACAGTCGAACCCTCTGGCTACCCGGCGCTCCGCTGGAGACTGTCGTTGGCTTCTGATTCCTGGGCGGCTGGCAGCCGGCAGTCGAACCCGTGGTTACCCAGGAGTCCACTGGCGGCCGTCGGCGCTGGTTACTGGGTGAAGTATCTGTCTATCTGTCTGTCCCGGCTGCCCAGTGATCCAGTGGCGACCGTCTGGTCGTGGTTACTGGGGCTCGACAGGCGACTGCGGAGCCCCCGGCCACCCTGTGGTTCCTCGGCGACCGCCAGCTGCCTGTTGCCGGACGACCTCTGCTGGCGGCGGCCGGCTCCGGTTACCGGTACCGGTTACCGGCTCCTGGTTATCGCGTGACCCCACTGGTTGCCGGCGGCAGACCGCACGGGCCGACCGGCCCTGGCGGCCGGGCGGTCCGTGGGTAACCTACGGTAACCCGCAGTACCCTGAGGCGGCCGGGCGGTCCGTGGGTAACCTGCGGTAACCCGCAGTACCCTGAGGCGGCCGGGCGGTCCGTGGGTAACCTACGGTAACCCGCAGTACCCTGAGGCGGCCGGGCGGTCCGTGGGTAACCTGCGGTAACCCGCGGTACCCTGAGGCGGCCGGGCGGTCCGTGGGTAACCTGCGGTAACCCGCGGTATCCTGAGGCGGCCGGGCGGTCCGTGGGTAACCTGCGGTAACCCGCAGTACCCTGAGGCGGCCGGGCGGTCCGTGGGTAACCTGCGGTAACCCGCGGTATCCTGAGGCGGCCGGGCGGTCCGTGGGTAACCTGCGGTAACCCGCAGTACCCTGAGGCGGCCGGCGGTTGAGGCGGCCGGGCGGTTCGTGGGTAACCTGCGGTAACCCGCGGTACCCTGAGGCGGCCGGGCGGTTCGTGGGTAACCTGCGGTAACCCGCGGTATCCTGAGGCGGCCGGGCGGTTCGTGGGTAACCTGCGGTAACCCGCGGTATCCTGAGGCGGCCGGGCGGTTCGTGGGTAACCTGCGGTAACCCGCGGTACCCTGAGGCGGCCGGGCGGTTCGTGGGTAACCTGCGGTAACCCGCAGTACCCTGAGGCGGCCGGGCGGTTCGTGGGTAACCTGCGGTAACCCGCGGTATCCTGAGGCGGCCGGGCGGTTCGTGGGTAACCTGCGGTAACCCGCGGTATCCTGAGGCGGCCGGGCGGTTCGTGGGTAACCTGCGGTAACCCGCGGTATCCTTGAGGCGGCCGGGCGGTTCGTGGGTAACCTGCGGTAACCCGCGGTACCCTGAGGCGGCCGGGCGGTTCGTGGGTAACCTGCGGTAACCCGCGGTACCCTGAGGCGGCCGGGCGGTTCGTGGGTAACCTGCGGTAACCCGCAGTACCCTGAGGCGGCCGGGCGGTTCGTGGGTAACCTGCGGTAACCCGCAGTACCCTGAGGCGGCCGACCGCCGGCCGCCCCCGCAGTCGGCCCGGCCGTCGCCGGTTACGTCACCGGTGACCGCCGCCGCGGGCTGTCGCGTGTCGTATCTGTGTCACGCGGCCGGCCGCACGGCGCCCGCCGCCGTCGGGCGCCCAGTGTTCAACCGCTCTCCTGCTCTGGCCGCAGGCTGGTGGGTAAACGAGGCGCGCGCCGCGCAGTTCAGGTACGGACAGCGCAGTGGTCGGCTACCAACACTCAATGTGCGATTTTTGGCGGTTGTAAGGCGGCACTTTGTTGCTAATCCATTTTCATTTTTGCAAAGCTTTTAGTGGTACAGTCGTTCGCTCTAAGACGAGGGATTTATGTCAGCTTAAAGCACTGATGTGAGAAACCGTATCCTTCCATTAGACTGTCCATCACCGTTAGCCAAACGGTGTACACCAGATGTTTAGCGATATCGTAGGAATACGGAATAGTGGTCATATATATGCTACAAAGCAAACATTGTGTTTTCCAGTGCGTTAAATATGAGTTCAGTTGTGCAGGCTGATCGCTTTTTTCATATAAATTTTGCCATACGCCACTGGTATACTACAAAATTTGACGTTCCCCCCCCCCCTCCGAGGGAAATCGCAGCTAAGTGCCCGGCTGCGTCTGATCCTCTGGACAGCGCAGTACCGGGAGCATCTCGTCACGCAACTCTTTGACGCCGTCGCTCTCCGTAAACACGCCCCATCCGTCATTCCCATCGTCCATCACCATCGGCACCAATCAGTCGGCCATCAGTCACCGGGCCCGGCCGCGCGGCGCTGGCCCCGCTCGGCCCGGCCGCCTCGACTGGGGCTGCCGCCCCGCCGCGGGGCTGCCGGAGCTCTCAGAGCGGGCCGTGGACGGTTCGCGCGCCGACACAGGGACGGGGCAGCCCTGCCCGGCGGCGGCGGCGGCGGCGGACGTCGCTCCTCCCTCATCCCCCCCCCCGCGGCGCGGCCGAGTCGGTGAGTCATCGCCGGCGTGACGCCGTCCCGGGAGGATGTTTGGTCGACGCGCGCCTCCCTTGTTCCGACTTGGCCGGCTGCCGGCCGGCGGACGGCCGCGGGTGCCGCGCTGAGGGGGAGGGGGTCCGTGAGATGCCGGGTCGGGTCGGGCCGGCTCTGCGGCCGGGCGGGGCCGAGTTGGGGCGTGTCGGCCTGGCTGTGCAGCTGGTGTGTCCGACCTGTGCTGCACCGCAGGCTGCACGCCATAGCTCGGCATTGCAAAGGCCGTATTGCAGTCTGAAATGGCAGAGGCCTGGCGGGCAATAGCGGTGATGCCATAGTGGACACCTCCCAGGCATGCCAGGACAGAACGTCTCTGGGATGATGGCTTTTCAGGCTGTCTTTGAGATGATGGTTTCCCATACTGTCTGTGGGGTGATTCCCAGACTGTGGCGGGGTAGCATTGCAGATGTTATCTCTGAGGACGGGCACGATGTGGCAGGCAGACACTCCAGCTGGTGCGATGCCACTGGTTGGGGTATGCCGTGCTCGTCGCAGGTCTCGACAAAGCCTGATGACCTCCTGAAGCATTCCTGTTGTCGACTGTGCGCGTAATCTTACTTTTTTTGTGGCCGGGTCTCGCGCCATAAGAGGCTCAGTCACAACGGCAAACCGCCTCGAGCAGGCCAAAAAACGACCGCCGTGGTATCTCTGCACATGTCCCCGCCTGACACCGCCGATCGTCCCGGCAGGACGTCAGGCAGGCGTGTTCGGTTTAGCGTTGCTTTCTGTTTCGTAGGCAGCGCCATCTGGCGACATTCCATGGGCCGTACTTTCACGGACCGCCCGTCTTCCGTACGAAACCTGAACCGTCGCTGTGGGGCCCCCCCAGTGCAAGCCGTGTGCAGCCGAGCAGGTTTATTTGGAGGCTGACTATACATTCACTTTGTGGGGCTAACATTGACTAAGCATTTGCTGTGGCTGCTTCCTGACGAAGTGGATTTTGTCCCGCAGGAAATATAGTTTTGAAAGGGGTCTCATCGCCGCAGTGTGACATTCGAAAGGTAGAAGTGGGTCAAGGCTCGCATTTGTCATGGTATCAGTCCATCAAATCCCGAAGAAGTGGGCGGGGCTCGTGTTTGTTGCACGCACCCTGCGGGGCAAGTTACTCCGCTCGGGCTACGCCCAAATTGATGCCAAAGACGGCGTCCGGGCGGACGCCTCTGTCGCGCGCCTCGCCACCAGCTCAGCGCCAGGACCGCTCGGCAAGGGGGCGGCCCCCTCCCCGCCCCCACGATCGCCGAGAACACGGCAGGCCGGAGCGGCGGGCCGAGCGGCGTCGGCGGCCGGCCGACGGCGGGGACCGGTCCGCGGCCGTCGCGGCACGCGAGCCGGCGGCCCTGAGGCGGCTTCCGGCGGCCGGCCGGCCGGCGGACCGTGTAAGAGCGATGGTCCGGCGGCGGCGGAGGACGGCCGGCCTCGCCGGTCGGGAAGTGCAGGTGTCTGAGCGGGCCGGCAGCGGCGGGTGCAAGAGTCACGGAGGGGGAGGGGGCTATGGTTCCAGGGGCGGAAATTTTGAGGAGCGAGTCGTGTTGAATGTATGTAATGTTGACAAGCAGAGGTGAGGCTCGTCATTGCCCGTGTGTGGTCTGAGCAACTCAGCTGGATACGTTCCTGTCCAAGGCGTGACCCGCGCGCGGGCTGGCTACGCCACTGCCTGGCGGAATCTAGCGAGTTAGCTGGACATGCCGTTGGCTGTTCAATGTTCCAGCGACGGACACTGATGGACGGGCGTGGTCTTATTTTCCGCAGTGATCCACCATTCCCTCTTCGATGTGGTCCAGGTCCGATGTCTTCGATGGACAGGTCACTGCTGGCACTAGTGAACTGTTTTGGTGTTTTGTGGCGATCTGTTACCTGTATCTGCACATTGTTGGGTAGTCTCTTAGATATTTCGTATGTTAGGCTTCTTACAAAACAGATGCACGATTGTGTCTGCGAGTGCTTTCTCTCAGAGCAGGTGACAAAATGCGAATGATTTTGTGTGTCGTGTTGTCCATACCCATGCAACCCATGTCAACCATAGCTACGTAGCCAACGCCAGGCCAGAGGACTCATTTTACCTGGTCTGGGGTTCTTCAGCGAGGACAACAGGGGTATGAGCTCGTCTTGCGTCTGACCTTTCCGTGTTTTTGAGTGCAATGTTTGATAAGGTTTGACTGAGGCTCCCTGAGACTGCCTCCATCGTAAACTTTTCGTGGAGAATTGATGGCTAATCCATTGACAAGACGTTCGTGCAAGGGCGGAATAATCTTCTCGAACGCCACTGGAGGGAAATAGGCTGGGAATTTCCATTATTGTTTCCCCATTGCAGTGTCGTAGCTGATGTTAGTCTTCCAAACACGAATGCCACTCACATCGCCGCCAATCCTCATTGCATGCGCATCGCGAGTGGCATCCTCTGGGTCGCACGTGTCACGCCTAATTTGGTGAAAAAACTCCGGCGGAGCGGTTGGTTTCCCGACGAGCGGCGACCGCTCCGAGCGCGGTCACGTCGGCTACCGCGGACGCGGGCGCGTCCCTGTTTGCGATCTATTCCTGTCGCTTTCATTCGGCCTCGATTTTCGAAATGTGTCGGTGTCGCGGTCACGCGCTATCGGCGTCCCGGCGGGCGTGCTGGCACGTGCTGGCTGTGCGGGAATGCATGGCCGTCGTCCTCGAGTCCCTCCTTTTCGCGGCTCGCTGGACTTCGTCCCAGAGAAATTTGAGAAATCGGCGGAAAGCTGTGCCTACGTGTCGTAAGGCTGTGTTCTGCGGTGGCGACCTACGGTATATGGCGCAATCAACCTCGTTAATTCACCCATGACGAAGGCGCGCGCCACAATGTACCCCACCTCGGCCATTCGCTCCGGTCCGCTTTATTGGCGGCTCCTTATTCAGGGCACTGGGGCGAGCAGCTGGGATTGAGACGGCACAGCCCTCCACCCGTCCTCCCCCCCCCCCCCACAGCCGGCGTCCGGCGCGCCGCTCCGACCCACTGTCCTGCCCGACCCGCGGCGGCCGCGCCCGGCAGCGGGTCGGGCGGCGCGTGACCCGGCGGCGACGGCGGCTACGGCCCGCTGGGAAGTGGGACCCGGCGCCGGAAGCCGGCCGCGCGAACTGCCGCGCCGCCGTGCGCCATTAGACACTCGTTAACGGTTTTAATTGCCGCTGGATGCGTCGGCAGTATCGGCGGCGGCGGCGCGGCCGCGCGCGCCGGCGCGGGACCGCGCGGGAGATCCTCGTGCAGGCCAACAATGAGAACGGACCGGGCGGCGGCGAACCCGTGGGATCGGCATCTGGAGCCGGAGGTGGGCAGCGGAGGGGCGTGCGTGGGCGGCTCGTGACACTGCTGCGCGTCATGTCTGGGGACGATGCACGCACCACGTAATTAACCGCTGCGCTGTGATTGACGAAGTTTGCCGAAAACCATCCCGCTTGCAATAAGTTCCGCAAGCGATGATGCTCGGCGTTGTTGGTTGCCCTTTTAGCGTTTTCGTTCGCAAAATTATATTCCATTTAGATGTTGAGATGTCATGTTTCATCAGAAATTTATCATGATGTGCTGACAGACGTCATACCGACGCGATAAATCGCAGTGACGTGCCGTCAGCCTATCGCGGTCACTAGAGGTGGACTCTCTCACGTACTGTGAGGCAACAGAACGGTGTGGCCAGCAGTGGACCAAACGGGTGGCGAAATTATTAGGAGCGCGACCGTGACGAACCCCAGTGGTCGGCGATGTGGAGTGGCCTCTGGTTGAGAAAGACTCTCGTCAAGATATGGGGTGTGGCTACGGGCGAGGGGTGTACAACAATGGAGTGGCTGCGTTCTGTACGAAAAATGGCTGAGAAAGTCCTTGGATTTAAACAGTCGCTTCCCCCGTCCTTCGCTTTCCTGTTTTAGAGTCGTT
This sequence comes from Capitulum mitella, assembly GCA_030062745.1. Taxonomy (NCBI): domain Eukaryota; kingdom Metazoa; phylum Arthropoda; class Thecostraca; order Pollicipedomorpha; family Pollicipedidae; genus Capitulum; species Capitulum mitella. The sequence goes on along the minus strand of CP099851.1, from coordinate 21,255,990 downwards.
AATACGGCCAGGCTTTTCGTTTTTTGTTCATAACAATAAATCATGTTTATAGACAGTCAAGCAATGGTGCCTGAGTTCCTCGGTACCACGGGTTGTTGTTTACTAACCTGTAAATGGAGATTAAGGTTCGTCATGAAGTCACTATTAGAGTGCTATCCAGGTTCATCGCGTTCTGTGGTCTTACTTTAAAAAAAGGACTTGGATTTTTTTTTGCTTACCGTCGTACACTGTGCTCAAGAATGACAACAGCACCGATGCACGAGATTACACGAGGAAAGACAGCATTCTCCGTCTTCCCGGGGCATTGCAAAGAGAGCGCAGGATTCATCCCATCCCAGCGATGATGTCACGTTTTCCCTGACGTCTGTATATCGGTGTTATCCCGTCTCAAGGTGGCCTCATATCCACACAAACAAGACCGGAGAAAATCATCACAAGCTCTGTTTTGGGCCGATAACGGGGATGGACGGCGGCCTGGTCCTCCCCAGTCCTGTGCGATGGACGGCGGCCTTCTCCTCCCCAGTCCTGTGCGATGGACGGCGGCCTGCCCCTCCCCAGTCCGGCCCGGTGCACAGCGGCCTGCCCCTCCCCAATCCGGCGCGTTGGACGGCGGCCTGCCCCTCCCTAGTCCGGCCCGGTGGTCGGCGGCCTGCCCTTCCCCAGTCCGGCCCGGTGGGGAGGCAGGTTCGGGCCCGACGCCTCGCTCTGATGGAGACCAATGGATCGTGGAGCCACGGGGCGTGACTGGCCACTGGCCGGCCACCGAGACTGGCCGGGTCTGGAAGTGCTGAACTATCCTGGGACCGGCCTGATCGCAGAGCCCCAGTCCTGTCCGTCTCTGCGATGGGTGGCGGAGACAGAACGGCCTCGTGGATTTTGTGCACGGCCCAGGGAGTCGTGGTAGGGAGCTGATGCACGGCCCGGGGAACGGCGTCAGGGAGATGATGTCCGGGACGGGGAGCCGTTTCAGGGATGCGGCGGGCCCAATGGAGACTTGCAGTCGCGGGCTGCGTCACGCGTTAGTCGTCGCACATGGTCTGATCTAACACATTTTGTTTCGAGGACGCCAGGTGTAGAATAAAGCCAGGGCGTTCTTTTCGTAGCCGCTAAGGCTGTCAGCTTAATGTCATATAGACATGAAGGTCATTGAGATCCAGCAGTTTCCATGCGGTACAGATGGAATGCCGTCGTAGTTGGCGGGTCAGGTTGTCCCGCACTATTGGATCTGGTAGTTTAACGAGTCTCTGTAACAGCAGTCTTTTCTGACCATATTGGTTGTTGCATCTACAGAACCACAGCTTTCGATGTATAAATTCTCGATTCCACTTCCGTCCACATTTTCAGATCTGTTCGTCGGCTCTTGGAAATGTTCGGGATGACTTACTGCCGAAGGTAGTTAAAGTTAACTGAATGTCGCTGCTCTGAGAAAATCGTAAAACCACGCGTCGTCCAGACAGACGGAGTAACAAGAATGCATCCTTCGGAGTCTCGTAGCCTCCATAACCTGCCAGAGCGCTGAGAGCTTGGGCATGCGCGGGGCCCCGTCGGAAGGCTTCCGTCACGTGTCGGCGCCGACAGCTCCCCTTCCCCCGCGTCCAGTTCCCGTCCGCCGCGCTCAAGGACACTGAAGAGCTCCAGCGTCGTGACGGCCAGAGAACGTGACGGCAAGGACGTAGCAGCGGGTGATCCATCCAAAATGTGCCGTAAGCGTTTAGTTGAAAGCTGAAGGAAATGGAAAAGCCTTTGTTGTCTCATGAAACGACGCATATTTCTTACAGCGTTCTCAGCCTTCAACCTGTGGATGCTTCCGTTTCCACGGGTGTCCTGTTCGGGCCCTGAGAGCATTGCCGCTCATTGCGCCGTGGGGGAATGAGTTTCGTTCCGTGACCTTCGTTTGCACGGCGCCTTTGTGCAGGAGACATTCAGGCGGAACCACGGCTGAAGCTTAGGCTGGGCGGGAGATGACGATGCTCTTGGTGCATGCTGTGAGCATGGTGGTGTCTGCCGTGGACTGAGATAGCCATGTGCTCAGCGCTTATTCAATGTTCGTGAGTTGTCTTTTGTAGTGCTGTTTGGCGTCCATCCTGGGAATAAAATCTGCTACATTCTTGTAAATGGAACACTTGTTTTGAGAGACGCTAAACCTGCCTTTGCCAAATCAGCTGTTAATTAGGAAGAACAGACGCAAGGACGGGGTGAGGGAAGGGAAAATTGTGAGAGTAGAAATCGACCTTCTTGTACATTAGACTACGCTTGCGCATTAAACACCTAACTGGCTTCACCTTTCCCTCCCCTGCTGAGACTTAACGGTGCACATCAGCAGGTGGGGCACGCCGTTCTGGAGTCGTGCACGAAGTGGGGCTCTGACGAACCTCTCTGCGGGGGAGGAGTGTAATGAGATGAGGGGGAGGAGTGTAATGAGATGAGGGGGAGGAGTGTAATGAGATGAGGGGGAGGAGTGTAATGAGATGAGGGGGAGGAGTGTAATGAGATGAGGGGGAGGAGTGTAATGAGATGAGGGGGAGGAGTGTAATGAGATGAGGGGGAGGAGTGTAATGAGATGAGGGGGAGGAGTGTAATGAGATGAGGGGGAGGAGTGTAATGAGATGAGGGGGAGGAGTGTAATGAGATGAGGGGGAGGAGTGTAATGAGATGAGGGGAGGAGTGTAATGAGATGAGGGGAGGAGTGTAATGAGATGAGGGGGAGGAGTGTAATGAGATGAGGGGGAGGAGTGTAAGGTGGGGGAGGAGTGTAATGAGATGAGGGGGAGTGTAATGAGATGAGGGGGAGGAGTGTAATGAGATGAGGGGGAGGAGTGTAATGAGATGAGGGGGAGGAGTGTAATGAGATGAGGGGGAGGAGTGTAATGAGATGACGTGGCCCACGATGGTTATGTGACATGAACCTTCATTGTTCTCAGTGCGGGGCCGTGGAAGATGCAGCGTTCGTGGCGAAATCCATGTATTCTGTTGTAAACAGGCTCGTACTGCGCCGTCGAACGATGCATGGGAATGAAGCCATTTAAGTACGTGAAATATTTGTGTCCCCAGAGTTGCACTATCTATCCGGCTACAACTTTGTCGGACCTCAGTGGTGATCCGACGTTAAGGTGTGACGCTGGGCCGACGATGCAATAAAGCAGCGCCCTGGTCGAGTCCTGGTTCAAGTGGTTCTTCCGAAAACTTGACTTGAAGACTGTTTTAGATTTAGTTCATCCAGTAGCAGACTAAGTGCAGGTTTATCTGTGAAAAGCCTTTCTTTGGCACATTCCATTCAGACATGTGACTTCATCATTATGACTGACGGCGCAAACGGTGGTCTTTGGATTCTGGGCCTACCTTTACCCATGCCTGTCTATAAGCCGCGGTCGGGTGCCTCCTGGCTGTCCTGTATCCTCGTCTGTGTATAAGCCCCGGGGGGGTGCCTCCTGTGTGCCCTGTATTCGTGCCTGTGCCACTGACCGGCCGGGGTCCGGAATCTGCTGTCAGTGCACGCCTGTGTTCTGCCCCGGCTCAGACGGCTGCCGTCGCTGTCACGTAATGGGATCAGCGCGCCTTCGTGGCAGCTAGTGGGCTGGAACGAATCGGCCTGGCGGCGGTGCCCTGGTCGCGTTATCACCTGGCGGCTGGCCTCGGAAGCTGACTCCTCGTATCGGGGCCAAATGGGCGGACGCGGCAGGTGCCAACGTACCTCGAATATTTATGGACAGGTGACATAGTCCCGTTTCTCGTAGGGCTGTGTGAGGATTTCATGTTTCAGTTTACATGAGATCTTGGAATTTTCTCTACATGTTCAAAACGAGTGGCCTTTCGTCCTCTTTGCTTCTCTTTTCGAGGTATGGGAAAGAATCGCCTCGTCACACGTGAGGGGAATGGGTTCAGTATTCCCGACGTTTGGTGCGGTACATACCTTGGGCTAAGTTTTCTTCACAGACTCTGAGCCACCCTTAGTAAAGCATGACTGTCTTGGATGTTCCCCGCAGCGGCAAGGGCACAGAGCGTCAGGCTAGAGGTCTCCGACATCACCCGCCTCTTCCGAACGATGGCGGCACGTGGTCTGCCACGTGTGGGGGAGACTGTTACGGGCTTCACGCGGTGGAAGGGCTTCCTGATGCCGTCTTTAACGTCTGCTCAGCCCCTGTTCGTATCGGCGACCCCGCTGGCTCGAAAGGAAGAGGGCGAGAGACGACGCCCCGGTTGTAAAAATAATACAAAAAGAACGGCCGGATTAACAGCCGATCCACCCGCCTGGCTTCAGCCTGGGCCGTTGGTGACGTGGGACCAGGTGTGCAGCAGTGTGCCGGGCCGGGGGGGGGAGCATCGGCGCCGTCGCCGCCCGGGCCACAGCCGTCCGGTGCGTCACCGCTGCGCCCCGGGCCACCTGTCGCCCCAGCCGGCGGCCGGCGGCCGGCGGCAGCCGCTGACCGGTGCCGTGGTTCGCGCCGCGGCCGCCAGGCGTCTCTGCCGTCGCGGCCGGCCGCCGCCGCGGCAGATGGCGAGTTGAGCCGGCGGGAAGTGGACGGGCCGCCGCCGAGCACGATTGGGAGACGATCGACAGTCGTCGCGCGCCTGCGATGCTGTTCGCCCCGGGCTGCGATGGGTCCGGCGCGTGGTGAGCGCCGCCGACGCGTCGTCTCGGTCGCGATCGTGACTCCTCTGATGGCGCCGCCGGTGTCGCCGCCTCTGCGCTAGTGCCGCCGGCGCGCTCCGTGGCCAGCCGGTGTGTCAGAGGTCGCGGGGTCGTCCGTGTCGGCGAGAGGGTGCCGCGTGGACTTGGGCGCCGGTCGGCGTTGCGTTGTGAGAGCCGGCTGAGAGTGGTGACCCTCACGGCCGCGCCATGTCGAGCACCGCCTCCGACTCGCTGGAGTACTGCTCCATGGATTACTGGGACTATTTTGTCGAGCTGGAGTGCCTGCAGAACTCGAAAGGAAAAGGTACGTTCAGACCAGACGAGGCATCGCACCAAGGCTGGTTTCCACAGAAAGCAGTTTACAAACGTTGCAGCCAGTGGTATTCTTTATTGATGGCCGAGATAGTTATGACTTTACTTTTTTTCCGTCTCAGGGGCTGGTTGGACTGGGTAGGTTTTATTCGGCGGGAAAGTTCGTAGATGCGGTGTTATTACCCGTAGTATCTCACATCTGTCGTAGGATTTAATGGTCCCGTCTGCCGGATGCCGATAACCCAGATCCCCACCGTTGCCCGGCACTGTCTTCGGCTGGGTACACAGGTCAGATGAAGGCCATCTCAGCGCACAGATGTCGTAATTGACGTCGTCAGCGGCCGTTGACTGCTATGACTCACGCCACGTGAAGGGCGACATGCGGAGCGGCCTGGTTGGCTATGTGTCACGCCATGTCAGCATGGCTGGAGATCCCGGGGGGTGGGGGGTCCGGACCCCGATATTCAGGGTTTTTAACATTAGGCCTATGACAATAAGGGACGAGGAACAGTCTGACGGCCTTTGCGCCCTCTCCCCCTTCAGTAGTTTTCGGAAATCTCCAGCCATGCATGCCAGGTCAGGTCAACGACGCGTGGGTGCTCAGCAGCTGAGCTCGAGAGCTCAGATTGCCGCCGGGGCAGATCAGTGCGTCTGGACGCTCAGATTACCGCCGGGGCAGATCAGAGCGTCTGGACGCTCAGATTGCCGCCGGGGCAGATCAGTGCGTCTGGACGCTCAGATTACCGCCGGGGCAGATCAGAGCGTCTGGACGCTCAGATTGCCGCCGGGGCAGATCAGTGCGTCTGGACGCTCAGATTACCGCCGGGGCAGATCAGAGCGTCTGGACGCTCAGATTACCGCCGGGGCAGATCAGAGCGTCTGGACGCTCAGATTGCCGCCGGGGCAGATCAGTGCGTCTGGACGCTCAGATTACCGCCGGGGCAGATCAGAGCGTCTGGACGCTGAGATTGCCGCCGGGGCAGATCAGAGCGTCTGGACGCTCAGATTACCGCCGGGGCAGATCAGAGCGTCTGGACGGAATGGACGAAGGTTTCCTAATTCGAGCGTTCACCTGTCGGTGGATAGCTGGCATAGCTGGCCATGGCCGGGTTTGACGGCGATTTTCCGTCACCGTTCCGCTTGATTCATGGCAATGGCAAAAGCCGACACGTCGGGTTTCATCGAAGGTTTTTGTCGGGACGGAAGTTTCCTCGTGCACCGAAAAATCTCGACAAGGAAAACGGGGCGGTCAAGATCAGCCGCCTCGCTTCTGAGTTAGTCATTCGCTGTCAGTGAACGACGCGGTCTCAACCGTCTGTGTCTTGTTTGAGTGGTTTGGTCGTCGCGGCAAACTCAGCACCACCCGGGGCCTCGCCAGCCTATTTAAAGCAGAGCGGTTGTAAAATAGCATCAAACCTGAAGAATGCCTCAGGACTCAGGTCGCTGGGTGGTGGCTGCCCTGCGTCCGGTCCCAGCGTGCTGCCTTCGATATCCGCAGCGATTATCTGGGGTCTGCATACCGGAAATTCCCTCGCGGCGTCTGTGATGTATAGTTCACGCAGAGATCAGTATCTGCGCCAAGAGATCAGAAGTCCAGCCCAGTGATGTACACAGAGATCACAGTACCGGCTGTGCGGTGGACAGACAGAACCCTCGGGTCCAGCTCCTCTGACTGATGCTCGGCTGATGTCTGGCTGTCAGCAGCGGACGTCACTTCTCTCCCGCCGCGCCGCTCTGACATCGGCCGCCCCGGCGTGACGGCGACGTGACGTCCCGCCGGCGTCACGGCGACGTGACGTCCCGCCGCCGCTCGCCGACCGGCGTGTGACGCGCGTGACCGGCACGCTGACCTCGGCGACCCCGGGTCGGCGGCCGAGTGACCTCGGACATGTTTCCCGCCGCCCCCGCGGTCAGGGAGCAATCACGGCCGGCGCGGACGCCGTCCGGTCCGGACCGCGGCGGCGGCGGCGGCGGCGGCGGCGGCGGCGGCGGCGGAGGCGGAGGCGGGGAAGCGGACATGGGCCGCCCTTCGCCGAGAACGGCCTCAATTGCGCGGCCTTGAATGAGGCCGGTGTCGGGGTCCTCGGGCGGCGGGGCCGCTCGCAGGCGCGCCGCCGCCGCCCGGTCTGTCTGCGCCGGCGCCGGTCCCGCCGCCATGGGCTCGGCAGTTCGCAGTGCGGGCTGAAGGCCGTCGCGGGACGCCGGCTGTGGCGATGATTAATGTTTTGTTGATCGAGGGCGAGTGGAGGAGCAGCCAAGCGGCTGCAGCGGCTCCGGCTCGGCCCGCGCTGCCGCGGTTTGTCGTCGCGCGGCGGAGCGGGGCGGCTATCGCTGGTCGCGGTGTTGTTTGGCTGCTTGAGCGGTCTCCGGACGTTGGCATTTGGCCTGTGTCTTGGCCGGCTGGAACTCCTGGCGCGCAGCGAAGGCCGCCTGTGCCTGGCCAGGGTTTGGTACACCGCAGGCAGGGGCGTAACTTTGCATGCTTTTGGTGTGGAGCTTTCCATACCAAACGAAATTATTGGTATGGAATTACATACCAATATTTTGACCTATTCATGCGTTTTCTTGTTTATAAAATGAACTTCTGTACATATGTTACCAACGTTACATTTTAGGCTCCGATGAACTTATTTTTTCCATACTGAAATTTGTCTCAATTCTACACCCAAGACCGCAGATAAAGGCTGTGTCTAATGGAGTCTTACCTTACAGCACGTAAAGGTCGCGTGTGACGGAGTGTGGGGTTGAGGTATGTCGAAATGTGGGCACAAAGCACATTCGAAAGCTATGTGGATTGCATCCCTCGGGAGCGCCTCAGCAGCTGGAACGAGACCAGACGGCAGAGGTCGATTCGAAACTGAGCTGCCGGAGATGTGGGTTACGTACGAATTGAGTTTGCTCAGGCGGTGCAGACGCGGAGGTTTTTTCGCGGTCTCGTCCGCTGCAGATTCGGCCTCTGTGTTGATAGCTTCGGTGGCCCGAGGACTCAGCTACTGGGGTTGTGGATTTTGCACTGTGACCTCTCGCTGCACACTGTTTTATTGTGGTTTGACGTCGTGGTCTGTGCAAATGTTTCGTCTTTGTATATGTTGTTTTATACGAAGGCGTAGGTCCGGTTTCAGTCTCTGAAAGCGTGAGGTCGAGCTCCAGTCCCAGTCGTTGCGGATACAGGTGTCCGTAGCTGGGACCCCCACAGAGTCTCCGTTGGGATAAATTCCGCGTAGCCTGGATTCACATTCACCAGAGAACGGAGTCGCACAGTCTGCGGAACCTGGTTCATATCAGCTGCCAGCCGTCTCCACGTCAGTCTCCATGTTTATCTAACCTGACCTTGGAGCACTGGACAGTATAGCTGACTCGACAAGGCGACAAGGTGACCCCTGAAGCGACAGTCGCCGTCGACGCCGGCCGGTCTCTCGGAGCTCGGCGCAGTGAGCGGCGTCTTTTCCCGCACGTCGCGTGCGACGGCGGCGTCTGGTTCTCTGGGATCTGCGGCCGCACGTTTCTGGCAGTCGTGACTCCGGATATACACGATGACACCGTTTTTACGCCCCGTGACGCTCTCAGGGCTTCGTTGCCCCGTGACTTTCACGTTGCAGCCGGCGTGTCGGAGGGGTTTGCATTCCGTCACGGCGACTCTCTCTGCCAGCCGCGTTTGGTGGCCCTGTCATCATCATCGTGTTTTCTCCTCGCTTTTAAATAGTGCAACATATCATTGCAGTGGTGCGTTGCGCTAGACAGAAAGATTAGTGCAGGTTATTACTTGTACAGTGTGCGCAGTATTTCTGTCAGAGGATTAGTGCAGAAGCCGTGCCGTAATTTGGGTCACCTCTCCCTCTAGTGGCATTGAAATGATACAAGAGGGCAAAAAAGGACGGGGTAAGCAAGGGGAACGGATAACATGAATGACTCGCGTGTCTTTCAGGCACCTACAGTCGTCTGAAATTGGCTATGAACTGAACGTCACGCCAGGTGTCGTCCGAGTTTCCAGAGTCCATCAGGTCCAGTCACAGCCTTCATTGCCGCAGACATGCACGCATTGAACGTGTCTAACATCTAAGTGCCCAGCCAGGCGTCCGATTGAGACTGTGCACCTTCTCCAGTCCCGACGGGGCGCGGCAGGGTGTTTCTCAGCGTGTCAGCCTCGCTCCGTCCGGCCTCCCGCGGCTCCGGCGCCGGTTCAGCCCCGATCCGACCCCGGCCGCGGCTCCCAGTGCTGGCCCGGGAGCCGGGTGTTGCAGCGGCGCAGCGGAGCGGTCCGCCGGAGGACTGGTGCGCCCGGCGGACCCTGTCGTTCCGGACGTGTCGACTGCACTATCCACGACCCGAGCGTGCGGCGTCCGTCCATCGTCCCTGGGCTGGACGCACCGCGTCCGTTGTTCCTGAACTGAACGGACTGACTACACCGTCCCTGGGCTGGACGCTACACGTCTCCATTCTCCGCGCAGAACGTACCACGTCTGCCGTCTCTGGGCCGGACATGCGAGGTCCGTTGTCCGTGTACCCGGCGGCTTTCCACGTCGTGGACCGGACGTATCACTCGCACCGTCCCTGGACCGGACGTGCCGCGTTCACCGTCTCCCGAGGCGACGTCGTGACGGCGCCGCCGCGCGCCGCCGCGGCTTCGTTCCCAGCCGGCGGCCGGCTGCAGCCGGGCGAGACCGAGCTGCAGCGGCGGCCGCCCCCGCCGGGCCGCGCCGGCCGGGAGGTGACCCGGCGGCGGTGGCGGCGGCCGGAGGAGGGACTGCGCCGACGGGCCGCCGCCTGCCGCGGGGAGATGGCGTCCTCACCGGACTCCCAGGGGTGGGGCGCGCTGTTTCCAGCTTTATGGCCGTGCAGCTATATCCGTGCCATGCACGCCAGGCGGCTGACGCCGCGGAACATTTGCGGGCTGGCGAGTCGAGACCGGGGGAGAAAAACAGCCGGCGAATGACGTGAGGATTGCCGTTGGTGCTGACATTGATGTTTTAGCCGTCGGCCGTGTGCTGACAGCTCTGTTTGAAACTGTGCTTAGGACGCTTGTTGCACATCGTTCCTGCACGCATGTCCGCTCCTAACGTTTCTCTTGCACGGATATGTGGAGTTTGGTGAGGGATATTTAGGAAGCTTATTTAACCGATAATTCATTGAATGCCGCGAGTGAATCTGTCATACATTAATTCGTCCCCGGATGCTTGTTGTTAGCAGTCTTGTTTGCATTTTCAGGCTTGAGAAGAAGGTTGAGTTTGTTTGATGTTGACGGGATAGAGATGTAAAGCGAGGTTCAGGACTGCAAACTTCTGGATGTTTGGCCATTTTCATGCAGACATATTGCCCGCCTTAGCGGCGTGCTATGGACTGGTCCCTTGCTTTATCTTTTCTTCTTTTGCTGGATTTGGCGGAATCGATCAGCACCAAGTGGTGTGTTTAGGCAGGCGTCTCGGTTTCCCATCAGTGGTCATCAAAGCTGTCAACCACCACCCTTATCAATAAGAGTACGTCATGGGTGTAGTTTCCCATAGGGTACGTATGGTAACTGCTGTACCTCGTCCTGACAATTTTTAACATTAGCCCTTTGATGCTGCATGGAAAGGAATGGCCTTGAAGTGAGTCTGGCCGTGGCAACTGTGAAAATGCTCCCACTCCGACTGCGCACGCGTATCAGCGGATTTTGCGGCGAAACGTTCTCGGGTTACCTTGATCTCAGAGGACGTCTGCGTGTGTATTTTCAACGCTAGTTTTGTCGCGCGATGACTGACGTCGGCGCCCTCTGTTGCAGACCTCCAGCTGGCGGCGGAGCTGGGCAAGACGCTGCTGGAGAGGAACAAGGAGCTGGAGACGGGTCTGAAACAGCAGCAGTCCGTCATCGACGACCAGAGTCAGGAGATCGAGGTACGTCACAGGTCGGCGGCATTCAGGACCTGACTGTCAGGAGTCAGGAGACCGAGGTATGTCGTCGGCCGGCGTCGGTCAGGAGGTCCGGACTAACGGGAGACCGAGGCACCTCGGTCCGGCAGGCGTCATTTAAGACACCTTTTCGTTCAGTGTTCGGAGATTCAGCGGTACAGTCTGGAGCTGTCTGGTCCATTTAAGCCAGTCTGTCAGCAGTGGTCTGTCTGACAGCCAGTCTGTCCTGGCTACCGGAAGCCAAGAAACCATTAAGCGTCATCCAGCAATGTCAGTGAGGAGATTCCCCGAACCAGCACGAGACAGGTTCAGGTACGTTGGCCTGGCAAGCGTCATTCAGGAGGTGGAGTCTTCCTGGCGTTCCATTCGCGATCCATGGAACATTTTGTTGTGGACGTTCTTCACGAATTGGAGTGCTTCTCTCAGTCAATCAGAGAATGGGTATGTGCTCGTACTTTGTGGGTCTCGCCCTGTCTCTGGTTGCGCTCAAAGGCGCACGAAAGCAAGGGGTCCTTAAGAGGAGAATAAAAGCGAAAGAAGAAAAATTGTCAGGAGATGGTCCGACATGCTAAAGATTTCATACAGTTTTCTCCCTCCCCCCTTAGAAAACCCCTGGGTGCGCCCCTGGCCGAATTGGTGTGTTTTTCTGCGCTCGGGAGGTCGAAATATGGCCAGACGATGATGTGATGTCGCCTAATCTAAAGTACGTTCCGACGTTTCCCGAGATAAGTATGATGTACCATTCAAGAAAACTTGTGCTGACATATGCCTGAACAAACCATAGTGGGCGGCTAGAGTCCCAAAGGCCTCATTCAATGGTGCGCGATGACGACAGATAGTCGTCCGCTGTTGGACTCGCTCAGAAAACCTATTAACTGATATTAAGGAGGGCTTTGGTAACAAGGCCAAGAGACTCGAGTACTTGATATCCAAGGCCGACGGATGCGACCAGTTCCCGACAGTGCATTGTCATGAGACTGTAGACTGTCACTGCGGTTGGTTTGGGATTGAGTTGAAGGCCTCGTCTGTCTGAATGGTTCCCTGGATCTGTTTCCGAACTATGTTCCTTCTGACGTTACTTTTAATTTTCGTTTTCTGGCGCAAGGTCGTTGTGTAAATTACTCAGATGTGCCAGCTAGGCAGGTTAACAGTTCGTCCCAGTGCCCTCTAGTAATTGTAAAAACATGTTAACGTGCTATGAACCCACAGGCTGACCATCTTGTGGCCGAACGTTTAAGATCTTTTCATGCAAAGACCCTGCCTTTCTGGTCACATGTTTCTCCTGTGGCCGCTGCTTCCTAGTCTCCATTTTTGTGTTCTCAAAGCGTATCTGGAATCACTGAAAACACTCCGGCCACCTCACGACATAGAAGCCTAACGTCGTCCACAATTTAGCACGGAAATGCTGATTTAGACATTTTGGACTCGCGGTTGTCTGCCCAGCGATAGCCGCCTTTAAACGGCACTACAACCGACCGCTGCCTGAAGCCCGCGCTGACGTCACAGCTGACGGTGCCGTCACGTGACCGGCTTATCGGCCGGGCGCTGCGACGAGGATCGATTTGACCTTATCGGAGCCCTGACGTTCGGTTTCCGAAGGCCTCTGTGCGGTTACCTCGGCCGCCTCCGTTTTGTCTGTGCTGGGTTCCGCAACGGCGAAACGAAGCGGTTTGCGAGGTATTGTCTCTGCATATAAGACCTGGAGTCAGTCATCTCTGGTCTTGCGTTGAAAACAACTGCCTGTACGCGACACCCAGCGCTAGGGTGTGACGTTCAGGAACGATGGAGACGAAGCCGTACGCTGTTCTTGCGGATAAAGTGTTGGGCTGTCTTCTCGGTTGGAAAGGGGACCGGAGTGGGTTGGTAGCGGTGACTTGAATCCCTCTCCCTACGTCATATAGTCGTGCTCCCGTTCACAAAACCTCTAAGAAACGAAAACTCTAAGAAATGAAGAGAAACTCAGGTAAACGAATAATGGACGTGCCGTGCGGGGTCGCCCATCGCGGGACGTTGAAGAGTGCGTGGTTTGAATAGGATGCCGGTTCCTGACATGCAGACACCGTTCGGAACCTACGGGACCGATGTCAACTGAATTGAGCTCTGACAAAGATGTCACTTGCCGAGAGAGTCGCCCAAGGGAAAGGCTCACGCTGGCGGGTCCGGCAGCTGCTCAGCACTGTTTCAAGCAAACGGTAACGCTTTGGCAGAATCTTGGTGTAGAGAAGACTGTGATGAGGCAGACCGCGAGCCCGGTCAGGCAGGGACGCATGGAACCCACTGAAGCCGGGGTTTCCTTGTTTCTGGCGACTCCACTGGAGTCAACTCGACTCGGCTGGGCTCGCGCATGGCTCGCAAAGCGCGGGCGCATTGGGCGCGCCACGCTCAGGCCCTGGTTCCAAAAAGGCGGCGGCCGCCCCCGACCCGATGTCACGCCCGGCGGCCGGCCGACGGAGGACTGTCGGAGACGACGGGCTCGTGACGGCGCGTCACTCGACTGTCGGAGACGACGGGCTCGTGACGGCGCGTCACTCGACTGTCGGAGACGACGGGCTCGTGACGGCGCGTCACTCGACTGTCGGCCTGACTGTCGTCGACTGTCAGCCCGCTGGGACCCTGCCTTCACGTTAGAACTTTGACTGAATGTTAACGCACGCAGCGGTCTCGTTTAAAGATGAGCTGGACGTAAACAGCCTCTGGCAAAGGGAGGCGATCGGCATTGGCTCTTTAACAGAAAAAAGACACAAACGAGATTTTGGAAATGATCAAAACGCCAAAGGGTAACTCTTGCCATTGCACCAGAAACAGGGCTGGAACATTCCCAAATGAATGAGGTTGCAAGGCACATCGAAGTCCGCTCTTTCCCTGCATCGCCACGCGCATATCTATTTTTTGTGCTGTTTAGATGGGAATGTACGTGCCTAAAAAAAAACCTAAAAGGCTAAAACCTAAACAAAACCTAAACAATGACCTTTTACATTTTAGTTCGAGCCATGCTTGAGCCATCTGAGTCCTTATCTCTTGCGTTTGATGTCCTGAAGGGCCTTTCGTGAGAAATTTCGGGCAACCTGATCATTGTTCCACGAGTTTCGGCGCTTTTCTGCCCCGTACGGCCGCGCAACATGTCGTCCGGCTGAGCGACAGCTACCCGGTCGACGTTTCCGCTCCGTGATTACTCTGGCTTTAGCGGGCCGTCGTCGGCGGCCGGCGTCAGTCCGGTTTAACCCTAACTGATGACAGCCAGGCGTGACGGAGATGGAGGTCACAGAGTAGACCGTCCGCCGGAGATTGGCGCGAGCCGGCGGGGGGGGGGGGGTGTTCTGTGCCAGATGGACCCGGCCCGCTGGTGTCTCCACCTCTTTCGGCCCGCGGCCGCCGGCTGTCAGCGTGAGCGTGGGAAACTGCGCCGGGAAATGCGCGCGGGCTCATCAGAGCAGGCGGAGAAATGTTCGGAGCTCAGAGCTGATGACGGCGGAAAACGCGGTCAAGTGGCGAGTCAAGCCGCCGGTGCTCAGCGGATTTTACAGGGGTCGAATACTGAGTCAGTCCCGGCGGCGGTGGAGGGACCAACTGAATTCAGCGGCGGAACGGACCATTGTGTTTTCGTCGCTTGTGAGCTTTCCGATAACCTGTCTGTAGAGCACTGTCGGCGCTACGGGGAAGGGGATGAGTCAGACTTGTTCCCATGGCGATGCATGGAAAGGAGTGACTGGAAAAGTTCGTTTAATCGCACTGACCTTGTTTTTTTCCCTTCCCGGCCCTGAAACGGATCAGGAAGGGCGAACTCGCCACTGCTGCTTTCTAGATGACCGTGAAACATCTTGGCCGCTGTCATATCCTTTTTGATGCCAGGCTTTTGAACCCAACTCGAGTACTGTCTCGACTCGAGTAGCCTACCTGGAGTTCCTTGACGTGGTGCATTAATCCATCCTCGGACCAGCAAACGTGTCGTTCATCACTGGCCCCATGCAGCGACATGTTACTGCGGGCTGACGGCCTCAAACGAATTGACATACAGCATGTGCATCCGTTGGATACATCGGGGAGCAATATTTGTCTCATGGTTTTTGTCTGGGCGTTGTAGGATGTGGTATGTTTATGACGCTTTTGTTGGGGCTGCTTGAAGCCTAGTCGGTATTTCGCCGGCACGCCGGGGTACGAACACTGTTGCATGGCGTGCGCTCTGACCTCATGAAGATCCAGGTCTGGTAGCAAGAACAAGAGGTCAGTGTTCTTCGTTGAATACAGCTTACCTCGAATCGCTGTAAGTAGGAAAGGGTCAGGTCACGATTTCGGTCGCAGATGCTTGAAGTGGACCTCTTTCTTATCGTTTGACGAAGTCACGCCGGTGCTTCTTGAGGACCCGCCGTGACTTATCGGACCCGCCGTGACTTATCGGTTACCTGAGTGACCCAGTGCCTGAGTAAGCAGTCGGCATTTTTTTTAGGGGCCCCCGTGACCTTTGGTGACCTGTTTTGCCGCAGTACCTGAGTAAGCAGTCGGTGGCGCTGCGGGAGGTGAACGACTCCCGGCTGAGGGTGTACGAGCAGCTGGAGGTCAGCATACAGGAGCTGGAGGTCACCAACCAGCGACTACTGGACGAGGCCAGCCACGACAAGAAACGCATCCGCAGGTAGGTGGCCTCTTTCCTGTCTCGCTCAGCGTTTGCTGTTGTCTCCTGCAGTCGGATGATTTTCGTGATGTAGCCGGCGCGTTGAAAAGTTGATGGTGGTGTGCTTTCGCCTTGTTGAAACAGAGTAAGCCTTTATTGTCGGTACCTGTACCTGTCTGTGTCGTATATAAAACATTACACGGCCTACCTCAATCTGACCTAAACCTAAACCTAAAACCTAAACAATACACGAGTAGCTACGCTGTTTTTTTATTCCGGATGGAGCCTCATCACATGCGCTGGGCATCTGTTTATGTTCGTTTTATTTGTTTGTGTGGTGTGTGACCGGACGTAAATGACGCCGTATAATGAAGCATTCATGTCCCTGTTCGGGTGGTAAGGTGTCCATGTGGAGCATAGGCACGAAGAAATGTAACGTATTGCGCAGTGAGGGTTCTCTAGACATATTATCACTTGCACTGCAGGCTCGCAAGCTTCGTATGTTCAGTGACATCTTATAAATACCTTTTCCGGCGGTTTGAGGAGATAAACAGAGACGGAGTATTGTTTGACGTCTTTTTAACGCTGCAGCTCCGTTGTTTAGACCAATCGGCGCTCGGACCTTCGGCGGCGACTTTTTACCCTTGACCGAGAGCCTGTGCCTCGTGACTACGGGCCGAGCAGGGACGTGCTGGATTGGATGGCGGTTTGCGATGGCGTCTCGCCAGGCCGGGAGCCCCGGCTCGCTCCGGCGCGGGACGACTAGTGTTTGCGAAACGTGCGGCTCCGGTGAGAAGCAGGCGGAAAGAAGCTGGCGGCTTCAGTTGCGTTATTAAGCCTCGCGTCCGTGGTTTGAAGTCGGCGTGAGCGCTGCTTGCGTAAAAACACGTATGTTATCCGGCTTTGCAGCAGGAACCCGCGCTGCGTGGGCCCACTTTCAGCAGCGAGGTGGTCCCGAGCCACCGTTGCCCTGTCCCTCCATTGTGCCTGACGTTGTCGGGCATGGTGAAGGCTGATTGAGTAGCTGCGATTGCAAGAGCTCTGCTGCACCGTGCGTCGTCTGGCCGGGGAACACAGGCTCGAAGAGCAATAGCTGCGGATCTCCGCCGTGCCGGACAATACCTGGCCAAAACACAGGCTCGGAGCAGGTCCTTTTCTTCGCACTGTCTGACCATTCCTGGCCGGTTGACAACGGCTCATTAGGCTGACCATGTGGCCATTGCCTGGAGGGAAAGCTACGCTAAATTTATGTCGTTAAAACAAAATTACCTTAGAACAGCTCATGGCTGTCCGGATTCAAAGGAAATCGGGGTAAAGCCGAAACAGAGCCGTTGCGCGTTGCGCTGGTTGGTTGGTTGGTTGGTTGGTTATTGGGGCTTAGGGGCGCACCGACTGCAGGGTCATTCGGCGCCCACGCGTTGCGCTGAGGTGGCAATTTTGGAAAATGGTGCCGGGAACCGCCGCTACACATTGTGCATCTGAAAACAGGCGTATTTCCTCGGGACGGCGGTTGGGGCCCCATGTGTCTCTCTGAGAAGTCCGTCCTGTGCCGGCGCCGCCGCTCCGCGGCGTGGCGGGCCGGCCGGCCGGCGTCCAGCTCCGCACCGTCCTCCGCGGCCCACAGACGGCCCGATCTGTGTCGCAGCTGCCGGTAAATCGGTAAAACGATAGGCGGTTTGAATTACTCGGCCCGGCCCGAGACGCGGCAGCCGGCGCGGATTGATACAGCTGACCGCGAGAACAGAATCACCCTGCCGTGTATGCGGCCACACCGCTGTATCTGTGCAGAGATACGGAGGTCCATAGCTACCAAACCAGACTACAGCCATGGCTCAGGAGCCGTTACATGTTGTCGCAGTGTCGTTTCGTTTCGCGTATCTTCAGGTTAGTCTCTGTAATTTTCGGTGTATAATATTACTATACATATAATATATGTGATATATATAAAGTTCGGTGTATAATAAACCCCGTAATATTTGATATAATAAAAAATGACTTCAATGTTGCCCGAAAAAATCGAAAATCAATTGCCATGTCAAACTATATCTGTGTGGTCAGATAAGTGTTTGCCAGCCCAGTGAGAGCGATTCTGGACTAAGGCCTGGCCGGTCCCGGGCCGGCCGGGCTCCCAGCTCTGCTCGTCCCTGAGACGGAGCTCGGCTCGGCCGGACAGTTAGAGGTCGCTTCCGGCGGACCCGCCACCGTGGGAGGCGCCAGCGGCGCCGCCCGCCACCGAGTCGGCGCCGGACCGGAAGCGGGCCACTTCTGGGCGGCGGCGCGCCGCCGCTCGGCTGGACTCGCGGCGTGCGGTGTCGGCCGGCAGCGCTGGCCGTTGCACGCCGCTGACGTGGCGGTGTCGGTTGGGCCGCTGGGGTAACCTTCGCTGTCGGTTGCACCTGTCTGGTCGTGATGGTGGGTAGGAAAATCGGGGGCACCAGTGGCCGATTATGAGAAAGGTATTCGCCGTCGTGCCGGAGAATTACTTGCGTCATGTACTGGCGTGCGTGGAAAGTTTGCCGTTGATGTGGCTTCTGTTACAGCCGGTGCTTGACCGTGGAATGTCTGCGTTTCTGTTACAGTCTCTGTCAGATGGTGGGATTTCTCTGTTACAGTCTCTTTTGACTGTCGAACGCCTTATGCAACCTCTGCCAGATGATTGAATGTCTCTTTTGCAGCCTCTGTCAGACGTTGGAATGCCTCTGTTACAGCTTCTGTCAGACGGTGGAGTGTCCCTGTTACGGCCTCTGTCAGACGGTGGAGTGTCTCTGTTACAGCCTCTGTCAGACGGTGGAGTGTCTCTGTCACAGCCTCTGTCAGACGGTGGAGTGTCCCTGTTACAGCCTCTGTCAGACGGTGGAGTGTCCCTGTCACAGCCTCTGTCAGACGGTGGAGTGTCCCTGTCACAGCCTCTGTCAGACGGTGGAGTGTCCCTGTTACAGCCTCTGTCAGACGGTGGAGTGTCCCTGTTACAGCCTCTGTCAGACGGTGGAGTGTCCCTGTTACGGCCTCTGTCAGACGGTGGAGTGTCTCTGTTACAGCCTCTGTCAGACTGTGGAGTCCCCCTGTTACATCCTCTGTCAGACGGTGGAGTGTCCCTGTCACAGCCTCTGTCAGACGGTGGAGTGTCCCTGTCACAGCCTCTGTCAGACGGTGGAGTGTCCCTGTTACAGCCTCTCTCAGACGGTCGAGTGTCTGGAGGCGCGCGGTGCCGAGCTGCAGGCCCTGGTGGACGAGCTGCGGGCCGCCGAGCGCCTGAGGCGGGCCGCCTCCTCCGCCGAGCAGCAGCAGCGCCACTCCCCGGCCCGCCGCGACAGCCAGGCAAAGGTCAGCCCGTCAGGCGGCGGCCGCGCTCGTCGAGAGTGTGTTGTAACGTGTCGTCGCAATCGTTCCGTGCAACAGATGGTGCAGTTTCGGAAGTATGGAATGCTACGAACGTGATACACGTTGGTCAGTGTGAGGGATTTGGTGGTGGTGACAGAGTTGTTGGGACGGGTGCGTGGAGTGGAGTAACGTTGAAAGCTCGTCAGAAAAGTGGTGTGGATCCACGCGTGCGGTCCGGATGCCCGCAGTGGGCCGGGCCGAGTGAAACAGGCACCATGTGGGCCTGATTTCACCGGCCTTAGCCGTATGTCCCGTCCTTTCATGGCGCCAGACCAGTTAGCGACGATGGAGTCACGCCTAACGTTTAAAACTCTCGTGTTTCGTATGACTCACGTGTCATTGCAAACAGCTGGTTTGCTGCGACGACTGAAGTGAATAGGTCAGGGTCTGTGCAGCGGTGTGCGGTTGATGTGGGTGTTCGGTTCGGCGGTCCCGCAAACCAGCTGTTACCCGCAGACAGTGAAGCATAGGAGACGGCTGTACGTTGGTGTCTCGTTTTGGTGGAAATGACTTGGCCCAAGAGACTGCTGGACAAACTTACCTTTCCCAGATGTGAATTTCGCGGCGAATTTGTGCCGCGATATTTCGCCTGGCACTTAACTTGTCATAGCAACCATTATTGTTGTACAAAAGGTAAGTGATAGATATGTCGCCGAGCCGTGTCTGTAGACATATCGCATGAAAGTGGTTTAACGGTATGTTTTAAGAACTGCTCTCAGACCCATTAAGACAAGATCTTAATTTTAAGATAAACCGAGCTCGGGTGACAAGGCCAGCTCGCCTTCGGGCACCGCTCCCGCCCAGACCAACCCGAGCCCAGGCACCATTCCCACCCGGGTTAAACCGAGCTAAGACAATACCCCACCCAGACGAACCCATGCTCAGGCACCACGCCCATTGGGAGTAAACCAAACTCATACGATTCGCCTAATCGGGCCAACCCAAGCTCCGACGACGCTCCTGACTAGAGTAGCCGGAGCTCGCGCTGCCGGCAGAGTCGCGCCGACGAGCTGGCGGAGCGCGTCGCCCTGCTGGAGCGCCAGCTGTCCGAGTCACGTGACCAGGAGCGGCTGGAGCGGCAGCGCCGGCAGCAGAGTGAGGCGGAGGCGGCCGCCGCCCAGGAGGTGAGCGCGCCCACACATGGGGGGTTCGGTCCGGCCTGCCTGCGACGGCTGAGAACGGAGGGAAGGGGGGGGGGGGACTGGGCACCGCGTGTGCTGATTTGATGAGCATCAACTCATCTAAAGCAGTGCTGTGTGTTATGTTCCACTGCTTTAGGAGGGCCTGAGTGGGCAGTTCAAGGGTCAGTTTACTGGCAGTGGTGTGGTTTGATCAGCAACAGTGGGTCTTTTCATGATCTGTGGGACAGCTGGTCTCCTGTTTCCCCAGAACTGTGTGGAGGGATAGTGTAGTCTGAACTGAAGGCACTGCGAGTGGCTAATGGCTCTCCCGTGTCTCCAGGAATGTGAGGAACTTCGTCAGGAGATGGCAGCCCTGCGGGAACGTAGTGTCAAGCTGCACACGTTGGCTGAAGAGGTCCATGCGATGGAGGAGCACAGGTGGGTCCATTTTCCCGTGCCAAGTCCTGCTGTCATTGCGCGGGAAGCGCTCAAGTGTGTTTTGGCTGATCGTGAAGGTTTCACCGTTTCTGATGCAAGCATGAGAAAACATGGGTTCAAATGGCGTTTCTAGCTGCAAGATTTGCTGCGAGGCTCTTCAAATGTCGTCCACAATTGAGTTTGCGGTCACAGTACGATGCTGCAATCATATTTCGCTGCTTTCGACATCATATACACAAATCCGGTCGAGATCCGAAGGAAGAAGCTGCGACTAAAAATGGCGTTCGAAAGCGTCAGTGACCAATCAGTATCCGGTCACTACTCACGTCGGCAACTGTCTCCTTTGTGGGATTTGCACTCGAGTTAGACAGGGTTCCCAGGCCGGGAATGCTCATTTGGCCACGATTGTTGCCATGAACATATGAGCTGTACATGAGCATGTGAGCACTGTCGCTGTCACGGCGGGGGTTCATGTCGCAGAAACAGGTGTGGACCCAGTGGATGTTCTCTGACGCGTCATAGGAGTAAATAAACCGTTTCTCGCAGGTTAAGTCCGTTTCTGCGCCAGCCTTCGCCGCGAGCTTGCAGCGCTTCCCCACAGATGGCAGCAGTGTCGCCAGGCGCGGTTGTCTCCCATCAGGTCCGGTCCGTCTGGGGCGATCAGGTGGGCACTCAGAATGATTATTTCATGAGGTGGTACGAGATGCGACTGTATGTGTAATTATTGTGAACACAATTCTCTGGTGCATTTTTTCGCTGAGATTTTAAGTTTACTCTCATTTTCATATCACCTCCATGGATTTCTATTTCTTTAATGTAACTTTTACGGGGTTTTTACCGTAAACTCCAATGTTTTGTCAGCGCTGTTGAAAACATTTGGCGTATGATGACGATGACTGCCGGTCGGCTGTTACCGTGCGCTGCCGGGGCGCGCGCTCGGTCTGAAGGGGTGCCTCTGCATGCCACAGGCGGTGGCGCGGTGGCCGTCGGCCGAGGAGCCGGCGGCGCCGGCACCGACGCCGGCCGAGGAGCACGGCTCGGCGCCGGCCTCGCTTATCAGCGACCTGGACGCCCACTACCGCGTGCTGCTCGACGAGATGGACAAGTACGAGTGCCTGCTGTCGGCGCGGCAGGCGCGGCCGCCGTCGCCTGAGCAGGCGAGCTCGCTCTCGCTGCTGCAGGAGCTGCAGCTGTCGCTCTCGGAGCGGCCGGCCGGCGAGGCGCCGCTGCGCGACTCGGGCCCCGACTCGCTGATGCTGCTGGCCGCCTCGGACGGCGACGGCTCGTCGTCGGGCTTCTCGGAAGGCAGCGAGAGCCGGACCGTCTCGCGCGCCACGCAGACGCCCGAGGCGGCGCCGCCGGCGCGCCGGCTCGCCACCGGCGTGTTCCAGCACACTCCTCAGTACAAACAGCTCTTCCAGGAGATCTTCGACGTGCTGAAGAAGCCGGTGGCGGTGCCGCTGCCGCCGCCGCCGGCGGCGGCGGAGGAGGAGGCGACGGCGGAGCCGGCTGTCGAGGCGACGACGGCGGAGGCGCCGCTGCCGGCACAGCGGGGTGGCGACGCTGCGCCGCCGCCGGAGGAGAGGTACACCGGCCCGGCCGCGGCCGACGCCGGCGTCGCCAGGGCGTTCTCCTACACGGAGGAGTTCGAGCGGCTGAAGGCGTCGGAGGCGGCGGGCGTCGAGGGCGCGGCCGAGGCGCCGCCAGGTGGCGCGCCGGCAGCCGTCGACGAGTTCCCGCACCTGGCGCGGCCGTCCGAGGAGGTGGCCAAGCTGCGCCTGCTCGAGCGCTCGTACGCCGAGGCGCTGAAGGCGGGACGGCGCTGCCTGCAGCGGCCCACGTTGCTGTGAGGCGGCGCTCTGCGGCCGGCCAGCCATGCGGGACGCCAGCTGCAGGCGGAGTCCGCGGACTGACTCGGGGACCCTGATGGGGGGAACCCGCCGTGATGGGGTGACCGGGGTCGGGCGCTTGACGTGAGCCTGAACAGGACTCCCTGCGCGTGACCGGTCGGTGGGTCAGAGCCAGGACGGGAGCTGTGACTGTCACGTGCCTCTCGCGGCGCTCGGCGCGGCCTCGGGCGGGTCCTGTCGAGCTGATGATCCACCGTACGGCAGCTGGAACCTGGCGAGGGTGACATCCACAGAACTTTGCGGCGGTGAACTCAGCAGACCGACGCCGACAGAACCGGGAGAAGGGCACGGCACGCCTGCCTCAGAGCGCTCTCTCTTGAACTGAGTCGCCTGGCGGCGTTCTGCGCGTGTGCCTTGGCAGTACAAGCTCCCGGAATATGGTGGTTCGGGCAGGTGCCGAAGGTTTTGTGACGCCAGCGCGGAACGAAACAAGTGCCTGTTTAACCATGACGACCATGCGGAAGTGCCTGTTATGTTCACTGCGAGGAGTTTCGCCTGAACGCTGCTCGCTGAGTGGAAGACGGTGGAGAAGTACAAGCATTTTCCGGTGCGACGATCTGGCCGCAGTCATATTTTATTTGACTTTGCGATTGAGAGAAGTGCCCGGGGTGATTTTCTGTATTTATTTCACGCATCCGTGGGTGATTTGAGGGCCAACGTGTACCCTTTAATTGGTAAGAGCTGCAAAGGCGTTACGCGGTGGATTGTAAAGTACCGCCAAGTTCACGGTGCGTGGCCCTGAACGTTGTGAAACATCTTATGAGCTTTTGTATGCCAATGAAGTACTAATGCTTAACGGAGATGCGCTAACGTTTGCCTGCCTCCATATGTGCGCCGCCGTTTTAATCGAACCTTCTGTCGACTCTCGTCTTACGTCCCGCGTAAGGGTTCTTGTAACGCTGGACGCGTGAAGGAAACTATTCAGACGATAAAGTACCGTATTCCTTAGTTATTTTTACTGGCAATGGCAATGGCATTGCACTCAAAAATGGTCCGTTTTTGTTTGGTGCGTTTAGACAGGCAGCAGGTACTAGTTTTATTTCCTTCATTCGTGTGCGTCGTCGACTAAGATGATGCTGCCATCTGACGAATTAACGCTCTGTTGGTGAACCCATGTATCCTGCCCAACTTGTGGTACCGGACTTCCAAATTCAGTTCGATAGGCAGATTTCAAAAACGCGAATCCACTTACAGTTTTCCATAGACCCTGGCGAAAGCGCGGCACCAGTTCCATTCAATGCTCGATTACGAGCGTTGCTCTGTCCGTGGGTGTTTTCGTCCACCGGAACGGTGGAGTTTCCCCTATGTCTCGTGAACACGTGCAGACCGGTCCAGAACTGTCGTCATTGTGCCCTTCCGTGTCCGTGGCCGCTCATACTGAGCAGCCCTCTGGTGCCAAACGCCTGTGGCCTTGGCCGTTCGGCCAACACGCCGTCCAGCCTGGGATACAGTCTGCTCTCTCGTGCAATGCAATGTGTATGCGAAATACATTCTGGTTGCTATGCTGATGTTTGCTGCGTTTGCTGAGGGCTGCTCAGAAGTCGTGTGAAAGCGAGAATATCACAACAGCAGTGAACAGCTGAAACGAAGGCATGTCAAACGAGTAGTTAGTTGTTATCTGGATGATGAATGAGATTTGTGTGGAAAATCGCAAAACACACGTGCATCTGCCGATGTCTGAGGTACTTAGCTCCAAAGTAACTTTCATTTACTTAATACGACGAATGTTTTCTACAAAAAGGCAAAAATGAACAGATGAAGTTGTCACTACACATTCATGGGTGTGGAAACGGGGGGGAGGGCAGAGGCCATGTCTCCCACACTTTGGTACTTTAACATTAGTCCTATGGGGAAAAACGTCTGCCCCCCCCCGCACATACGCTTTTCTGGATGTTGTGTCCCTGACAGCAATTGACAGTCTGAAATGTGCAAGTGGCCTGTTCGGCGGATTAACCCTATTCCTGGAGGGCTAGAAGGTATGGCCGATTCCCGACGGATTCGGCCCTCCCTCCTGAGATCTCGAGAACTACACATCCGATTTCATGGAAACAAACGGCAATCGATTTGCCATGGTGATACACAAATAGAGGGCATCCTTCTACGTTATATATATTCCAGGTTTGGCATTTCAAAAGCTGGCGCCGAAATTATTACTTTAAAACTAACATTCTGGCTTCTGACCTTTATCTGACCCTGCAAAATGACCTCAGATGAACAAAATTGTGTTTGGATATTGCCCAACTATTCAGCTATAAATTCGTATAAAGTTTTAAGTTCTAACATAAAAACGCTGTTTTTGACCAGCCATTTTCCTTTTACCCTCAACAGGGCCAAAAATGGCCTAAGGTGCCACCCAAAAACGTTGGCTGACTCCGCCCCTAAGAAAAAGGGAACTTCGAAATTTCGTCACAGTATGTAAAAAGAATAGCTAGCAAAAGCAACCGGGTTTCGTGAAGCTGCGTCAAAAACCCCGGAATTGACAAGCAAAAAATCCGAAGGGGGGCGGATTTAGCTCCCCCGCCGGGAACAGGGTTAAAACAAAGTTCGGTCCGTAGTCGTGCCTGCAGACGAAAAGCTCAAATCACTCCCACCGCATTAAACAACATACGGTTACAGTTTCAGAAGAGCGTGCATATTAGTTACCAGTTTGTTTTCAGATGCGCAAAATGATCGCCTAAAAGCTGAAACGATAAAGATCCAACTTTTCGGGTCACACGCGCCATAGCCCGGGCACAGTATCCGTGTCCGCTGCAAAAAAAGAAGAAAACGGGGCGAAACCGTCGTTTGTCAGGCCACGGCTTTGGTCTCGGCTTCGCGGTTCCATGTCTAAAGCTTTCCATAAAACGCGTTCCTGCATTCCTTGCACGGAACGACGAGGTGCTGGCGGGTGAAAGCGCACGCTCTGAGAGCGCAAGTCGTTATGGACTACCGCCCGTAAGGGAAACTTTTCATACAACAAAGTAAGCTGACTTCCTTTGAAGGAGCACATATTCGCCGTTCGCGCTCTGTGGGTCGCAAGCGCACCCCTGTCACGGTATATGTGAATTGCCATGCCAAGCCAGCATCATTCAGAGCGCCAGAAATGTTCAGTCTTGCAAAGGGCATTCACAGAACCCCTCTTTCATTGGACATTTGGCTACGGTTTCCTGAACTCGACGGTGCCCGAGGGCACTTTGAGCCGCGGTTTATCGTTGTCCGTTTCCGGCCTGGCCTTTGTCGGTCTTTGCGACCGTCGAGTCGTGTACCTTACAGGATGAGTGATGCACGAACTCGCCTAACGACTTCCTTTGATACTGAGTAACAGTCGGCAGGCCCGCATAAAAACATGCCATTTGAATGAGACGTGGCAAAGTGGAACGATGTGCAAGCAGAAATAGAAACTCACGTTTGCGAATTCCACCTTGATTCCGCTACATCTCCTTAGAGCACTATGTGTGCAAGCCCTGAAGCAGTTTTTTTATTTTTTGGACCCCATGTGTTCAGCACGGCAAATTTTTGCAAATAACTTCGAACATGTTGTTAAATGTGCGATGCAGGAAATCAGGAAGGTCACCAAGAAAGAGACCAAAACACACTTAACCTCCTTTAAAACTGAAAACTCTTCGGCTTTCGACCACGTTATTTTTTAACTTTGTA
Organism: Capitulum mitella; assembly: GCA_030062745.1. NCBI lineage: Eukaryota > Metazoa > Arthropoda > Thecostraca > Pollicipedomorpha > Pollicipedidae > Capitulum > Capitulum mitella. Next base: position 21,230,067 of record CP099851.1, on the reverse strand, counting down.
ATGAAGATTATTTTTCGAGCGTGAAGAAATGTTAAATTTCCAGCCCTGATGGAGTGACTGCCCCTTAGCTATACTCCTTTCTCCCGACCGTGCAGTTCCACGTAAGGGAGGATTTTATGATGCAAGCTGAACGCGCCACCCATTGTACAGCACGACCGCCAGACAGGAACTACGGCCTGTTGATTGGTCCGTTGCCAGCTGACGCGGACGCCACATATCGAGCGCCGGGGCGGCCCGCACCCCTCCCGACAGGACGGCAAGCCCAACGATCGGACGACTGAGCCACTGACTGGGCCAGCTCAATAGGAACGACACAATGTGCTATCCACCTGGCAATGTCAGAAACAGCCTCGCTGGCATGGTGGCCAGCTGTGAAGCAGGACATTGCAGTTAGTTACGCGGGCTTTGAGTCGCCGTCTAGTCGGCGGCTCAAAGCGACTGCTTCGAACTACAGCACCCAAATCCGCCCGCGATAATGCCCACGGAACCAAGAGGCGATTCTGTGAAGGATGGAAAACTTCTTAAGATCGCTCTGGGGAAGCCCATCAGGCAGAGAGCAGCCGTACATGCGTAAACCCACTCAAGCATCCATGCTGTCGATTTCGATTGATGTTTGACAATTGATGGTGGTCACTTTTTGCAGCGCAAGTTGTCATATCTTCGTCTACTTGAAACTGGTTTGATGCGTCCCTGTGCTGTAGAGATCGTATCTTTTGTGTTCTTCTAATGTCCCTGACTGTTTCGAGCTCCTGGTGACCCAGAGCTGAAACTAGTTATGTTATTCATGGGGTGCCCCACGTAATCAACACAATAAACAACAGCTGGCCACTCTCGAACCAGCATAGCTGTTTTTATTGGTGAGCAATGAACTGTTGAATCTGACAGTGCGGAACGGACAAACGGCGGACGGGTCAGCGCGCCGTGAACAGTGGCCGCGTGACGCCGTGGCCTGCCAGCCAGACGCGGCAGAGGTCCGGCCGCTGCCAGCGGCAGGACGGCTCGGCGGCCGGCCTCGGCGGGCCCGGGCCTCTAGTTGGTGTAGGGGTACACGTGCGCCGGCAGCGGCCACACAAGCTCTGAAATCCAGTACCTGCGTCAGGCAGGAGGGCAGTGCTGCTAAAATGCAAAACGACTGGCGGCGGCGGCTGCTTCTTTCGTTCTCTCGTCTGCTTTATTTTTGGTCCGATTCACTCATGAAACTAGTCTTCCCGGGAAACATCGTATCGTAAGTTAACCCCCAAAGTAAAACTAGCTGATTCATTTCAGACAAAGCACCCCCACACTTCACTTTACCTGGGAAAACCCGTCAAACCACGTTCAAAATGAGCGCGCCAGACAAAAGCAGAAAGAAAAGAAGAGCAAAAAGGAGCCAACAGCAAATGACGCCTTAAACACGACCCCTATTTTCGACTCCATGGCCCTTACCGCCCTCTTCGACGAAGGACAGTTCCGAGTAGTAAAGGTCGAGGAATTCCTCCACGCTCAGGTAGACATCTTCGTTCAGCAGGAAGGCCAGCAGGTCCTCGGTCGGCAGCAGGTCGGGCACCCGCTCCGACAGCAGGTCCATGGCGTTCTTCAGGTTTGCCTGGGGGCACGGGTCGCTGCAATGCCTGGTTTGAAGATCACCTGCTCGGTCGTAACGACATCAGTTGCCATTGCTGATGACGCTCGGGGCGATAACAACCACTGAGGAGCGTGGAGAACGTCACTATTATTGCAACGTCGGGCACGTTCTACCCTAGGTAAAGATGTGGCACGGCAGCCGGTGGAGCATGCGAACGCAGTGTTCTGGATGTTTCCAGCACTTCCAACGCATCTTGCAATGAGAAACCAGCCTTGACACTGAACAACCACTGCTGCAATGCACCGTTACCTCCTCCCCCCGCCTTCGCCCCACTCACACACACCGTCCACCCTTTCATTCCCACACAGTAAACCGTCTCCAGCCGCCTTCACGGCGAACGGGTCGGAGTGCGGTGCCGACCGGGCGGCGGCACCGCCACCGCCGGCCACGGCCTGGCTCAGACCTTGGGCGCCTTGCGGAGGTGGGCGGCCAGGCCGAGCAGCTGGCCCAGGCAGCCGGTGGCCGCCTTGAGCCGGCTGAGCCCGGGGTCGATCTGCTCCCGGGACGGCGCCACCAGACTCCGGAACGACCAGGCGTCGAACAGCCGCTGCCGGCACGGCCAGGCATGCAGGGTGCCGCCCATGGGACGTCGGTGGTCTCAGGGCTCCGGCGGCAGCATGCACGGCATCATCCCACTGGTTTGGTTCGCTTGTTTGTTTGGGTATCAGGGCGCACAGTCTCTTGGGATAAAGTGTTCAGTGTGATTCGAGACCCGAACATGGCATGGAAAGAGTGACGAAGAGCTTTCATTTGTCGGCCATTTGTTTAGTCAGTCTGTAAGGGCATGGATATACGAACGTCAGTCCGCAAGGGCGTTCATATCCCACCGCTGTCATCCACGCCATCGTCCAACTTTACCTTTTTCGTTTGCTCCAAACACCCGGCCGCCACCAGAGTCCGGACAGTTGCCGACAGCGAGGGCGGGTTTATATGGGGTCAGTTCAGCTGACGTACTTATACACGCGGTCGATGGTGAATGCGGTGGGGCGGCCGGCCAAAGTGCAAGCGGCGGACCAATAACTATGGTTAACACGCGACGTAGGGCTCTTCAAACGCTGCCAGGCCGAATGAAGGCGGTACAGTGGTAGTAACAGGAACATCCACACATTACATCTTTCCTCTATTTCTTCCCCCTTTATGTCCTACTGGTGCACCCTGCACTACTTTGCACTGCTGGTCTCCCTTCCCTGCCATTTCCATTCGCCCGTGAGTTTTGTCTCGTTTTTTTTTTGCTAGAGTGACGTTCCGATGACGATGTCGGTTATTTTTTGTCTCCTAGTTTCCTGTCTATTAGTCTGTTTTTGTCTGTTAGTCTGCGTTAGTTTTCTTACTTAAGAGACTGCGGACAAACCCTCTCTTGATTCCATCACAAACTGCGTTCGCTAACTGATACAATGTTCAAGCCACGCAAATGAAGCTCGCCGAGCCCTGTCCACGCACCTCCGGTATGTTGTGAGAAATCAGGAGCACCTTCGCATCCAGCAGCTTCGACTCTGGCTGCTCCCTCGTCTTGCGCAGGTCCCTCAGATAAGCCACGATGGTGTCCTCGGAGCTCTGTGACGCGCACTTCACCAGTTACAGCATCCACGGCAGCACAGGCAGTCATCATCATGACGCGCACTTCACCAGTTACAGCATCCACGGCAGCACAGTCAGTCATCATCATGACGCGCACTTCACCAGTTACAGCATCCACGGCAGCACAGTCAGTCATCATCATGACGCGCACTTCACCAGTTACAGCATCCACGGCAGCACAGTCAGTCATCATCATGACGCGCACTTCACCAGTTACAGCATCCACGGCAGCACAGTCAGTCATCATCATGACGCGCACTTCACCAGTTACAGCATCCACGGCAGCACAGTCAGTCATCATCATGACGCGCACTTCACCAGTTACAGCATCCACGGCAGCACAGTCAGTCATCATCATGACGCGCACTTCACCAGTTACAGCATCCACGGCAGCACAGTCAGTCATCATCATGACGCGCACTTCACCAGTTACAGCATCCACGGCAGCACAGTCAGTCATCATCATGACGCGCACTTCACCAGTTACAGCATCCACGGCAGCACAGTCAGTCATCATCATGACGCGCACTTCACCAGTTACAGCACCACGGCAGCACAGTCAGTCATCATCATGACGCGCACTTCACCAGTTACAGCATCCACGGCAGCACAGTCAGTCATCATCATGACGCGCACTTCCAGTTACAGCATCCACGGCAGCACAGTCAGTCATCATCATGACGCGCACTTACCAGTTATTAAGCATCCACGGCAGCACAGTCAGTCATCATCATGACGCGCACTTCACCAGTTACAGCATCCACGGCAGCACAGTCAGTCATCATCATGACGCGCACTTCACCAGTTACAGCATCCACGGCAGCACAGTCAGTCATCATCATGACGCGCACTTCACCAGTTACAGCATCCACGGCAGCACAGTCAGTCATCATCATGACGCGCACTTCACCAGTTACAGCATCCACGGCAGCACAGTCAGTCATCATCATGACGCGCACTTCACAAACCAGTTTCAGCATCCACGGCAGCACAGTCAGTCATCATCATGACGCGCACTTCACCAGTTACAGCATCCACGGCAGCACAGTCAGTCATCATCATGACGCGCACTTCACCAGTTACAGCATCCACGGCAGCACAGTCAGTCATCATCATGACGCGCACTTCACCAGTTACAGCATCCACGGCAGCACAGTCAGTCATCATCATGACGCGCACTTCACCAGTTACAGCATCCACGGCAGCACAGTCAGTCATCATCATGACGCGCACTTCACCAGTTACAGCATCCACGGCAGCACAGTCAGTCATCATCATCGGTCATCCACAATCAATTCCCGTTGTTTCAAGTCCCAGCTGAGATTGGCGGCATTGTTTGTGAAAATTGCAAAGGGCACAGTCGTGTTTTCTATGATAGGGATATTTGGTGTTTGACCAGCTCCGCAACTGGGCATCACCGAAGTTTCGGTATGTGTCGTCTCCAGGGTGACTGGCAAGAGCAACAGCAACTTAATAAGAATTGTTCCTAGCTTTTGCCATTGTTCAAGGTTTGCATGTCTTCGGAAATCACGAACTTCTTTCCGAGAATGACGCCACTGGTCAGTGGCTCCTGGAATCGTGTGCACTCTGATCATTTCGGCAACGTTACGGCGTTTCCATTCAGCACGGGCGACAGGACATTTCCACTTAGCATGGCCAGCCAACCCGCCAGACGTGGTCGGTCACGTGCCTCATTCTTAGGTACGAAATGCCGGTTCATCTGTCATGGGTGGCACGGAAAATATGGCGGCACTAAGGATGGCAGGATGGCATCAATGCTGCCCACTGCATTGCTATACAGAAGCAGGAACGGCCCCAACGAAATGCACCGTAGCACGGCATTCGGTGCTAAGTTTTAGCCTTTTGGCTAAAACTAGCTAAGTTTTGTTGGCCTTTATCCAGTTGTGCGGGTGTCTCCTACCTCCAGGACGTGCACCATGAACTTGGGGTAGATCAGCAGGAAGCCGGACGCTGTCTCCTCGCGGTAGCTGTTGTACAGGCGTCGAATCTGGTGCTCACATTCGGCGCCGAACTCGTCCAACTGGAACGGAACCGCCACTGCGTCACACACGCGCGGAACGCCCCGCCGTCAGGAGCGGCCGGCAAGCACACACAGGCGGACCAGAGGTCACACAGAGGTAACAAGAGGTCACACAGAGGCAGACTGGGCCGAGTGAGCCGAACGTTCGCGCCGGGTTGAAATGATGGCAGGTCAGGGGCGGTATCGGAGGCATCCACAGCGGAGCAGCGGCGCGACACGGGCCGGACGGCGGCCGAGGCGGCCTCGGACCGCTGTCTGAGCAGGCGCCGCTGCAGCCTGAGGGCCCGCAGTGTCTGGCACCTTAACCACGAGGCCTTCACTGAGCCGAGGGAATGGGATTTCACACTTACAAAAATGGCCAACACAACACTATGCTCAATCCAGGGACAAGCCAAGGGAGGCAATGGGGGCCCTGGCCCTCCCTGAGCCAAGCGGTCTACACTAGATACATGGCGATTTTAACATGAATACATAATAGTGATCATACATATGTTGCAAAAACAAACAAAAACATGGCATGTTTTCCTTTACATTTAATATGAGATAAAGTGCCTAAAATTGCCGCCTTTTCTTGAAATTCCGTCATATGATTGTGCATATGACACAATTTGACATTTCCCCCCCCCCCCGAGGAAAATCCTCGCTACGTGCCTGGCTCGGTCTCACAGCTACAGCGTCCTTGAATGGCCAACAATGCGTCTTGCGTCCCCAGCGCCTTTGATCCGTTCATGATGGAAACATTGGTCCTACTCCAAGTCCGCTGGGGCGCGCTCAGCTCCTTTAACATGGGGCGAAAAGTTCACGCAACGCTGTACATTGGCAATGGCGAAATGGCGTCTGGCAAGGTGCGGCCTGCTTTGAAGTTTGTGGAAAAAAACGCTTACAGAAGCATCGATGCGTATATACAGGGAATAAATAAAAAATCCTGAGTAAAATGGCCTCAGCAGGATTTTTAAAAAGCGGTCGGAAAGGCTGGAAACTACGTTAGTGATTACTAACTGGGCCATAAAAGACGTGGATCACGCTCGCTGACTCAGCAGTCTGATCCCTGCTACCTGCTCCTGCATCGGCGACTGGGTATTAACTGCTCGATAATAGTGTTGATAGGCCAAGAATACATCGTACCTCAATCCGAGACCGTGCCTGTCTGAATTGGTCCCATAGGTTGCAGTGTTACGGCACTTTAAGGTGAGTTGCACGGCCGCTGACCAGTCGACAGACTGGTCTGCCTGGCAAACCAGTCTGGACTGACAGTCGGCAGACAGACCAGACTGTCTGCCGACCAGTCGACAGGCAGCCAACGCTACTTGTCTTGTACCGGCGATTAGCTATGCAGTTACGTTGTTAGCGGTCTGATGTACAGAGGAAACAGCATGCATCAGTTTGAGAACTCCACCATCTGCATCGGCCTGGTAGTCTGCGACATTTCGCACCATCTACGTCGATGTTGTACGGCAGCCGACTGGCCGCCAAATCCTTAGTCGCGTCACGGTGGTCGCTACAGTTAAATTGCCGTTGTCACATGTTTTCGGACCGGAGCGTTCTACCTGGTTTATAACGCCTTGCTCCAAGTGGCTGACTGCTCTTAAACAGCTCACCTATTGGCTGCGCCAAAGACCCTTAGTCTGAGCTGATGATGGGCAAGCTGACTGTTGTCAAAGCGCTGGCGGTGTCAAATGCCGCTCCTCTGACCCGATGACGAACCTGATGGCGGAGGACGTACCTCTGACCTAATGACTGACCTGATGACGGGGCCTGTACCTCTGGCCTGATGACGTACGTAATGAAGGAGGACGTACTTCTGACTTAACCCTATTCCCGGAGGGCTCGACGGCATGGTCGATTCCCGGCAGGGGGGGGGGTCGGATTCGGCCCCCCCTGAAATCTCGAGAACTACTCGTCCAATTTCATCGCAACAAACGGCAATCGATTTGCCGTGACGTGAACTACATTTTTATGAAAAGAAATTTTCAAAATTTTGAAATTTGTGGATACAGGGGGGCAAAAATGTCAAAATTAGGGGTACTTTTGGACTTCTTATAACTCCGTTGTTTATAGGCCGATTTAGATGAAACTGGCATGAATCGAGAGATTATAAATAGGGCTTTTACCATGGGTCCGCAAGTCTAAAATTTTGAGAAAATTCATGGGCGTTCACAGGGTTTCAAAAATAGGAGGATTAGTTTTCTAGCAACTGAATGAACAAAAGAGGCAAACACCCTTTTTTGGCTTCTGCTAGTCATGTTATACTAAAGAAGTACAAATCGCATTACAATGTTTGTATAATGTTAGCATAGGTGGTGCCAGGGACATGAAAAAGGGGAAACTGTCATGGTCACACGTTTCTCAGATCAACTTGTGACCTTTGACCTTAAATGACCTCAGTGACCTTGGGGTCACTTGGAATGATCTCGTGTGCATTTAATATTATCTGTAAACGTTTTCAATCATTTGAATTCACTCTATTTTAAAAATTTCATTTTATGGCTATTGCGATATAAGGTACGCGCACTGACATTTTAGGTCATAGCTCCGTGACCCGACCTGATATCAAGCTGAAACTTGGTACACAAGTAAAGGGCACCGTTCTACCTTATATACATTCCGGGTTTGTCATTTGAAAAAACGGCGCCGAAATTATAGCGAAAAAACAAATTTTGACTTTTGGCCTTGACCTGACCTTGTAAAATGGCCTCAGATAAACAAAATTTCATCTGCACATTGCCCAACTATTTAGCTTTACATCCATATAAAGCTTTAAGTTCTAGCTTTAAAACTCTGTTTTTGGTAGACATTTTCATTTTACCCTCAACATGGCCAAAAATGGCATGAGGTGCCTCCCAAAAACGTTGTCTGGCTCCGCCCCTGAGCAAAATAGAATTTTGAAATTTTGTCACAGCACGTAGAAAGAATAGCTAGGAAAAGTCACCAAGCCTGGAATTGGCAAGCAAAAAACCCGAGGGGGGGGGGCGGATTCCGCCCCCCCTGCCGGTAACAGGGTTAATGGTAGACTTGATGACGGGGGCTGTACTTCTGACCTGATCACGGCCCGGTCGACGGAGGCCACACCTCCATCCTGATGACGGTCTGATGACAGGGGACGTCCCCTTGGCCTGACGACGGACACCCTAACTGACTGTTCCCAGAGATCAGCTAACAGTTGTATGAGGTACGGCCACCGACCTCGGGTGTGAGGTCGGTGGCCGTACCTGATGACTGACCTGATGAATGAGGACGTGCCTCTGACACGATGACGGCCCTGACAACGAAGGATGTAACCCTCACCTGACAACGGCACTGACGACGAAGGATGCAACTCTCACCTGACAACGGCACTGACGACGAAGGATGCAACTCTCACCTGACAACGGCACTGACGACGAAGGATGTAACTCTCACCTGACAACGGCACTGACGACGAAGGATGTAACTCTCACCTGACAACGGCACTGACGACGAAGGATGCAACTCTCACCTGACAACGGCACTGACGACGAAGGATCCAACTCTCACCTGACAACGGCACTGACGACGAAGGATGCAACTCTCACCTGACAACGGCACTGACGACGAAGGATGTACCTCGGATCTGATGGCGGACCTGACGACGGAGGACGTCCCTATGACCTCATGACAGACGTGATGACGGGGGACCTACCTCCGACCTGATGACGGACCTGATGACAGAGGACCTACCTCTGACCTGATGACAGGCCTGATGGCGGAGGACCTGCCTCCGACCTGATGACGGACCTGATGGCGGAGGACCTACCTCTGACCTGGTGACAGACCTGATGACGGAGGACTTAACTCCGACCTGATGACGGACCTGATGATGGAGGACCTACCTCTGACCTGATGACAGGCCTAATGACGGAGGACCTACCTCCAACCTGATGACGGACCTGATGACGGAGGACCTACCTCCAACCTGATGACGGACTTGATGACGGAGGACCTACCTCCAACCTGATGACGGACTTGATGACGGAGGACCTACCTCTGACCTGATGACGGACTTGATGACGGAGTACCTACCTCCAACCTGATGACGGACTTGATGACGGAGGACTTACCTCCGACCTGATGACGGACTTGATGACGGAGGACCTACCTCTGACCTGATGACAGGCCTAATGACGGAGGACCTACCTCCGACCTGATGACGGACGCTCGTCGCTGAATATCGTCGGGCTCCTGGTGTCTGAGGTCCAGCGAGGCTATCAGGTACAGCCGGTGCAGCCAGGTGCGCTGAAACGTTGGCACAGACCAGACTGCCGGAGCGGACCCAGGCACGGTCCCCGGCTTGGAGCACGGGCCACGGGGTGGACGTAATCGCAGGATGGACTCAGTCGCACCCTGGAGGTCCTGAGTATGCTTCTGAAGAGTACGGAGCGTAATACGCCTTCGCTCCGCGCGCAACTGATGCAAGCTCTGATGCATTCGACAACGCATAGAAACCGCAGACTCTTTCCAACATTTTATGTTAAATCCCGAAAGTACGTGCATGGACTCATTACGATGAGCTCAACCCTATTCCCGCAGGACTAGACGGTACAGCTGATTCCCGGGGGGGGGGGGATTCGGCCTTCCTTGAGATCTCGAGAACTACACATTCGATTTCATCGCAACAAATGGCAATCGATTTTTCATAATGTGAACTACATTTTAACAAAACGAAGCTTTAAAATTTAGACAAGGGTGGATAAAGGGTTTCAAAATATCAAAATGAGAGATATTTTAGGACTTGTAACTCTGCTGTTTGTGGACCAATTTTGATGAAATTATCACGAATCCAGAGATTATGAGTGGCACTTTACCACTGGTCCACACAACTGAAATTTCGACAAAAATCATAGGCGTTCACGGGGTTTCGAAAATGGGAGGATTAGTTCCTCAAAACATGAATTAACAGAAAGGCTAAAAACGGCTTTCTTAGCTTTTACTACGCATGTTATGCTGAAGAAGTGCAAATCGTATTACACTGTATAATGTTAGCACAGGTGATGCCAGGGCCATGAAAAAGGAGAACTGCCATTGTCATATGTTCATCAGGTCAGCTTACGACCTCTGGCCTTAAATGACTTCCAATGACCTTAGAGTCACATGGAATGGTTTTGGGCGCATTTTATATTGTTTAAAGACGTTCCAATCATTTGAATTCCCTCTTTTTCTAAGATTCCATTTTACGGTTGTTGTTATGTAGGGTATGGCACTGACATTTTAGATCATAGCTCCGTGACCCGACCTGATATCAGCCTGAAACTTGGTACATAGGTAGAAGACACCCTTCGACGTCATAAGTACTCAAGCTTTGACACTGGGAAAAACAGCGCCAAAGTTATCACTATGAAACCAAATTTTGACTGCTGACCTTGACCTGATCTTGCGAAATGGCTTTAGATCAACACAATTAGACTTTTATGCTTGCTTTACTATTTACCTATATATCGATATAAAGTTTTAAGTTCTATCTTAAAATGCGATCCTTGGCAGCCCTTTTTCTTTTACTCTCAACAGGGCCAAAAATGGCCTGAGGTGCCTCCCACAAACGTTACTTAGTTCCACCCCTGAGCGAGATGGACTTACGAAATTTTGTCACAGTAAGCAGAAAAAATACGTAGGAAAAGTGTCTACGTTTCGTGAAGCCGTGTCAAACACCCTGGAATTGGCAAGTAAAAAACTCGAGGGAGACGGATTCAGCACCCCCTGCCGGGAATAGGGTTAAGCAAACAACTCGAATCATATTTCTAAATCGTTCAGTTCAACTTAATGAGAAGTGAACGGAAATGTGGGCCATGAAATGTTCACTACACTACAAATGATCACTACAATCGCATGATTTCTGGTTAGGGCTGGCTTAGTCGCCAAACCTCTTCAATGACGTTGGGACTTACTGTTCGTTTCCATAACGTTGGTGTCGTGAATGTGACGCAATGTGAGTCCGTTAAGTTTTGGTCGTTACAGCAAAAGGAAGAACTTTTCGACAATACCCACTCAGGGGTGTCATTTTGTAATACTTTCAGAGGGCCCTGGCTGACCCTATGTTGATTTGCCCTCCCCCCATGTTGGTTTGGGCCTCTCCAATATTTTCTGCCGGCTTTAAAGAGAAAAAGGGAATAATAACAAAAACAACAGCCGCATTAGATGAGAGACGGAAAGTACGAGGAGTGTATGAAAAGTTTTAAGCATCGTGTATAAAAAGCATTGATGCATGGTCAAACCTACGATTTTTTGAAAGTACAACATTTTGTAAGTGTTCCTGCCAAATTTTGAGATTCCAACATGTTTCTGATTTTTTGCAGGTTTTTGAATAAGCAAGGGTCAAGGATTCAGTGAAAAATTGAGAAAACAGAAATTCGTGCAGTCATTAAGTACCTGCATTTGAAAGGCATGACTGCCTCAGAAATTCATGATGACATGTTGAGAACATTAGCAGAGAGTGCCCCTTCATATGCGACAGTCACACGTTGGATCAGAGAATTCAAGCGTGGCAGAGACAGTGTTGAAGATGACCCAAGGTCAAGACGACCCCCAACAGCAACAACCCAAGATAACCTTGACCTTGCTCTGCAGATGGTCATGCAAGATCGTCGGATAATATGTCGTCAGATAGCAGAGAGACTTGGGATATCCATTGAGCGAGCAGACAAAATTTTGACCAAAGAACTGGGATTCTCAAAGGTTTTTGCAAGGTGGGTCCCTCGTCTTTTGACACCTGAACAGAAACGCACCAGGTGCATTGTATCCAAGGGCAATCTTGAACTGTTTGAAGCTGATGAAGACAATTTCCTTGCTCGATTCATCACTATGGATGAAAGCTGGGTTCATCACTACCAACCCGAAACCAAAGAACAATCAAAGCAGTGGAAGCACACGTCATCTCCGACCCCAAAGACGGCCAAGGTGTGCCAAGTTCCTTCAGCTGGCAAGGTCATGGCCTCTGTTAACTGGAATTCCCTGGGTGTCATACTGATCGAATACCTTCAGAAGGGCCACACAGTGACTGGACAGCATTATTCTGGACAACTGAAGCGCCTACGGGAAGTAATCAAAGAAAAAAGGCCAGGAATGCTCACAAGAGAAGTCCTTTTCCACCAAGACAATACATCAGCCCACACCTCAATGATTGCCATGGCAACAATTCACGATTGTGGATTCAAACTTGTTCCCCATCCACCTTATTCGCCAGACCTGGCCCCCTCCGACTTCCATCTTTTCCCCCAAATGAAAAAAGCCTTGGCTGGTCGCCATTTTGCCAGTGATGATGACGTCATAGCTGCAGTCGAGGGGTTTCTTGAGTCCCAAATAAAAGAGTTCTTTTACACGGGGATAAAGGCGCTTCAGCACCGTTGGAGCAAGTGTTCAGCCCTTGAGGGGGACTATGTTGGAAAATAAATCATCAAAAATCCCTTATCCCTTTTAGTTTTCTGATGCTTAAAACTTTTCATACGCCCCTCGTAAAGAATAAAGTTAAGGTGATGCATCTGTCTATCTTTCTGTCTCCCATATATATATATATATATATATATATATATATATATATATATATATATATATATATATATATATATATATGTATGTCTATATCTATATACATGGGAATAAATGCATTTTTCATTTCGTAGAAAGTAAAGAAGGCTTATAAGTTTCCGTGGGTCCAAATAAAGTGGGCTAAATCCGTTCAAAAACCCACATTTGCGGGGAGCTTAGGCTGTCGGACCCTCTGCTGGGCCCCAAAATCATTTACAGAGATCGACACCCCTGTACCCACGTACTGTAATTTGTCTGGACGCGAAAGGGCTGTTGTGTTGAAAGCCTTGCTGTTAATTATATATAAATTTGTCGTTGATTTGCGGTGGAACATTCACACCCGAAGGGCAATTTCGGGTTAAATGTGAGGTAACGTTTCAAAACTTACCGTTGTGAAAACATGTTCTAAGATATGTTGCTCTCCGAACCCATGAACAAAGTACCAGTGGTTGGCTGCAGCAGTCAGAGTAGAACTTTGCGCTACCAGAAGGTGCCTAATACCCGGCAAGTTTTTTGTGACACACTTCAGTTTTCCGGACTTCTTTCAATAAGCCGTTAAACGCACCTGGCTCGTAGTTCAGCATGTCTGCGATACTGATATATTGACATTAGCAATTCAAGAGCATGCACTGACAACTAACACAGACTGCCAATCAGCTCGTGACATCCGACACATGCGGCTGGTGATGTTAAACAGTCCCACAGCGCGCGACATCTGCCATTCAGACGGTGCAGGGACATCACGTCTGCAAAAGGTAGCTACTGAGCACTGGCTTGACAGAAAGGTAGCTCAATTTAACGGCAAGGGTAGCTCAACGCACGCTGGGACGCTGTCTGTGCTACGGTCAGTCGAGTTTACAGGCTATCTGTTGCAGTTTGCGAGTTCTTCACGGTTAAGCAGATAAACCTTTTTGGGATATGCAGCTTGTGAACGGCATAATGGCATAATGGCAATGCACTTCAGTGACAGTACACGGCGGGGTTACGCAGCAGACAAACGAGAAAGCGTGCCACTTCATATGCAGAACAAATGACCTTACGTAACGCGGCCGAAGCACTAAAACGCCAGAGTCTACAAAATACCTCGCCAAGGCTCAAGCGCACACAACGAATAAGGCAAGAACTGGAACTAAAATTGCCCGTCTCCGGAACTTGTTTGACACCCCGGTGCTTTGTACTGTGCTCTCATTTACCACCTTGATCCTACCCTCAATGCGGGGATACACCTTCGAGAAGCGCTGCAGGTACTCCATCATGATGTCAATGTCCAGCATGTTCTTGGTGCGTTCCGAAACCTTCTCCTCGCGGATCATGTCATACCCGTCGCCGCCAAACGCCATGAAGGTCGTCGTCGCCGCCGCGTATATAAGATGGTCTCTCACGGGTGCGAAGGAGGGCACGGTGCAGTTGACGCAGAGCACCTGCGCATACCGCACCCGGTTCCCCTCCTCCGCACCCACGTTATAGACCACCCTGATGCCTGACACCTGCAGAAAGTGTCCTCTTTTGTATCCCGCCGCGCTGTTCTCCAGGACACGCAGCAGCGTTGCGCCCGTGATGTACACGGTGGTGATGGTGTTCTGGTACGGCAGCGTCTCCAGCAGCATCTTCAGCGTGATGTTCCCCGGCTGGATGAGCTCGCGGTTCCGGAAGGAGCCGCTGTTGATGAGGGCGATGTTGACGCGCTGGGAATTCAGCACCTCGCGCCTCTGGTTCGCCCACAGGATGGCGTCGGCGAACAGGTTGCCGAAATTGCACTCGTACTGCAGGCACACTTGCCGCCTGCCGTCCAGCGTCACCAACGCTTCCCCGACCACCTCCACCAGGTTCTCTTCGAGCTGGCGCTCGTACTGGTGCAAAATCTTGTCAACGCCCTCGTCTTTAGGCATGTCGCCTCGCAGAAGCACATTTTCAGGCCACCAGTCGCGAACCTCACCGTCCTCGTTCAGCCCCACGTCGATGGCGCCCATGTACTTGCCGTGCTTGAGAGCCTGCACCACCAGGACGGTGCGACCGCTGGCCTGGGTCACCACCTGCGGGTAAACGCCCTCCGCGTGGTCGAACGGGTCCTCGGGACGGTCCGGCCTGAAAGGCTGCCAAGCGCCTGGCCAGAGCAGAGTGTGCGAGTGTCCGCCGACCACGACGTCCAGGCTGGGCACCTGTCGCGCCACCTCCAGGTCACGCTTCAGACCGGAGTGGCCGACCGCCACGAACAACTTGATCTTCCCCTTCTTCCTGCGACTCAGTTTCGCCACCTGCATGGTGAGCGACTTCACCTCGTCCTCGATCCAAATGCCGCCCGTGTGCGCGGTGTGCTCTGTGTCCGGCGTGGTGTAGCCAAGTATGCCCACCTTCAGCTTCTTCTTCCGTCCGGCGATCTTAATCCACTTCTCTCGCTTGCGCGGGCACAGCTGCCGTAGCTCTCTCCTCATGCTGTCGTTTAGGCGTGTGAAATGCAGGTTCGTGCAGATGAACGATGAGTTGACTCGACGCAGCAGTGGCACCAAGCCGTCCAGACCACCGTAGAATTCCTGGTTGCCGAGCGCCAGAGCATCATAAGGCATCTGCGATACCATATCGGCCGCCATCTTCCAGCCGAATATCGTGTAGAAGACGTGGCCTTGGAAGAAGTCACCGGCGTTGACGTTCAGCATGCTGTCCTCCTCCGTCTTGCGTTTCTTGATGAAGGCCACTGCTCGTGCGAAGCCGCCGTAGCATACACGCTTCTGGCGCGGGTCTAAGTTGTTTTTGGGGCATGGGTTAAGAGACGAAAGCACTTCGTCGTAGTGCGAATGTATGTCGTTCTGGTGGAAAATTCGTAAGATGGTGAGGTTCTGCGACGCTGCCGTGACACGAATGGCGATTAGAAGCCCCAGTGCGGTGGTCAGCATGACGTCTTTGGCTGCGTCTGGAACCGAAATAAAGTTTAACTTGCAAAATTCAGCTGATTCTGTCTCCGGACATCGATCACAGTTGTACATCAAAGGCGCAGGTTTGGGCAACTTCACACAACGTACTTTTGGCGTCAATCTGGCCAAGACCAGATACTACAAGATGACGTTGTCTTGATCAGAAATACAATCACACTTTGCTTTTGTTTCCCACGCCATCTTCTATATGTCACTTTATCTTGAAGATCTGGTTCGGAAACACGTTGTCTCAGAGCACATTCAAAAATGAGGCTGCATGTATTCTAAAGGATGGGTGGAAGATCCTGAACAGAAAAGCTCACTCTATGCTTCCATGCTAATTTTGTTGAGAAATCTGGGTCGATCGGAGCTCTAAATTCGCTGGCATGGGTTAAAACCTGGTCTTCCATGAAGCACCTCTTGAAGTATACCAAAGAAAATGAAGTTAAAAATGCCCATAAAAGAGTAGAGTGGTGCGCAAAATTTCGAGCACGACATCGAGTGGCAGTGGCGGAAACCGTGGACAATCGGGCTCAGTGGCCTCGCAACCTTCATAATGTGGACCCATCGGGGAAAACGAATGGCATAAGTACGAAGATTGGCATTCTATGAAATAATGATACCAAGGACAGACGCCAGCGGCTTACAAAACCTGGCTGATACAAACATGGAGGCGTGGCAAAAATTCCCCTGGATGAAGGGGACTGCAAAGCGATAGGGAAAAAAGCTGGCGAGTGCTATTTTGATTATGCTCTGACTACCCGTGCCGTCAAAATTTCACAAATGGGTAATACGTGTTTTAACGTCCATAATAAATCTTTAATGGTTGGACGTAAAGGTTTAAATACGTGCTGAGCGCGGGAAGATTTATTCCGATTGCGAAAGTCATTTTAATATATTTTGTAAAAATTTCGACGCGTTTCAAAGGCAAATGTGGGGCAACGATTTGGTCAGGCGCACAGGTCATGGTAATGATTTTATGCAGCTGTACCAAATTCTTCGGGCTCACTGTGAAGAACTGTGACCTGTGTCTCACCCCTGGTTTAGGCGTTCGTGTTCGGAAATTTCCGGCATTGGTCTCCATCTCAACTTCCATTTTTCATCAAGAACAGTATTTTCCCCCTGCGTTTAAGATGGGACAATGCAGACGTTTTTTTGTGCTCCGACAGTCAGCTGTCATTTGTCACATCTGTGCAAATTTGTTACCACGTCTGTTTTTGACCTCGCTATTCAAACTTAAGACGTGCTTTCAGCTGTCACAAACAGTGACGAGATTTATATCGACACAGAACAAAACAACAAAGAACAGCCATTAACGCAGACATAGCATGAAATTCGAAAGATGTTTAACTTTCATGGTTGTCTCCAAATTTTGCTGCTGGATAAATCCAACATTCCCGTGAAAATTCAGAATTTGCCAACGTGTACTTTTTCAGCGTCACAAAACCTTGCAGAAAGTACACAGAACGATTTCTGGGCGTATAGGACACTGGGCATTGATTGGATTTGTACAGCCTCTTCAGTGGCATATTACGAATATTTTGATAGCAATATTAAATTCTTGGCAACCTAAATGTTGTTGGATTTAGCAAAACTATCGTCTTTAAAACACAGCGTCTAAATGTCTGATGCAAACAAATAGACAAACAATCAGACCGTCGCGAACGGATGTGAAGTAACTATCTTCTCATGGATATGGGGCGGAATTCTCCCACAGGAAAACAGTTCAGGTAACAAACCAGTCCGTAATATAATTTTTTCTCTGCAGGTGATGATTAAGTTGTTTCGGAGTATACGAAAGTATGCCAGCTTAATATTACTAAAGCCCCAAATATTTTGGCACCACCTGATATGCTTTCGTCAGTGGCGTCAGAAACACATTTTTGCTCGGTGAATGATGATTGAAGTATTTTGGAGCATACGTGAGTACGTAGGCTTAGTACTATTAGAGGCCGAAATATTTCGGCACGACTTGATGGGCTTTCCTCAACGGGATTAACAACAATGCTTAATCATAAACAACTTAATCATGAACAAGGTCGCTCTTCCAAACCATGGAATTTGATGTGTCCCGCCTCTGTTATCTGGATACTGGCCAGGTAACAATTATGCCAGTGAACTCTGGCAGGGACAAGGAAGTTCTAGAGATTTCGCAAGGAAACTGTGTGAGGTTCTCACTTGATATAACCGTTCTGAGACTTCCTTGCCCTGGTTTATTACGCAATAGTTCATCGGACAGGCGATGAAAGAAAACATTCTGTCTAGTAGTGAAAGCTTTCCGGTCCTCTAACGACGAAGAACTCCAAGACCTTCCGCAGGGAAGCTGTGCGCAGTTCCGTTGCCGATGTCCGACGTGTCCGAAGCTCCCTCGTCCTGCCCCGCTGAACGACGTTTATTGACCACGTGACGATAATGAAACACTCGTTTTCGAAGAGTTACGAAAGTGACTACAGGGGATAACGCAAGCTGGTCATATAATCACGGACAACCGATCGCGTGTTTTTCCGCTGAAAAGCACGTCCCATACAACGGAGCAGCAAACAACAAACATGATCCACGATTCAGGCACTCACTCACATACATAATGTTGTAACAACGGTGACGACCATAACTAAGTTGGTCATCGGCTGGATTTCAACCAGTACACCCGTATCATACGCCACTGTCTCATTCACCACCTTGATCCTACCCTCAATACGGGGATTCACCTTCGAGAAGCGTTGCAGATACTCCATCATGATGTCGACGTCCAGCATGTTCTTGGTGTGATGCGACACCGTTTCCTCGCGGATCATGCTGTAGCCGTCGCCGCCAGATGCCATGAAGTATGTCATCGCCACATCGTACTTCAGACCGGGTTTGACCGGTGCAAAGTGGGGGATGGTACAGCTGCTACACAGCGCCGACGCAGACTGCACCATCCTCCCAGCAGGCATGCCCACATTGTACACCACCTTCATGCCAGACACCTGCACGAAGCGTCCCTGCCCGATACCCGCGGCGCTGTTCTCCAGGGCTTTCAGCAGGGTCGCGCCGGTCATTCGCACGGTGCTGATGGTGTCCTGGAATGGGAACAGCTCCAGCAACATTTTCAGCGTGATGTCCCCGGGAGAAATGACTACGCTGCTCTGGAGCACACCGCTGTTGACGAGAGCAATGTTGATGCGCCGAGACGGCGACACCTCGAGACGTCGGTTGGCCCACAGGATCGCATCGGCGAACATGTTGCCGCAGTTGCACTCCCCGTACAAGCATAGGCCCTGCGAGGAATTCAAAGTAACGAGTGTTTGTCCGACCACTCTGTTGATGTGATTCTCCAGCCGCTGTTCGTAGTAGCGGACGGTTTTTAAAACACCCTCGTCCTCCGGCATGTCCTCCGTCAACAACGAGCTATAAGCCCACCAGTCGCGAACCTCACCGTCCTCGTTCAGCCCCACGTCGATGGCGCCCATGTACTTGCCGTGCTTGAGCGCCTGCACCACCAGGACGGTGCGACCGCTGGCCTGGGTCACCACCTGCGGGTAAACGCCCTCCGCGTGGTCGAACGGGTCATCGGGACGGTCCGGCACGTACGGCTGCCACGATCCCGGCCAGAGCAGAGTGTGCGAGTGTCCGCCGACCACGACGTCCAGGCTAGGCACCTGTCGCGCCACCTCCAGGTCACGCTTCAGACCGGAGTGGCCGACCGCCACGAAGACGCGCAGGTTCTGGGAGCGAAGACTCTCCACCTCTTTCGTGAGGGCCGCCACCTCGTCCTCGAAGAGGATGCCGCCCGTGTGTGTGGTGAGAGCCGTGGTGGGCGTGGTGTAGCCGAGGACGGCCACCTCTAGAAAGGTCGTCGTCCCGGTGACGTTGACCGTCACGACTCGGTGACGCGGGCAGAGCTTGTTCAGCTCGCTCTCCAGGCTTTGGTTCAGATGGCTGAAGTCCAGGTTCGTGCACACAAACCTGGGACCGACGCGGCGCATGAAAGGCACCAGACTGTCAAAGCCCCTGTAGAACTCCTGGTTGCCGAGCGCCAGAGCATCGTAAGGCATCTGAGATACCACATCAGCCGCCATCTTCCAGCCAAAGACGGTGAAGAAGATGTGGCCCTGAAAGAAGTCGCCGGCATTGACGTTCAGCAGGCCGCCCTCAGTCTTGCGCTTTTTAATGAAGTCCACCGCCCTCGCGAAACCACCATAGCAGGGTTCCTTCGTGTTCTTAGGGCAAACGTCCAGAGAGCGTGCAACCTCGGCGTAGTGCGCGTGTATGTCGTTCTGGTGGAATATTCGCAGAATGTCCAGTCGAGGAGGTTTCTCCAACGCAGTCGCGTGACGAATGATGAAAACCAGCCTCAAAGCTGCGACGAACATGACCTCAGTCGTTTCTGGAATCGAGGCCATGTTCAGCTGAAGTACATGGCTACAGAATGGAAGGAGCTGTGATATCGCACGGCGTTCCCGACGTGAAAAATAGCAGGATTGGCAAGTCAAGGGTCATGACCCAAACGACAGTGTCCCTCACACTTTATGGCAATGGCCAGGCTCATATGAAGAGGCATATCAGCTGTATGACGTTCGAAGCGCTGCCTGGGTAGTTCGCTTTTTCATGTAGATAACCTTTTTATATAGCGTAGTATAGCATTTTTCATACAAATAAATCGGGTCTTCTGCTTACTTCCAGCCCTTTTGGAGCTAAAGACAACGCTCAATTATCAAAGTCTTCTGCCAGAAATGTAAGCAGAACTCTGACATAACATGACTTCTATTGACCTTAACCTTCGCCGAGCTACACTGACCAGATGGGGTTCTCATCCCCTTCGGTTTCCCGAGGCTTGTCAAAAAACGGAAGACGTAGAGATACCGAGATTTAGGGTACCTTTTCATGCGTCCTTTTTACACCTTGCGTTAATTTCTAAACTCAGGGCAACTTGAATTCACTGACAGGTGAAATAAAACCATGTCCCGGAAAGTAAAAATGGCATGACATTTTGTGAAATGTATTGAAAACAGACTTGACATACTGATGGAACATCGCAAATGAAACAATTCTGTCCTACTGAGTTTTTCGGATGCTTCCAAGTCAATGACTTCAGGTCACCTGGAATTTCGGCCTTTTCATACGTTTGCTATTGTGAGCGTGGGAGTGGTTGGGCGGTTTTGAAAACTGAATATACACCATGGTGCTTCTCACGTCCTTTGCTCACGTAATTGTACCCCATGACCTGTGACCTGGGGTAAGACCACGTTTCATACCGAATTTTCAGACCCGCAACCGAATACAATTTTTGGGTTACAGTCTTGGAACGTTACTGGTGATGTTACGTGCTTCGTAAGCACTAATATATGAGAGAAACTTGGTCTCCAAGGGTGAATCTCATTTCAGACTGATCTGATTTGACCTTTCGAAACATTGTTTTTTCAGTGCAAACACACTTTGTATGGCCACACATGATAAGAACTATACCAATGTCTTCCTTCTGTGAGTTTGCACTGCTCCAATCCTCTTATATTTGATCGCCAAAATAAGACCCTTGACGACGCGGAAATAGCTTCCCGCCACATATTAGGCTTTTGCATTGCAGCCGTACCCGCTGCCTGGTATCTGGGTGACTTATGTGAAAAATGTTTCGGGGCACGGGTTTCATGATGCAGAAGGGAAATTAGATAATCAGACGTGACAGAACTTCATGTTATGCGGTGTTTAATCAATGGTAATGTGGCAGGTGATACGACAGACACCAGACACGCCCGACGTATCGCCGTCAATTCTTTGGCCAAAGTTGACCTTGTTTGGCTTTATTATTATATCTTTAGACTTCATATGCGTTCTGGACACATCTGTGCGTATTCCAGTCAAGACACGTATTTAAACATTCAGCAAAACGAGACTTCTGCTCTTACAAAAAGACAGTTTTTGCCCTCCTTCGCCACTTTGCTTGAAATGGTCAGATTTGCCTCAAGTGCCCTTTTCCGTGTTGCACTGGTGAATCAGACATTCTTTTTACTGTTGATCCACGTACAAGCCTTGGTTATCACAGTTTTCTGCAAAAATGTCAAAAGGTAATTTGGCCTAAGATAGGGTTAAATGTACATACATAGGGTTAAATGTATGCCTTAAAATAAGATATTTTGGTATAGCTCTGCAAAATACGCCGTTATGACACAAACGTTTCGGGCAAATGCTAGGCACGGGCGATCAGTTGTTGGGACTTATCACTTGCGAGTCCCTGGGAAATTAACACAGTCAGAAGACTATCGACAGCAGCCAAATTAAACAGACAAGCAACAACAGACAAACCTCAGTTCATTTTCAAAAATGTTTATCCTGGTGCATTTCTGGAGTTAATTTTGTCCCGCTCATGGTGTCCACGTGACAGCAAGGCACACACCGAGGCCAAAGGAATCGCACGGTGTACACTTGGTCAGTCAGTAGCAAAATACAGTGCACAAACCGATCACATTTCTTTCATGCAGCATGTGACTAAGGTAGCCATTTTGCCACCCATCACTGATGTCTAGGCTGCGTTTCTCTTTGGCGCTAGGGACGACACGGTTACTCCGCACGATGCCGTATGGTGGAATATCGAATGCATAAATACTGAAAACAAAATGCCAAAAGCGAAATGTCGAACAGGATAAATGTCGGCAGAGATGAACTTAGAACAGGAAAGCATTGAAGAACAAAACATCGAAAATGGGTATATATCCAATAGAGATATTTAAGGGGCGGAAAATGCATCACAAAATATTGGATGAGCAAATGACGAAAAAGACGTAACATATAGAACTAGAAAAAAGGACCCTGATCAAAGTCAAAATGGTAAACTACCGAGTGGCAAAATATCGCGAGTTTATGCTTTATAACATCGTATCAGGGACGGGTATCGTACATGGGCGGGTAGAGAATGTCCAGCTTTGGGGTTACAGAATATGGAGTGGAACAATATGTAACAGTTAAATATTTAAAGGGATGGAGATTTTCCCAGGACATGAACCCAATGGTGCGTCGGGCAAGATTTCCGTCTGTTACGATCTGGGACGGAATTCAAGTCCCGGTTGTATGTAATTTCGCCGTTCCCTCTTTCTAAGTTGTGACTGCTGTTGGCACATGCCAGCGGGCATGACATCAGCGCGGGCCGTCGCCGGAGATCGGTGGTATCTTTTACAGTTCTTGTATCCGAGACGTTGGGGAGAAATACCTTCTGGCTCACTGTCATCCATTACTCGCTGGAAAACCTCTGGCAGCGGTAATAACAGCTCCTCAAAAGACCACTAGGAAAAGAGGACGGTAATTTTTCTGAGCAGCTCGAACACCGCATACCATACGACGTCAAACGCCAGCATTTTTGCAGCCACACCATCAGATCTAGTGGCGGATCCACACTTATCTGGCCGGTTCAGTTGAACAACCTTTTGAAACAACTGGAATATCTATTTCAGGGAACTTTAGCTAAATAGCAAAGACAACTGGGAGATGATATGCAAGCGCTGAAAAGCTTTCACGTTTCTGCAGGGATGTCAACGTACAATTTTGAGGAGAAGTCATTGCCCGTGTCCACCGTGTTGCGCTACTAGAAGTCTTGCGATATTTCCGCTTCAATATCTATCCGTTCCGTTGTTGATCCCAGACATGACATTTTGTCTTTCAATCTATCATGTACTGTATAGCCCGTTTACATCTGTGTTGCTTCGATATTTCTGCTGGACATTTTGCACTCGATGTATTTCTATTTCATGTTTTGTTCGACGAAATCACTGATTCTCCACATTAATCCCCAGATCGATACCTGGCATGCCATATTTTCCCATTCGGTATCTACGTTCGTCATTATTTATCTTGTTTGATGTGTTGCGTTCGTTGGCTTGCTTTCCACATTTTTCCGTTTAATACCGTACCGTATTATGTCCTGTAATCGAGCGCAGCATGCCAATGAATTTGGTTCCACTTCTAAGAAAATGGCTCATTTGGGCTCATCATGATTTAAAAAAAAAATGCTCCAAGAGCTGCCATAGACCACGTGGGGCCAGAAATCTGGCCATTCTGCATTTCAGTGAGCTCTGAGTATATTGGGCAGGCATAAGCTTCGTTGAAACGAGCTAATGGCTCATGAACAGGCAAGCAATTGCGAAAAGGTCAAGGCTAAGGCGAAAACACATGGTCTGAAAAAGGTAAATTCTTCGGAATTAGACCACACAGAAATGGGCAGTCCTGGCTTCTAGGGCATGGCTGCAAAAAAGATAACACCGTTTTTCCTAGACCACGTTTTTCATGCCCTCTCTAGTTTGCTATGCATTGCGCCCTTCCATCCCTCATATTTCGACCGCACTGTTTTGGGCTTTTCCCTTTTCGGTGTCATCGCAGCACGAAAAATGTTATCAACATATTTCATTCCACACAGTCTTATTCAACCCCGGGTGATTCAAACGTACGAAAACTTGACAGACGACGCGTTTTTGCAGTGACTGCATTTGAAAAAAACGGTGTCTCCACAAAGGATCCTATATTCATCGTATTGGCATATATATATATTTTACACATTTATTTTATCTATATACACTACACTGGTGATCCAGCGTCGTCGAAAAATGGATGGACGAGGCACTTTTGCAGTAACTCCGTGTTTGAAAAATGTCACGTCTACACAGAAAACCCCGTCTCAGATTCTGTGATGTCGAGCATTCCAACTTGACCCACATTTACTCAGTTTTGCCTTGGCTGTGGAGGGGGGTGGGAGGCGACTCCACTGCGGAAGTTAAGTCCTCCACTTAACACGTTAGACGAGGCGAGGCCCTGGAGGCCCTGAACTTTCACCTGGATTCACCGACCCTCATCCAGACCTCAACAACGCTCAGACCGATTACAATGGCCCTCAGTTCAAGTCCACCAACATTTATTGTGACCCAGCAGTACCTCAACCTGATCTCACGGACCCTCAGCCTGACTTCATCAATCCTCACGCTGGCTCCGCCCACCGTCTGTATGGTCCGTATTCCGGTCTGTCCTGAATCGTTTTTTTAGTAAGCTTAAGTGACTTTATTTTCAGTAGGCTTCTTCATGCCCTTGCGTAAATCCTTCTCTCCTTCGCCATCTGCAGTACCTTCGGGCCTGCTAGTGCATTTGACTGCTTTCATATAGCGGGCGTTTTGGACGTCTGACAGTCCGACTTTACTAGTGGCTTGTTAAATCTATTCTTTATACCTGAGCATTCACCACTGAAAATAGTGGACAAAACGCACAACTTTTGACGAACTTTGAGAACGTTCGGTGAGGAGGGCTCTTGTATACACACTACAAATCATGGGCTTGGCCACGGGAGGGGGGGGGGACGGATAGGACGGATAGCATAGGGGATGCATCTCCTACAACCATCTGACTGGAAGAAATTATGGCCCAATAGCTGCCTAATGTACGCCCCAAAATTTCAGCCCAAAAAGCCTTTGCTGCATTTGTGCGATAATGCAGAAAAATCATATGCTCTATTTGGCATATTTGCTTCCTGCTATTGAATCTGGCAGTGAATAGCAAGTATATTTATCCAAAAATGACGCAATTCCAGGCTCCTGGGAAATACGGATACTTGTGTTCTTATTTTCATATCGTTTGCTAAGTGTTTAACAGGAAGGTACTAACGGAGCCATGGGGGCAAGTTTCGGGGTAATCGACGAGTTGGGTCACCTCAGCATTTAAGATCATTACCCGTGACAGTGGTACCAAAAGTCGCAACAGTGCAACTTATCTTGTACGGAACCCGAATACATTCGTTTTGGCGGTCAAACCCTGGTCATCTTGCATGACGGAAGATTATCTGTCGGGAAACTTAAGTGTAGGGAGAGAAGCAGATGTAGTAGTTGCTGTGAGACGAGACATGGGCCAGGTTAGTTGTTATTAGGGTCGGACAAGCGTTTAAGAGCCGCCAGCAGACACAAGTTGTACGTAACCTGGTTAGCGAGTGGTCGCTTGTGCAGTTGTCGTTGCTAGCACCACCGTCAGGTGGCGTTTTCCTTTTTTGGGGTGAAGCCAACCCGTAAAATACTGGCTTCGGTGGTGCTGTCTCCCAACAATTCAAGAATTTTAACATTCACCATGTATGACACTGCATAGTAAATAATGAGTTGAAAATTAGCATTTGCCTCCCCTGACTCAAACTATGGCGGACATGGGTGAGATCACGTTGGTGAAATGGTGGAAAGGGGCCGCCGTTCAATTTCTGGGGACGTTCTTGGCATTTTGTGATGAAATGGAATTGCGCGATGTTCTGTCGCTTCCAAATTCGAACAGCGGAGGACATAACTCGTCGGTGTAACTTCCCATCCCAATCATCCTTTGATGTCGGGTCGGGTCGGGTCAAGCGCCGCGGTAGCCCCATGGATGAGGTTGCATAGTACGGTGGACATCCTTCAGCGCCATCTGATTCGGCGCCTGGGGGCCAAATCACTCGCTACATATATATATATATATATATATATATATATATATATATACATGTAGTGCAGTGGCGTGGCAAGGATTTTTTTGCAGGACCGTAAAGGTTCAGGGGGGCGCCAAGGGAGGCCCTTAAACAACACGGTGGGCCCCATGGCCAGAGACGTCGTTTTGTGTAAATGATTTGGAGAGGAGGCAAATCGAGGTGCCTCACAGCGCACCCTTCTCCAAAATGTGAGTTTCTCAACGGATTTAGGGCACTTTGTTTTGACCGACGAAAGCTGACCTGAAAAGAGATTTATAGATCGTTACGTTTATATTCTTAAAAACTACAGCGTACTTGACATTGATGATCTTCTTTGACGTGGCTTCAATTTTTCTTACAAGTCGTTTCGTTTCCAACAAATGTTCATTAAGAACGTGGCCAATCCTCATTATAATACAAAGAACAAGCAAAAAAATCACATTTTTATGGATCTTACGTTTCGTGTACACCTGCGACATCTTCAGACATAAGTTTGGCGTCAACAACATTTGGTTTAAATTTGAGGAATGAAATACATGGTTAGCAAAGACATGGACAAGCAGCGCTAAAACAATACACGAAGGACCAGTACAACACTTTTTCATAGTCTAGGCCCTAGTGGTGGCCCTTTAAACAACTGCAAGGTCCCATGCGCTTTAACCTGGCGGTTAATTAGTGGATCCATATCCCGAATGAATGTGGCTTCAAGCGCCGCTAGGCGCCATTTATCCCTTGCTTTCGCCAGGATCTTTATGTTCGAGATGACGGTGCGAAGAGTCAGGTGTCCATGGTGGTGTGTTTCTGTGTGAGTAAATAAATATATATATATATATATATATATATATATATATGGTGTATATATCCATTTGCGTTATATATATATATATATATATATATATATATATATCACGTTTATCCAAAGCGTCATTAAAATTCCTCTGGTGCAATAAAGGAAAGGGCGCTTAATGTTTCCAGAAAATCCCTAAAACATTACGGAAAAACCATTTAACAATGCTAGGATTTTATTCTTTATATTTAAGTAACTGTTACGAATTATTCTGAAAATACGACGATTAAGGGCCTACTCAGAGAGTTAATGGCCCACAAAAACTCTAATGGGCCCTCTAGATAAGTTTAAGACGGGGCCTTCCCCGTCGTCTTAAGGGTCCTCGTTGAATTCATCTCGAGGGCTCACTGGAGTTTTTCATCGAACCCGCAAGCTTTCTGAGAAGGCCTTTGGTATCTTCAGGGGGCCCACAAACATTCCCTTGTCCGGCTCGAAACTCTATTCTTGAATGTGTGCCCCCTGAAAGTACTGAAGGCGTTCTCAAAGGCTGACGGGGTCCACAAACATTTCAGTGGGTCCTCTGGATGAATTCAAATAGACTTCCGGGAGTACCTCTCCTTGAATTTCTATGAAGTATCCATCTGAGTTTTTGTGGGCTTTAAACGTTTTAGGAGTGCCCTTGATATTTTCAGAGAGCCCATGAAACATTCACTCGTCCAATCTACCCTTTCCAGAATGTATGAGATGCCTCTGAAAATATCAAGGGCATTTTGAATAAATTTAAGGAGGGACTTTCGAACGTCACGGAGATGCCTTCCTTTCTTTGAGGATCCATCGACTTTGTGTGGAGCCTCAAACCTTTGGGAAGCCCTTAACTTATTCGGAGGGCGTCTCAGACATTTCCTTGTCCGATTAAAAACTCCTATCTTGAATGTTTCCGAGACCCTTCGAAATACCAATGGGCCTCTCAAATATTTGAGGGCCGCATATAGACTCCAATAAGCGTTCGAGAAGAATTCAGTGAGAGTTCCGTAAGTTTTAGGCGGCCTCTCCTTGGATTCATCTAAAGGGTCATTAGAGTTTTCCGTAGGGCCGTCGATCTTTCAGAGTCATTGATGTTTTCAAACGGGCCTCAATCATTTCCTCGTCCGGTGTATCGTTTTTATGCCTGAGGTGCCCTCTTCAAATAGCAAGATCCTACCAATGAAGTCAGGGATTGCGCTGCAAGGAAACTGAGGAAATTTTAATTTTTTACGTCTTAGGGAAGTACCCCTTCTTGAACTACTTTGAATGGGCCTTTGGAATTTTGTGGGCCATCAAGTGTTTGGATAGGCCCCTCGATATTTTCCGAGGGCCTCTCAAACAATGCCTAGTCCAGTTCAAAAGCCGCTTTCCGAATGTTCGGAGCATCTAAAAAATTTGGTGACATCACAAAAGACATCAACATGTCCTCGAGATGAATTCAAAAGGGAACTCTCGGGCCGGGGTCTGAGGAATTCCTTAAAGTTCATCCAAAAGGCCCAGGAGAGTTTTTTAGACTCCTCGAGTTTTCGGGAGAGCTCTTGGTATTTTCACAGAGCATCTCAAACATTTTCACAGAGCATCTCAAACACTTTCACAGAGCATCTCAAACATTTTCTCAGGGCCCCTCGTTAATTTAAAAATACCAATGTCCAATTCGCTTCTGACTGTTCGAGGGGCTCCCTAAGCATGCTCAAGCAAGGTTCCTTAGACCGGAGCAGAGCCCACTGGATTATTCCAGAGGATCCACTTGAATTCATCTAGAGGGTCCATGGAGTATGGAGTATGGAGCTGTTGGGCTCATGAGCTTTTGAGGGTGCCCTCACTATTTTCAGAAAGCCCCCAAACTTCCGAATGATTCTATTAACCAAACGAAGAAATATTTCTGCAACGTGGATTTGGCTGCTGACTATAACCACCGTTTCAAAAAGTGAAGATTTCATCAAACTAAAATGTCGTTTCAATTATGTGCCGCGGCATACCACTGTGGGTCCCACTTCAAGATTGGGGGGGGGCTAGAATCATCATGGGGGACTGAAATGAACATTGAGGGGAGTGCGCGCACCCCCTCAAAAGCATTTAAAATGAAATCCCTGCACATGTTTAGAACACTAGGAATACTCCGCAAGAACTTGTTTTCTTTCTCATAATAACCCAGCTTTCTACTGAAAAAGCTGACCTCAATCATCTTTATTTAGCTTTGGTCAATGGGGCCCCATTAACGGTAGAGCTCTCAAGTTTTCTGGATAAAATGGTTAGGAAGTCTGCCAGGCGCCAACCTGCCTACATTTCCACTGAACTGCTTTGAAGATTGCCTAGCTGCGTCGCTACGATTCCCGGCTCTGGCATCCGGCGGCCATTGCAGGGCAGAGATACCTTTCCTGCCAGGAGCTGCCTGGCAGGAAAGGTATCTTGGAAAGGCCCCAATGCCCACTGACCTTTCCAGGTCAGTGGACATTGGCGCCCTGGAGGACATGCCTGGGGCCCGGCCCAGGGGATTCCCTTCCCCTCCCAAGAATTCCAGCGTTGGGATGATAAGACACCTAGGTCCTTTGACTTACATTACTTCAGTAGGGCTCCCTTCCCGACACACCGACACCATCCATGGCGGGAGGACCTTTGCTGGCTGGCGTCTCCTTTGCAGGACATCTTTTCATGTCCTCGCATATGTCTTTTGGAAGGTATATGCCGGGGCCCCTTACCTTTCCCAAGGACACCTTTCAGGGGGCATCCTGCTACCTGCCAGAGGGTCTTTACTTAGGGTCTGGGGGCGCTTTGCGGTGGAGTGAATTTACCTTTCCCAGCCAGGGGCCCTTTTATGTAAAAGCCAGGGGGCTCTTCGTGGGCCCTCCCCGACACACTGGTACCATCCATGGGAGGAGGACCTTTGCTGGCTGGGGGTCCTTTGCAGAGCACCCTGTCCTGTCCTCGCGTACGCCTTTTGGCGGGTATGTGCCGGGAGGTCCACTTACCTTCCCAGGGACACCTTTCAGGGCATCCCGCTGCCTGCCAGGGAGGTCTTTACCTAGGGTCTGGGGGCCTTTTGCGGTGGAATGGAATTGCCTTTCCCAGGCAGGGGTAGAGGCACTCAGGCAGGCAAATGCCAGGGGGTCATTCGTGGGCCCTTCCCGATACACCGACACCAACCCATAGAAGGAGGGCCTTTCCTGCCTGGCGGCTCCTTTGCAGAGGAGCATTATTTCTAGTACTCGCCTTCTGAATAGGTGCATGCCAGTGTGCCTACTTACCTTTCCCGGTCAGGGGGCATCCCGCTATCTGCCAGAGGGGTATTTTCCACTTATAGAGGAGTCTTTGCCTGGGTCTGGGGGGCTTTGCGGAGGATTGGATTTGCCTTCCCGACCAAGGGAGCCCCTTAAGACCGATGCTTGGGGGCCTCGAAAAATTTCGGGGTTTCCAGAACCCCTAGGACCCCGCTGGCTACGCTGCTGAGGTGGTGTATTAGCACTGGCTAGATGAATGTTGTTTACGATGTGAGTGCTGTTTTCCGCGATATGGATATGCTCAGTACAGGATAAACTCTGCGAACAGGACCTAAGTTTTGTTACTACTCTTTACTTCTTTTATTTATCTATTCCTGTTTTTCCTTCTTACTTTTTAAGATATCATTTATTATTTTCGTCTTATACATTAGTTGTATTTGTGTATTTCATATATCTATTCCTTTTTATTTCTTTACTTTATTTCCACTACTATAACATGCATATCTTATTGTTTTCGTGTCTTGCTGAAAATTCATTATGTTTCATTACGAAACATGTTCCAATTGTATGTCCATATCACCCAACGAACAGGAGGGAGATGACAACCCAGCTCTACTTTCGATGGGACAACAAATACGGCTTGCACTGTTGCAGTAGGGGTAAGCGACGCATTATTGAAATGCTATTTCCGTGAAAATTACAATCTTTAAGTGTTGGAAATGGCATATTTTCGTAACAAGACTACATATTCCACGTTTCAAGCATTTCTCTCCTCAATATCATAATCTGTACGTGTCCGATGCTATACGGACCGCTGACCCACCTAGTAAAACTTAATAAAACAGGCTCTGACACCCAAGCTTACCTTTCCACTGGCTTTCAGTTCTTTGTCCCGAACATCAAACATGTTTGACTGATTGACATCTGGAAATGTTGGAGATTCTTCGCTATCTTTTGCATCGTCCGACATTATGCAGTACAATTCGATTACCGAATGACAACGCCTCCCACGCCGTGACACGATTCCTTCCAAAACACACGCAGACCGTTTGCCTGTGACCTGTTTTTTTACGACCTTGGAACAGCTCGCGGAACCGTCTTCAGGTAGGTAACTCAAGCACTATTCTTCAGTCACGGAACAGCTGCGTCCAGCTGTAGATGGCTGTGTACTGTTGTCATGGCTACAGTGGCCGACAGGAAACCTCCCTGCGCATGCGCGACCCCTTCGAATATCTGCCTCGTTGGATTTCAAGACGCCTGGATCACGATACGTATCATAGCAGCTATTTCATACTTTCGAGACTGTAGGAGAACGCCTGGAAGCAAATTTATGCTAAACCCTAGGGCAATTAATATCTTATACTTGATATCCACCAGAACTGAACCAAACTGCTGAATGCACGCTAACAAATGACACTCGAGCTGCCGTTGTCATGGTGACGGCGTGTCGCCATGGTGACGCCAAATGCGCTGCCATGACGATGAAAGGCCAAAGTGCTAGCAATAAGTTTCGAGCCATCTGCATTGTATGGGTTGCATTCCGCATCTAATGAACACCAGGAAGCGGCAGATTAGGGGTAAGGGACGCACGAAAGTTAGCTGACCCCAGGAAAGGATGATGATCTGACAAAACTCAAAGTCTTTGATCTCCAGTCTCAGAGCCCCCGAAATTTCCAACTTTTAGGCGTCAGTTATTGCAAATTAGAATTTATTGATAAGACATTCAAACAACAGTCCATTACGTAAATCAAACCGATGGACACTATTGAGAACAAAGATTGAAACACGTGGTGCTTACAATGGTCGGTATCTACATAACGTTGCTGAATGAGCCGATTTTCAAAGACATGGATGACAATATTTTGACATTTTCGTATCGGCTTGCACAGCCTCAGACTGTTTCAGACACGGGTGATTGCGGAACGCGGTCAGTAACACCATTTATTTAGCAGCCTTGGTGATACCGACGGGCGATAACTTGTCTGGAGAATCCTACAGCGGCAACAGTTCATTTATTGCCATGTTATACAACAACGGCAAGCTGCGTTTTGCGAGTAGGTGCTATCACACAAAGTCATCTCATTTTGTTTCATTAAAAATCAGATGTCTGTGCGTGCAGTACTGTCTGTCACTTTTCGACGACATGCTGCACCGTGATGGCTCATTGCACGTGGCCGAGGTTTCGTCACGTCGTGTTTCTCATCCTTTTTCCGACCCCTTATCCTCCTCCCAGCCCCGGTTTTCTGTTGCGTTTCCCGTTCCAATCATCTTGTCTCGGCCCCTGTCCCGCTCTCCAAACCCGATTCCTTATGTAGGCTCCTGTCCCTTGTCTCGCTTAACCTTAACCTTGACTGGTCCCCTGCTGTGGTTCTGGTTCTGTTTTGATCCAAGTCCTGTCTTTCAGTCCCTGCCTAATTCTGTTTCTGACGATCTCTGCCTGGATATGTCTTTAGTTACATGTTTAGTGGCAGCATTTTGTAATGTCTTTGAAATTCCGAAATCGGAGGGTACCTCAAACCCATTACGATCGAACAGTGTCATTTTGAGGTATGAGTAAAAGAATTTGGTTTGGATCACGATCGCCAAAAAAAACACAAAAAGCGACATGCGGGTCTTTTTACGCTTTAATTCTAGTCAGCTACCATTCGCACGTAGTCGTAATGGCAATGTCAACACAAATATCTCCAAAACCGAAAATGCCTCCTTTTGGAGCGCGTGGCACGGTCGCACCGTTCGTCGGAGCAGGTCCACCATGGGATATTATTTCAGTCGCTACCTTATGTCGTGAGGTTATAGAGCCCCCAAGCTGTTACCATTTCCGGTTCAACTTATCCGTGCTTTATTTTGCAAACCTCGCACAACTGTGCTTTTTCGTGCTCCCGTGGCCAGGAGGCGGCACTTGCTGGTACCCAAGAGCCATTTTTCGGTGATACGATTTGTCAGTTGGTTCCCCGTCGAACGCACCCGATTTCGTTTCAGTGCGACCCGTGGTGTTCCAGCTTTTGTGCCCGGAAAAGGACCGTGGCGGCCGTCGGCAAGCGTCTCGAGCTCATTCGAAAAATGGTCAAAATCACCACCTCTGTCGGTCCTCTTGGTGGCTTGTGGCCGGAACATTTGCTGGGTGTATTATTAACGTTTGACACCACCAAAATCGGAAAGAATGGGCTTTCTGGCGACACCAATTTTGTGCCAGAAACTGCCTTCTCTGTCTTCCAAACTGCGGTACAGACAAAAATACCGCAAAATTTGCAGATGTTCCCATTCTGAGCGGTTGCCGTGTCCGGCGGACGGGGCCGGCCCCACAACACGTTCTGCAGTCGGTACCTTACTGCACAAGGTCGCGTGATCGCCGATCTTTGTCGCCGCCAGTCGCCGAGATCTCCGCCTTGTTTTGTGAGTTTTGCAAAACGGCTGTTTCGGGTGTTGGTTCGCGAGGCGCCGTGTGTTGCACGATGCGATTCCGCGAGCGACTTTCTGCCGATCGGACTCGTTTTCGTCTCGGTGCGACCCGACGTGACCGAGACCAGGCGTCGGAAAACAGACCGGGTCGGCCGCGCAACAAAGTCCAGCGTTATTTGGTCATTGGTCCCTCTGTCTGTACATTATACAAACACATTGGTCACGTGCTAAGCCAATGGCAAATGTCTGCGCGTGTCAGGTGCCGACCCCGGGTCGCAAGCGTACCAGATTGGATCTGGAATCTGGAAATGGAAAGGACAGGGAGCACAGGACAGGAAAAGACAGGGCAGGAGCCTACATAAGGAATCGGGTTGGGAAGCGGGACAGGAGCCGAGAAAAGATGATTGGGACGGGAAGCGCAACAGAAAACTGGGTTTGGGAGGAGGATAAGGGGTCAGAAAAAAGGGTGAGAAACACGACGCAGAGGACCGGAGCGATGAACGGCGGCATAGGACCATGACGTGACGCCGGGACAGCACAGGAATAGGGAAGCGCGACAGGAAACTGGAAACGAGAAGAGGAACAGGGGTCCGGCACAAGGGACATGGGATAAGGGGGTGGGGCGAGGGACAGAGGGCCATGACAAGCAATCGCGGCAGAGGACCAGGTCTGGAAATGGGACGGGAAAGGAGACTGAATCAAGAACTGGAGAGGAAAAGGAAACGCGCCACGTTAAATCGGGAACTCAGTGTTTGCACATCGCTCAAAATGGCTACTTAGTGATTCTAAATGAGAATTGTTTATTTTTTATTGATTTTTTATTGTATTTATTCATTTCTTTTATTACTTTTTTAATTTTATTTTATTTTATATTTTATTTATTTATTATATTATTTTTTAATATAAATTTTTTTATTGAAGGGAATGGTTTTAAGGTATGCATCAAAATGCGCTCACTGCTGCTAAAAAAATCAACAATTTTCCAAGGAAAACCTAGTTGCCCTCAGCAGCCAGCCTATTCCCATCGTACCAGGCTGGGAATTGAGAGGGTGAATTAGACCTTGGCGCCATTCCCCTTTAGTAGACCAATCTGCAAAATGTGTCAGTTTTCAAAGAGATTTCGCTGGAACGGACGTAGGACAGCGACTGCATGTCACTGGGATAGGAAAATTACACAAGAGCTGCTCTTCGTTTGGAATGCGGTGGGACGTAGTGAAAAACGTGCTCGGAACCACAAGAACAGCTTAAATTGCATAACAGACTCATCCATTAGGAGGGAGTAATAATAATTCCCAAAGGAGACTTAATTTAGTAAGATTTGCTTAGCATTCGGCACCAGTACAACTTTGCCAGTAAACAGTTATTAGCATCAAATGAAATCAATATAAACTGGCATGCACCTGATATTAGCCACGGTCATTTCTGCGAACCTGGCCTTCAGGTCTCAAAATAACTCAAAACTATGGCAGCTCCAACTCATTTGAAAGAAAACGCACGTCCAGCCAACATAGGTAACGAAAAATGAAAAAAAGACACAGAAACTGA
Source organism: Capitulum mitella (assembly GCA_030062745.1). NCBI lineage: Eukaryota > Metazoa > Arthropoda > Thecostraca > Pollicipedomorpha > Pollicipedidae > Capitulum > Capitulum mitella. Next base: position 21,194,977 of record CP099851.1, on the reverse strand, counting down.
AATAAATTGCAGACCATTTAGGCGTCGAGGCGCTTCCCCCCCTTTCCTCCGTTTAACACTTAAATTTAACATTATCCTTACGGAGCCGAGTATAAATACGGCCTTAAAATGCCCTCCCCCGGTAGATCAGGTTCTATCGCCAAGAAAGAAAATGCAAGTGATCTAGTAACGCTCGTACATTATGATTTTTATGACCAGACGAATGTTTCGAGGGACGTCTGGTGTTTGTGTGTGTGTTTTTTTTTACGAGCTGCGCGCTGGTAACTCTGAGTAAAAAAACAATGCTTTCTTCGGCTTGCAGTCAGTGAATATATGTAATAAAGACTGCTAATAATAATCAGCAGATAATAAGAAATATCTGGATTACATGCAGATCCAGTGATACACTCTCCGACGTGATTCGCAGTCGGCTTGACTAGCCACTCCTCGGCAAGTAGCACACATATGGCATCAGCTCGGTGCATGACCTCACGCCAGCCAACGCGACCGAGGCCTTGATCTTCGCACAGTTCTTCAGAGTATTAGGCTGCAGGTGGACCGCATTTGGCGTCCAAGTCAGACTCCATGAGGACCCGTCCAGAGACTGATAGGTGCCCTCCGTCTCCTCGTCGTGAACGCCAACCCAGAAGTTGTAGGTGGTGCCAGACTGCACGGCGTAGGCGGCCAGTATGGCGTCCATGCCTGGCTCCCGAGGGTGGCCCAGTCGAGCGCCGTCCGCCAGCTGGCCGCAGTGCTGGTCTGCGTCGTGGAAGGACAGTGGTTCTGTCACGTGCAGGTAGCAGTGGGAAGCGACCTGTAGCCAGCCGGCCGGACAGCCGCTGAGAAGGCCGACCGGCAGACGAGCTTCACACACCCCACGGTACTCACCACCACACTTGTCGCTAAGGAGGTGTGTTGTGTCACGCTGACTTAGCATTCTGAGACACTTGCCATTCGGTGAAGATGGTTGGATGGGAGTTGCAGTTGCGAAACTCGTACCATCCGGGTTGCCAGTAGTGGTGAAAGGTCCGATCCATTCCGACCCGCCTGGTCGGCTGGAGTGATGCAGCAGAAATGCCATCTCCAGGTCGTCGCTCACGGACACTACCTTTGAACAAGCAGGCAGCGCCTCCCTGCACACGCCGTTGTACCCGCCACGGCTCTTTTGTGTTGAACTTCGCAAATAACAACTGCCTCGGAACGGAACCCAGCCAGAGTCACACTGCTCTGTGACTCTGGTAACGGCCCGTCGAGCGTAGCTGGCACCCTGTCCCTCCAGCGCGGGGACGGTGACTACCAGACAATGGTGTTGGTCCACCACCAGGTCGCACCGCCCCCCTGGGCCGAAGCGGAAGCCGTCGCAGTACTCGGGCACCAGTCGGCTACATCGAGTGGCGCACTGGTGGCGGTTAGCCACCAGGAACGAGGAGAAGGCCGAGTTGTTGAAGGTGCCGGCCTCCAGAGTGAAGATGTCGCTGGTCAAGCCGGCGGCCAGGGCCGGCAGGACGACCGCCAGGATCCGCATCTGGCCACCGAGCTCAGCACACCCTGGGCGTCTGACGCCCGAATGCCGCTCATGGCACAGGGCGGTCGGTTGCCTGGTGTCCAGGCAACGGAATGCCGTATCCCTCGTGTCACTGGCAACGGAATGCCGTATCCCTCGTGTCACTGGACCTTTAGTGAGCCGGGTGGCTCCCAGCCGCTGTCGTTTTCATCGGTGAGTTACGGCTTCGTGCGGGCGGGCTTTGAGCGTTGACATTAGCTGCCGAACTGCAGGTCGAGATCGTTGGCCGCTCGTCGGGTGTCGTGCGACCGTCTGAAACGGAACTTGCTCGAGCCGAAATTTCTCCACATCGTGACGAGCGTCTTTGACGAACATCTGCAGCGGCCTTCGTCATGGACGTGACCTTTCAGCGGCAGTAGCTGAGGCGGCCGGAGCGGCGCACCGAGTAGCTACGTAGGGAAATGCTTATTAATTTCAGCGACGATTCTCCAAATGCCACATGAAATAAACAAACTTTATTCTGGGAATGAAACTAGATCACCTACCTAGCAGAGACGGGTTGAAGACCCCTTGGTACGATGTTGAATCACGGACGATCTGGCAGGTTCAGGTGCTTCATACTCGATCATTCTGAAGCAGAATGGTTGAGAGCGGGGTAGTCCTGGCCTCTGCCAAGTTCGCGACGAACATTGCGACATTTGTGACGACATCCACGACAGGGAACGTCCAAACTAATTACTGCTTAACGCGCAAACGTCACACGCCGCTGAAACGAAACCTCTTGTCAGGTATGGACGTTGGGGGTTCAGATTGCATTTGAGGTCACAGCATGACATTGACCTTAGATGAAAATGTTCAGGACCGTTTTAGCTCTGACTGCGACTTTGAAATAGACCATAGTAGCCGTGCATATGATAGGTACTATGCACTAAGTAGGATGCTGAAATCACTTACGCGAGGTTACCGACCAAACGTAGGTGATCATTTGGCCTTGACCTCATCTCGGCATTTCTAATACGCTTTTTGCCCTTATCATTACACTGGCCAGTCGTCGGAACTCGCTCTAAAGCCACGGCACCAAAGGCTATCTAACCAAAGTTCTTTTCTATGTTCGTCTGACGCAATGACGTCTGATGACAATGACGACGACTCGCTCGTCTGACAGTGTTCTCGCCCGCCTCGAGAGGCGAGCTGTCTCGCCCGTGGTTATGCCTGTGGCGGCTGCCCAATCAGGAGACACGGCGCAAGTTTTGTAGAAATAAGGTCCGGTCTGTTGGAGCTGTTGAGGTTCCAGGCGTGAAGGGAGTCGATGTGATGGTCCATGAACATATATGGCAGTTGCTGAGAGGAAAGTGTGGGCACTAAGCAGGGGCGGAGCCCGGATGTCACCGAGAGGAGGGGGGAGGACAAATTCAACCCCACCTCAGAACTAAAAGTCTTCGGATTTCTGGAAATTTGATTTCGAGTTCAAGAAATTTTTTTATCTCGTTTTTGGTCCGCAAAAACGTAGAATTTTCAGTTTCAAAGGGGGTCGAGACTCCCTGGCTCTCCTTGGTTACGCTCATGACACTAAGAGACACAGGCTCAACTGCAAGCATTCTTTCATTGCGGGTACACAAAAACTGTCTCCAGCGTTTGCTCCTACTCCACACATCTAGCCGCTTGGAGCCGAATAACTCATTCACAGTTCCGAATCATGGAGTTCCACGGTGTGCAGGCACTAAACAACCGTATTTCTAATGTGCCAATGACGGGCACAAGGGATGTTCAGCCAATCTTCTAAAACATTTGCTCTAGAAAAAAGACTTCTGAATGGTGCATTTTGGACAAGTCTTACAGCGCTTGGTTAACAAACATCTGCTGATATACGCAGTATAATCATGAATAGTTTTCGTTATAAAAAAAAAACAACAACAAAACCTGGACTGATAGGAACACATAAAAACGTACTAAATAGGCCATTTCATGGGCACGCCCACTCATTCTACTTGGTACCATCAACGAAATGTCATATTCGAAGCAAAGACGTAGCCAAGAGGAGGTGAAGGGGCGGTCGTCCCCCATCCCCTTGACGAAGAATGGAGGCCCCAGAAGGGCCTCGATGTTCCTTCTCCAAGGTTCCTCTGACCCCCTGCAAAGCTGAGCTGGCTGAAACGCGGTGACGTTTCCTATGTATCTCTCCTGCACACATTTGAACGCCCTAAATGCGGCAGGGGTGGCTTCAAGAGGTCTTTCTTGGAGGCATGTCAAGCCATTCTGCTGTCGTTTCAGACGCGTGTTCCCTCGTTTAGATATAAGCAATGTAAGCCAATATTTAACAAAGCCATGATTCCATTGCGTCACAATTTTGATACCTAACCACCCACCTACCTAGCCTAAAAACTGGTCGGAGAGTATCAAGGGCGGATGCAGGGAACACAGCAGATGGTAGTGCAGCGTCATGCGTGACCAGGTTATGCAGGCTGGAAACAAGGCACCTATTCTGTACAACGCGCTGCGGCCCGAGTTGATACCGTCCCCTTCGCCGTCGTTCAGTTGCCGCCTGAGGCGACATGTGCCTTTTTGCGCTGGACTGACTGGATGCTGTTCTTACCGAGGAATTACTACCAGGGGTGTCGATTTCTGTAAATGATTGAGGGGCGAGCCGAGGGCACGACAACTTAACCTGCCCCAAAGGTGGATTTCTCAACGGATTTGGCCCGCTTGATTTTTGCCAATATATAAGTTTTTTGTTGTTATTTGTCGAATGGAAATCTGCATTTATACCCATGTATATAGGGATATATATACATATATACATACATATATATATATATATATATATATATATATATATATATATATATATATAGCAAGATAGATAGATACAGCGCTTTAGACTTAACGTTTTACTTTCTGCCTATCTCCTGTCCATTGTAGCCCTTCTTTTCGTTATTATTGCTCAGTCCCCTTTAAAACCAGCACGAAATATTGGGGGTTCAGATCAATATTTGGAGGGCCAGGGCCCTCTCAGAAGAATACAGATCGACACCCATACCTGCTAGATTCTGTGGTGACCCGTTAACACCTGAGCGGTGGTCGGCAGTAATATTATGTGACACTGACAACTCTTTATTCGGGTTTGGTCCTTCGACGAGATGTCGTAATAGCCGCAAACTAAAACAACACATCAATAAAGGCCTGTATTTGTGTCTATCTGCGTACCTACGGCTTCATAAATACATGCTTTTAGATGTCTTAAAATAACGCTGATAGGTACAAGGGATAGGCATAAGTTATAGTGAGAAAAGGCTCAGACTTTTATCGCCACCTGCCACTGTTGTACATCACTGATTTGGACTCAATATGCCAATTATTTATTAAAATTATATACATTATATACTCGTGCATATATTGACAGGAGCGAATCCAAAATAAAGGGTAAAAACGGGAATAAATGTTACGGTTTGGTGTTATGAATAAATCATTGCCATTTTCAACAGGTTGCAGTTACTCCATATTCTGGTTTTGTGGACTAGTCATTCATGTTTAAGGTATACTGTAATTGTCGTCTCATGTGCGTTAAACCGGCATAGATAATCGAGAAAAACTTTTAGGAAAATGATCCAAAATTCTGTAAGTAACTGCACCGTGTTTCATCCTAGGTAAACATGGTGACCGTATCACCATGTCTGAGGTCCTGGTTCCGCCATAACTCTGAAAATGGCCTCCAGGCATGCTTCGAGACCAACCCCAAAGGCTAATAGGTTAATCAGAATGCGATACAGCGTCGCATTTTTACATTCCTAAAGGCGCCACTGGAAATTTTATATTCGTTTGCATATATGAAAGGTTAATTACGATCACAAGGTTTTCTTTAAAGGGAGTGTCATATATCGAATTTTTACTGTATACGTGCGATCAAAGAGGACACTGGCCTTAATCGTCACGTGTCATTCGTTTTCCCCAAATCGCCTTCGTTGACCTAAGACGGCCAAATATTTTACCGATATTCCCATTGCTCCTGCACCGTGCTGCCAGCACAGATTTATCCTTTTTACTCCAGCTCCTTTTCGCCACTAAGTGGGACCGATAGCACCGATAGTATATCGTTAGCCCCAGCGAATCATTTTTTAATTTAGAGCTCGTCAGCAATGAGAGCAAACCGTGCCCAGCGAATCATCTTTCGAGTTGCGAGCCGATCGGCGACGACAGCAGACTGAACACATCAAGCTCAGTAGCCTGGCGGCCGAGGCCTTATGGAGGTATCATGGATTACCTACTACATGTAGTGTAATCCATGGAGGTATGTTGGTAAAAACTTGCACGCTGGACGGGGTTTTAGCTGATTGCGAAGGTTTCGTTGATTGGTTTTTTGTCGACATTCTCCACCCCGGTGTACATGTCCCCAATGAGGTTATCTAATCGTTTATCTAACCTCGTAAGTATTTTGCTGCGTGATAGATATCCAGGAACTTCAGACAGCTAAGGGCGATCATAATTAGTTTTATTTGCTTGTTACCTCGCTTGTTACATCGCTATCTTGTTACATCACCACCCATATCATTAACCCTGCTGCAAGAAATACATAATTGAGCACATCTAACCATAAATTGTAGTGTGCATCAGAAGAATTAACTTGGCTTGAGGGGATGGCTTATGTTGTCCTTAGGCTAAATGACACTATCATAAAGTCACAGGTGACTGGATTTATCAGTTGGCATTTGGCCCCCCAGGCATTAACAGAATAAACTGTTTCCAGCAGCCCTATCAGAGGCTGTAATACATGTATGATGGTTGTATTGCAATAAAGCGAACGTCAAAAATAATATTGTTTGCGCAACATTATTCTATTGACGCCATCAGCAGATATCGCAAACCTGTTGCAAACCTTGTGGGTGTGTTGCACAAGTCTGATGCCAGCTCAGAGATTAGCAAAAATTCTTCAGTTTTCTTTTGGTGGCAAGGTGCAGATAAGCCTATTGGCTGCCTGTCGATGCCATCAGAATAGTTCAAATCTGAAATCAGCTTATGGGTGTACCTATTAACAAGTGACAGTAGCTTTAACAGGGCTGTCTAGAACCCAGCTGATAACTCACATGTTGTAGCATGTTCACTGTACAATCACATGCTGAGCATGTGAGAACAATGCCTGCTGGAATCAACAGTTGATTGCACTTGGCCGCTTACAGGCTACACGCTGTCATTCTGACAGGCGATGCATTGTTCAGATATAAGCTGGTCAGTCATCACACTTGCCTAATACCAATTACTGTTTACAGGTTAGTCATTGTGCACAGCAGGGCAAAGGGAAAGGTCGCACTGCGACAAGAGCGAGTTCCAAAGGGCTACCCAGACGTTACGGAAGTGCTCCAGCTGATGGTGGCGTTCAGGAAAGAGGCTTCCATCTCTGGCCCACGTCCGAAATTCTCCAATTACCCACGACGCATGTATTCCTATGTAAACCCTGGTGCCTGACCATCGGCGGAGGACAGCTCGTTCAGGGAGCAACGTGAAGCCATCGGCGTTATCATTGAGGTGGTCGCCGTCGCCATCGAGTCGCCGAGGAGTCTGCACACTGAGCGGTCGGCGCCGTCGCCGAGCTCGCCGAGGAGTTTGCACATCCGCATTGGCTGGCCCCGCCGCCATGCGCTGAGCAGTCGGCGCTGCCCGCGTCACCGCGGCACTGGCCGAGGAGCGCGCAGAGGGGTCGGCGCCACCGGAGCGGCTGGCGCTGTGAATGAGTCGGCACATCCAGCGCCGCCAGCGCCGGCGCAACCTGGCCGCGGAGTCGGCACATCGGGAGCTGCCGACGCCGCCGAGGAGTCTGCGCATCCGGAGCGGCCGGCGCCGCAGCAGCGCGCCGAGCAGCTGGCGGGGGGGGGGGACTGTGGGCGGCTGAAAGCTCCTGGAGCACGCTCCGGAAACCGTTGCACCCCACATAGTTAGGCTCTTGAAATCGTCGACGGATGGCCCACATAACTCGGGATGGCCAAGTTACCCCCACCTGAAAAAGGGTATTGTTTTTTTTGCATGTTATTTAGTGTTGTTTCGCCTCGTCTGCACCTGGCATTGCCTGGTTTTCCAAGTACCCTGAGATGCATGATGAAAATTGTCACAAGTGAATCAAATTTTCAGATGTTTGATTATGTAAGGGAATTGCATTCTGATGTGCTCTATAAAAATGACTGATAGTCATTTTACTAAATGTTGGATTCTACAGACTGGTGTAAAAATCCGTAAATGGCTACCTTGCTGGCTACTGTACGAAAAAATATGCTCATAAATAAAGGAATGAACTGTCTCAGAGAAAGAAATAACTAATCTCACCCAAGCATGGAATTGCCAAACTGAAGCGACTTGGCTGTCACACATTTCGTCTTGAACCTGGCTCTACCAACTGCAATCAGTTTACATTGCAAATGATATCAAGCACAGGTAACGCCTAGAGCCAAGGGTGTAGTTTGCTAATCAGTTGAGGGGTGGAGGCTTGAGCCCCCAATTTTGGTTCAAACCCCCTTCCAACTTTGGAAAGAAAATGGGTCAAATCCGGGAAGAGTTCTGTCTGTTTGATGGGTAGGATTAGTCGTTTTCCTTGCTCAGCCCCTCCCCCCCGTCACCAACATATTTTGCAAAACTACGCCCAGAACAAAGAAATAAGAAGGAATCAAAGTTTGTTCAATCAAGTACCGTTGAGACCATAGGTGTAGAATTGGAACAAATTTCGGTATGGAAAAATCCATTCATCAGGCCCCAAAATTTGGCATCACGTATCTACAGTACATTATTTTATGGAGCAAGGAAATACATGAATGGATCAGGATACTGGTATGGGGTCCCATATCAATAATTTCCTTCAGTATGGAGGGCTCCATACCAAAGATATACAAATTTACCCTTGGCTGAGACTGCCGGTAACCATTCGTAACCAAAGATGATTACATGAACATTGTTTGTGAGTTAGGACACACAGCCTCTTGGGCTCAAGTGTCCAGAGTCTTGGGTCAAGTCTTGTGTCTAGTCTGGCGTCAGTCAGTCGTCTCACTACATGAACATGTGAGCATTCTGTGATCTTGTCTTGTCTCAAGCGCGCCATTTTTTTGTGTCACGTACTGATTGTTTTTAGTCCGCTAATTGGTTGCTTATGCTACCTCCCCGTAGTGCTGTATTTACACCCGTACAACTAACGATATCGCTGATTTAAAAAAATCAAAAGCATATGAGTGAATTATCATTGCTCGAAGCTCCAGATGCGCTTTTCATCGTTGTCATAAATCATAGCTAGGGTCGAGTATCCTCTGGAATATCTTTTTGGAAAACCGAAAAGATTAGACACACTCCCTCTAAGCCCTGTTTCGTCGAATAGGTCCAAAGATGTCCAGAACCCGCCGACACTGTCTCTGGCCAACGTTAATGGAACCTCGACTGTCTCTGACTCTAAATCGTAAACATTAATAATTTCATATATCACGTTAATAGCGCACGTGGCTAAAAGTTGAGTTCGATTTTCTTACAGCTAGGAGATTCTGCGAAGATCGATGCGCCGGGCGCAAAATACCGAAAGTCACCCTTGACGACAATGCCGGCCGCACGTTTGCTTCTAGCTACTTAAGAGTTCCGACCGGTTGAGAAGGCAGCTGATAAATTTGGCTTCTGACTGGAATTACATATCCGAGTAAATGAATGCAGGATATCATGTGTGGAATATCATGAATATCATGAATGGAAAAAAATTAAATACGACCCTCGTTGCTAAGTATCCTGCATGGCCTGTGGCGACATGCGTAGCAGCGTGTGCCACCGTAGAGAATTGGGGGACGAAGGCACTGGCCCGACCAAACTAGGAGAGTCAGAGGTTTTCCGGATCTCCGTCGGTCCAGTAGACCAGCAGATCTCGGGGTGGGGAAGGGGTTGTGGGAAAGGGGGCGAATCGTCCTGCCTGGATGTCAAGCGAAATTCTCCACATGAAAATCAGGATAAAAAGGTTTTGTGCTCCTGTTCCCAAAACTTGGCTACGTGTCTCAGGCAAGCACGTTGTCAGGATTTTCCTCAGGGGGGCCAAACGTGAAGTTTCGTCATGTGTCACAGGCATATGACAAAATATACGAGAAAAAGCAGCAATTTTAGGCAATTTATTTCATATTTAATGCACAGAAAAGCATATAATGTTTTTGCAATATATATATATATATATATATATATATATATATATTGGCTCGGGGGGAGGGCATGGCCCCCATGGCCCCCTTGGCTACGTCCCTGGTCTCAGGTGGTACCAACTACGTGAATACCAAAGAACGTTTCCAAAAACAATCACTAGTCTTTGTCAAGAAGCCTTATACGTTATTAAATAAAACACGTTATTAAATAAAACAAACTGCTTAAATAAAAGAAACCAAAATGCGTTACCACTACGTGACGATGAAAACGGAAACACAAGTAACAGGTAATGAGCTGTAACGTGGTTGCATTTTTTTTCCTTGCTCTCCCACCTTCGGTAAACCGTGCTAAATCCAGATCAGCATTGCTGTCCGGTGGCCACGGCGGAGCCGCAGCCGCCACGAAGATTCCAGGACGGCGCGGCTTGTCCTCCGTACCTTTCCAGCCCCATTTCCACACGAGGCCAAAAACACGGGCGGATTCAAGAGAACTGGACGTCGTGAGCTCCCGGCCGACAGGCAATGCCGTGTACTTGCCAAAAAGGACAAATGCCGATTGGCCGGACGAAAAAAGTCACCAGCGTCAAGGCCGGCAGTCTCCATCGTTTTCAGCGGAGAGAGAATCTTCTCTCACATTAATCTGGCCAAACCGAGCCAGCTGGAGCAAAGAAGCACAACAACGATCGCCCGTTAACGTCTGCGGCCTGCAGCCCCAAACAGTCCAAGAGGAGAAAAAGCGCTCTCCCGCGTTAAGTCAGCTACAACGATCTGGCAAATAACGTGAGAACGACCAAAACAAGCAGCAGCACCTCCGGCCGGCTATGAGACAACAGCAGGCACCAGTTCGTCCTTGTCGCGGTCCAGAGATCCAGGAAGCAGGAGCGGCGGTGATCTTGACCGGGTTACTTCGTACCGCCTCAGGAGAACGCGGCCAGCCTTAACCTTGAACCTTGCCAGCCAGCATCGGCCTTACGGCGAAGTTTGTCGTCATGCGCACCAATAAGGAAAAAGTGCACAGCCCACCCGAGTGTGCACACCCACCCGAAAGTGCGCACAGCGGACGCGCCATTGGCGAGCAGGGGAGCAGGAGGAGGCGAGCAGGAGCCTGACTGACGGAGCCGAAAATCCGAGCCTCGTCAGCCCTGCACAGCGCAGGACGCCAGACCGGCTCAGGCCGCTGAGGCGGGCGGGCAGAGCAGTCCGCTGCTTCGCCTGGGCTCAGTCTGGCCACCGTAGACTCGGCCAGCGCTCTTTGGCCGGAGCCGGCCGGGGCCCGGCGGCCCTGGGCCACCGCCTTCTGAAGATCGCTGACTACACTGGGCCGTCAGGGCAGCAGCAGAGTAGCAGGCCTCTACCACTGATTGTCAGTCCAGCCTACGGTCGTTGCAGCACGTGTAAGTTCACGGATTCCCTCTGATTTACCAGCCCATCCACCTGCCCAGCGGACCTGAGGTCGTATGGGGATACCGAGCAGTTGGGGTTTAATGTCTCAGCAGGGGAGTTTATTATTCTCCTTTTAGCTACACCGGGTGGGACCGAATTGACTTTGAGCCTCAAGCTTCCCCAGGGAGGCACGCTGACGGACAATTAAGGCGCGTATGGCGTGACGGACAATTAAGGCGCGTATGGCGTGACGGACAATTAAGGCGCGTATGGCGGAGCCTGCGCGTGCATGTGCCTGACGGCAGCCGTTGCCCAGCCATGTACATGATTTTTTTTTTTATTTAAGCGATGTTTTATGTAATGGTTAGTGCGTATGTGTCGGATCGCCGGCGGTGGCCGATCATGGCGTTTATTTCTTGGTGCACGGCGTGTTGCAGTTTGACTAACAATCATTGGTAGGAAAAGGCAATATAAATATATCATTCCATTGGATTTCGGAATGGTGGAATGTATGGACCCCAGAAGCCGTTGATGTCAGAGGAGCATGCGGAGAATGACGGAGACAAGGTTGGTTTAGAGTTCGGTTGACTGCTAGGCTGATGCTTGACTTTGACCCGGCTCTCGTCGTTTAGATTCGTCGCCTTTGCAGTATTATTGGTCCGCTTGGTTGGACGAGCCGAAGTAGCGTTCAGGGCAGTAGTTATCCGGCTGAACCGTCCTCGGTCAGCAGATCGCTCGAGCCGTGAGGCCTGGACCGACATCTCGGTCAGCAGATCGCTCGAGCCGTGAGGCCTGGACCGACATCTGGCGACGACTTCCGGCAGAAGCGTTTTGAGATCAGTAGTCCTACCGCGGCTTGTTTTAGGCGTGCGACCTAACAGGGATGGCACCCGCCCCCTTCCCTGCTAACGGCGACCTTATGATATGTTGGCACGATCCGATTCCGTTTTTTTTCCTAACGATAAACAAATACAATCTCAGGGGCAGTGCGTCACCCGGTTAAACCGTGCTCGGTCCGTGGATCACTCGAGCTGTGAACTCCTCCCTGGCATTCAGTAACGACCTCCGGCAAAAGAGGTCTAACGCCACGAATCCTACCTAGGCGATTTTCAGGCGTGCGATCAGGCCTGACAACGGCAGCCCAGCGATAAGTTCGCAAAATCCTGCCCAACTTTTCAACCGGCACGCCAATATGAGCTTCAGAAATTGTTGCGACTAGACGATTCGGTCCAGTATCAGATACACTTTTTTAGTTTACTGCAGTTTGGTAACCAGCTATTCGTGGCCCCGGACAGCAAAACTGCTAAAGCATTCGCCACCGTCGCGTCGTCAGAGTGCGTCAGTTTCTTCCGTGGAAAGCGATGTTCCGTTGTGTCACCTGTATTTTGATCTGGATATCGTAAACTCTAGTAGCTTTGGGGGAACAGTATCGACAGTTAAATCCACGGCGTCGAGCAAGGCAAGGGCATTGTCCAAATCCAGCGATATCAAACTTCGGCCGCAAGCGTCAGCCAGCTTACTCGACGTTGCTATGCCGCACGATTTATCCTGATTTCGAATTCGTCACGAACGGTTTTCATTACAGTTTCACTGTCCGTGCAGAGTGAACAGAAACCATCGATTTACTTTTCTGAAACGTGCTCAACGAAAAATCGCACCAAAAATACAGTGAACACAATTAATGCTATCATTCATGATGACGAGCCGGAAACCTTCAGTCACCCGGAGCCTATGCTCAAAACTGGGACAGCCGACCCACCTGCGTCGCAACGTCCAGCGGCAAGAGCTGCGTGCACCAGCCCGCTTCATTTACGGACGGCCCGTCCAGACGCTGCGTGCTAGACGGGAAGGTCGCCAAGGGTCACATTCAGGGGTCTATCGCGCCTCGGAGACCGCGTGCTCTCTAGGACTACCGACAGAGATGGGCCACGTGACATGACGCGGGAGCCACAAGCCGGGCCACGCCGGGCGTCGCTAGTGCTGCCACCTATACTCACGGGCGGCGGTTCGCGGCAAGCGGCCGTGGGGTGCTGCCACCTACCACCGCCACCCACGAACAGACACGATCTCCGCCTCAGAGGACTGTTCGGCTGGCGAGCGCTGATGACAACATGAAATCTGGACATGAAACGTGCAGTCAACTGCATCCAGAAACAGGCCTGAATTTGGCTGCAGTCGCACCAGGAATGGAATTCAGAAGTGGCAGAGACCGAAAGTGTGCCATAGCATTGCTTCATTGCACTCTACTTACCGATTAGAGTCTGAGATTATTGATGCTCGTTGAATGATAACGTAACATATGGCTCCAAGATTAATCACTTAAAATACCCTTTACACCCCAAATTCTGAATGACATAAGGTCACCATCAACCGGAGTGGCATACATCATGATTTGTACATTTGCGTGAATAACCAGACATGTAGCCAGGATTTTTCTCGGGGTGGGGGAGGGGGAAAATGTAGGATTTTGTCATATGCCATATCATCGACGAAATTTATAGGAAAAACGGCAATTTTATGGCACTGACCTCATATTTAACGCAGAGGAAAATATATCATGTTTGTTTTGCAACATAAATATGACCACTATTATATATTCCTGCGAAATCGCTATATATTTAGTGTAGACCACGTGGCTCAGGGAGGATGGCTTCATGCCCCCTTGGCTACGTCCCTGGAAAACATTTGGGAACATTCAACATGCAGATGCGGATTTAGAGAAGCACATATACAGTGTTGCACATTCCGGGAACAGCTGGGTAGGCAGTGTCTAAGATGAGGTTCCAGTTATTAATACAGTTATTACTTATAAGCACTGGAGGTCATCTATTCCAAATTCCTGCTGGTCAGTTGAACGAAACGTCTCACAAGCCTTGTCTTTGCAATCAGAGTCGCGGGAGAATCATAGAAGGATGTCACTATAGGCCGTCATTAGTGTTGATAATTGGCCGTTATTTAATTACATCTAAAGATGGAAACTTTGGCATGGCAGGGCACTGATGTTGACCATGTTGATGCAAGGTTGTCGCACTGTGAGAAGCTGTGATCATTAAGACCGACTAAGTCAGTCAGGGTAGAAACACACACCTTTCCCCAATGTTTGGACGATTATGGCGGCGTTTTAGGATAACATCTCGGTTGGGAGCTTGGTGAAGTTGATGAGTAACATTAAAACGTGCGCTGGAATGGGGGTCTTTTTGTGCCTCCCACCCGTTTTCCTTGAAAATCTCGAGAACAGACTATAGCTGGCTGCTGCTACTTCGTGACATTTATGGCAATTGAATAACTGGTCGATTGACGCAAAAAATCATAAATCGGCCGAACATTTTTGGGGTTTAAAGCATTTGAAGTCAAGCAAACATAACGAAAATGGCAGTGGTTGTTGACAAATGAGAACTCTGTGGAAGAGCTAGCCTTCTACCTGAGATTACTCTTTGAACAAAATTAAGCGGCGTCATTCGGACATAAGCGATGGATGTACCAAGGCCAAAGCCAGGGTCAATAAGGGTCAAGATCACCAAAGGCCAAGGTCAAACAATTTGTGACCTGATCCAGATTTCCTTTGCAACTTGTCGGTTCGTGTGAAATATGTATTCAAAGACCCTAATAAAAACACGTGTGCGTACACTGATACGCTTGCATATACCAGGGTCCGTTAAGGTCAAGGTCATCAAATGCCAAAGCCAAATATCTTATGACCTGGTCTTGATTTGCTTTACAACATCTCGATTTGTATGAAATATGTATTCAAAGACCCTGATCAAAAACACGTGTGCGCACATGGATACGCTTATATATATCAGGGTAATAGCAGGTCAAGGTCATCAGAGGTCCAGGGTAACTACTTTGTGACTTGCTCCAGGTGTCCTTTGCAACATGTCGATTTGTATGAAACATGCATTCAAAGACCCTACTAAAAACACGTTTGGCACATTGGTGCTGATGTGTATGCACATATATACATACATGATACATGAATACATTCATACATGAATATATATATATATATATATATATATATATAATTTTTTACGTTTTTCAGCGCTCAAACCGTGTTATTGGGTTCATTATAACGAAACTGCTTTACCTGGGAATTTTATGTCAACTTTAGTTGACATAAAATTTACTTTGGGTAAAAAACCTCATCTAAGATCAACGACATCGCTTCACTTCTTTTAACCTTGCGGAGGTTAGTAAACAACAGAAATGATGAAATGTACCGTCATTGGCTACCTTCACTGAAAATACGCCAAAAGATACGTGTAGCGCCCATATTTACACTCAAGCTTCCCCTCGTTGTTCAAAATCTGGTTTGCAAAAGATGAAAAAATGGCGCCATAGGTCAATGGCCGTTATCCGATATTTTCTTCAACCCGAAGTGGGTAGGGGACTTGAGCGAAGAAACCGCCCACCCAGGAATCTCCCCGCTCATCCCTAGTGGACCAAACCCTCTTCGTGGGCATGAACCGTTTATGCGATGCACCGGAACTGACCAGCCTCATTTGTTCTGCGGATGGAGCAGCGTGAGATCTTCAGACCGGCAGTGGAGGGACGCCCCGTTCACAGCAGGCGACAGCTCCACAGAGACGGACGTGAACGACCACTGCTGTGGTTCGGCAGACGCCACTGTCGGAGGCCCAACGATGCCTGCTTTTTTTGCAACGACGGCTTTCCAGGCTGCTCCACGCATCGACTGGGGCCCATGTTGCAAAATATTGCAAATGTTGCGCAATGATGCAAGGTCTTATTTCTCCGCAATGGAGCACTGAAACGTCAAATGGGGCCTATCAGAGCGTTTGCAGGACTTAAATTGACCGAAAACCGCACGTAGTCGAAATCTGAAACTTACATTGTTGCATCAGAACATCGCCACGTCCTTGCAGTTGCAGGAAACCGTCACAGAGCATTGCTTTAAACCATATCACCGGGAGGTTCCTACTTCGTGACACGTCTAAAGAGCCAGGTGCTTCGAAGGACGAATGTTGCTGACGATTTCCCACCAGCTGCGCAATGCGGTCCCTGCGGACCAAAACAAAGATTTCGTCCACCAGCAGAGGAGCATTGGAGGGAGGCTTTAAGGGCTGGAGCTCCGCTCTTAGCACAGAGAAGGACCCTTCCGGTCCAAATCTGGGCCACTCCGCGCTGCGCGCGAAGAGATCCCGAATTTGGGTTAAAAAGTGGCCCTTCGCGCGTAGCGCGAAGGGATCTCACGAACACTCCGTTTCGTGACCCCTTGAGCACGGGGCTCCCTTACTAAGAGCCGTTTCCACTGAGGGGCTACTTGCTAACTGAAGCTACTTTACTAGTAAAGGGTCCTGCTGCCGCTTGCAGGCGGAACTTCCTAGCCTGCAAAGAAGGTTCCTGCCGGGTTGCAGAGGGCCCTGTTGCCCTATCAAGGGCCCTTGCAGGCCCGTAAAGGGTGACTGGTTAGCCTATGTTAGCATGCGGTTATACGAGCCTATTGGTTAGGCCCACGGGCCTGTAGATAGGCCTCTTACCGACGTGTCAATGATCTTTTGCTAGATTGTGAAGGGTCCTGCGTCGCCGTGCAAGCGGCCCCTAGATACCTGTAGACGGGCACTATAAAGAAAAGGCCCTGCTGGCCTGTAGAGAGCCCACATGCGGACCTGTATATGGCCCCTGCCAGCCGCGGGTCAGTGCACGCTGGGGTATTTTTCGTTGGTGGGAACATTTTATGGCTTTAATTCGAGTGGTGTATGGGGTGATGATAGGGATCGGAACTCTCGCTAAGCAGAGCGTATTGCGTAGACTCCGACCCCTGCAGCCGTAATTCCAGGCAATGGCTGGTTTCGAGGCGATAGTTTAACGTGCCGCCGAGGGAAAACCATGTGTTAGTCAGCGTGCCCTTAGCGATAATAAAAAAAACGTGATTTTTCATGTGTTCTTGTGTGCTGGATGTGACGGTGTGAGTATAACTGCGATGGGATTTTAGCGATGGTTTCATGTGTATTGCAGTTATGGCTATTGGTTCGTAAAAATTGTCGAAATCGAAGAAGTCCGCCAAAATCGGTTTCAAATGGTGGTATGTTAAATCCAATGAAAAATAAGCATTAGGTAGAAAAACGATCTTTACTCGCCATAACAAGAAAGTGGGAATAGAATGGCATTCGATTCCCACTTGCGGTCCCACTTGTGGGCCTCTGAATGGGGTATTTATGGGCTTAGCAGCGTAAGAAAAACATTTTGAACAGTTATTCGTTGGTTCTAAGCTATATTTGTCTTCGTTGTATTCTTAACGTGTTTTTCCGTCCTCTGAAATGCGAAGTAATGGATGCCATGGATGTTTGACGTCGTGGCGTCAATGGGCTCAGCTAGTCAATGGCTTCTTACTGAAGCGTTTTTGACCGATTTACAAGAGGTATCGAGTTTGGACTAAGCGTGAGCTGACCGTGGGCCGCCTGGACAGATATGGCATAATTCTAGTTGGTCATCGGTACTTCAATCCAAAAGGGACACATGCGATTGGTCGACACCGGCGCGTGGCCTGCTGGGCAAAGGCTACCGGCCACTGGACGAGATGGCCAACATTAATTTTGTCAAAAACCCTGCTGCAGGCCTGTAAAGGGTGACTGGTTAGCCCACAGATGGTCCGTGCTAGTCGGTAAGGGTCACGCCTACGGCCTTTTTGGCGGCCTCCTGCTGGTCTGGCCTCCTGCATTAAAGGCAGGAGGCCTTTAACGCAGGTGTTGCTGGCTCTAGAGGCCAACGGGATGTCCCGATCTGCTGGCCCATCAAGGGGCCCTCAGCCAGCCTGTTAACAGGCACTTGCCGGTCTGTAGAAGTGAAGTGACGCTGTTAAGAAGTTGGCCCAAAAGTTGACCCCTAGAGTGTCGATTTATATTTTTTCGAGAGGGCCCTGGCCCACCCAGTGTTGATTTGGGCCCACCTAATGTTAGTTGGCTCTTTCCCAAACATTTGCTGCCGGTTTTAAAGGGAAATGAGTTATAACACGAAAACAACGGCCGCAACAGATTAAGAGATGGGCAGAAAGCAAAGAATAAAGTTAACAGCGATGTACCTATCCATCTTTCTGTCTTTTGTTGATATCTATGCCCGTATACATGGGGATAAATGCAACTTTTCGTTCAATAATTAGTAACAAAAAAACTTATACATTTCCGTTGGTCAAAATAAAGTGGCCAAACCTGTTGAGAAACCCACATTTGGAGGAGGTTAGGTTGTCGGGCCCTTGGCTGAGCCCCCAATCATTTCCAGAAATCGACATCCCTGCTTTCAGCCGCCAGCCTTTAAAGGGGTCCGTGGCGGCCTGTAAAGTGGTCTCCATCTGGCAGCACAGGGCTCCTGCCCTCCTAAAAAAAAACACACTGGTCTGTAAACAGCAAACAGGCCCCTTTTACAAGTCATCGTGCTGTTTCTGCAGCAAATGGCCCTTGGTGACCTACAAGAAACATCACTGTTGGCCCACAAGGGACCCGCGCTGAGCTGTGAAGGAGACCTCCACGGGCCTCTAAAAAGCATGGACCCACTTGAGACCGTCATATGCGGTAACAAATAGAACTGTGCGACATTCTAATAACAAACTGAGGTTGGTATCCTTGAACGTGACTGAGGGTGACCAGTTTCGATGTAATTTGCCATTTCCTTGGGTCGTTGCGTTCTTCTACGCACGCGTTGAGATGCGCAGCCCTTCCTGACCTACAAAACACCCAGCTGAGCTGCGAAGGAATGGTGTAAACAGTATGAACCTACTTTAAAGGCCAGCATATCCGATGACATGTAATGCTGTGTGACATTCTACAACGTACCAAGATTATTGTCTAACAATGTATTTGAGAGCGAACACCGTTCCTGCTATTCCTCATTTCCGTGGACTTTTTTGTTTTTGCCCTTGGATTCTTTTCACATGCACGCACACACACGCACACACGCGCGCGCGCACAAGCACGCAAGCACGCACGCACGCACACACAGCAACACACATGCACCTATTCACATTATTTCGGTTCGTGGGGACATGTGCAATGATCCATGTTTACGGGTACCTACCCAGGAACAGCTGTTATGTGTCATTTAGGTCCTGACGGACAAAAATTGCAAAGTAGTTCGTGGTAATTCGCCCTTAACCCTCTTCCCGGCAGGAGGGGCTGAGTCGGCCCCCCTCGGGGTTTTTGCTTGCCAATTCCAGGCTTCTTAACACAGCTTCACGAAACTTGGTGACTTTCCCTAGCTGTTCTTTCTTCGTGCCGTGACAAAATTTCAAAATTCTGTTTTGCTCAGGGGCTGAGTCAGGCAACGTTTTTGAGAGGCATCTCTGTCCATTTTTGGCCATGTTGAAGGTAAAAGGAAAATGCCTGCCAAAAACAGAGTACTTAAGATAGAACTTAAAACTTTATATGGATCTATATCAAAATAGTTGAGCAATGTGCAGATATAATTTTGTCCATCTGAAATCACTTTACAAAGTCAGGCCAAGTTCAAAAGTCAAAATTTGGTTTTATTGCAATAATTTCTGCGCTGTTTTCTCAAATGCCAAAGCCGGAATATATATGACGTAGAAAGGTACCCTCTACTTGTGTATCAAGTTTCAGCTTGATATCAGGTCGGGTCACGGAGCTATGACCTAAAATGTCAGTGGGTTTACCCTATATGGCAACAGCCATAAAATAAATTTTTAAATTAGAGTGAGTTCAAATGATTGAAAAAGTTTACAGATGACATCAAACGCACACGAGATCATTCCAAGTGACGCCAAGGTCACTGCAGGTCATTTAAGGTCAAAGGTCACAAGTTGATCTGAAGAACGTGTGACGATGACAGTTCCCTCTTTTTCATGTCCCTGGCACCGCCTATGCTAACGTTTTACAAACACTTTAATGCAATTTGTACTTCTTTAGCATAACATGACTAGCAGTAGTCAAAAAAGTGTTTTTGGCTTTTTTTGTTTATTCAGTTGTTGGAAAACTAATCCTCCTATTTTTAAAACCCGGTGAACGCCTATGAATTTTTTCAAAATTTCAGATGTATGTACCCATGATAAAAGTCCTATCTATAATCTCTCGATTCATGCCAGTTTTATCGAAATCGGTCCATGAACAACGGAGTTATAAGAAGTCCAAAAATACCCTTGATTTTGACATTTTTGCCCCCCCCCCTGTATCCACCCCTTCCACAATTTTGAAAATTTCATTTTATAAAAATGTAGTTCACGTCATGGCAAACTGATTGCCGTTTGTTGCGATGAAATCGGATGTGCAGTTCTCGAGATCTCCGGGGGGGGGGCCGAATCCACCCCCCTGCCGGGAATCGACCTCCGGGAATCGTCTAGCCCCCCGGGAATAGGGTTAATCACGAAAAGAACTTTCACACGCGTCGTGGAAGTGGGTTTTACGCGAACGGGGCACAAAAGTGCCCCTCTGATCTCGGAACCGAAAATAGCTAGAGGCATGCAGTTTCATGGACAGATTGGGGCTATCACGATTTACATTGTGTGTATTTTCATGACCTTAGTCTAATATTTTCAAAGTCAAATGGGGTCGGAAAGGTCAACTTTGGATGCGTTCTCGGCCCGTACAGCCCATTCCGTAGGGCTTTTGGAACGAAACGGAAAAGGATGATTGTTTAAGCGTTAAAACGTGGAATAAGACAATTTTCATTCATTTGGCATCTTTACTGAGGATTTCGGGTCGAGGTAATGTGGGTCATTGACCTGTGGCGTTATTTACCATCTTTTGCACATCGGATTTCGAGCAACACTGGACAGCTTGAGTGTAAATAAGGGCGTTACACGCATCTTTTGGCGTATTTTCAGTGAAGGTAGGCAATATCGGTGCTTCTGATCATTTCTAGCGTTTACTAGCCTCCGCAAAGTCATCAGAAGTGAGGCGAAGTCATTGAACTAGGATGAAGGTTTTTACCCAAATTAAGTTTTATGGCAACTGTCTGCACTAAAACTGTTTCGTTATAACGAACTAAAATAAAACAATTTGAGGGTCACAAAACGTTAAAATTATATATGTGCATGTTTATGTATGCATGTATATGTATATATATGTATACACATATGAGTATCAATGCGCCAAACGTGTTTTTAATATGGCCTTTGAATGCATATTTGATACGAATCGACATGTCGCAAAGCAAATCTGGACCAGGTCACAAAAAAGTTGCCCTTGACCTTCGATGACCTTGACCTGCGCTGACCCTGGTATATGTAAGCGTATTCATAAGCGCACACGTATTTTTGTTAGGGTCTTTGAATGCATATTTCATACAAATCGACATGACAAAGCAAATCTGGACCAGGTCACAAGATATTTTGCCTTGACCTCTGGTGACCTGACTTTCACTGATCCTGACATATGTAAGCGTGTCAGTGCGCGCAAGCGTGTTTTTATTGGGGTTTTTGAATGCATACTTCATACAAACCGATACGTTGGAAAGCAAATCTGGACCAAGTCGCAAGATAGTTGGCCTGAGCCTTTTGGCTTAAAGCCTTTCGGCTTTAATTTAGTTGACCTTGACCTTACCTTAGCCTAAGTGGGAGTTCCCGTCCAGAGAGGGGTAAATATCCCAAAGTCCTTCACCCGTCAAGTCGATAGAATTTCACATCAGATTTCTGAAAAAAAAAACACTATCGTTGCGGTACTAATTGACCGCAATGTAAAATGCATACTTCGCGAAGAGTTTTTTGTTTTATCAGTTTCTGTAATGCCTGGGAAATTATCCGGGCTGGCCACCGTGCAACAGCAGTAATGAGTAATTCACGGCATCAGAATCAAGCGTGGTTTACCTGAAAATAGCGTTGCCAGTGCTTAATAAGAAGGCAGTCCCAGAACGGGCAACACAGGCTGCCTGTTTCACTATCATAAAGGCTGCTTTTTTACCTCAAGTTGTGCCTGGTGTGGATTTATTAAGGCCAGATATATTCAAAACCTAGCCATCTTTTTGTCGTTGCCAAGTCAGTGTTGACCTGTAACCGTTGCCGTGTAGCCGTGACGTGCGACGCCGGACGGTTTTCACGTTAAATGACGTTCATTGCTGTTTTGAGCTTTCGTTTCCCAAAGTCCTCGAATTCCTCCCGTGTAAGAACAGATCGCGCAAGAACAGAATTGTCTGATGGTGATACAGTCACACCAGAAAGTCGTTCTTGGAATGTTTTCGGTCTGGGATGGTAACCCCGCCAGGTTATTATCCAGTGGTGACGTGGAAAATGGTGCATTAATTGTACGGTTCAGGACCTTTTGTTGTTCGTTGCTGTCGCCTCGATTTGGTTGGACGATTCGTCCTGTGTGAGGCGCCTTGGAGTTTGTGTGTCTGACATTCTCTTGAACAGGCCATCAGACGGCTGTCTTGTCTGGTGGAGGGTGTCAAATTTCTGATGTATTCATTGATTCGTGGTTCATATTTCAGTTACCTGGCACAGGTCTAAGCTATTTTTTCATGTCTGTTTCCTGCAACTTGTCTCCGCTTTTTTTCGTGTCTCTGTTTCTGCTGTATATGAATCTCTGTTGTTTGTAACCTGTCCCCGCCGTCTGCGACTGTTTCTGATATGATTCCTTCCTGGGTTGTCTGTGACTTGTTTCAGCCGGCTGTGACTCTTTTTTGTTGTCCACGACTTGTGTTCGTCTTTCGTGAATCTGTCTCTTATATTTACGACTCCTGCCTCTGTTGTCTACGAATTGTCTCCGCTGTCCTTGAGTAAGTTTCTGCTGCGTGCGATTCCTGTCTCTGTTGTCTTTGGGTGTCCGTTATCCGTGATTCTGTTTCTCTTGCCTGCGATTTGACTCCGCTTGCTGTCAGTCTGTGTCTGCTGTGCACGACTGCTGCCGCCAATGTCTGTGACTCGTTCCGCAGCCGTCTGCTGTTGGTGTTTCTGCTTTGTGCTGCTGTCTGTCGGTTGAGAGGCATGCTTTCGTTGTCCTTGTCGTCCAGGAAAGCATTGTCGGCTGACAGTCAACAGATCGAAGGAGAACAGCGTCTGCGTGCAGCGTGGAGCTGGATATATGATTGTACGGTGTTTGTTTGTTTGTGTGTCCCAAACGGCAAGGGAAACGTCCAGTAAATAGGTCAAGCACGGCTAGGTTGCGGCAGCTTTATTGTTCCCGCGGCCTGCGGGAACGTATGGACGCGATGTTAATGCTCGTATAGCCACGTGATTGCCTGCTGTTCCTCGTATGATTTCCTTGTTGCGGTGATTAGGTGCAGGGAATTGCCACGCTCCAGGGATGTCCCATGATTGTGTTTTTTTTTGTTTCTTTAATCCAGCAAGGTAAGCTATTGCTTGCTATTGCTGCGGTCCATCTTTCTTCATTTTTTTGTTATTTTTTGGGGGAGGACCTAGGACCCTTTCGCGTGTATTAGATTTTGATGCGCGGTCTTGGCGAGTGAGATATACACTGCCGAGATCGATGTCATTCCAAATTTTACCGGGCAGGATACTGCCGTATCCGCCGAATTTGGCCGTGGGTTGCAACAACAAAGTTTTGCAGTTCTTTTTATCTGACTTCCGGTAGTGGGTCGCGGTTTCTCCCAACTCTCCTATGGTTGTTTTGGTGCTCTGCCTTAAGTTTCCGTCTGGGCCCCGTGTATTGTCCCCAGCCCCTCCCTATGAACCGTCCCAACCTGGAAGCGGACCGCGAGCCCCGTCTGACCCCGTCCAACCCCGTTTGACCCCGTCTGACCCCAGCGCAGTGCCGGCCAACGCGGTGCCGGTGCCGGCGGCGCGCCGCGAGCCGGGCAGCGGACGCGGCCCGGTGGTCGGCGAGCTGAGCACGGCACGCGTCGAGTCGGACGTGGTCGTCTCCCGGTTCGGCGACGTCGAGCTGGTGCCCAAGCGGCCGCTCAGCGACGGTGAGCGCGCGCCGCCCGACGAAGTTGTCCGACTTGTGTCGATTCGGAAACGGGTATCGATGGTGGGTAGGAAAATAGGTATCGATTGCCTGTGAGGAAACAGGTTTTGAGTAAGCGGCAGGTGTTGAGTGAGGTGAATGGCGAATGCGCTGCACTTAATAGCGCTGTGATGCTCCATTGACAACAGGGAAAATAGTCTAGCCAAGGGAAGGTGGAATATTTAAGTCGAGACAAGGTAGGTTGCGGTATCGGACGTTGTCATCCCACGGCACTCCGAAGACAACAGTTTTATATTAGCAGTTCTGGCTAATTTTGTTTTCGTATGCAGGCTTCCTTGGCGTCTGCACTAATTAGAAATGTTCTTTGTCTATTGGCTACGCCAACAACAAACCGAGTGATTTAATATTTCATTAAATTTATTAGTAATTTAATAAAAGAAAACGAGTAAAATTCAGTGATTTCACTATCTAGCCTGTTCAATTTTTTTGCAGCTCGATATTTTGTGGTCGTTATTTTGCCACTCAGTATATTGTTCCACGTTATTTCTCAACTTCGATAAATATCCGCTTTCGATATTTGTGTTTCCTCGACGTCGGTCGGTATTTATCCTGTTTCGTATTTCGTTTGAAAACTGTGTTTTGCATGTTTTTTTTCATCTGATATTCCGTTACATGGCGTTTAGTCCAGCAACTCTAAACGTTTTACGCGGGTATCATCCATGGTGCCGGTGACCTTCGCAGTTAAGACCATACATGCGGTCATGGTTATCTTAGTGCACATTATGAATCGAGAGCATTTGACAATTTATTTGCCTCTGAGGGGCCATTATACAAACGAAAATATTTATTTCTATTGCAACAACATTTGGGGTACGCCAACATTGTGCAGACTAGGATCTTCTTTACGCGCCTAGTAGTGCGGCAGTGACATCCACAGGAATACGAACAGCAAAACCATTGGGCCAATGCGACCATCTCGCGCCTGTTTTAGGACATTTGTCCAGCCTAAGGGCTGATTTACTTAAAAGTATATACAGAACGCAGAACGAACGCAGAACGCCCACAGAACGGACACAGAACGCAGCCATGAAAATACCTGCAATATTTTCATGGTTAGTTGTGGGGGAAAATAACATCAGTTTCTTTTGCATTACGGCCTTTCGTCGGCATAGTGCCAAATATGGTCCCTGAGCACCCTCTTTATCACAAAAAAAATTATCAGTCACCGGGATATTTTTGACACCGTCGGGGTTATTAATGGGCATTACTGGACAAGTGGCAAGAGCCCAGTAATGCCCAGTAAGGGCATTACTGGACATTACTAGTCCCGTCCCCAGTCCGGCCATCTCGGCCCCAGTAACAAACCCCATTGCATGTGGGAGAAATATTGACATAGCCTAGCATCCTTTTACAAGCCAGCCATCCAAGGAAAATGCGAAAGAAACGTTTTCTGCCGCACACTGCGAATGGTCCCAAACAGGGACCCAAAACCAGGGTTTACCAGTGGTTCCTGACAGTAACACGCATTAGCGGTTCTCTCAAATCCAGTCAGCCACACCAGTTCCGACTGCGTGAGCCTGAGCTGACTTCGGCTTTCTGAAGCTATTCTGAGGGGTTTCTCCACAGGATGCAATGCGATAGTTTCTGGGGTGATAAGGGGCTAAAGTCTTACCTGATAATCCCCAGAGCCAGGCAAAAACGACAGCTCAATGGCCAATCTTTGAAAAATATTTTACTTATATACCGGTAGGCTTAGGCAATGATCGATAAGCAAAAATATGAAAACGTACTGCATATTCTACTCGGCACCCTTATGGTGTTTCCCTTTCCCGCCAACAAGAGCCGTTATAAAGCGCAGCCCCCCGCCCCCGGCTTTTTCGTGTGGTAAACCAAACTTAAGTCCGCGCCCGTTGAGGTGCGTCGGATGCGGACACCTTTTCTCAAAAGTAAGACGAGCTGGAACTCCAGGGAAGTAGTGGCAGACCGAAGTCTCCTGCCAGCGAGCTCTGGACAGCTCGTGCCGGCACGTGGGCCTGGCACGGTCTCGGCTATGCTCCGGGCGGTGCCTCCGATCCAGTCCCGAGCAAGTGGCATGAGTCATGAGCCTACCGCACGGCCTCACATTAGTCAACGTTGCCGAAACTTTGACCTGGATGCAGTTAAGTAGTGTAAGGCTGCAGGTCATACGGTGCGTGCACAACATGCAGATCCAGCGGTGCCCTTTCCGATATGTTTCACAAACGCTTTGATTAGCCACTCCTCGGCAAGTAGCACACATATGGCATCAGCTCGGTGCATGACCTCACGCGAGCCAACGCGACCGAGGCCTTGATCTTCGCACAGTTCTTCAGAGTATTAGGCTGCAGGTGGGCCCCATTTGAAAACCAAGTCAGACTCCATGACGACCCGTCCAAAGACTGATAGATGCCTTCCGTCTCCTCGTCGTGAACGCCAACCCAGAAGTTGTCGGTGGTGCCAGACTGCACGACGTAGGCGGCCAGTATGACGTCCATGCCGGGCTCCCGAGGGTGGCCAAGTCGAGCGCCGTCCGCCAGCTGGCCGCAGTGCTGGTCCGCATCGTGGAAGGACAGTGGTTCTGTCACGTGCAGGTAGCAGTGGGAAGCGACCTGTAGCCATCCGGCCGGACAGCCGCTGAGAAGGCCGACCGGCAGACGAGCTTCACACACCCCACGGTACTCACCACCACACTTGTCGCTAAGGAGGTGTGTTGTGTCACGCTGACTTCGCATTCTGAGGCACTTGCCATTCGGTGAAGATGGTTGGATGGGAGTTGCAGTTGCGAAACTCGTACCATCCGGGTTGCCAATAGTGGTGAAAGGTCCGATCCATTCCGACCCGCCTGGTCGGCTGGAGTGATGCAGCAGAAATGCCATCTCCAGGTCGTCGTTCACGGACACTACCTTTGAACAAGCAGGCAGCGCCTCCATGCACACGCCGTTGTACCCGCCACGGCTCTTTTGTGTTGAACTTCGCAAATAACAGCTGCCTCGAAACGGAACCCAGCCAGCGCCACACTGCTCTGTGACCCTGGTAACGGCCCGTCGAGCGTAGCTGGCACCCTGACCCTCCAGCGCGGGGACGGTGACTACCAGACAATGGTGTTGATCCACCACCAGGTCGCACCGCCCCCCTGGACCGAAGCGGAAGCCGTCGCAGTACTCGGGCACCAGTCGGCTACATCGAGTGGCGCACTGGTGGCGGTTAGCCACCAGGAACGAGGAGAAGGCCGAGTTGTTGAAGGTGCCGGCCTCCAGAGTGAAGATGTCGCTGGTCAAGCCGGCGGCCAGGGCCGGCAGGACGACCGCCAGGAGCCGCATTTTGGCACAGAGCTCGGCGCACCCTGGGCGAGTGACGTCCGAACGGCCTGCACTAACGGTAGGCTTGTTGTGCGCTGGTATCCAGGCAACGGAATGCAGAAGCTCTCACGCTATTTGCTCCCTTGCGAGCTGCGCGGAAGCCAGTCGTTGTCGGTTCCGTCGGTGGGCGGTCGCTTCCGCGTGGACGGGGTTTTGAAGGTTCACAGCCGCAGCAGACCGAGGCCATGGTTCTTTGAACACGGCCTCTGAACACGGCCTCTGAACACGGCCTCTGAATACGGCTTTCTCGGTACGTCCGTCTGAAACGGAGCGTGCTCAAGTTTTGGTCAGCATTTTGGCCCCTGTCGATCTCGAGAATCAGTTGTCTGATCTCAGTCACTTAAACCGGAATCGAGCAGTTCAGTGTCACCAACCCCAGATGACCTACATTTTCTGACGTCAAGGTCATACATGACTTCACTGGCTGGGTGAAGGCGCCAAACGCGACTGTTATTTTTTAGCCACTTCAGGGACGCTTTAACCCGCATCCAACTGGCAGTCGGCGCCGATCACACTCAGCTGGGGGGAACGGGATGGGGGACACTCAACTGGGGGACGCTCAACTGGGAGAGGGGATGGTTGACCGTCCCCATCCCTGTAACTCATGAACGGCTGGTCGCAGGATGAAAATAAACGCACCTTTGGAAAGCTCGTGACAATGAGAGCTCGAAACTGGTCTCATTTGAGTTTTAGATAATACGTAGGCCATTTACGGCCTATGTATGTTTTCTCACAGCCGACAGCATCAAACCGAGAAGCGGCTTGGATCTCAAGGCTGTATTTAACAAAGTCTAGGTAAAGGCACCAATGAACAGGTAAAAGTCAGCAGATATCGATACGCGCCTAATTTCTCCGATTTGTTTAACATATACGCCGAAACGTTAAGTTAAAGACACGGCGATTTTCGCGCCGACTGCTGGCGGGCGCCTCGGTCGTACGCGGTATGAAATTAACGGAAACTAATTTAAGCGTCTGTTTATTTTTGCGACAGAAACCTTTCCATGTAGTACTTCTTGATCCTAGTGGTTCTTGTGATGGTTTCTCATGCCTTTTTTTTTACTAATTGATAATTACTGAATTTTGGAAAAATTCAGTAGTTATCAGTTTACACAAATGGGGGAGATTTATTCGCGAGAGTCTCTTTGTTTCCAAAAAATGTTTTTTTTTAGCTTTTTGAAGTTCATGGTATCACTCGCAGCTGTGCGAGCCGGTGCTGCCATTTTCAACTCGTTCTGGGTACTTCATCGCCAATTTTAACGGCGGTGCATTTTGGCTCATATCAGTTATATGCGACCTGACCTCAGGTCAATGGATGGAAGTCATTGATAGTTTAACCATTGACGGTAAATGGATGTCTGCATCATCCCACACTAAAGCTGCTATAAGAAATCACGTCAAATTCCGAAAAATCACGACGTGTCTTAAAAATAGGGTTGTCCTCAGGTCAAAGGCCCGGAATGTTCCAAACAATTCGAGATAACAGATTTGTTGCATCTATTAAGATATCTAATCCCTGAAAGTTTTGCTGTGATGTCATGTTTTCCAAGAAAGTTACAGGGCGCTAAACTTTTTTGGACATATGTCCATTTGACCTGGCCTGGATCAGGCACCTGACTTGACCTGGGGTCAAAACTTTAACACAAGGTGTAATCAAGCAAAAGCTACACGACGTTTCGTGGCGCTACGTTCGTTTGGTCTCTCGCAGTCTTGGAAAAACCTCCGGGGGCGGTCAACCGTTCCCCAGGCGGGGGCGGGGTTAACAGAGCAAGAATTGTCGGAATGAACCATAAGTTTCCTTTTTTTTATCAAAAAAGCCAGTTCGCGAGGCAATCAACATTCTCGCAAGAAAAAAAAACAGAAACCAGCCTAAGTCACAAGATTAGTTCAGGTTTGATGTTTGACGTTTTGAATGTCAATGATACAGAATTCCACGAGAAGCTCAAAATGCTACCAGATTTTTTTCAGAAACGTAGCCAAGATTTTCCGTGGGGGGAGAGAGATGTTAAGTTTTGTCATAAGGCACTGGAATATGACGAAATTTATAGAGAAAAACAGAAATTTTGCGCAATTTATACCATGTTTAACGCACAGGGAAACAAAATGTTTGCTTTTGCAACATATATATGATGACTGTTACATACTGCTCTAAAATCACTATATATCTAGTGTAGATCTGGTGGCTCGGGGAGGGCCATGCCCCATGGCCCCTTTGGCTACGTCTCTGGTTTCTTTGCAACTGCAGTAGGAACATTTGTCGCTAGAGTTAAATCTGACTAAAGCATCAAACCTTTACCAAAAAGTCTGAAAAGGAGTACCTGTTTAAGAAAGATATGCAAACAATGCGCATATCTCCCGCAAAACGCAGGTACTGCCCAACGCATTTAATCGAAACCCGACACATTTGGCGGACTACCATACTAAAAAAGAATGGTGCAAACGTCCGACTGAGCCTCTCACTTCCCAGCATTGCAACCGATAAGCACCAGTTGACGTTTGGGGCATGGGCGCCGCAACAAGGATGCTGCCCCGGCCAGCTATACATTGGTCCTGACATGTTTTAGGAGCCACAGCAGGCCATGCAAGCGGTGTCGCAGTCTTTTTCAAACGACCTTGAAGGATATCAGCAATCCCAAAAATGATTTGGCAAACCGTCGGAGCGAAGAACCAAGCTTTCTTTTCCCGATTTCGGTGTGTAGTCTTACGTGAAATGCTCTGGTATTCGGTAATTCAGCGTTGCATCCAACCAGACCTGGACCTTGATAGCGGCATGTGTTGTCCGCAATCAAAGCACTATATGCTGATTTGGTGTCCAGTTTTTGGTTCAGTCGGAAGGGGGGGCTTATGGTTCTGCCGAGACATGCGGTAAATGGAAAGCTCTCTTCCCAACCTTAACTTCATTCTCAGTGTCGAACAACCACAACTTAAGTGTTGCTGGAGATGGTGGCTGATAGCTGTTACCCCCTCCGAAACGAGGACTTGGAAATCAAATCAAGCAAATCAGTCCGGTTTGTTTATCACTTCCTAATTTTTTCTCGGTGAATGTTTCACTGTAATGAAACTTTGCATATGCTAAAATCGGAGAACAAGTAAGGGTGTTCCCTATAGACGCTTCAAGTTAACATTTCACAGTGAATAACACCCGGCATGGAGGTAACCTGGGCATGACGTCATCCATTCTGCGCTGTGCTCTGCTCACTATTGGAGATGGACTGACCGCTTGTCAGGTCATTCGTACTTGCCGGGGCTTCCGAACAGGGATTGTGGCGCATCAGAACATGACCAGAACACCACGGCAGAAAACATAGCTAAATATGGAGCCAGACAGCGCAGACGTGAGAGACAGCAAAGGTGACGAGAATGCGTCACATTCTCACAGTCATGGGCGTAGCCAGGATTTCGTTCAGGAGGGGTCAAAACAAGCTCACGTTGGCTGCTCTGGTAATCCATATGACGCTCACCAGCGGACCCAGGGGGCCATCTCGACTATGGCTCTCCTCTTACCGCGATTAGGGGAGGCAAATGGCCATTTGTCTCCCCCTAAAAGACATGGGTATTTCTACTCAATCAGAGTTTGAAATTGCTGGGACTCCGAATCCAACCTATGGCCAGTGTCTTCCACCCCCAACTCGGTCGACGACCTAAGATCCATACTCAGCCGCTGAAGTCCACTCCGAACATACGGCCAGCGTGCCACCCCCCTCCCCCCGGTTAACGACTGCGGCTGACCTACCATCGACATCCAGGAAACTTTGTACCCCCCAAAGGAGCCGCTGTATCCGTCCCTGATTACGCTGAAACCAGAACCAAAAATCTGTGGGATTTCTGCATCTCATTTTTTGATTTACGGTCATTTTGATCTATTTTTACTTCTGGTGCATAAAGAAACGCTAAATTTTTAATCCCAGTGGGGAATAACTCCTCCCCTTGGCTCTTCCATGGAATGTGATTAATGATGTAGAAAAGGGAAAAATCAGGCAGCAGACAGCAGCGGTACGAGTCGCAGACAACAGAGGCAGCAGTCGTGCACAGCAGAAATAGAATCACGGACAGCGGAGGCGAGTCGCAGGCAACGGGAACAGAGTCACGGATAACGGAGACAAGTGACAGACAACAAAGGCCGGGTCATACGCAGCAGAAACAGACTCACGGATAGCGGAGGTATTTCGCAGGCAACAGAGGCAGTAGTCGTGCACAGACGAGCCATTCACAGATAGCGGAGACAATCGTAGACAACAGGGCCTATTTTAAGGAAAAATGACTGCGGGGGCAATTCTGCGAACAAGACGCATTGGCTGAGACCACCCCCCGGGCATTTGTGTTCTCCTTATTGAATTTTGTCCACTTCATATATATATATATATATATATATATATATATATATATATATATATTCCTAGACAGAGTATATATATATATATATAAATGCTTTCCTAAGGAAGGCATGTATATATATATATATATATATATATATATATATGCATATATATATATATATATATATATATATATATATATATATATATATATATATATATATATATATATATATATAAGGGCGAATTACGATGAACACTTTCACACTGCTCTGTCATTAACTGATATGTCTTTTGAAGGAAATTATGTGTGCAAAATATGGCCTTGGTCCAGCACTCTTAAGCACTTTCACACGAAGACTGTATGTCGCTTGTGCTGGATTTTATTTTATTTCGATGAAATTCGCGCCGGCTTTTGTGCATTCCGACCCCATTAAATTCAAAGAACACCATTTCATTTATCCCCAGCAAGAACTCATTCTCCATGGACTTGTGATCCCTGGGAGATTTGCTCAGGGAGAGATATGTCTGAAATGCCCCCAAACGTGTTTTGTGCTTCAGTTTTTTAAACCCAGCGCACGATATGCATAAAATGCACATCATAGTACTCCTTTTGACACACCGGATCGAAAGACACTTCGCATTCTGTCTCAGGTCATAGGTCACTGGCCCTGTCGGCAGCAGTGTGGCTTAGGTGGGAATGATACTTCAGTCCTCTTAGTGGTCTCGGGGTTCTGGCGACAATGCTATTCGACGACTTGCAGCAGGTACTGCTTTTGCCCTTCATCCTTCGTCAGTACCTTGTTGTATACTTGGATAAGAGCCACATCTCGTTCGGCGAAGTCGCTAACTACCGCGATCCCGCACAGGACTTCCTTAGCGTCCGTGAAGCCAGGTGCTGTCTCCCAATCAGCGGGATCGGCGGCAAGGAAGTCCATGTTGATGCCGTAGGCTTTCAGGTTGCCCACCGACTTTGCAGTAATGAAGTCGACGATGATCTTCCTGGGATGAGAACCTCCTTTTCTGCGAGATCCACCTGCGCTCGCTGGGAGGACTCTCCGATCCTGTCCCTGGAGTGCCGCGACCATCCTCGTCTTCATCTCACACGGCACGCCCTCGTCGAAGAACGACACACCAGCCAGTTCTTCGCTGGGGCACCATAATAGGTGACTGTTATAATAAATCGTATGTCGACTATAATGTCATAATAGATAATAGGTGATCGGCACACTCCTTGGAGATCCCCTTCGAAATTTCAGCATTCACATCAGGCTTTGCAGAACGGCCAGGTTGTGCACGGAAGCGCTGACCACCGATGAAGAGCAGAACCATGCACTGACTTACAAAACAACCATGAAAGAGACGAAGCGCTTGAGTGCTCCCAATTCACTGAGAGTCACGGAGAACTGATGGCAAAGCAAGAAGATCTTGATCCCGAAGATTATGCGCCCCATCCATCTGGCGCGATGGAACCATCTATCTGGCACGCTGGAGAGCACCTGGCTGGGGAACTTGATTCCCCGTGGAGACTCTTGACCAAAGGGGATAATCGAGACCTCAAAGAACCAACGATAATCATCGCTAGGCTGGATTTCGGCGAGCTTTTCACAGCAGAAGGCGACGATACGATCATTGGAAGAGACAAACCTCTCGGTCACTGCTGGCTCCAGGTCTTCATACACCATAGGTTCAAACTTGTTCCAATCAATGAGCCTCCATCTCTTCTTGAAGCTCTTGAACAAGGAGATCCCGGTCCCGAGGACGGACCGAAGCGCGTGGAGAAAGCCGCCTCTGCCATCAGTTCGACGATATGATGACGACAAGCACAGTGAATAGGCCGTCACTCAAGCTTCTGCTGAAGAAGCGTGTTTGCTCCCACAACTTGTCCAGTATTGCTGGAGGTGGTGTCGAAGCTCATGCCGACGACATTGTCCGAAACCTCCCAGTCTTCCAGACAAAGCGTGACAACGTCGGCTGGCGTTGCTCCGGCTCTACTTGCAACTTCCAAACACCGAAGAGCTTGGCGGCACTTCTTGGACCGGTTACAATGACAGAGTCGATCCACCTTTTCCTTTCCATCGTCGGTAACAGTTTGCCGTCCCAGTGGACCACCAGGTTGGGTGACGCGGAGAAAGAATGCTAGATTTCGTCCGCAATGGCTTTCCTCTGCGATCTACGTGCGCGCCTGCCCGAGCTTCTGTGATCGCCAGTTCAGAGGAGTCGTGGCCGAGGACCGAAGCCGTCGCCGATAGGAAGTGAATTGCAGAGCGATCATTGAGCTTCTGAGATCGAAGGCTGCTGCCTGACCAGGAGTGGCGATGTTCTTGGCTCTCCTGCAGGGCCGCTTCGAAGGCATGGCCAAGGGCTGCGGGTCATCCTGATCTGTCAGTTGTGTGTTGTCGGTAGGCGAGTGTTCCAGCTGGGCAGTTGCCTCATGCTCGGTCTGCTGTTTAATCTAACGGCGGGCCCTTTAAAGCTTCGGCCTACTGTTGTCGTTGAAGAGCTTGCTCCTCCTTCTCAGAAGAGAACTTATCGAATACCACCATGACGTCTCGGCGACCTGGCTCCCTTTGGGACTAGAGAATGTCTTTATCCTCTTGGTTTTGATGATCTTAATGGTGCCGACAAGGGCAAGGTCAAAAAGATTGTTAAGGTTGTCCCTAAATCCATTCTTTTTGTCAATTTCCGGGGTGCACCTCCAGAATTTGCCTTTGGTACTGGTCAAGCTTCCTGTTGAGCTTCTTTATCACGTTCCGCTCCGGTGCAGTGAGAATACGGGCTTTGTTCCACACCTTCATCATTTCGCGGACGATCTGTGTTTTGACCTACCTCTGCGTAAGCCTATCCACACGGTGGGACTGAAAATATTGCTGCAGCACTTCTCCCTGCGAAGGCAGTTCAGAGCACCGGTCAACCAAAATTCGGCTTTTTTCTCGTGGTGCAGCCATAGTGGCACAGACTTCCGTTATAAAAGGTACTTTCCGCATTGACGCAGGTGTTCCTTAAATATCCTGACGTCTAAGAACCCGCGGGAAATTGCCAGACCGGCACCGTCGGTTGCCGTGGCATGGCAAGGCGTGGTACTTCAAATATATAAATCGCAGTCTGCAAACGATGGCCAGAATATTGGCGAGATGTTGCGGCAGTTTCGATTCTTCCCTAAATGAGACAGTAGGTTGCCTGTCCGGGATAGTTTCTGTTGAGCTAATCTATCCCCAAAATACATTTTCTCACCGAATTTTGGCCATATGTTTTTCAAAACTGCGCAGAAGTGTAAAAGCTGTCCCCGATAGGCAGAACGAACTTCTCCATTTCCAGGTTATCGGCCCCAAAATAAAAAAGTCACCTCAGATTGAAATATTCGCCTTAGGCCCGTCTCAGTGAGATATCATCAACATTCGTCATTATCTGCAGTCTGGGCCATGCCATGTTCGTTAAGCAGATGAAGCATGCTCATGGGATGCACAAACCCATGCACTAGGAGCAGCAAGATTGACGGTTTTTATATATGACTAATTAATTTTCCGTTTTCCTCGCGTAAAACTCGGGTTTAACCGCCTAGTTCAATGAAGTTCTACCAATCAAGTACTGGGATTTTAGCAGGGTTTTTGGATCAGGATGATTGGTGATGACTACAGCACTGCTGGACTGTTACCGCATTCATATAAACCTTATCTCGCCATAGCGAAACCGCCCTGCGCACCAGCTCGCCCTTCAGTTTTCTTGCGCTTGAACACATCAAAGATGGTCATCATCATTTTTAACGTGCTTACGATGCAATGAAACGCCTTTGCCGCCCACCAGACAATCGCAGCATCGGGTGCCGGCGTACTAATTACGAAACACGCTCGCCAGCGGTCACTAGGTGTGCCTGCAATACGTATCATAAAGTGATGCTTCTAAGTGTGCTCCCACATTACTCAGTGATTCAACACATGCTTCGTCGATAAGATGCTGCTTTGCGAGCGCAGCGCTTCATGGAATACCTTCCTGGGTACGCTAGTACACCTGGCTGTTTTTTTCTTTGCATGGGCAAAGGATCTTGACTGGGGGGGCAAAGCGTCTGACTGGGGGGCATTTGCCCCCCCAGTTAACATGTTAAAATAGGCCCTGCTAGACAACGGAAATAGAGTCAAAGGAAGCGGAGACAAGCGACAGACTATCGAGGAAAGATCTCATACACAGGAGAAACAGTCACAAATAGCATAGACAAGTTACGGACAATACGGGAACAGGGGTGTCAATCTGTATTTTTTCGAGACGGCCCTGGCCCACCAATATTGATTTGGGCCCCTCCGATGTTGATTTGGGCCCCTCCAATGTTTTCTGCCGGTTTTAAAGGGAAATGGGCAAAAATACGAAAAAAAACTGTCGCAGTAGATAAAAGATAGGCATAAAGTATACAATAAAGCATTAAGTGATGCATCTATCTATTTCCTGCCTTCTGGATATATAAATATATGTACACAGTAGGATGTAGGCAATCTTTTTTAAGAAATATTAAGAACAAACTTATAAATTTTCATTCGTCAAAATAAAGTGGACTAAATCCGTTGAGAAATCCACATTTGGGGGCAGGTTAGGTTGTCGCGCCCTCGGCTCGAACCATCCAGTCATTTATAAAAATTGACGCCCGTGTACAGGAAGGAGTCGTATACAGCAGAAACAGAGACACGGATAACGGAGACAAATTGTTACAGGAAACATGGACGCGAAAAAGTAGCGGAGACGTGTGTCAGTTAACAAAGACATGAATCGCGAATCAACGAATGCATCAGAATTCTGTGACTCTCCACGAGACAAGACAACCGTCTTAGGGGGTGTTCAAGAGAATGTCTTCGATACGTTGTCTCCAAGGCACCTCATACAAGACGAATCGTCCAACCAGGACCAGACGACAGCGCGGAACAACAAGAGACCCTGAACCGTACTGTTGATGTCCGATTTTCCCTGTCACCACTGGATGGTAACCAGGCGGGATTGCCAATACAGACCGAAAGCATTCCAAGAACAAGTTTTTGGCGTGACTTTATCACCATCAGGCATTTCTGCTCTTGTGCAATCTATTCCTACAAAAGAGGAACATGAGGAATTTCGGAACCGAACGCTCAAAATAACAATGAACGTCGTTTAACGTGAAGACCGTGCGACATCGCACGTCACGGCTACACGGCGAACGGTTATAGGGAAACACTGACCTGGCAACGCCAAAAAGAGGGCTGGGTTTCCAATACACCTGGCTTTAATAAATCCACACCGGGCGTAACCTTAAACTGATGTAACTGAAACAGTATATAACAATAACTGAAACAGTCGGCCTGTGTTGCCCGTTCTGGGACTGCCTCTTTGTTGAACACTGACAACGCCATTTTCAGGTGAACCGCGCCTAGTTCTCATGCAGGGAACTACTCTTCACTGCTGTTGTACGGTGGCCAGCCTGAATAACTCCCCAGACATAACAGAAATTGTGGGACAAAAACTTCGCAAAGCACTCATATTATACTGAGGTCAGTATGATATGGGAAAGCAACTGTGGTGTTTTCAAACATCTGGAGTGAAATTCTACCGACTAGACAGAGGAAAGACTTTGGGATATTTAATTCTCGCCGAACGAGAGCGATTTTCACTCGCCCCGAGGACGATAGGGTGGCGGTGATAGGCACCCACCTCACCATTTCGCCCCTAACTGAGCCAACGGGTCGGGACAAAAAGCAATCGATAGCTATGTGCCAAAGGCATCTAAAGATTTTCGGTTTGACCCCGTCAGCTGCTCATCTTAGGTCAGGTGATACTTTACGCTTGTGAGCAATAAATTGATTTTCGGGGTTGGAAACAACACATTTTGGGCTGGATGGGCCTAAAATGGTGTTCTTTATAATATTCATTGTCAAGAATTAGTCTGGAACGATCAACGAGTCACGATCAAAACAGATCATCTTAGGTTACTGGCCTCGTTTGACCTTGAAAAAATCATTGGTCTATCTTCACCCCCCCCCCCGTAGTGTTCCTTCGTTAGACGCAAAGTTTTTAAAGACAGAGGTCTGATTTTTCAGTAGCTGCCTTTTCATCTTTGCTGCAGGTTCTCTGAAAATTTTAAATTTTTCTTACTTTCGGTTTGCCAGATAGGACCTTGTTCTCGAGGGCATGTCACGACGCCAAATCTCGGTGTCAACAGTAAAATGTGCGAGCAACGCGTCAAGTGCACCGCAGATGTCATATTTGCTGATGGCTTTCCAAGCTGCACCCCACATGCGTCGGCAATGTGTACGTAGATGCTACAAAAGGTCAATGTTAGAGTCAAGGTCAAATTAGGTCTGGAATAATGTTATATTTTTCTTTGGAAAATCTAATGCGTTTTCAGGAAACTGATTTGGTGGACATCTGGGACATGGGTTTCTGAATATATAATTTTATGCTATCAACCACACACAACCAAACGCATAAGCAAACACACTCACACACTCACACAGTCACACACATACACACAGACTTACACATACGAAGCAACATATTCCCTACATGCTGGGTATTATCGCGTTACGTTGTTTCGACGCTAGAGAAACAGTCCGACATTATTTGCCATTTTTATGGAGGGGAGGGTGTGGGCTTTGCAGTGAATATCCTATCCGTACTGTTCACGGCGAAATGAGGTATTTGACCCCGGATGACCTCGGTTGGCCTTCTGTTATTTTCCGCTCCGCACATGAATCTGATTCGATAAATTATTTCAAGCTGTTTGGATTTACAAACAGACAGGGTGTGGTGTCCTATCTCTTTATGGGTGTCCCGGTACCCATGAAATGGAAATGGGCACCCACAGTACAACTTGGGCACCCACAACTTAAAATATGTTTGATTGTCAAAATGCAGTTATATTCTCAGGCCCATAACGTTAATCACCAAAAATCAGCTTTATCGGCAATAATTAGAATCTGTTTGCTTCATTGTCACCCACCAATTGGTTTTCTCCACCATACTCTAAATAAAATTGCCAAGCTGGTTTCTGGAGCAAGGTCCTCCATTAAGAGGAGTGAATCTACTCGATTCGTATCTTTAACTGTACACGTGCGACTGAAGAGGATCCTCTTCAGTCACACGTGTACACGTGATCCATTTTTTCCGATGCCATTGCGATTACATGCATCTGGTGTGCCTGAGAGTCGTCAGGAAAATGGTGGATCCAGGGTCCATTAAAGTGCAGGCACCCGTCTCGTGTTTTTCTGGCCATATCCAAGCAGCTGATCGCCGTTCGCCGATATCTTCCCCGAGAATTTACTCGCAGGCACAGATCGTTATTTAGGCCGTGCAAAGCAACTGAATGACGCCAATTTTTATTGTATACTGACCCAGCTGTCTTGAAGGGCAGAATTCCTCAAGCCATGTATCATCTGTTTTAAGCCCTGTCGGCGGCCATGCGAATGTAAATTTCTCCTGTCTTGTGCCAGCAGTATGCAGAGTACTCCGGCAAGCTTATGGTGCTCTTTGTTCAGGGCTTTGGTAATGTTTATGGCGCCGATATGATTGTGTACAACTTCCATTCATTGGTACATTTATCGGAAGACGCAGTGCGCTTTGGTGCTCTTGACAATGTTTCCTTTTTCCCTTTTGAAACATACCTTGGGAGACTGAAGAGGACGGTCAGACGGCCACAGGACCTGGTATCCCAAATAGCAAGACAGATCTCGGAAATGGATAGTTTACTTCTCATTGAGGACAAACGAAAGAATCACTGTTCCATTGAGCATTGCTGTGGTCCTGTACGAACAGGACTAGACGTCAAAAATCAGTACCAATGCCTTCATGGCGCCGTGTTTGCAAGTTGTGAAAGAGGCGACCATTGCTTCTGCGTTAATGATAGAGTGGTCATTGTTCATAATATTGTCGTCGTTCGAGGGGGCGAGGCATTAACTGTTTTTAAAAGAATTTGTCAGTCAACGAGCCTTCCACGAATATCCGTTAGATTCAGGCTTGTTGGCTGTGTATGAAGTTTCTGGTCTCCAACCCAAGCTGTCCGTGCTTTACGCCAGCAGCCTGACAGAAAAATGTGTACGTCTTAAAACTAGCGCTGCCCACTGGCTCGCGCTGCCATTAATTCACGCGCATAAACATTGATTGGCCGATGTGCGTATCGTCCCACTCAGGACCTGCGATTTTGTTTTTCTCATGTCATTGATGAAGTGTTTTCTGTTTGCGTAGTCAAAAGAGTTTTGTCGTTTGGCTGTGTCTTTGTTGATTATTCTGCCGATTGGCCTATCATTCATAGGTAGAAAATGCCACGCATCCTGTAATTCGAGCGGGCATAGCTTCGACCTCCATTTGATGTATTCAGGCGGACTCCAAATAAAGAATGGTAAGGTCTATCGGTGCGATGCTTTTGAGTTTTTTTTTCTCGTGTTTATTGCAAGGACTCGGATTCCTCAAATCATTACGTGCAATGTCGCAGCTTCTTAACCTTGCATGATCTTAGTGCCAAAATTCTCCGCAGGACTGCCGTACTGTTCTCAAAGATGTAAATCTCTGGCACTGGCAATTTCAGACAGTGTTTAAAGTGTCTGGGGATTCAGGAGATCTAATATTACGTCTATGGCAGTGACGCAGCGACTAGTAAGGAACGGTATGGATTTCTATGCAATCCCTCCTCCCCCAATAATTTTTGTTCAAAATCTCCAGCCGTAATCTCCAAGAGCAGACATTGAGAGGGGGGGGAGAGGGAGCGAGGCTCGGTCCCCGAGAAGGGCGATGTTTGCCTTTCTGCGTAATAAATTCGCCTTCCAGTGGTTCACGCATGTTTAACCCCTCCGGACGACGGGATGCCACACCTAAGCAGTGTTTTCAGCACCACGGCAATACGGTGCTCGATAGCGTCGTGAAATTTGGCATAGCTGACGATTCAGTCATTGCGCATGCTTTGAAAAAAGTAATCCCATGTCATCTCAGGTCACAGAGCTATCAAGTCATCACTGAGGGCTTGCAGAGCGACTTTTGCGCCAAATGTATTTTTTTTTACTGGTTTAGGGCAATAGACGGCACATGTTGAGCATCAGATCGGTTAGAATGCTAGTCTTCATGCAAACAGGTCACTTTAGATAGGTCAATGGCCTTTTCAAGGTCAAACAAGGTTAATGACCTAAGATGACCCTTTTTGAGCTTAGGACGTTCCTATGCAAGTTTTTGACACTGAAGGTGATAAAGGCGACGATTTTAGGTCCATTTGGCCTCAAATGTGTTGTCTTTAACTCCGGAAAATCGATTTTAGTTCCTTAAGATAAAGCTCGACATGACCTAGGGAATCACTGGTTGACCTGACTGGGTTGAACTGGGTACCGTTGGATTCCTTGGGCATACAGCTATCGATTGCTGCTCGTCCCGTAGCGCTAGCTCAATTAGGGGTCAGATGGCGAGTGAAAATCCCTCCCGTCCGGCGAGGGTTCAAAGAAAGAGAGTAGATCAACACTTTTGAGTGGGCCCCTCACCATGGGTCAATAAATGCTGAAGCCATCGAAAAACTCTCGCATCGAACTAAGTAATATCCGACAAGAAAGTGGCGTAACATAAGTGACACTGGTAGTCTCTGTTGGACGGCATGTGATACCAGCTATGATGCAAATCACAGAAGTGCCTGCCAAAGATC
This sequence comes from Capitulum mitella, assembly GCA_030062745.1. Classification (NCBI taxonomy): domain Eukaryota; kingdom Metazoa; phylum Arthropoda; class Thecostraca; order Pollicipedomorpha; family Pollicipedidae; genus Capitulum; species Capitulum mitella. The sequence continues at coordinate 21,153,822 of CP099851.1, read as the reverse complement.
AAAGACATTGACACCAAAGCTACACATCCTGCTTATACTAAACCTGTTCCCGTCCCCATAGCGCAAGGGAGCATTCCCGTGTATGTGTGTGTGTGGGGGCCTTACTCGACCCTCCCCCTCCTGAGATCTCGAAAACTATTCCTTGGATGTCGTCGCAAGAAACGGCAACTGATTCGCCATGGCTTAAGCTGCGTTTTTTGTAAAAAGAAGCTTTGAAAATGTTGAGAGGGGTGGGTACGACGGACGGGGGTTGCAGAAAAGTCGGAAATAGGAAAAGATTTTGAACATGTGTTAACTCCGCTGACTATCAACCGATTTTGATGCGACTGACATGAACTGAGAGCTTGTCGATGGGACCTTCCCCATTGCTCCATACGTTTGGCTATGCGTCACACTCGGTAAACAATGCACTGAAAGGGAAATTGGTACCCCAGTGATTCAGGTCATTCCCGCTTGCGAGTGAATTCGTTTTCCCAAGGTTTTCCCAAGGTTTGTTCGCGGTGGTGGATTTCACGGAGCTCGACCAAGTTGCTACAGTTGGCAGCCAGTGATTTCATGGACGACAGAGATGCGCATGGCCTCCCCGGCAAGCGCCCTGGTCAGCGCCTGAAAAAAACCTCATTCAGATCCACGTGGTACCGCATGAAACGGGGTTCTGGTACCCGGTCCGAGTGCTGTACCAGACAGGTAAATTAAAAACCAGCTGCATGGTAATGTCGCTCGTAAGTCCGTCATCATATCTGTCACCGTGTCTGTCCTTCACCAGACATCACAAATATTACGACGGGTCAGTGAACATCGCAGAAGGTCGCTGAACGGGTGCACTGGGGCACAGATTAGCGTCGGACAGGCTGAACTCATTGGTTCTTCATGTTGAGGTAACGCTCGTTCCTTCTGCAGCCTTCCTGATGGTGCACTCATGCTTTGGTTACTGCCAGCGAGCTACGAAAAAGCGAAGCAGAAAGAAAAAGACGCCCACGACTCGTCTGCTCTGGACAGTGGCCCCGACCTGCCTATTCCGGAACAAATCCGGAGGTATGCATCGGTTTCTTGTTTAACTGTAGGGGGGCTGCGCAAACTCTGAATGCGGGGTCGGCCGCCCTGGCTGGCGCCGGGCCGGTCCGTGCCGGCGCCCGGCGGGCATCGGTGACTGTCGGGTCACCTTGACCGGCGTGGCGCCAATCCGGACATGTGCGGTCCGGATTGGTCGAGACTGATGCCACGTGATGTGCAGCGTCGAGGTCGGGTCGCCGGGTCGCGTGGAACTGTATTGCTGATACTGACTTCGGGCGGAGCGGGCGTGATGTGTTCTGGAGACGACTGAAATAGAGCTTTACCTCGAGAAGTCTATATAGAAGTCTATATGTGTTATTAAGAAGACCACACTTACACGCTTGTCGTACACATAAGCACTGGCATGGCATGTTGAAGGATCCGGCGCCAGCCGGAGGTGTGCGTTGGCTTTTTATTTAATTCTTGTTGTGCACATAAGCCTCGCAGGACGCGTGATATATTGCCGAGGAGAATAACTAGTGAGCAGTTTTGTGAAAAAGCATATTTTAACTTAACAGCAGAAGGCAATATGCAACTAATTTACATGCACCGAAAAAACAAAACAGGTCTTGCTATGTACAAATCCAACTGAAACCCGCGCAGTGGAAGGGGGTTTCGCACTAACGCGCACTGGACGGGAGGTCAAAAAGTGTTCCCTTTCCGATCTCGACAACGGAAATAGCTAGAGACATGAAATTTTGTGAACATGGTGGGGATATAACGATTTAAATTTTGTGCAAGTTTCATAGCCCTAGATTAGTATCTTCAAGGTTAAGTAGGGTGAAAAAGTTAACTTTGACACTTTCTTGGCCCGTACAGGCCATTTCGTACAACGTTTCGAACGAAACGGGAAAGGTTGTTTGTTTGGCCGTTAAAACGTGTCATACGACAACTTCCATCCATTTGGCGTCTTCGCTGAGGATTTTGAGTCGAGGTTATGTCAGGTCAATGACCTGTGACGTCATTTTTCCATCTTTTGCAGATCAGATTTCAAGCAACACGGGCGGCTTGAGTGTAAATAAGGGTGCAACACGTATCCTTTTGTGTATTTTCAGTAAGGGTAGTCAACATAGATACATTTGGTCACTTCCAGCTCTTATTTTTATGTATGTATGCATATGCATGCATGTATATACATGTAAATATCAATGTGCCATACGTGTTTTTAGTTGGGTCTTTGAATATATATTTCATACAAGTCGACATATTGCAAAGCAAATCTGGACCAGATCACAAAAAAGTTGCCATTGACCTTTGATGTCTCTGACCTGAAATGACCCTGGCACATATGTACGCGTATCCATGAGCGCACATGTGTTTTATTAGGGTGTTTGAATGCATAGTTCATGCAAATGAACATGTCGCAAAATAAATCCGGGCCAGGTCGCAAGATATTTGACTTTGACCCTTAATGACCTTGACCTCCACTGACCCTGGTATATGTAAACGTGCCAGTGCGCGCACATGTGTTTTTATTAGGGTCTTTGAATGCATATTTCATACAAACCGACATGTTGCAAAGCAAATCTGGATCAGATCACAACCTGTTTGACCTTGACCTTTGGTGACCTTGGCCCCTTTTCCCCTGACTTTGGTATTGGTACATCCATTACTTGTGCCCAAATTACATCGCTTGATTGTATTCAAACGGTAATCTTAGGTTGAACGCTGGTTCTTTCACAAAGTTCCCGTTTGTCAGCGACAAGTGTCGTTTTGGTTATGTTTGGTTGACTTCAGATGCCAGAAACTTCAAAGTTTTCTGGCCGATTTCTACGTCATTAGACGAGTTATTTAGCTGCCATAAATGTCACAAAGTACCAGCAACCAGCTCCGATCCGTTCTCGAGATATTTAAGAAAAACAGGTGGGGGGCACCAAAAGCCCCCTTCAAGTACGCGTGTGAAGTTACCTCGCGTTCAGCTGTAAAGACGATCTTAACCTCTGTAGCAAGCAGTAATGTTAATGAATGTCTTGATAATATATGGGACATCGGCTGCTTATTATTGCTCTTCGAAGATAATGTGTTATTTTCACGTCTTGTGTTATGAGAAGCACATGTTTTAGATTGCAGAAGGGCCCTTCAAAATTGACAAAACAAATCGCACAAAACAGACCAAACCGTCCTTATATGCGAATATTCGCATGGTCATTCTCGGACTTCATGCCGCCTGCAGTCATTTTTTTGTGGACCAGTTTCACCCTGATGAAGTCACCCCTCCCCTCGCACCAGAAAACGGCCCAGGAGGCAAACATGACCTTCGTGCCGCATTTTTCTCTGTCGATGGACGAAGAAGTGCTCAGCCTCCACAGGGGCAGGTGTGGTCTCCGGTCCACTCCTGCTCCGGTCGGCAGGCATCCGGAGTGAGGGCAGGTTTACTGCCCCAGTTCTGGTCCAAGAGGATAAGGATCCGGAGCCATCTTGCTGAGGCTGACCTTGCACCTCCTCTTGATGTTAGTCCGGTCCTCCGCGTCCTCTTCTTCCGCCCTCCCGCGCACATCCGGAATTTTCTTCACCGGCAACTTCCGTCCTTTCGGTTCATTGCAGAGCAGGACATGGAGCGGATCCAGCCAGCTGCACTGGACTCCAGGTGTGTGAATACCAGGTAACCACTACCTCTTTCTGCAGTGGTGGGACCTTAAGCCGGTCCAGGCAGGTATGGACGCCCTGCAGCCAGTGATTTCTAATCTTGTCGCCGAGCCAAGTGGGATGGCAGACGACGATATGTGCTTGCAGATTTTTTCTGGGCTCCTAGCCTTTTTGCCTCGCAACCCCTGAAGTCATAACCATATCCGGAGGTCTGGTCTGAAGAGGCAGATGGCTGTGGTCAGCCATCTGCTGCTCTTCACTGGGCCGATTTCTAGGTTGGCAGGTCGGACAGGTTGTTTGCCAGTGCGAGTCGCTATCACCAGGTCCTGCTCGTGATTCTGGTCGGTGGAGAGTTCATTCTCCTTCTCTTCCGTCAGCTCCAGCAAGTTCGGACCAATAGTGGTCTTGAGGAGGATCTTCGTGATGGGCAGTGCCCATGACCTGAAAATTCTGCATGTGCGAGGGTTCCCGAGGGTTTCCGCCGACCCCTATTGAGGTCGAGTGCTTCCTCTCGTATTGTCCTCCCCCCGCCCCATTTGCCGTCCTGTCCTTGCAGTAGGACCTTTTTCCTGCTCCGGTTGTTGTACACTTCGCCTATCCTTTTCCAAATACCTGCCTGTCCGCCATATAATCGGCAAGGGACCCTGGTCTGCTTACTCTCGAGGACGCAGTTCAAGATGTGTCACAGGGTGTGTCCGTGTTTGCGGGGGAAAATCATAGAATCAATAGAATGACACTGACGCGGTTCGTAGCCAAAAGACACAGTAGTGTTGGTTATCAAACCGCCACTGCTGCTCATGAGACTTTTGATGCGGCCATGGAGAAGGGGCTGGTTGTCAGTTGGCGATTGAATTTGCGGCACAGAACAACGTCAGCTGGACACGAATGGAAAGACTGGAGTAGAATGGCTCAGAGGGTTCAAGAAGAAGCACCATCTCAGCAGACGAACGCCAGAAGCTACGTTTCTTGCCAGACCCCGGAGACTGAAAGGTCCGGGGTCCCTGCTGCTAAACAGAACCCACCACGGGGCGGGAGGTCGGAAGAGAATGCTCACTGTTATCAAAGTAGGGATTTTCCTCTTCGTGCTCATTTAACCCTTCAAACGCAGCTTTTTCCAATACCTAGCTCAGTTTACTCCACCCATGGGGTAAGCTGAGCCGGATGTAACTTAATTTTTCGCACCATTTTTCCAGTAAAAGCATGGACGTTATGCAAAAAATTGCAGTGCCATGGCATGCGCAATGGGCCAAACTGTTAAAATAAATGTCAAAAACATCTCTTTCGTGACTGTTACTTCACATAATGCCGCCGATGCAAAAAGTAACTCATCTTACCCCACTGTCGCCTATACACACCTCAACCATACATTAGAGCCAGCTCTTTAGATTTTGAAAGCCCGCCCCGTCCCGCAGCCCAAGTCTGAAACCAAATCTTGCAACCCAGACATGAAAGCCCACGTCGTCCTGCAGGGGAGTTTTCAGAGAAACGGCCCACAGAGCCTACAGTTAAAAACTACATAGCTGAACTCTGAGCCCCAAATAGCAGACACGTTTACTTCAGATTGATATCAGAAAGCTTTATTACCTTCTTGAGGCCATAAACATGACCAAACTGCCCGTTTCTAACACAATCCCTCATTCTGCTCGCATGTTTGACTTCTACAAGCCTAGAAAAAGCCCACAGAATCATCCAGTCTGGCCTGGAAAGCCCACAAAATTTCGGCGGGCTTTTCTCGGCCCGCACTTTGTGGGCATGAAAGCTAAAAAAAATTGCAGTTGTATCAGATATCTTGACGTAAACAACGAAAGCCACATGGGCGGAACATTTTTTTGGTACGCGGCAAACCTTAATTTATAAAACTTATTAAAGACGCTTAAGGGCGATGTAAGTAGAAAAGGAACCAAGTTTCTTAACCTCCTTCCAGTCGGGGGACGGGTTAAGAAACTTGTTCTGTGCTAAATCGGTGTTCCCAATTGGAGAAGCTGTATTTTTATTATTCGTCACTAGATGTCACCTTGGCTGGGTTTTATTCGGCCGTCCTCCGCCGTCCTATTCATGCAGGGTATTTTGACCGGCGGGAGGGGGTCGGGGAATAATGTTAAATTTTGTCACATGTCACTGTATACACATAGTCAGGATTTTCCTCGGGGGGGGACATATGACAATTTTTTCCGTGTGCCGGAAAGTGCATTGTCAGGAGTTGCCCGGGGGGTGAGGAAGCGTTCTACACAACTAACATAAATTTGTTGTATACTTACATTGCTTGTATTTTTACACCTGCCATTTATACGCTATTGATAATGAAAATACATTCACTATGTTCAAAATGCTACGCCCCCAGTAATGTTCGCTTACCTATATAGGTGTCGGAATGATCTGCTTGATACAAGCACGTAGCCAGGACGGTCCTCAGGGCGTCATCAGGACGGCCAAATGTCAAATTTTGTCATATTCCGCTGGCATATGGCAAAATTTATAGACATAAGCAACAACTTTACGTAACTCACGTCATATCTAATCCACGGGAATACATATTATGTTTGCTTTTGCAGCATATATGTCATCACTATTTCACATTCGTGCGAAATCGCTATGCATCTAATGTAGACCGCTTGGCTCAGGGGGGGGGGGGGCATGGTCCCCATGGCTCCCCTTGGCTACGTCCCTGGCTCGATGCTAGTCGTTGACTATCAGTGTCACACTACTGTCACGCAGCTCAGCACTTCGGCGTCCTACGGTGTTATTGCATTAATAAAACTATGCATAAAATGTGTTTGTATGTCCATACACCATACGTAACTTGCATCTTGATATCAATGAATATTACAGGTAATACCATGAGCAGACGAACACCGTTTACTTCTGCAGTGACTTAGGTAGGCAACAACTTCATCAAGCTCTCATCCCGGTTTTCATCCGACAGGAAGCACTATGGTGGATCCCGGCAGCGGCGGTGTAGACCCTGGCAGCGGCGGTGTAGACCCTGACAGCGGCGGTGTAGACCCTGGCAGCGGCGATATAGACCTCGGCAACGGCGATATAAACCTCGGCAGCGGCGGTGTAGACCCTGATAGCGGCGGTGTAGACCCTGACAGCGGCGGTGTAGACCCTGGCAGCGGCGATATAGACCTCGGCAACGGCGATATAAACCTCGGCAGCGGCGGTGTAGACCCTGTAATAGCGGCGGTGTAGACCCTGGCAGCGGCGGTGTAGACCCTGACAGCAGCGATGTAGACCTCGGCAGCGGCGGTGTAGACCCTGGCAGCGGCGATGTAGACCCTGACAGCAGCGATGTAGACCTCGGCAGCGGCGGTGTCGTTCCCGACAGCGGCTGCGTAGTCCCCGACAGTGGCGGCGTGGACTTTGTCAGTAGACACCGGCAGCGGCGGTGTAGACCCTTCGGTTTTTAACCGCCCAGATTTTCTTAACCGCTCAGAGCATGAAACAATGTAACAAAAGGGACTTAACTGTAGCTCGTCATGCAACGCCCGAAAAAGGGGTTTTTACCCCAATGCTACCTGTTCTCGGTGGATTTAAGTCAGCTTGTCCCCCCCTTAGTTTCCCCCAGATAGCACAGGAACGGGTAACGTCCCCCTCTTCGAGATATAGACATGAGCGCTATCCTGATGTCTCCAGAACCCAGTCAGCAGCGGAGCCGAGTGCCAAAGTTAATCTTGACAGTGGTTAAAGCAGAGCATCAAACAAACGACAGCGTCCAGCCCAGGGCCGCTTCCAGTCTGACAACAACAACCAACAACCAACAACCAACAAACAACCAACAGCTCGGGCTGTTCCTAGACGGGAAGACTGCCCTCAGGGACTGGTAATTTTTATCACACGCCGTCTACTTGGATTTGTCGCCGTCTGCAAGCGGCTGATGGGCGACGAAGGATGCCCAGCACTGTTGTTTGGCTGCTGGCTGTTTACCACCCCATCGCCGCTCTTGGCTTTAAGCATCAGTAACCGATAACGTTGCCCATGCTGTGGGCACTGCGGGGGGCCATTTTGGCCCAAAAGTATGTCGAGTATCCACTGCCTCCAACATGCCGTCTTGAAGAGACATGAACTGATTTCGCGTCCGTGACTGTGCTCCGAAACGATAAAATTTTGCACTCATGTGGTTAAATTCTACTGCTATTGACATATCTATCGAAATTAAACTGGTGTGAACAGCATATAACACTAACGTATCTCGAACATGACTGTTTGACATGACATGTCTCGAACTGACATGACAATCTAACTGGGCAAAGCTCATTTTCAATCAATGATGCGCATACATACTCGGCTAATTCCAGGCGTTTTGATCTTAAGGGCAACATAAGGCACAGTAAGATGAAGTTCAGCATACCTTGAATGGTACCAATGCTCAATTTTTGTGTTAGCATTCACACGTTTGTGAGGCTCTTGAGTAAACTGTATAGTGGCCAAATACGGACTTCATGCACTCTTCCTGGGGGAAAACGCATTCTTACAACGGATCGATTGACTTCGGCTATCGATACCTATTCCGGCCGAGGAAGGTCCAGAGCTGACAGCCGCCTAAAGTGCGTATTACAGAAGAATGGTGAGAAATTTGTTCCCGCTTTGATTTAGCTATGCGTTTACCACCAGTTACTGCAATTGTTTTTTTCGGAATTTACCAAATGCTGGAATATCCATTTGCTCTAGCTCGTGCGCGTGGGCCGGAAAAATAATTTTCCAGGACCAAGGTCGCTGATGTCATCTACTCCTGGGCCTGAAGGTCGAGGGCAAAAATCCATTGGCGACCGAGGTCTCATAAAATTCATTATTCCCACCGTAACTGGCTTATGACATTAGGGAAGATCACCACGAGGGGACAATTACGTGGTTAATTCAGACTGGCCGGAGCAGTCAGACAGCCGTAGCAGACAAGGAGACTTCAAGGAAGGTTGGATTTTGGTTCAAACGTTTGGAAGCCCATGGTATAAATGGCTGTATTCCAACCTAAAGCGAGGCCTATTGGAACTTGTTAATGTGCTCTTTTCTGATTCAGCAAAGCTACAGTCTGAAACAGTTTTTACAGGTTCCAGTCCAGTTCAATGACCTACATTCGCTGTGGATAAAGGCTTTGCTTTGACGCTGATTATTTCATTTCAATTTCGGCGCGCGTATTCGGCGAATGTTCTAGTCGCAACTATGAAGTACATCTTGGCATCCGTTCGTTACATTTTTTATTGATAGGAAAAGCATTTCCGGTAGAAGGAATGTCATGTATTGGCACAAACGACGATTTTCCTTGCGATCCGATAACAAAGAAGAAATAACGGGTGATGGCCTGTACTAGAAGCTGCCAGTGGTGACGTAGTGGCAGCCGCTGACGTGAAGCACGATTGGTGGCGACAGTGATGAATCGAATTGTGGTGACTCAGGCTGCATGTCTGATGGTTCCAGAAAACTGGACTCCCCATGTCATCCTACACGTAAGCATCTTATTAGAATCGCAGTTTTTACGGCACGTGGTAAAATTCACTACATTCGGCCAGCCAATGGCCGGCAATGATTCTTGAAAACTGTCGGTGTTTTCTTGAATTTTGACCAGGCGCCATCGTGGTCGATCACGAAAGCAAGCCCTCTCCTTGGTTTTTTTTAGAAAATTATGTAACCCGTCCTCATGCAGCATGTTATATAACTACACTGCATGTGCTTATGCTTTTTGCTATCTTCGGCATGTGGTGCAGAAACGCATGTGCTGAGTGTAAAACTAAAAGCACACTCGCTTTCCACTGGTGCATTCCAGCACATGATGACAGCATTACCACGCTTGTTATCACAGTGGCGAAAAATGCAATCTGCAGTGCTAGGATTCCTGAATGTACACCAACTCCGGAACACCTAAAACGCTCAAGGAGAAATGAGACCGAAATCGAAAGACTGTCATATATGATGAAGAAAAAACTGATTGTTTTTGGACGAAAATTGCGAAATGCAGAAACGCATTTCTTAGGCTCCTATCAAAGCGCGTGAGCTTGCTTGCGTTGGACTCCGTCTGACCGGACGCGTGTGACCAGAGCTTGCATGCTCGCTTGATTTTTCATTGACATACCTTTCATGAATTACACTTTTTCGACAATGAATTTTGGTACTCAGTTAAGTGTCTGCGAACTGCATAGCGCTTGTCAGTGAACCAGCTTAGCCTCAGCTGCATGCGGTTTGGTTGATTTCATTCACAATCCATCAGGCTTTCCTTGAGATCTGTCCATACACAGGACTGACTTCGACGACCCAGAGCTGAAACAAGGAAAAAAGCCAAAAGCTGTCCGAGACCGGAAGGGTCAAGCCGTCACAGGGCAACCTTGTCGTGTATGTCGAATTTCATGACACGTTAAAAAACCATTATCATTATAAATTAAAATATAAACGTAACATAAATACTAAACATCAACAGCAATGATTCTTACTACTTCTCCTTGTTAAAACTTGCCTGCATCAGTCAGCCCAGGCAAACCGTGAACTCAAAATCATGTCGCCTGGACTGCTGCTAAAGACGCGTCAGTTTACCCTCATGAGAATGGACTTTCGACTTTCGCCTCGCCAGTCCGTCGCCGGAAACGGTCAGGGGGGGACAAAACAAACAGTGGCTAATAAATGACAGTCATTTATCGCACTCTGGTGCAGCGTGGTACGTTCCCAGTGACGACCTGTTCATGCAGAATTCATTTTCAGACCTTGATTACCCTGTTTCCATGAGAGGAGTGGAGGGGGGTGGCCGTTCCACCCCCGATCAATGTTTTTCCTGTGCCACAGCCAAGCTTTGCGGCATCGCGATAAAATACGATGAGTATTCCTATGTATCGTTTTTACGCGTACTTCCACGCTTAGCAACTGAGTGGGAAAACATTAAAACTCTGCAGGTAGATGGCTCCTTTTAAGTTTAGGACGCACTAGTGTGATAAAAATTACACATTTACATAAGATAACATTAATTTCACATGCATAAACAGTGTTAGTATGACATGTCGACACAAATTGTGAATATGCGGTTTCTGGGTTGTCGGCGTCTTTCGGATTCGGTGCACATTATTTTCATAAGTTTTCAACACGGACGAGAAGGAAAACTGTTTGCTTTGAGGCCAAGAGGTCAAGGAATGCAAGAAACTTAACGGGGAAGAAGAGGCGACTGGAGGAGAGTAAAACGCTTTAAATGGTTTCAGTGGGGTTTAACCCTATTCCCGGAGAGCTAGACGGTATGGCCGATTCCCGGCAGGGGGCGGACTGCCCCCCCCCCCTTCTTGAGGTCTTGAGAACTACACATCCGATTTTATCGCAACAAACGGCAATCGATTTGCAATGACGTGAACTTTATTTAAAAAGCCCTCAAAATTGTGAAGGGGTGGATACAGGGGGCAAAAATATTAAAATGGGGGGTACTTTAGGACTTCTTATAACTCTGTTGTTTAAGAACCTATTTCAGTGAAACTGACATAAATCGAGAGATTATGAATAGGACTTTTACCATTGATACGTACATTTGAAATTTTGAGAAAATTTATAGGCGTTCACAGGGCTTCGAAAATAGGAGTAGTTTTCCAAAAACCAAATGAAGAAAAAAGGTAAAAGCACGTTTTTGGCTTCTGCTAGTCATGTTATGCCAAACAAGTACAAGTCGTATTACAATGTTTGTATAATGATAGCATAAGCGGTGCCAGGGACATGGAAAATGGGGAACTGTCATGGTCACATGCTCTTCAGATTAACTTGTGACGTTTACCTTAAATGACCTCCGGTGACCTTGGAGTCACTTGGAATGATCTTGTGTGCATTTAATATTATCTGTAAACATTTTCAGTCATTTTAATTCAGTCTGTTTCAAAAATTCCATTTCACGGATATTGTGATACAGTGCACGCACACTGACATTTTAGGTCATAGCTCCGTGACCCGACCTGATATCGAACCGTTACCCAACTATTAAGCTATACATACATGTGACGTTTAAGTTCTACCTTAAAAACGCTATCTTTGGCAGTTATTTTCTTTTTGCCCTCAACAGGGCGAAAATTGGCCTCAGGTGCCTCCCAAAAACGTCGCCTGACTCCACTCCTGAGCAAAACGGAATGTCAAAATTTTGTCGAAGTACGTAGGAAAAATAGCTAGGAAAAGTGAGCGAGTTTCGTGAAGCTGCGTCAAAAACCCTGGAACTGGCAAGCAAAAAATCCGAGGGGGGCGGATTCAGCCTCCCCTGCCGGGAATAGGGTTAAATGGTAATTTGTGCGGAAGCTTAAGGGAAAGATAGGTGAAGGTTTCAGTGTGTTAGAAGTCCAATGGGTAGCGCAGTGGAGGGTTAAGTCGGGTAGAAGTGTTGTGCATGTGTAAGACGAAGTGTTCATTTGACGTGTTAAGCCTGTGTGTGGGGTTCTAGCGTTTAAGGCGACTGGTACCAAGAGCGAAGTGTGGGGCGATTTAGCTACGCATTGCATGCGTTGGATTCTCGAGTGTGAACATAAATACATGGAATGGTTACCAGTGTTACATTACAGCTTTCACTCCAAAAGTTCGAAAATGGATTTAAATTAGGACACTGCACCTACATCGTAAAAATCCCAGGAGCTTACCTCTATAACTCGATTAAGACTGCTTCCCGGGGGCCGAATTTAGCTTCCATAGCCACGCCAACACCCTCGACACGCCTTTTATTTTGTCCATTGGGGCTTCATGCAAAGCTAATAGAGATTTTCTAAGGAATGAACAGAGCACTGCTGCACAAGATGACGAAATGTGTCGTGTACTAACTGACGAGCACAACTACTTTGCACGATGATGCTCCTCCTGACGATAAAGATGGTGACTTGACCTACGCGTAAAGAACTGTCGGTACCTTCGACCATTACAACTGAAATTCTTGCCGTAATCTACCATACTCTAAGTGGCCGTCAAAACACTTTTTTCATATAAACTTGCACAATCCCTTGTGCAGCAGCGCTATGTTATATACAGTTTGATCTTAGGTGCACTGTTAAACATTTTGGCAACGTCTTTGTAATCCTACAGCAACTATTAAATGTGACTAGATGTAACTGCATTGTTAGAAATAGAGCGATTTATTAGCTCACGATTCATATATATGAGTTATAGCTAAGTCCTAGTTCTTATCTAGCAATCTGATGGTGCCAAAACAAACCTTTGTATATGCAGAAGGCTCCTTTTTCACCAACGTTTTGACATTGCATCTCGTTAATTTACAATGGCAGGTCCCTTGCTTGTTGTTGAACATGGTGAACTCGGCAACAGGAGATTTTCAAGTACGGTAACAGACCCTTCATCATAAGTATCTCGTCTGTCTGGGGCACCGAGCAGAACGGAAACGTCCGCACCTTCGCGCGCAAAAATCGAGCGACCTTCATTTTATTTTGCGCGCATTTCCAGTGAGTGCGATGGCAAACGGGCTGCTACGCCGTGGTAATGTTTCGGTCGTAATTATTATTTCAAGGTTTTGAAAATGGAAGCACTTGTCGGCCGGCGTGTATCATGAATTGCGCTATGCTACAAAGCGGTTATTTTACATCACGTGCTATTTTACAAATGAATAATCGGAATCTGCTAGGATATGCATACCAGGGGAGGCTCGCATTATAGGCACAGTTTTTGGCACAGACTTATGCGTGTAAAAATAATTCGTTGTTTGTATTACAGAAATACACAATGGCTACGTTTAGTCGTGCAATGTTGACCAAGCCCAGATGGTCCTTTTGGCCACTGGTGGTGACACATTGGTGTTGCCCAAACGAGTTAAAGTTCCACTGTTATAGTGTATTGCCATAGGCCTTACATTACATTTCAGCATTTCATGACTTTTTATGTTGCCTTTGCACCGTCAAAAGTACAAATGATTCCACCTCTGTAACGGTCACACGACAGTACTCTTATAGTGTTTAACCATGACTTGAAACCACAATCGGCAGACTTGCGATGAAGCCCTCGACGTGTTTATGATGGTTTTTGTAAAACCTACTTTCATTTCTTGAAAGATGCTAACCGTGCATATCATTAAAACAAAACACGGCCCGACCTTATAACAAAACGCATTCAGCGCACTGACTAGTGGTGGCATACGACACCAGTCTGATGAGCTACAGTAACTGATCCCCTGTTTCAAGTTTGGTTTTTAGCAGGGCCAGCTACCGCGCCGGACGGCCGCCCCGCGGCAGGGCAACGTGCGGCGGGGCAACGCCGGACGACCCCATGGGCCACGAGGACCTTGTGACGCTGGCTGCGTTTTCGTTTGACACCATGGCAGCCCAAAGCCAGGCAAATGGCGTACGACACTGTCAATACGGGGTTTGATGTAAGCGAAGTAAATATGACTGACACAAAGTTCACGTGCCCACGTTTAGCTGACCGCTGTGTGACTCTGTCAGCTATGTGCAGCATGGGCCTCTGACACACACACTGTTGGCACGAAATATATTCCTCCAAATTTTGCGAGACAGAAAATAGAGTGATTATAATGCTTTCTTGCCAAACTGAAAAGATGGTATTAGATAACGTGGCTTCCTAAAGCCTTCCAAACATTTTATTTGGCCGTTTGATGTGATGTAATCTACGCGTGTGTCAGCTGCACGTTGTTGTTAAGGTTTTCAGTTCAACACGTTGGACTAATTTTGGTCGCATGTCACGCTACAAATGGGTGGTTGCAGTCTTTTTGGCATTTTATGCAGAATAATCGTTAAATCTGGGAATCACTTCATAGCGTTTTCTTGAGGTTAGCATGTGTGCCATGTGGACTCTCAGCATCGTAGTCCATGAATCACGTCAGTCCTCGCGAATCTACGTTATTCTTTGTCCAATAACATGTTTGAAGTATTGCATTGTCTAAACACAGTCAAGTCGACATCCGTGTGTCCCACGTGAGCTGTCTTGCTCAGGTTGCCGATGTTTCTTGAATCCAATGTCCTACAGCGCAATGAGCAAAATTTCACAAGTCGTTTAACTCCGCCGGTTTGCCGCGTCTGTCTCGACCCGTGGGGACCCAACGACCGACGCCCGGACCTCGAGCCATGTATGCTTGCCGAAAGATGCATGCGCTGCACAGCCCGGGTGTTCGGCGCGGCTCAGCCTCCACGGTGCCCGCTCTGTTGCAGGGCTCTAAGAGGCCGACCGAGCGTTGTTTTTGTGACTCTGACACATGTACGTTCATGGAAAAACATGGACTGTTTCTCGGAATGACTCAACACAACGAAGTGTATGTCCGTTGCATCCGTTATCACTTGCTGTGTCAAGTTTTTTTGCGTTCTTCGAACCTTTCCACACATCTGACTATTGTTTTAATGTGATGTTTGGTATTTCATGCTGTCTTTCTAATTATGTTTTTTTCTTTACATACAACTGCAGCGCGCAAGTCATGTGTATATCAGAGTACGATGAAGTAAACTTGTATGCAACTCTCTTGTGTTCCTAGTCTCTCCAAAGGCGAGCGGAAATCCCTGACTGATGAATGACGGTTCTGTTTGCAATGGTGTTTTGTATGTAAAAGCTACCTAGTTGCTGCCCTCCATGTCACAACTTTTGTCATCTGGAGAGGGAACGGTCACGTTGTGTCGTTGCTCGTTGCAGATGATTCATTACTTTAGTGTTGCACTAAGAATATATGAAGTGGGTAAGAAAATAAACTTGGTTTCACGCCCATTTGCACTACAAACGGCACACCTAAGAAAAATGTTTGGTTATGAAATTTGCCATGCGTCCCATTCACCTAATGAAATTCGCTATCTTTGACACGACATGTTCCTGTGACACACTTCATTTCAATCCTTTGTGCTTGTGACATTTCTAATTCACTAAGTGTCGCGTCCCGTGACAGGCGCATGTGTTTGGGGAGACGAGGACCGTGCTCACTAACGTGCTGCACTCTTGCGTTCTGTCTGGACATGGACTCTGCCAGAGGGCCGGACGGTTGCTCCATTGGCGGTGGCGTGGCGACGACCTGTTGCGGCACTGATAAGGCCGTTCCTGCTGCCCTCCCCTTCGCACAGAACGTGAGCTCTGCGCTGTGTGGTCCTGACTGTCCCGCCCAACAGGCCAGCGCAGTCGAGATAATGCAGAGTTGGCCGCTATCCTGCTCGAAAACGAGGTACACCGGCGCAGTCAGTGGACACCGGATTTCACAAACTTCTCCTCTGCACCATCACGGGAAACCCAGCCCTAGCACTCCGGAATGCTAAACCTCTGGTGAAAGGCTCTAAATTGCACAGGATACGTGACGCCATGGTGACACTGTCCTCTTGTCGTAAACTCTTACTTCCTTCTCACAGCCTCCATTACTTTCCAACCCTGTGACGCGTTGGTGTACCTAAAGTTCATAATCAAATGGGCGGAGGGCGTGCTTTGCACGCTTTTAGTGAGTGAAATTTCATGCATGGCAGTCGCTCTGTGTGTGTTGAAGTTTCGGAGCTTCTAGGGCCCGAACGCGCCAGCCAGTCGCGACACAAGTGGCACCGTCGGGTGCGTCGACTCGGCAGGCGGATGATGGTGCAGGTTTCGAAGTGATTCGTGGCGTGTAGCACGTACCACGTTGCGCGAACCGGACCTCTACAGAATTCAATTAATCTAGGGTAAAAGTTAACGGCGAGTGCTCTTGATTCAAGGCTTGGTGCCAACATGGGTCTTACTTGCGGGTGCGTGTTTCTGTAATCGGCACACACGTGCGATCCACGTTTCGATCCACAGGTAAGTGTTTCGATTTGGACTCGAGGACCTTTGAGTGCTGTCGACAGTGACCTAGGTGGCTGAAATTTGGTGGGTAGATAGATCAGCACTAAGTCTAAGTTTGGGGCGTATCCACGGTACCCCATATGGTAGGCAGGGTGCAACGGGTCATGTGCAGCGTACGTGCGCCTCTTCCACGCCTTTGTGTTTCTTATGGGCCAATAGCCGGTGCTCAGACGGCGCAGTTTGGTGCGATGATGGCTTGGAAAGGTGGACGGGTAGCTGGACGATTAATTTCGATGGGTTCAGGTCGAAAGGGGGATGCAGCTTGCACGTGAAACGCGAGGTGCCCAGGATTAACACCGCTCCTTCTTTACTGTAAACCTGCTACTGCTGGGATGCTGAAAACTGAGGGGCAGGAGCACGTGATGCGTACCATGCGATACATGTGGCTGTTCTGCAGACCAATAACTTCCGCCTGGTGTGTGCGGGACGCACATGCTGAGTGATACCCGCTCGTCATTCAGGCCTTGGGTTTTAGACCCGCTGATGCTGGACATGGTGGTGGACTGCAAAGTCACAAACGCCATCCAGAACAGACGAAATTTAGGGCATCATTGAAAAGATCCCAACCATGTAAGCGTGCAACTTGTTGGACTCGGGATCCTCCGTTTGCGAGAAGGTGCACGATTCATTTCTCCCTGCATGACGAGGGCGGCAAGTGTCGTTTCATAGGGGTAATGCTAGTACTAAGCGGGTGCACAGGTCTACGTGCGATACAGAGCTTCGATTTGACCCCAAACCAACCGTGCAACGCGTGGGTTTTCCTCTAGTTAGCTTTGACACAGCTGCATCCCCCGCCTTTTTTCCAAATTTAACATGGACGTTGATTGGAAAGAATAAACCCAAAATACTTTTTTGCCCCCATCACCCTCCCCCAGCTGCAGAGCAGTTCGTGTGTCCTTGCCCTTCGACTTCACGAAAGAACCAAGATAGTTTTTTTACGATTATGTGAATAATAAAATTTCAGCTGCGCGCATACTGCTGCAGCATAGATGTCTGAAGGGTGTCTTAATCACTGCGTTAGCGAGGGAGGTCGGCAAACTACCCAGTCACGGGCTTTGTGGACAGGCCTCTAATCTTAGACTGTTCGCAAATGCAGGTAAGTAACCTCAAGCCTGGTCCACTCTGCATTATATAAACCGAGAAAAACTGCGCTGCGGCACAAATTTGTACGAAACCATGGTAGACGTTCGACTTTTAACGGTGCTCTACTGTACAAGTCGTGAGGTGCTGTCATCTCGTGGACGGCTATATTTCTCATTCTTGTTTGGTTGACATGGGCGAAAATGGCATGCGAGGTTATCCCCTGCTGGAAATTTTTTAACTAAATTTGGAATTTTTTTCCGTTGGCATCCATTTTGTCAGTTGTGAAGTCTTGATTTGTCGAAGATGTGAACTGTAGAAGTTATGAACTGTAGGAGTTTTGATCAGTAGAAGTTGTAATCGGTAGAAGTTTTGAACTGTAGATGCTGTGATCGTTAGAAATTATGGGCTGTAGAAGTTATGAACTGTAGAAGTTTTGATCGTTTCGGGGTTTTAGAAGTTATGAACTGTAGAAGTTCTGGACTGTAGAAGTTATGATCCGTAGAAGATATGATAAGACCCGCGGCCGGATGGGCGCGGCTCCCCTCTCCCAAGTCCAGACGTTCCAAATGGCTCGCGGACGGGGAGACCACCCTCACGGTCAGCGCAAACGACGAGCCCGGCGCGAGAGACTGGGTCGTCGACGCAGCGCAGCCACGGGGCGCGGGCGTCCCCAGGTCTGCGCCGCGTCGTCGCCGACGTGTACATCGCAAGGGCAGCAGCCTGGGCCGCCCGAAAGCCGAAAGTGTCTTCTCCGGTTGGCGACTCAGAGCTGCAATGCACACCAGGTTTCGGCGCTGAAGCTACTGCTATGGGACTCGATATGGCTGAGTCGCTCGGAATGAGAGATTCGCTCCTGCGTCCAGTCAGCGACAACACGGACGTCTCTGCCGCTGGACGCAGCCCACTCACATGCGTCGGCCAGTTCGCTTCCAACAGAAGGTTGAGCGGCAGGTGCACCGACGCCATGGTGTACGTGCTGCGTGAGGTCGCAGGCGTCCTGCTGAGTTGGCTTAACTCAGTGGCCCTGGGAATTTTACTAGAGGACTTCCCAGCACAGACCCAGCGCGCCGAAGAACGAACTGTGAACCGCAAGCGCGCGGGTTCGAGTGGCCCGCCCCCTTCGTCACGACGGCGCCCCCCGTGCCGCGGGGCGCGCGGTCATTCTCTCTGGCAGCACCGCCGGGTCGTCGACCTGCGGCAGCCGCGGCGCTGCAGTCTGTAGCCGCGGAGCCAGCTCCAGCGCCGACTGCTAGCGCCGTGGCCCGCGCCGCCGCTCTGCCGGTCTGGTCGCATGACGGCGATCCGCCGGCGGCCACCCGCATGCAGCACGCGGCAGCTCTCAAAACCCACTTCTCGAGCGCGTTGGACCGAGCGCCGACACTGCGGGAAATGCCGGGCGGTCCTCTGGTGATCGAGCTCGACCCGGCAGCACAGTCGTTCGCTCTCACCGCCGCCAGGAACATCCCGTGCAGCTGGCGGGACATCAAGGAGCAACTGGATGACCTTGTGTCGAAAGGCATCGTCGCACCGGCGGACTACCCCACTAGCTGGTGCCACCCAATCGTCCCCAATCGTCCCCAATCGTCCCCAATCGTCCCCAATCGTCCCCAATAATCGCCGAGAAATCGGGCGGGGGAGTCTGTGCATCGATCTCAAGCGTCTCAACAAGAATGTGAGACGACCGACACATCCCGTCCGCCCTCCGCAGGATGCCGTGGCAGGGACGCAAGACGGCTGACGACCCTCGACGCCATGACGGGTTACTTCCGAATACCCATCGCCGACGAGTGCCCGGACCTTACCTGCTTCATCACGCCGTGGGGACGCTTCCGCTGTTTGCGCGCCCTCATGGCCTGATGTCATCAGACGACGAGTACAGTCGAAGAGGTGGCCAGGCGCTCGGAGACATCCCGAACACAGTCAAGATTGTGGACGACATTCTAGCCCACGATGACTCGTGCCGGTCTCATCTGGCGCACGTCATCACCATCTTGGAACGATGTGACAAGTGGGGGATCACGCTCAATCCCGACAAGTTCCAGTTCGCGCTGAATAGTGTAGAATTCTGCGGGTACAGCATCTGGCAAGAGGATTGAAAGCCCGATGACCGTAGGAGCTGTGGTCGTTGTTTTTAGACTTTAATGGTGAGCGGGACCGCCCTGCCGTCGCAGCGTCTGCCGACACTGAACTCAGGCAGAGCCACGCCCGCCATCACAGTGTTATTCTAACATCAGGGCTGAGGAGCCGATCCCGAGCGCAGATCGGATTTCAGGCCGACATGTGCGGCAACGTCGGAAGCAGTGGGGAATAAAGCGTGAAGACGTTGGGACGCGTGTGTGAGCCTGGCGGGTGAAGGATTGTCGAGATGCAGCCGGACGAGGTGGATGTCCTTCTTTCTTGTCACAAGAGCAAAGCGATAGTGGAGTTCCCATGCCCGCAAAACATAACAGATCTCCGACCGTTCCTGGGTCTGGCGAACCAACTCGGCAGCTTCTCAGCAGAAATCGCTCACGCCGCCATTCCGCTGCGTGATCTGCTCAAACCCCGCAATGTGTGGCGGTGAACGGCACGCCACGACGCCGCGTTCGAGAACGTCAAAGCGGCGCTGGTGGCTCCACCTGTGCTGACTTTCCTCGACCCGTCCCTGCCCACCATGCTGCAGACAGAACCGGCGAGAGCCCGCGGCCTGGGGTTCGGCCTGCTTCAGAGGCACGACGACGTCTGGACCAGTGCGGCTCGCGGCTCCTCACCGACCCAGAAACTCGGTACGCCGTGGTAGAAATCGAGCTCGCTGCAGTCGTGCCGGCGTGCCAAAAATGCGAGACGCACCTGGCGGGACTTCCGCGGTTCGACATTCGTGGTGGATCACCGTCCACTGGTTCCAATCCTGAACAGCAAGCCGCTCAGCGAGATAGAAAATCCCCGCCTGCAGCGAGTGCGTGAGAAGCTAATCGCTACAGCTTCACCGCTGGCTGGCAGAAGGGCACGTCGCATCAGATCCCGGACGCGTTGTCCCGGGCACCGATCTGGGACCCCGTCACTGAGGATGACGTGGCGGAGGACACAGCAGAAGTCCTGCACGCAGCGTCCTGGCGGCTCTGCACGCGTCGGCGGCCGACGGCACGCGTCTCGCTCCTCTCCACGACCAGACGTTGGAGAAGGTCCGCGCGGCAGCTCGAGGGGCGCAGAGTACGCAGCCCTGCGAAATGGTGTATGACTACAAATATTCTATAGTGTGCAACTGTCATGACCAAAGGTCAATATCTCCAAGGTCAAATAGGGTCAAAAAGGTCAACTTCGGACGCTTTTTCGGCCCGTACAGGCTATTCCCTACAGCTTTTCGAACGAAACGGGAAAAGTGTGCTTGTTTGACCGTTAGAACGTGGAATACGACGACTTCCATTAATTTGGCGCTTTGACTGGGGATTTTGGGTCGAGGTCATGCCAGGTCACTGACCTATGGGGTGATTTTTCATTTTTCCAGGTCAGATTTCGAGCAACGCAGACAATGGTGTAGCCTGAGCGTAACTAAGGGCGCTAAACGCATCTTTTGGCGTATTTCCAGTGAAGATAGCCAACATCGGTACATTTGGTCACTTCTAGCATTTACTAACCTCCGCAAGGTCAAAAGAAGTGAGGCGAGACATTGACTTTGGATGAAATTCTTGACCCAAAGTAGGTTTTATGCCACTGTTTGCGCTAAAGTTATTATGTTCTAATGAACCGAATTATACGATCTGAATGCTCTAAAACGTAAAATTTAGGTATACGTATCAACGTGCCAGATGTGTTGTTATATATTTCATATTTCATATAAATTGACATGTTGCAAAGAAAATCTGGACTAAGTAAAAAAAAAATGGTTCACCTTGACCTTTGATGACCTTGACCCTTACTGACCTTGGCTTTGGTCTCGGTACATCCATTACTTGTGTCCGAATGATGTCGCCTGACTATATTCAAATGGTAATCTTAGCTAATCGTTTCACAAAGTTCTCATTTGTCATAGACAACGGCTATTTTCGTTATGTTTTCTTGACTTCAAATGCTCCAAGCTCGAAACATTTGCAGCCGATTTGGATTATTTTCAGCGTCAATCGATAAATTAGTCAACTGCCACAAATGCCACAAAGTAGCAGCGACCAGCTCCGATCCGTTCTCGAGATATTAAAGAAAGCAGGTGGGGGACTAACAAAATGCCCCGCTTTCCAGTGCGCGTGTCAGTGTTTAATGATGTATTCGAGAGCGAACAGCCTTTATTCAGTTCCTCATTTCCGTGTGCCGGTTTGTTATTGCCGTTGCATTCTTTTCGCACACATACACGAACACGCAGATATGTATATATACATATAAATGTGAGCATATCTGTCTATCTATCTATCTATCTTTCCATCTATCTATCTATCTATGTATCTATCTATCTACAGATAGATATATGTATATATATATATGTATATATATACATATATATATACACACAGATATGAATGATGATCCCGGGGTTGGGGAATCCGACCCTCCCTCCCCCACAATGTTCAGGGATTTCAAAATTAGGGACATGGCAATGCCTGGAAAGAAATGGCCTGAAATCCTAAGTGAATCCCCCCTATAATTTTTGAAAATCTTCAGCAGCCATATATATATATATATATATATATATATATATATATATATGTATATATATATATTTCTATTTTATACTAGCCAAAGACACCTGTATTTGGCCCGAGACCGAAACAGTCAGCCAGGCACGAAGCTGCCGTGTCGTGAAGTTGCACGACACGATGAAGATCCTCTAGCGCCATCCGGCTCGGCGCCTGTGGCGAAATTACTCTATATTTGGGAACACCTGGGTGACTGAGTCAGGGTCCAGCGACAAGCTCGGCTTAACATGGTCTCTGGTCCCAGTGCCACCCACTTCAACACATTCGGGCCAAATTTAAAAATAAACGAGAAATAAAAATATATATCTTCTGGTTGCAATGAAAACGCAAAGCGGACTAGCGAACGAGGAAGCCCCCTGTAGTCGGTGGTCCCGGTCGAAGGCCTTGTTCCTCCCTTGGGAAAATCGTGGGTGCACTGAGGTCCACCTCTGATCGGCAGGGTGCGTGCATGATATGCAGATCCAATGGTACCCAATCCGCTACAATTCACGAACGGCTTGATTAGCCACTCCTCGGCAAGTAGCACACATATGGCGTCAGCTCGGTACATGATCTCACTGCAGCCAACGCGACCGAGGCCTTGATCTTCGCACAGTTCTTCAGAGTATTAGGCTGCGGGTGGGCCCCATTTGAACACCAAGTCAGACTCCATGACGACCCGTCCAGAGACTGGTAGGTGCCCTCCGTCTCCTCGTCGTGAACGCCGATCCAGAAGTCGCCGGTGGTGCCAGCCTGCGCGGCGTAGGCGGCCAGGATGGCGTCCATGCCTGGCTCCTGAGGGTGGCCCAGTCGAGCGCCGTCCGCCAGATTGCCGCAGTGCTGGTCCGCATCGTGGAAGGACAGTGGCTCTGTCACGTGCAGGTAGCAGTGGGAAGCGACCTGTAGCCAGCCGGCCGGACAGCCGCTGAGAAGGCCGACCGGCAGACGAACCTCACAAACCGTGCGGCGTGTTCCACTACAAAGGGCGCTGATGATTCGAGTTGTGTCACGCTGGCTCCGCATGTAAATGCACTTGCCGTCACCCTGTGTAGATGGTTGAATGGGGATTGCAGTTGCGAAACTCGTGCCATCCGGGTTGGTAGAAGTGGTGGTGAAGGGCCCGATCCATTCCGTCGCATATGGCCGGCTGGAGTGATGCAGCAGAAATGCCATCTCCAGGTCGTCGTTCACGGACACCACGTCTGAACAAGCAGATGACGCTTCGCAGGTTACGCGGGAGTTGCCACGGCTCCGGCTTGATGAGCTTCGCAGGTAGCAGCTGCCTCGAAACGGAACCCAGCCAGGGTCACACTGCTCTGTGACCCTGGTAACGGCCCGTCGAGCGTAGCTGGCACCCTGTCCCTCCAGCGCGGGGACGGTGACTACCAGACAATGCTGTTGGTCCACCACCAGGTCGCACCGCCCCCCTGGGCCGAAGCGGAAGCCGTCGCAGTACTCGGGCACCAGTCGGCTACATCGAGTGGCGCACTGGTGGCGGTTAGCCACCAGGAACGAAGAGTAGGCCGAGTTGTTGAAGGTGCCGGCCTCCAGAGTGAAGATGTCGCTGGTCAAGCCGGCGGCCAGGGCCGGCAGGACGACCGCCAGGAGCCGCATCTGGCCACCGAGCTCAGCACACCCTGGGTGAATGGCGTCCGAATGACCTGCATAACGCCAGGCCTGTTGTGTGCTGGTACCCATGCAACGGAATGCAGAAGCTCTCACGCTATTTGCTCCCTTGTGAGCTGCGCGGAAGCCAGTCGTTGTCGGTTCCGTCGGTGGGCGGTCGCTTCCGCGTGGACGGGGTTTTGAAGGTTCACAGCCGCAGCAGACCGAGGCCATGGTTCTTTGAACACGGCCTCTGAATACGGCTTTCTCGGTACGTCCGTCTGAAACGGAGCGTGCTCAAGTTTTGGTCAGCATTTTGGCCCCTGTCGATGTCGAGAACCAATGGTCTGATTTCAATCACTTAAACTGAAATCGAACAGTTCAGTGTCCCAGGTCTCAAAGCCACAGATGACCTACATTTTCCAACGTCAAAGACATAGATGACTTCACTGGTTGGATGAAAACGCCAAACTTTACCGTTATTTGCCGACCACTCTAGGGTAGAACATGAATTGTCGGAATGGGGCATATGTTTTTTATCAAATGAAGTCAGTTTGCAAGATAATCAATATTTTTGCAAAAAGAGAAGCAGAGACCAGCCTAAGCCACAAAATTAGTTCAGGTTACAGGCTGTTCTTTGATGTTTTGCGCGTCATTGGCACAGACTTTCACGGTAGGCTCGAAATGCTACCTGTTTCTTCGTATCTGCACTGGGAACATTCGTCGCTGGAGTTAAATCTGACTAAAACATCAAGCTTTTAGTAAAAAGCCTGAAGAGGAGTTGCTAGGTAACAAAGATATGCAAACAGTTGGCATATCTCCCGCAAAACGCGGCTGCAGTCCAACGTCTGCCCCAACGGGATAAAGTTTAGACCCGACACATTTAGTGAATTGTCATACTAAAAGAAAATGGTGCAAACGTCCGACTGAACCTCTCACTTCCCAGCATTGCAACCGATAAGCACCAGTTCGACGTTTGGGGCATGGGTGCCGTAACAAGGGTGATGCATCGCAGAACTATGCATTGGTCCTGACATGTTTTAGGAGCCACAGCAGGCGAAGCGAGCGGTGCGGCAGTCCTTTTCAAACGACTGAACGGTATCAGCAATTCCTAAAAGTGATTAAACAGACCGTCGGAGCAAAGAACCGAGTTTTTTTCCCGATTCCGATGTCAAGCCTTACATCGAATGCTCCGATTTCGGTTATTTAATGTTGCATCCAACCAGACCTGGACCATGATAACGACACGTAAGCACAAGAGTCAAAGCACTATACGCTGATTTGGTGTCCAGTTTTGGGTACAGTTGAGATGAAGGCCTATCGTTCTACCGAGACATACGGTAAATGGAAGGCAGAACAGATCTCTTGGCAGAACAAATCTTAACTTCATTCACAACAACCACAACTTGAATGTCGCTGGAGACGGTGACTGATACTCCTTACCTCCCCTGAAATCCGAGCACAGGCACATCAAATCAAACCCATCAGTGTAGTTTGTTCATGACTTCCTTGTTTTTTTCTCGGTGAATGCTTCGCTTCGACGCAGCTTAGCATATGCTAAAATCAGACAAGAAGTAAGGGTAATTGCTATAGACACTCAATGTTAACATTTCGGAATAAATAACAACCGGGACGGAGACTACCTAGGCATGACGTCATCCATTCTGCGCTGCGCTCTGCTCACTATTGGAGACGGACTGACCGCTTGTCAGGTCATTCGTACCTGCCGGGGCTTCCGAACAGGGATGGTGGCGCATCAGAACATGACCAGAACACCACGGCAGAAAACATAGCTAAATATGGAGCCAGACAGCGCAGACGTGAGAGACAGCAAAGGTGACGAGAATGCGTCACATTCTCACAGTCATGGGCGTAGCCAGGATTTCGTTCAGGAGGGGTCGAAACAAACCTTACGCTGGCAATCCAGGTGACCCTGAAATTAAAATGAAAAACAAGTCGGATTTCTGCAGCTTATTTTCGAGTTACGGACATTTTTATCTATTTTCAGTTTTTGTGCGTAAAGAAATGTTAAATTTTCTATCCCCAGTGGGGAATGACATCGCCCCCTTGGCTATGTCCGTAGATTGTAAGGGATGTAGAATGAGGGGAAGTCAGAATGATTTGTAAGGAAACGAAGGTTTTTCTTAGGGATGAGAGGAACCCGGAACGTTTTGTATTGTGAACGACGGAAGTCTTTTTTAATAACTCTGTTTTTTCTCGGGCCAAAAATGCAAGATGTGGCTTCCGAGCAACCGCGGATCCGCAGACATGAATATTCGGGAAATGTTGTAAGCATGCGCAGCTGTAAAAATACTGGTCGCAAACACCCCAGAACCCCAAGCTGAACCGGTCTACCGTATTTTTCCGATAAGGAACGCACCCATGTTTCATGTTGGGACGCCGACCGCTGGCCTAACAGTGAGGCTAGAGTACGATGTATTCAGCCTCTCGGGCGCGTCTGTGATTTTGGCAGCCAGTAGAGAAGCGACCAATTTTTTATTTTCATGCTCATCCTGAGCTCATCAGCGTCCACCTGCAGACGCTGATTACAAATGCACCACTCGAATAATTGTACGACGTCTAGTTCACGAGATATTCGTGCTCGAAGGTACGGTGGCCTTGAAACGCGCCCGAGGCTATGTGGACATCACGAAGCCCCAGGCGCCGGCGAGCTGTGCCGGCGACCAGCCTTTCCGCGTTGCATTTCGGTGTTTTGTCGCCGTCTGCCCACTGTGGCAGTTCCCGCGGTTCCGGCCCAACGGTTTCTCGGCGGAGTTGTGCTTTTTTCGGCGCTTTCGAGCACTACGGCGACCTCAGGCATTTCACATGTACCCATCTGGACTGCAGGACCTAGTTTCCTCCCCCGCAGTGTCTGGCTGCCCGACCGGCGAACGGCGCGCAGGCTCGGGCGGCGGAACGTGGTAAGCACTGAGACACAACGCTTCCGATTAAGTCCTCATAATCAGTGGCGTAGCCAGGATTTTTTTCGGTGGGGGAGAGTCCTAGAGGATAAGGGGCCTCCAATGCTAAGGCTCGTTGAACACTACAGGGGGTCCTATGGCCAAGGATGCCGTTTTGTGAAAATGATTTGGGGGGCGGATCAAGAGCCTCACAACCTAACCTCCCCCCAAATGCGAGTTTCTCAACGGATTTAGGGCACATTGTTTGGACCGACGGAAGCTGATCTAGGAAAAGATTATAGAAGATTTTGGTTTGTTTTCATACATATATATATATATATATATATATATATATATATATGTGAATATATATATATATATATATGTGCGTGTGTGTGTGTGTTAGTAAAGCTTAGGAGGGAGCCGCGTGAAGACGCGTGAGAGCCGGGACTGTACCCTTTTCTCCCTCAAATTGCTTCCACATACGATTTTTTCTATCGTAGTATGTTTTGCAAGAATCACTGCCCAAGTCCTTCTTTCCCGGAATCGGCACGTAGGCTGGATGTGGCAAAAAGTTTGTTTTCACAACCTTACAATGAGTCATTTAGAGTAAGTTTGCAAATGTCATCGTTTTTCTGGGGCCGACATGTTTGCCTAATCTGACTGTTTCGGGAGAGCTAGAACACACCATGGTCCACTTCTACCTCCATTACCCCACTTTTCCCTGTGTGCCTCTGATCGGAGGTTTTCGTTTGTTTCACTTTGGGATTGCCCCCCCCCGGGCTGCGATAAGGGGAAGGCGCGGGGATTGACTACTTCTTTCCCAATTCCGGCAGAAATTTAGCATTAATGCTCTGGTGTTGCATAAAAAGAACTGACCAAAAATAGAATTGTTTCCCCCCTCCCACACTCTCCGGAGATTTCACCACCCTACCCCGTCCTCTTTTCGGCTCGGGTTCGAATGCTTAAAACAGGAGAGTATGGGCCATCCGTATTGAGCTGTTTCCTAAACCAATGCCACTCTCTCGACTGTGATGATGAAATGCACTGCAAACATGGCCAGAGTAGGATGGACGAAGTTTGGACGAAGTTTGGAAGTTTGGACGCATGGACGAAGTTTCCCCTACACTTTTGGTAACGCTTGGGGTCTGCCACTTAGGCCACCAAATCATAGTTTACCGTTCTTTCCAGACCGAGTCTCTTAAGCTGCTGAGGAAATGCTGATCTGTGCTGCCTATCCCAGGACATGATAATGCCGTTTGTATCTACAAGGAAAACAAAGGGAACACACAGCACACATGATCAAATTTCTGCTGCCATTCGTGAAGTAGCTGAAAATAAAAATCGGTACGCAAAGCGGCACAACAGCATGGAGTCTCCAGAAGTTCGTTCAACCGTTGAGTACGAGAGCCCACCCACAGCCCATGAGGCAGCCTGAGGCACTCCATGACCATTCAAGGGTATTCTCTGACGAGGAAGAGACCATTATCACCGAGTGCATCGTTCGCTGTTGCAATATGTTCTACGGCTTGAAAACAAGCGCGGTGAAGAAACTTATGTACCAGCGAACCAAAGCGAACGGACTGCGTGACCCGGATGGACGGGAGAGTACCAGAAAAACCAGAAAAGACCGGATTCGAGGATTTATGGACCAAAATCCAATCATTGCTGTAAGGCAGCCGGAGCCAGCGCCACTCCCAAGAGCAGCGAGCTTCAACTGACACAATGCGACCAAATTTTTCGACAACTTGGAGCTCTCGCTCCTTCAAACCGGTGTAGATGGCACCAGGATCTGCGATGTTGATGAAGCGGCATGCACCACTGTGTAGAGGCGGCTGAAAGGCAGTCGCGACAAAGCGTCGAATTTCGTTAGCCAAGTCACCTCGCGTGGGCGCGGCGAGCTGGTGACGATGTGCGCCATGTCTGCCGCCGGGTGCGCTCCTCCACCGCCATTTGCATTCCTCGGACAACACTGCGAGAGGCCGTGATGACAAGACCGCCCACGGCGCTGCACAGCCTCGTGCATCAGCCAGGATGGATGATCAGCGGCAGCTTCCTTTATGTCACCAAGCACATCGTAAAACAAAGAGGGACGTCAGTGGAGAATCCATGCGTAGTTGTCACGGACAACCGGGAAAGTCGCCTTGTTATGACCATTCTGGACGAGGCCGAAAACGTTCGGTGTGCACATCGTAACGATGCCACCTCACCAGCCACGAAATCCAGCCGCTGGACAGGACGGTGTTCGGCCCCCTCAAAGCCGTCGTCAATTCGATGAAGACGTCATGTACGCTGTCCAGCCCAGGGAACACTGTGTCTCTGCATCAAATCGGACAGCTGATGGGCAAACGTGGACGAACGCAGCAGCGCCACAGAACATCATATCCGGATTCAAGTCCTCCGAACTCTGGTTGCTTGACCGGAATGTTTGCAAGGACGAGGATTCCTTGCCTTCAGATATCACCGACGGTGTCGAGCCCGGTGCAAGTACCCAGCCGGGCACCTCAGAAGTGGCCGCCCAGCCGGGCACCTCAGGGGAGTCCCCCCATCCGGGCACCTCAGCGGTGGCCGTCCAGCAGGGCACAGCTGGACGTTTCGTCTCCCCAGTTGTGATCAGGCCATACCCAAAAGCCTCAGCGAGCAAGAGCCTCCGAGAAAGAAAACGTGGTAACATTGTAGTTGCCACATCTACGCCTGAGCTTCAGCGCATGCGCGCTGAGAGCGAAGGACAAGGCAAAAAGGCGATGCAAAAGGAAGACAGAAAAAAGGAATCAAGACGGAGAGGAGGAAAGGGACGAAAAAAAGCGAGTAAGGTTGTAGCCTTCACGTCTGATGGCAAAAGTACAACAGTGTGCCCGTTCTGTGGCGAAGAATATGGATTGCGGGGAGAAGGATGGGTGCAATGCACGACATGCAAGAAATGGGACCATGAAGAGTGTGCCGGCATCGGTGAGGAAGATGGGTTAATGTGCGAGTTTTGTCCGCAACCGTAGACCGCTGGGGTGTTCTTATGCACAGAAAAAGGCATTATCTTTCATGACGTTGCCTGTTATATTTCTCACGGCAATATTTACACGACGACGAGTAGAGACAAGGACAATACAAAGTACACGACAGTGAGTTTACCTTGCATAGGTTTGTTGCGTAGTTAGAAACCCACTTGACACTCGGTCTGTGTTTATTTTCCTTGATATTTAACAACTTTTTATTTTCAACTCGTATAACATTGAAGTGTTCATGGTAGATAAATGACAATATCCGCTTAAGTAGATAAGTGGCAATATCCGTTTATTGTTTTTCAAATCGCTTTCACATATAAGTTTGTCAGATCCCTATGACTTGGTATGTCCAGAAGAAGAGGTCTCCGGAACGAGCTGGGATTTTGACTGTTACACTTAAGTATTCAGAAGTGTCGATAAAAGGGCTATTTACGCATTTTTGTTCCTTATATGCGGTAGGACATATCAGAACAAGTATGATCCTCAAAATGTCTAATATAATCTTCTGTCTTATGCCTCCCTCAGAAGTCCAATTCTCCCTATGTCGTGACCCATTTCTCCCCGACCTGTTCCATCTCTCCTTTTTGGAATGCATTTTTTGCGTCCCAAAAAGTGAGGCAATATGTTTCTTATCATTCTGGAACTCAGCATCTGGATAGCGATTTAATCACGCTATACATTTACACCTAAAAACTTAAGATTGGTTAGCAAAGAAGCTTTGCTTGAGGTAGCGGGTGAAAGGGGACATTCGGTGTCCTACTTCTCCCGGTTCTCTCATACGTTTAGGGTAAACCGGAGCAACACCGCCCCCTTTTGGTTTCTGGCATATGTTGGGGAATATGAACATGATATCGTCATGAAGCGATGTTCAACGTGTAGCGCATTCAATTTGGCACAATACTGCGAAAAACCTGGGGTTTTAGACGAAATCGCCATTCGCAGCATCCATTCTAGCAGAACGCTACTTTTGTTGCGGCCAAAATTGGCACGGGGAGCACCGCCGGCAGGGGGATTAAAGCTACCCGCTTCTCTAAGTCCTCAATGGTTCTCCATCATCTGTAGACATTTAACATGACGGCTAACCTCTGAAGCCAATCTGGTACTTCTGGAAACCAATCTGGTAATCTGGTACTGCACTGGTAATTCGAAAGGCATCACATGCAATGTCTGCGTAGAAATCCAGAGCATACGATAATAGCGACTGTTTTATTTCTTGGCTTTTATCAATAAGATCAAGTCTGTCGGCACACACAGCACAATAAAACGTTTCAAAGCATCTGTGAAACCTGTGATTAAGAATGTAGTTTTACCTGTTCGGTTAAAAACCATGTACGAAAGTTTATCACGAGCTTGAAACCATTACTGTTCTACTCAGCTGCAGTAGAGGTCGCAGCGAAAGCCTCTGGACGATGAGCCATTACTACAAGCTTCGTGTGCCCAGTGCCTGCATGATTCGCACTGCAGCCAGATCTCGCCTTTACTTTGCACGCCTTCATCGCAGGACATACAGATGTCTTCTGTATCATGTTTGCGATTGTTTTTGACGATTTTCCCCTTTTTTCCATTGTCCTTTTTAACCTTTTTGCTCCTTATTTCTTGCTGTGCGGACTCCGTCCTCTTCCCGTCACGGTCCTTCGCTGCCAACGTCCTTTTGAACGGGGAGCTCGTAAGGATTGCCGACGTTGCTTTTCTTGAGCACTTTCTTCCTGGACACTGAGGGCTCTTCATGACTGTTACAGGAGAGGGGAGGACTTGGTCAGTAGCCGATTCGTCTGCGCTGTCATCTGCAGACTGAACAATCAGCGGCGAACTCGCCGCGCATGCACACTGTGGTGGCGGCGAGCTCGGCGGCGCTGAAGAGCTCGGCGGCGCTGCTGGTTTTTCTGAAGTGTTCAGTGACTTTGGTCCCACCGATGACGTTGCCAATGCCGTCAGGCCGGGTGCTGGCACAGTATCCTCTGGAGTTGTATGCACGAGAACCTGGTTGTGTCTGAACATTTCCTCGTTACGGAGGATCTTGTCCGGGTTGAATGGCGCGATGCCAGACGCGACGAAGCCGTTGATGATGCCGCCTGAGTTCCTGGTGACAGTTTCGTACGCTGCAGCGAAGATTCCTGCGATATCCCTGTCAGTGGCACGACTCCCCGTATGGATGTCGTGAAAGAACTGTAGCTGCCGAGCCCAGGCCTTCTTCAGGGGCCCGTAAACGGAGATTTCGAGCGGCTGCAAGACGCGTGAGGAGTGCGGTGGCAGAGTCACAATGTCAATACCGTTCTTCCTGCCGTTGGCGATGACGTCCGTACTGATGTGGCTGGCATGATTATCCATGATCAGCATAACACGTCTGGTCTGGGATGGTCAGACTTGTTCGATGAAATGATCCATCCACTGATTGAACAAACTGGTGTTCACCCATCCATTATCACTCACTCCACCCACCGTGCCCAAAGGCCTCTTGCGCCCTCCGAATATCATCATCGGCGGGATCGCGACACCGGAAGCGCTGACGCATCCGATGATCGTCGCAAGTTTTCCTCGCTCAGCTGAGGTTAAGCGGCCAACATGCTTGGATCCTTTTCTTGCGAGAACTTTCGGTGCGGGCATGGCTGACATCAAACCCGTTTCGTCCACGTTGAACACCCTGTGTGGCGGATACGGCCCTCGAGTCCTGAAGACTTCTGCATTATTGTTGTAGAATTGCTTGAGACTGGCCTTGTTCATCGCCTCCAGCCATGCCAGGCTATGTCCTTCGGCTTTCCGTAGTGAGATCTCAGGATGTCTCCGCAAAAAGTTCGTTACCCATTCAGGGCCTGCTGTCCGGTTCTTCTTATTGAAGTTGTGCGTAATGGGTTGGGCTTCAGCGAATTCGAATGCCACAGAGTTAAGTTTTGCCCGCGTTATCCCGTAGAACATATCGGAGAGATGAAGTATCCTTTGCTCGAGCTCATCTTCGAAATCTGGCGAGAAGACTGGAGCTCGTCCTAGGCACGGTGGCGCATCAGCATCCAGGGGACAAGATTCCTTCAGGCGATCGCGGAGGGAAGATCTTGGGATGGCGTACCGTTTACTGGCCATATGGACGTTCATGCCGTTTTCTTTGACACTCCTGGTCGTCCTGGCCATGTTCTCCGGATGCCATGTTCCTCGATTTGATTTTCTTTCAAAATGTCTCACCATGGCTTTGCGTGAGGTAGGTATCTGAAATAACAGCGAAGAGGAAGTCGTCAGGACCGGAACCACAAACGCTAAGGAGCTTGCAAGGGTGGGTAGTCGTGGTAACCTTGAGTGGCGGATCTAGAGGGATGATGGGGGAGGGACATGCTCCTCCCTCCAGCGGCCCGCAAAAAAGCGAAATCCTATGAGACACATGAAAATTGGACAAAGAGGTCAAACAATGCCATTTAATCTTTAATTTAACCATTTAATGCCGGAAAACCCATTCCTGCGTTCGACCCTGTCCATATATGACACCAGTTAAAATGATGTTGAACTTCACCGTCTCGAAACATCTGCGAGACATGGTTAAAATCTCGAACAAAGCTTTTCTGCTTAGGCACATAATGAAATCGTCATTCGAAAGATTGAATTTAACTGCTTATTTTAACACCTCTACACTCCCCACCGACGATTGAGTGTTGAAAACTAGAAATATGCTAAAAAAACAAGGTATGCTAAAAAAACAAAACTAGAAATGTGCTAGTTTTGCTAAGGTTAAGTTTGAACTTATATTAAAAAGAAACCAATACTGGGAAATAGTTTGGCATATTTAAACCATATCACTATCAAATTATTTAATAGCATTTCTCGTATGGGAAGCACCGACCATCCATGGGGAGCACTGCCCACCTCTGGCGGTGCTCCCCATAATCCAGTTGTTCGCTGGGAGCCGTGTTGCGTCATGAGGTCAAACGCCCATCAAAAATGGCACGAGCTTTTTGAACGTGCATGCACTGAAGCTCCATTTTACGTTCAGACAAGCACTTGTCACAGTCCAGGTCAGCTACCGCAGATGATCAAAATTGAAAAAGCTTGGAAAATCACCAACAAATGTCAATAATCGCTAATAACTTACGAAAACAAGACATATCCCCTTTTAACCTTTTCTCGTCTGCTGGCGGGAGAAAGCAGACACGAAAAGGCAGTCAGCTGATTATCTACGGCTTATAATGCGTCTGTATCGGCATGGGCGGTGCTCCCCGATGGGCGGTGCTGCCCCGTCTTACCTTACATTGTTTGTTAAAAACTTTAACAGAGTTGTCATTGATGATCTTCTTTGATGTGGTTTCGATTGTTCGTGTAAGTCGTTTGGTTTCCAATGAATCTTCATGAAGAACGTTGGCAGTGTTCATTATAATAAAAAGGACGAGCAAAAAATCGTATTCTATTATAGACCTGACGTTTCGCCTACACATGAGACATTTGCAGACTTAAGTATGGGGTCAACGACACTTGGTTTAAATTTGAAAAATGAAGCGGTTAATAAGACATGGATCTTCTGGTTCGCACACAGTTAAACACGGGCAAGCAGTGCTTAAACAATACACGAAAGATCAGCACAACACCTATTCACATATTCAAAGTCTAGGACCTAGTGGCGGCCCTTCAAACAACTACAAGGTCCCACGCGCGTTAACCTGGCAGTCAATTAGTTGGTCCATATCTCGAATGAATATGGCTTCGAGAGCTGCTAGGCGCCAGTTATCCGTTGGATTCGCCAGGATCTTTATGTTCGAGGTGATGGTGCGCCGAATCAAGTGTTCATGGTGGTGCGGTTCTGTGTGAATATGTATGACTTTCCAGAAAACTCCAAAAACATTCGGGAAAAGTTGTTAAACCACGCTAGGGCATTGTTCAGAATTACTCTTAAAATACGATGATCACGGGCCCACTCCGAGAGTTAATGGCCCACAAAAACTCTAATAGGCCTTCTAGATAAGTTCAAGACGGGGCCTTCCCCGTCGTCTTAAGGGACGTCGTTGAATTCATCTCGAGGGCTCACTGGAGTTTTTCATGGACGCTCCTGAATGTGGGTCCCCTGATGGTAATGAAGGCCCTCTCAAAGGTTTAATAGGTCCACAAGCATTTCAGTGGATACTCTAGATGAATTCAAATAGACCTTCGGGGGTGCCTTTCCTTGAATTTATTTAAAGTATCCATTGGAGTTTTTTGTGGGCTTCTAAACATTTCAGGCCCTTGATATTTTTAGAGAGCCCATGAAACATTTGCTCGTCCATTCCGCCCTTTCCAGAACATATGGGGTGCCTCTGAAAAAAACTCCAGTGAGCCCTCGCAGGAGCTCAGTGAGGGTCCTTTATATTTTAGAGGGCCGCGTCCTGAATTCATCTAAAGGGCCATTAGAGTTTTTCTGTGGGTTTCCAGGGAATCTTCGATATTTTTCAAAGGGGCCTCAAGCATTTCCTCGTTTGGTGTATCCAAAGGTCCTGCAAGGCCTTCGTTTATGTAGGAATCTAAGGGAATTTTATTTCAAAGGAATTCTTTAGTCCTTAAGGAGGAGTCCCTATATGAACTAGTTTAAAGGGCACTTAAAAATTTTGCGGGCCCTCAAGCGTTTTGACAGGCCCCTTGATATTTCCAGAAGACCTGTCAAACAACGCCTCGTCCGGTTCAAAACTCCCTTTCTGAATATTCGGAGCATCTCAAAAATTTGGGGGCGTCGCAAAAAATCAGCGTGTCCTCGAGATGAATTCAAAAGGGAACTCTCAGGCCTGGGAGAGGGTCATTCCTTTATTTCATCTAAAGGGTCCAGGGGAGTTTTTTTAGAGAGCTCTTGGTCCTCGGTTTTCGAGTTTTCGAGAGAGCTCTTGGTATTTTCAGAGCGCCCCTCAAACATTTTCTCAGGGTTCCTCAACCAATTCCTCGTTGGTTTAAAAATCCTCTTCTGGTTATTCGCGTGGTCCCTAAGAATGTTTAAGGAGGATTCCTAAGACCGGAGTAGAGTCCACTGAATTCTTGTAGAGGATCCCGTTAAATTCATCTAGAGGGTCCATGCTGAGCTCTCGAATTTTTGTGGGTGCCCTCACTATTATTAGAAAGCCCGCAAACTTCCAGACGAGGATTCACTTAACCAGGCGAGGGAATCTTTCTGTAACTTGGATTTGGTTACTGAATAATACCGCAGTAAATGTCATCTCAGTCATGGGCCCCGGCATACCACTGAGGGCTCCACTTCAAGATTCGAGTTTGGGGGGGGACTGAAATCATCACTGTGGGGGTCGTCCGAAATGGACATTGAGGGGAGGTGCGCCCACCCCCTCTAAAGGATTCAAAATGATGTCCCTGTTCATGGTTAGAACACTATGAATGTTTGGTAACAACCTGTTTTCTTTCCCGAAATAACCAGGCTTCTGTTGAGAAAGCTGGCCTGGATCCATATTTACTGTTGTGCCCACTGAGGCCCTATTAACGGTAGAGTCCCCAGTTTTCCTGGATCTAAATGGTCAGACGTCTTGCTAGGCGCCGACGTACCCCCATTTCCATTGAACTGCTTTGATGATCACCTAGTTACGCTACTACGATGCCCGGCCTTGGCATCTGGCGGCCATTGCAGGGCAGAGATGCCCTTCCTGCCAGGAGCTGCCCGCCAGGAAATGCATCCTGGAAAGGCCCCAATGTCCACTGACCTTCCCAGGTCAGTGGGCATTGAGCCTCTTAAGAGCATGCCAGGGGCCCGGCGCAGGGGATTCCCCTTCCCTCCTAAGAATGTCTAGAGTTGGGATGATAAACCCCTAGGCTTACGTTACGTCACTGGGCTCTTTCCCGACACACCTGCACCATCCATGGCAGGAGGACATTTGCTGGCTGGCGGCTCCTTTGCAGAGCATTCCTTCCTGTCCTCGCATATGCCTTTTGGTAGGAATATGCTGGGGACCCACTTACCTTCCTCAGTGACACCTTTCAGGGGGCACCCTGCTACCTGCCAGAGGGGTCTGCCTGGGCTCTAGGGGCCCTTGGCGTGGAGTGGAATTGCCTTTCCCAGCCAGGGGGCCCCTTCAGGCAAATGCCAGGGGATCCTTCGTGGGCCCTTCCTGGCGCACGAACACCACCACATGGCAGGAAAACCTTTCTTGGCTGGCGGCTCCTTTGCAGAGGAGCATCTTTTCCGGTATTCGCCTTTTGAACAGGTACATGTTGGGGTACCCACTTACCTTTCCCGGTTAGGGGACATCCCGCTATCTGCCAGAGGGGTCTTTTCCACCAATGTAACTTATATAACTTATAACTTGTAGTCACTTACGGTAAATCGCTGTTCCGCGATGGCGTCGGCCGTGCTCAATCCGTACCAGCGTCGGGAGGATGAGATGAACAATCGCAAGCCGTTTCATCCGGACAGTACTTAATAGGCTTGTTAAAGCGTATTTCATTATTGTTTCGCCATTTTTGTAGATGGAGTTGGAATCAAAGGGCAGAAATTATTCTGAGCTGCCAGTTTTTCACTCATCATGCATTTTAGTGGGTGTTTTA
Organism: Capitulum mitella; assembly: GCA_030062745.1. NCBI lineage: Eukaryota > Metazoa > Arthropoda > Thecostraca > Pollicipedomorpha > Pollicipedidae > Capitulum > Capitulum mitella. Next base: position 21,116,739 of record CP099851.1, on the reverse strand, counting down.
TCGTCAAGGTCGTTTTTGATATTGCCACTTGACCGAATTCACCAACCGTTTGCCAAATTCTTGGTATGTGGCTATCACCAGGATCCTCGGAAAGTATTACAAAGCTTTCATTAGTCAGTGTTCTCAGCACAGGGAGTCAAAACGACACAAGAACCCGGGCACTGGGGTCAGACATACAGCACGCGTGAAGTGGGAATCATGGCTGTTAAATCATATAAGCAACGATTTAAACCTTGCTAGCTTTCTAGTTTTCGCCACCTTCCCCAGTCCGGTGTGGGAGGAGGTGCGACCCTCCCGTTCCCATACCGCTTCCACACCTGACGTACAAGAATAGAATATATAATAATAGAAATAGATATAATAGAAAAACATTTAAATAGAAATAGAAAAAAAACAGCAGGTGGCCCTAATTGTGCTCTACAACTTCTACTCAGGTCATTTTAAGATATCTCTTACCGTTGACATGTCAGCAGCAGTGTCGGTTTATTTTCTTTTGAGAGGGCCCTTGATTTGACATGAGGTCATACAAGGCCACCTCGACCTTGACCTCAGTGACTTTGAAACGAACTTGCACTTTGCCACAGCAGTTCCGTTGTTGTTGCAACTGTTGAAAAAGATGTTGCTGCATTGTGTCCGTTGAAAAAGATCAAATTCCATCACTGAGACGAATTCTGAAACTTGGTTCGACATCACCTTGACCTTGAATGACCTCGAACCTGCTGCGGACGAAACCATGCTCCCGTAGAACCAAATTATGCCTCTAAACATGTTTTGAAAGGAGAGTCGCAGCAGACCATTTTTCACGGAATGTGACGTGTCGTGACCTTGACATTAGATGACCTGGGCCTTGCAATGGTTATGAAAGGTCACCTAGTAGTCATGTGGTAACTCTTAAACCACAGGCAAACAACAATCTGATCTGAAACCACCTCCAAAATACCATTTACAACGGCACGGCTCAGATTTTCGACATTTATGGCTTGCATGCCCTCGAGAACGAGGTGACAGCTTAGTGATCTGACATGACATCGACTTGAAGTTTCCGGGGCGTATGTAAAAAGGCTTAAATCTGAGGTGACCAAAATTTCAGCCTATTTGGTCGAAGGGTTAAGCATCTGTCCCGTAACAACCGGTGGGGTTGCACGAACTTGGCTTGGACCCTGGACTGGCGTTTGCATTCCAAGTTAAGAGGGGGATGGCTTTGTATTGCTTCTAAGGCAGTGAGAGGATCTACAGTATAAGTGGCTTTCCCAAGGAGGTGACAAGTTGGTCATTACCTTCTTAGTATATTTAGTTTGGATTCCCGGACAATGCAACTACCACTAATTTTTACAATTTGCCTCCCTAAACTTCTTTCCAGAGGTGCTACTTGATGTGCTGGGATCGTGTATTTATGCCAACGTGTGTTAAAAGGTCATGAAGAACAGGTGCTGAGTTTCACGGCTTTGTTTCGAACGGATTAGGAACTGCAGGCAAAACAAAAATGAGGTGTTTTTTTCCTGTTAAACGTCGTGCCCCGGCCGGATCGCCAGGACGCTGGGGGTTCCGTGACGTCAAAACCAAGCACAGACCGTTTCGTCCAGCACCACCCTGAGTGCTGAATAGAGCGGCTTCTGTTGCGATTTTCGGAGTTCTGGCAGCGGATTTGAAATCATTGGGTTGGAACTGACAAATCACCACGAAAGAAGACAATGTTACCGTAGGTCACCACACGACTGGGCCGGTTGTGTGATTTCAGTCTGGCCGCTAATGTGGCGATGACAAGACGTGATCTGAACTCTCAGTCTCTGCCTACGCATCTCTTGTAGCGGGGAGTATATAGGGGGATGCCATTAGGTCATGGCATCCCTTTGAGCGCCGAAGGCGCCTCCGTCTTGAATACCGTTAACTGGCTAATAGAGCGCCGAAGGCGCCTCCGAATACCTCCGAACGCCTTGAATACCGTTAACTGGCTAATAGGGCGCCGAAGGCGCAAGATACACTCTCGAAGCCTTTAAGAGCGACTCACGAGGCCTAAAAATGTCCCGAGGATGGGAAGAGAATCAAAAACTCCGCTCAACTTAATGGTCATCAAGACCCAAGGGTGCCCAAAGTCCCGGCGAAGTGCCCTCCCCCTCCCGCAGAGCCCAAAGGGCGTCCCTGAGGTCTGAAAACATCCCGATGGTGCAAAGGATGACTGGAGAATGACAGTGCGTCCCAAGCCGCACAGGGGCGTGTCTGAAGGCTGAAAGGGCGCCATGTGGTCTGAAAGCGTGACCTGAGGTTTAGAAGGAAGACTCCCTGAACAATAAAAGGGCGTCCCAAACCCTCGGACGGACTGGAGGGCCGCCCCGCAAGGGCTCATTCGGACGCCCCTGTAGTCTATGTGACGAGGGCTACAGGGAAGTCCGAAATAATAAAATGGCGCCCCACCGCTGGAGGGGAGCTCCTCATGGCTCAAAGGACGTCCCGAGGGCTCCATGACGCCCGTGTTGTTTGAAGCTACGCCGTCTAGAAGGTCCAGAAGAAAAAAGAGATTTTAAAAAAGCAAAAAGTGTGCCCCGAACCCTGAATGGTTTCAAAAGCGCCTTTGTGTTGGGAAAATATGTTGCGAGGCTAAGACGAACACTTTTAAGGGCAACAGGGTGCCCCAAAACATGGAGGGGCACCCCTGAGGACTCCGAGGACACCCCTGTGGCCCGAAAACATGTTTCGATGGCTACAAGGATGCCTCCAAGAACCTGAGCGCCCCAAAACCCGGAGGAGCGCTCCCGACAGCTCAAAACGCGCATCTGAATGGCTTGAGGGTTAGAAGAACGCCGTAAAGACCGGAAGGGCGCCCAAAACCGCTGGAGAGTCGCCTCGAGGAGTTTCAACAGCACTCCCGAGGTCTGGCAATATGTTCCGATGGTGAAAGGAACGCCGTAAAGAGCAAAAGGGCGCCCCAAGTTCTTGAAAGGCGCTGCCGAGGACTCAAAAGACGCCCCGTGCTCAGGGACGCCCAGCCTCAAATGACGCGGGGCCATTTCTCCGCATAGCCTTTACGCATCAAAATACAAAAAATGGAGGTGTTTCTAAAGCTTCAGCTGACACCCCCTCCAAATACGATACCAGTGCCCCATAAATTGGCGGCGGCCCCCCCCCCCGTCCCCCAAGGCGCGCTGGCATCTCCCTTGGTCAGTTTCGAAATACGCCCCGGCCCAGTAACATTGATTTCGGAAGCTTTAGCTCAAACTGAAGGTACCTTAGGTTTCCGTCCGATTTCGACGGATCGTTTTCCTTTCGGAAATAGACGCTTCAACCCATATGGTGATAGGCAAAGTTTCGTCGATCTGAAGTAGTAATTGTCAAAGTTACCGACGGAAATCTAGGCACTTAGGGTTTGACGTCGACAATAGTTAGAATCTAATACTGAATAAAGCCAAGGAGTCTATAACGGTTGAGCGCGAACCAAAATTTTATTTTGGAAGGATCACGAGCATGTGCTTTGACCCTACCGCCGCACCCATAACGTTAGAGCGCAGTCCCGCGTTTGGGGAGGGACTTATTAGTCGAGTGTTACCGGCCCGATTTTATTCATCGCAAGAAGCAACAATAGTTTCACCATAACCTGAATTAAATTTCTTTACAAAAAAGTTGAAAATCCCAAAAGCAATGGAAACAGATGGACAGAAAATTCGGAAAGGGGGCCAGTATTTTGACTCCGTTGTTTATGGGTTGATCTTGTTGAAACCGAAAAAAATCGAGAGGTATAATTGGCGGAACTTTTTCTTTTGGCCCATACACTAGGAGTTTTGAGAAAATTGGTAGGCGTTAACCAGACTTGTGCTCGACGTCTTTTGGGCAATCCGGATCAGGATCCGAATCACAATGACTTGATCCGGCCCAGTATTTGAATAGCGGATATTTTTAACACTAATTTACGGGATTTTTGTTGATTCGGATCAACCATTGGTTTAAAATATCAATTATTTGTCAGGCTAGTAGCATTTATTACAAAAATATAATATATAAATATAAATATAAATATAAATATATATATATATATATATAATCCACCCCCGACTAGGCGTTGACCGCCCTCTGAGGTTTTTCTACAATGGCTAGAGAATGAACAAACGCAGCGCCACGAAACTTCGTGTACCTTTTGATTGGTCACTTTTACACCTAGTGTCAAAGTTTTGACCTCAAGTCAAGTCAGGTGCCTGACCTAGGTCAGGTCAAACGGATCTATGTCCAAAAATGTTTAGCGTCCTGTAACTTTTTCGGAAAACAAGATATCACAATGATACTTTCAGTGATAAACCCGCGCACGACCGTCGGTCGGTCACGATCATGCCCAACTGGTGGGGGGTGCAGTTGGCCACCCCTCCTCTAACTCACGAACGGTTGGTCGCACGATAAAAATAAACACACCGTTGGAAAGCTCATGCCCAGTAGAGCTCGAAACTGGTCTCATTTTTTAGTTTTAGGTCATATATAAGCAATTTACGTCCTATATATGCCTTCTCATAGCCTATATATGCCTCATGCATGAGACCGGGAAATGGCCTGAATCTCTAGGGCTGTGACTAATAACGTATGGGTAAAGGCACCAGCGCACAAGTAAAGGTCCGCAAATGCCGATACACATCTAATTTCTCGGATCTGTTCAATATATACGCCGAAAAGCTGAGTTAAAGACATGGCAATTTTCACGCCGGCTGTCGGTGTGCGCCGCAGCCGGCGCACACCGACCGACGTGTAAGAAATTAACGTAAGTCGTAAGAAATTAACGGAAACTAATTTTAGCGTTACTTTATTTTCGCAAAAAAAGCCTATTCATGAAAATTTTATTGATCTTAGTGCTTCTTGTGATGGTTTTTCATGCTTAAATTTGGGAAAGATCCGTTAGTTACCGATCTACACAATTGGCGGAGCTTTATTTGCGAGAACCTGTCTATTTCCGAAATATGCAGTTTTTCAAACTTTTTCAGTTCTGGTATTACTTACGTCTGTGCAAGCTAGTTCTGCCTTTTTCTACTCATTCTGAGTAATTCATCGCTGATTTTGACTTCGTTACCTGACCTCAGGTCAATGGCTGGAAGTCATTGATACTTTGCCCAATGACGGTAACTAGATGTCTGCTTCACTCTACACTAAAAATGTTATGAAACATTCCGTCAATTTCCGAAAAAAAACGACGACATGCCTTAAAAATAGCCTTGACTTAGGCCAATGACCCGGAAAATTCCGAAAAATCTGAGATAGATTTGTTGCATCTATCAAGATGACTAATCCCTGAAAGTATTATTGTGATGTCTTGTTTTCCGAAAAAGTTAAAGAGCGCTTAAGTTTTTTGAACATAAGTCCGTTTGACCTGACCTAGGTCAGGCACCTGACCTAGGTCAAAACTTTGACACGAGATGTAAAAATGATTAAGGAAAAGGTACACGAAGTTTCGTGGCTGTGTTTGTTCGTTCTCTCGCAATCCCAGAAAAACCTCAGGGGGGGTCAACTACCCCCCAGTCGGGGGCGGGTTAAAGATCTTGATAGATGCAACAAATCTGCTATCTCAGATTTCTGGAATTTTCTGAGTCATTGACCTAAGGTCAAGCCCATTTTTAAGACATGTCGTCGTTTCTTTCGGACATTGGCGGAATTTTCCATAACATTTTTAGTGTGGAGTGATGCAAACATCTAGTTACCGTCAATGGGCAAAGTATCAATGACTTCCAGCCATTGACCTGAGGTCAGATCACGAGTAACTGTTGTGATCCAAAATGCACCACCGTCAAAATCAGCGATGAATTACTCAGAACGGGTAGAAAGTGACACAGCTGGCTTGCACAGACGGATGTAATACCAAGAATCTCAAGATTTTTTTAAAAGTTGCATATTTCGGAAATAAACAGGCTCTCCGAACAAAGCCCCGCCAATTGTGTAGAATGGTAACTAATGATTTTTTCTCAAAATTTAGGCACTAGGAGCTATCACAATAATCACTAAGATCAACAAAACTTATGTGGATAGGCTTTTTCGCGAAAATAAAGGAACGCTAAAATTAGTTCCCGTTAATTTGTTACTGCGTGCGGCTGCGGGGCCCACCGACAACCGGCGTGAAAATTGCCGTGTCTTTAACTCAACGTTTCGGCGTATATATTGAATAAGTTTGAGAAATTAGATGTGAATCGGGGTCTGAGGACCTTTACTTGTGCGTTGGTGCCTTTACCTTTGCGCTATTAGTCACAGCCCTTGAGATTCAGACCGTTTATCGGCCTCATGCAGTCAGCTATGAGAAAAAATATAGGGCGTAAATGGCTTACATGTTATCCAAAACTAAAAATGAGACCAGCTCCGAGCTCTACTGGGCATGAGCTTTCCAACGGTGTGCTTATATTTTATCGTGCGACCAACCGTTCGTGAGTTAGAGGGGGCGGTCAACCGCCCTCCCCCCAGTCGGGCGTGATCGTCGCCGACCCACGGTCGGGCGCGGGATATATAAACTAGTCTACTAGTACTAGTGCATATATATATATATATATATATATATATATATATCTGTGTATATATATATATATATATATATATATATATATATATATATATATATGTCATGTCAGGTACTATTCGTGATGTCCTTTAAAGCGTGCTCATCTATCCTGTAGCTAGAGGTCATTTGATTTTCGTAATAAATTTTGGTGTCCCTTTGGTTACATTTGCGTTCAATTCTCTGTGTTGTTTCTCGCGCCATAAAGTCACATCTTTCTTTTTCAATAACTTGATTTGAATAGCCATTATTGACAAGTATCTATTTAAACGAGTCGTTTTCTCAGATAAGAATTGCCAGGTTGAGCAGGTCTTTAAGGCTCATCTAAGGAACGACCTTACGGCGTCTAATCGGGATTTGTTTGGGCATTCACTCCGCATTGATGCAGACGCCTCCATCAGTTGGCTTACGATGTACAGATGTTATGAATGAGCCTGAACTAGCATTAACATCAATATCTAGAATAGGAAGCCTGTTGTTTTATTACCTAGAGGTATTGTTCTTAAGCATTTTGTTATTATTTAAGCATTTATCATATTATTTTATCACCCTGCTTTACTTTTATAACTTGATCATATTAAACCTGACAAACGGTATAACTGATCCGGATCAAAATCAGGATCACACAGCTAGAATCCGGATCACCATTTGGATGACGGCCATTTTTCAAAATTTGATCCAATTCACGGCTGCATGTCCAAAACTGATCCGGATCAAATACGATTCAATTAAAAAACATGCGATTCTTGGTTCGGATCAGATCCGGATCAGAATCAAGTACGAATATGGCTTTAAACTGGCTTGGAAAAGGAAAATAGTCTTTTTTGACCAGGTGGCATAAAAGTTTGAATTTTTTTCTTTATTTTCTACTAGTCGGGATATGCTTAAGAAGTACAAGTCGTATCCCGTTGCACAATGTTGGCCTAGGAGGAGCCGGGGACATGAAAAAGCGGAACTGTCATAGTTGCATGTTCATTAGGCCCATGAACATGGCCTTCAAATGTCATCATCATCAGGTCATCATCAGGTCCAGCAGCGGCTGAACGTGTCCCAGCAGGGGAGGGTGGGGGTGAGGCACGGTACCCCGTGCCCCTCCCCGTTCGGCCGCCTTTGATTAAGAGGTCGCCATCAGGCAGACCTTGCCGATGTCGTGGACCAGTTATGCGTCTGGACGTCGCAGCAGGCTACGGCAGCAATCAGTATTCTGTGCGGTCCTGCGACACGAACGCCACAAATAACGCAGGGGCAATACCGGAGCATGGCTCAATCTCCGATGAGACATACGCGGCGCACTTTTCGGAGCGGTTAAGGCCTCGCTTATTATCGCCACAATTATCGCAGTGTAACAATCCTTATAATGTACGTCAGCTTAGCGTTGGCCAAGTCATGTCCATGCCAAAGGACTGCAGTCATATTGGTAGGGAACGCCAAACGGCTAGTCTGCGCCGGGACGGCTGGCTCATACGGCCACTTGACGCTGGCAAACGAGGACTTCGTGGCGCGCCAGCTGGAGCAGCCTAGCTGGAGTTCGGAGTGAACGGAGAGGAGACGAGAGACACGGAAAGATGCGGCTCCTGGCGGTCGTCCTGCCGGCCCTGGCCGCCGGCTTGACCAGCGACATCTTCACTCTGGAGGCCGGCACCTTCAACAACTCGGCCTACTCTTCGTTCCTGGTGGCTAACCGCCACCAGTGCGCCACTCGATGTAGCCGACTGGTGCCCGAGTACTGCGACGGCTTCCGCTTCGGCCCAGGGGGGCGGTGCGACCTGGTGGTGGACCAACAGCATTGTCTGGTAGTCACCGTCCCCGCGCTGGAGGGACAGGGTGCCAGCTACGCTCGACGGGCCGTTACCAGGGTCACAGAGCAGTGTGACCCTGGCTGGGTTCCGTTTCGAGGCAGCTGCTACCTGCGAAGCTCATCAAGACAGAGCCGTGGCAAATCGAAAGGCATCTGCAAGGCGCCATCTGCTTGTTCAAAGGTAGTGTCCGTGAACGACGACCTGGAGATGGCATTTCTGCTGCATCACTCCAGCCGGCCATATGCGACGGAATGGATCGGGCCCTTCACCACCACTTCTACCAACCCGGATGGCACGAGTTTCGCAACTGCAATCCCCATTCAACCATCTACACAGGGTGACGGCAAGTGCATTTTCATGCCAGGTCAGCGTGTCACAACTCGACTCGTTAGCGCCGCGTGTGGTCACTCGATCCGCGTTGTGTGTGAAGCTCGTCTGCCGGTCGGCCTTCTCAGCGGCTGTCCGGCCGGCTGGCTACAGGTCGCTTCCCACTGCTACCTGCACGTGACAGAACCACTGTCCTTCCACGATGCGGACCAGCACTGCGGCCATCTGGCGGACGGCGCTCGACTGGGCCACCCTCAGGAGCCAGGCATGGACGCCATACTGGCCGCCTACGCCGTGCAGGCTGGCACCACCGACAACTTCTGGGTTGGCGTTCACGACGAGGAGACGGAGGGCACCTATCAGTCTCTGGACGGGTCGTCATGGAATCTGACTTGGACGCCAAATGCGGTCCACCTGCAGCCTGATACTCTGAAGAACTGTGCGAAGATCAAGGCCTCGGTCGCGTTGGCTGGCGTGAGGTCATGTACCGAGCTGATGCCATATGTGTGCTACTTGCCGAGGAGTGGCTAATCAAGGCGTTTGTGAAACATATCGGGAAGGGCACCGTTGGATCTGCATTTTGTGCACTCACCGTTTGACCTGCAGCCTTACACTACTTAATTGCATCCAGGTCAAAGTTTCGGCAACGTTGACTAATGTGAGGCCGTGCGGTAGGCTCATGACTCATGCCACTTGCTCGGGATTGGATCGGAGGCACCGCCCGGAGCATAGCCGAGACCGTGCCAGGCCCGCGTGCCGGCACGAGCTGTCCAGAGCTCGCTGGCAGGAGACTTCGGTCTGCCACTTCTTCCCTGGAGTTCCAGCTCGTCCCACTTGTGAGAAAAAGGTGTCCGCACCCGACACACCTCAACGGGCGTGGACTTAAGTTTGTTTACCACACAAAAAAGCGGTTGGTTTTAAGGATCCCAGATCTCGACGCGATTGTGAGTGACGCCCGTGGCCCGTTTGTCTGTCTGTGCATGCCTTCAATTTGCGTGCACTGCCACCGATGTTTTACGGATAGAAATGGTCCAGCGACCCTGTCTCCGGCCCATTCAGCTACACTGGGGAGCGGGCTGCACTTTATAATGGCCCTAATAGCGGGAAAGGAAGCCACCATAAGCGTGCTGAGCAGGACATGCAGCACATTTTCGCATTTTTCCGTATTGACCAATCCCATAAGCCTACCGGTAGATAAGTAAAACATACGTGAAACATTGGCTATTGAGCTATCCTTTTTGCCTGACCCTGGGGATTATCAGGTAAGGTTTTAGTTCTTCTCACCCCAACAACCATCACTTTGCATCGTATGGAGAAACCCCTCAGAACAGCTTCAGAAAGCCGAAGTCAGCTGAAGCTCACGCAGCCGGAACTGGTGTGGCTGACTGGATTTGAGAGGACCGCTAATGCGTGTTACTGTCGGGAACCACTGGCAAAGCTTGGTCTTGGGTCCCTGTCTGGGACAATTCGCAGTGTGCGGCAGGAAACGTTACTTTCGCATTTTCCTTGGATGGCTGGCTTGTAAAAGGATGCTGGGCCATGTCAATATTTCTCCGACATGCAATGGGGTTTGTTACTGGGGCCGAGATGGCCGGACTGGGGACAGCCGAGCGGTCGTCCCCAGCGGCCTCAGGGGCGGAGCCCGCTCCCTCCGAGCCGTGCTGTGGCGGCGGCACGGCGGCCGTAGTTGACTGTGCACGCCGTCAAGCGTTTTGCTGAAATCTACTTACTACTAAAGCCCACTAACCCAGAACTAGACATACTAACTAGTAAAATGCTATTGGTTGTGGTAATGATGCTTATTGGCTGTCTTGTTGGTATTTTCATGGTTGCGTTTGGTATCAATGGAACAGATCAACATTGAATTATACATGGAAACAGATCAACCCTTAGGCTGGACAAATGTCCTAAAACAGGCGTAAGATGGTCGCAATTGTGTCAGATGGTTCTGCTGTGCGTATTCCTGTGGATGTTACTGCCTGCACTATTAGGCATGCATAGCAGATCCTAGTCCGCACTATGTTGGGGTACTCCAAATGTTGTGGCAATACAAAGAAGCATTTCCGTGTGGATCATGACCCCTCCGAGGCGAATAAAACGCCAAATGCTCTCGATTCATAATGCGAACTAAGATAACCATGACCGCATGTATGGTCTAAACTGCGGAGGTCACTGACACCATGAATGATACCCGCGTAAAAGATGTAGAGTTGCTGGACTGAACGCCATATAACGGAACATCAGATGGAAAAAACATGCAAAACACAGTTTTCAAACAAAATACAAAACAGGATAAAGATTTACCGGCATGAATAACGAACGGGGAAAATACTGAATGGTAAATTATCGAGGAAGGATAAATATCAAGTGAGGATATTTATCGAAGTTGAAAAATATCGTGGGACGAAATATGGAGTTGAAAAATAACGAACGGAAATATCGAGCTGCAAAAACATTGAACAGGACCAATAGAAAGGTGGCAAAATCTCGCCAAAGATCGGAAGACGTGGTACAGGAACTGGCATCGAAGGCCGATTTCCTGGATTAGTTTTTGGCATACTAACTGGTTTACTGTAGGCAAAGTAACAGGTTTTCCGTACGGTCCTCCATACATTTTGTCCTAGAATCAAGATTTAGTAAGGTTTAGTGCCATAAAACAATGAAAAGTTTTCTCATTCGATGGCGACCGTCAGCGTGTCGTGATTTCCACATGACGCCGACAAGAAACAGATCATGCGTCAGTGGCCTGCCACCATGTAAACTTTAAGTTCAAACCTCTTTCCAACTTCAAACAAAAACACAATGTAAATATGTTACAAATCCGGAGAGGCAAAATTTCGCAGCAGCGGAAGTAGTCACTCTGGAATAACTTGCGAAAACCGCACGTGGGTGCACTAACCCCCTTACACTGGCGAGGGTTGACGTTTGCCTATGATTGACGTCAGAAACATTGAACAGATAGATAAGTTAACGTTTTTTAATTTGCATTTGCTACGTTCAAGAGTATTGATAACCGCGCTTGACGTATGACAACCCACAGTGTGAAAGGATTCGAATGCCATCAGGACACGGCTGTCGGTCTTTGAGCAATGCCGTTGAGGTAGTCAACTTTTTTTCGTGGACTCCGTCAGAGGCACAGCCAAGGGAGGACACGCACGCACTCACACGCATAGGTGGGCACTGGTCCGTTACTCCGTTACTCCGTTACTAACGAAGTTACTTTTTTGAGTAACGGAGTAACGGACCCGTTACTTTTATTTTACTGTAACGGACTGAGTAACGGAAGTTACTTTTGTGGTCCGTTACTCCGTTACTTTTTGGTCCGTTACTCCGTTACTCCGTTACTCCGTTACTTTTTAAACTCCTTACAGACACCGCCCGGCTTTATTTGCATCGGCACACGCCGTTGGCTACTTGAATAGCCGACACCCAATAGCGTGCGGCGATACAAGCGCGGCTGGGCGCGCACTCAGCTGACAATCGCGGCGTAGACTTGTTGACAATATTCGTCAGCTGATAAACGTTGACGGCAAGCTGACGGCAATGGTTCAGTATAAAGGCCAGCTGACTTTGGTCTCTTTTGGGACAAAAGTACTGAATTATGCGTAAGTTTGGTATGACTTAAAATTAAAAATTAACCAGTCGTCATTTTTCAGGCTAAAAGATAGCAAAGTTATTATCATTTATACTGGAACAGCCAGCTGACGGCAGTTTTCAATGTTGTCTCAAGTTAGTCACGGATTGCTTACCACCGCCACACGGTTCCCCGCCAAGATCACTCAAGGCTGTTGAGCACATGATTACTGCCGCCATGGCCTTGGATCTGTGATATCCATGGGGTGATTGATTCTTGACTGGCCTGAAATTTTAAGTACCTGACACTAAAATGTCCCATCAAGGCGTCTTTACGCCGCCACTGGAGGTCGAAAACCTTGAATCCGAGTCCGACGGTGCCTCAGCTTCGGAGTCAGAGGACGAGCCCGGTCTGGGTCACCCATGGCCACATCTAGAAACGTACTTTGAGTTTTAGGAGGAGGGGAAAAACGTCATTTTTACGTATGTCCTGTGCCGACCGAAAGAGGTTATAATCAAGGGTCACAAGAGTAGCCTTTCAAACCTAAAGGCACATATCAAGAGGAAGCATTATTTACGGTATTTCCAGGTGAGAACAGAATGTGCACAATAAGTTGTCAGTAGTAAAGCATAATTCTGAAGCTTGACGATTATTGCTTGGACTATTTGCCTTAACCATATTTTCTGCAGGCAGTGAGATTCACATTAACCTGGGGGGGGGGGGGCAGATCTGCGGTAATCTACCTTTCGGCCGACGCTTACATGTAATTTTTAGAGACGCGGAAGTGGCAACACAAGTTGTGTGAACAATTTAGCCCATTCAGGTATTTTTCTAAGCACTGGCCCCTACTGGATGTGTAAACTGACTTGGTTAGGTAACTCTTGAATTTTGATTCAGTTGACACATGTTTGCCTTCAGCCGATACGAGCTGACCAAACCAAAAAACAGGTAAATTGAACCTAACAAAAAATTAGTTTTACATGCCCATTGAGGGCAATCCCTGCAACCATACAGTAGGTTTTAGGTTAGGTTAGGTTAAATCATTTTTAACTTGGAGGACAGGCTACATTGTCCATGCGATTCGAGTTACCACTCCTGCGTTCCCGAAAAAAATATCAACTGGCCAAAACACCTTTCGGCTGACACATTATTTTTTGTAGACGCAGAAGTGAGGACCCAAACTCAAACATGATATGAGCCGTTGCCACTTTTGCACCTTCGAAAAATATGCATTGGCCGAAAGGTGAAGATTACCAATTCTGCCCCCTCCCCTCCCCTCCCCGCTCTTCCAGAGATCTCGAGATGCATTCGTCCAATGTTGATGGGATGAATGCCATTTAATATGTTTCAACGAGATCTCCAATTCCGGACCCCAAAAATTCAAAAATTGCGAAAATAGGGCGTGGGGGCAAACAAACTCCAAAATTTCGGGATTTCTGAAAGGTCACTGCGGCCGTATTTACCAACCAATTTTCATGGGAATAACACGGTTCAGCTTGGAATGTCCAAGTCTTTTATATACCGAAAGCTGAAATTTAAAATAGAAAACCATAGGCAGTTCCAGGGAGGGCAAGAAGGGTGATTTTTGAAATAAGAAATTTCCTTTGTTTTTGTTTGTTTTGGGTGATATAAACATCAGATGTACAACTAGCAAGCCAGTTTAAGTTTATATGTAGCGCAGAGGTGGATCCAGGTAAACAAAATTGGGAGGGCACCATAAGCACAATAGTGTGCTCCCCCATTTTTTCAGTACCTGGGTGTGCGTTCGCCTGAAAATGTGTGTGCATGCGCATTGTTTAGGATGTGTATGACTATATAAATGAGTCAGTGATCTTTATTTCTACTCAGAATGTCACGATAGTGAACCGCACAACTTTGCAGCTTCACGCACAGCACATTACCGCCGAAAACGGGGGCTTGGAACCGCCTCTGCGGGACCGATTTTTTTTTAAATGTTGACAAAACACGTGTGTATCAATGCCATGAAATGCCAGAAAATCTTGTGGCGCTGCGGCAAACCGTGTGGGAGCGACAAGCAAAAAGACACGGGTAGCAGAATCTGCCCCCCCCCCCCCTCCACAGGGAATAGGGCTAAATGAAGTGTTTTTAACCCGTCTCCGGCCGGGCTCAGAATGCCCTTTGCCCGGCCGGAGGGGGAGCGCGGATTTCCGCACCTCCCAGGATCTTGGCTCCCATATATCGCACGGAAAAAAGGAAAACACCGGCGGAAAGGTTTTGTCAAATCGAGACGAAAACATTCAAGAGTTTTGACCTCAGGTCAATTTTGAGGCCACCAGACGCCATGAAAGGTCAAAACACGTCCTTGGAATTAGGTAAATAGACACAATACCTTGTCCCTGAAAAGCTGAACTTAAGCGACATATACTGAACCGTAAGACAATAGCGAGTTCATTGATATCAATTTTGGCCTTTCACAGGGGTCAGGTCAGGTCACGTCATCGTTCCAAAATGTTCCAGTTGTGAACGGCTAACATCCTCCGTTGCATCTTACTTATGACCATGTTTTTATAGCTAATTTGTCTTTTCAAGGGTGCTGAAGAGGTACTAAAGCACCTTTTTTTTAGTCTTTTATTTCACAATAATAAAATCCATATCAGTCATATTTTTTTGAGTCCTTCGTCGTTTGGTATTAAAAAAACGTCAGGGAAATCAGGAATCTTACCTCCACGCATGCGCTCGTACACAAACTAATACACACTCATAATTTCAAAACAAAACAAGAAGTTCGCGAGACCGAAACGAGGTCTGAACGGAGACCATTATGTTCAGGGCGGATACTTCGAGAGGCATTGTTGATCAAACCCAGTCGATAGATGTCCACTGTTTGTCGCATTTTGCATGCGTCCGCTCCAGCGCTGGTTGTTCCCGCTCCGTCGGCGCCGCGGGCAATGAACAGGAATTCGTTGGTTTGAACATTGTGGCTAACACAGTGGTAGAATACCCGCCGCGGCTGTTGTCCCGGCGCCGCCGACTCTACAACGGCTGGTGAGGGCAGTGGGCAGCTAGCGGAGTGTTTTGGGTAAGCGCTTTTTGTTTCTTCCCTTTGTATATGGAATGCGTTTTACAACCACAAAGCAGCATAAAAGACTTAAAACCCGCGTTCGCTTGGTTTTCACTGCATTTAAAAAAGTAACGGAATAACGGAGTAACGGTAACTTCCGTTACTTTTTAAGGCAGAGTAACGGAGTAACGAGTAACGTACTGGCTTTTTTGAGTAACGGAGTAACGAGTAACGAAGTTACATTTTTTAGTAACGATGCCCACCTATGCTCACACGCACACCAACACCCACGCACACGCAGTGTGTTTACGAAGCCTCAGAACCATCTCAAAAAGAAGCGTTCAACGCAAGAATAAAACGTGTCTGGGGAAACAGGCTCGTCCACGGTGAATGAAGCATCTCAGGCATGCATTTTCAACGGCAGAGGCGTTATTGTTCGGGTAGTGGGCAATATTACAGGAAAAGTGCGGTTATCATGGGTACTGAAAATATCTTTAACTCCCTTTGAGAAGTGTACTCTGGAAACTGTCATTTATTGCCTAGTTTTCATTGCGGAATAATCCGCTTACGTGCGGCTTTGCGCGCTCTTAACACTATTCATCTCTGCACACTGGTTTCATCTATTTGTCAGGTTTCCTGCAGTCGTATTTACACTCTCAGCTGAACGAAGTCATTTCAGCTTTGTATTCAGAGTCACGCAATGACAGGCATGAACCATTTGCAGCGCACCCTGATCCCGTGCAGGCCCTGACGACCAGAAACCTCCATATGCACAGTTTCAATTACAAAACACCGCAGGCGCCATACCCTATGCCTACTTGACCTTTTTTAACGCGGGGATGTTTTTGACTTTCTTTTTGGAATAGCTTTTCGGCCCCGGCGACTTTTCGCCTTGCGGAGCGGCGGACGGCTTCCCCCCTTTGCCACCTTTCCCCCGCTGCGATCTCGAAGGCTTTGAACGGCACGCGCTACCTCCAGCATCAGCAGCCTTGCTGTTCGCCACGGCCTTCCGCTTCTTCGACGTCTTCGCCGCGCCGTTTCTGTCTCCCTTGATCGGCGTCGTCCCGGCGCCCTCATGACGCAGGGAGTCGTTCCCACCCTGGTCCTCGGCGGATTTCTTGGCGGATTTCTTGGCGGTCTTGACCCGGCCAGTCGCCCGTTTCTGGGACGCTGCCGCCTTCTCCGAGGCCTGCTCGTCCAGGAACTGCTTCTCGCGCGCCTCCAGCTGGAGGTCCTCGTCGTCCTCGTCGTCCTCCTCGTCCCCTGAGGAGTCCTCGGCCGGCGGCGGCGCCTTCTGGACGGACGCGGACGGCCTCTGGTCGGTCCTGGGCCGTTTGCGACCCTGTCGTCTCCTGCTGTACACTTCCTCTTCTACGTCCGTTTCCTCCTCGTCTGAGGCAGGATGGCGAGACGTCGGCGTTAGAGCGAGCGCTGGCGGCCGGGGTCATAAACTGACGACGCGACATCAGTGTGCGTGAGGAACCGGGACTTTGGTGAGGGTTTTCCACGGTGTCTGCTCGATTTCCACCTACGTACAACACATGAAACGCCAACAGAGCCCATTTCTGACAGGTACAGACGCCAACGAAACGTACGCACGAAAACGAAAAAAATATTCAAAACTGTTAATATAGAATTGCTTCAACAACACCAACACATCTTCGAAATGCCATGGGATCGCAACATTCGGTATCTCAACCTGCGCTGTCTCGACTTAAATGTTCTACCTTCCTTTGGCTAGATCACCTGTCCTGCTGTTATCAATGGAGCATCACAGCGCTATTAAGTGCAGCGCATTCGCCATTCACCTCACTCAACACCTGCCGCTTAATCAATACCTGTTTCCTCAGGGGCAATCGATACCTATTTTCCTACCCACCATCGATACCCGTTTCCGAATCGACACAAGTCGGACAACCCCGCCGGGCGGCGCGCGCTCACCGTCGCTGAGCGGCCGCTTGGGCACCAGCTCGACGTCGCCGAACCGGGAGACGACCACGTCCGACTCGACGCGTGCCGTGCTCAGCTCGCCGACCACCGGGCCGCGTCCGCTGCCCGGCTCGCGGCGCGCCGCCGGCACCGGCACCGCGTTGGCCGGCACTGCGCAGAGGTCAGACGGGGTCATCAGGGGTCAGACGGGGTCAAACGAGTTAGACGAGTCAGACGGGGTCTAACCGGGTCATCAGGGGTCAGACGGGGCCAAACGAGTTAGACCGGGTTAGACGGAGTCAGACGGGGTCAGACGGTTCGCGGTCGGCTTCCAGGTCGGAACAGTTGACAGGAAGGGGCTGGGGATAACACACCGAACCCACAACAGGCGGAAACTTAAGGGCGGTCCAACGCAGGACAACAAAATAAACATAGGAAAGCCGCGAAAAACGGCGATCCCCTGCCGAAAATCAGGAATAAGAAACTCTGCAAAACTTTGTTGTTGCAATCCACGGCGAATGCGCCGGATACGGCAGTTTCCTGTCCGGTAAAATTTGGGATGACCTGGATCTCGGCAGTGTATATTCCAATCGCCAAGACCGCACACAAAGATCTAATGCACGCCAAAGTATTACATCTTCCCCCTCAAAAAAAGAAAATGAAAACACCACGAAAGATGGATCGTAGCAATAACAAGCAATAGCTTGCTTTACCGAATGAACGAAAAAAAATCAAACCACAACAAAACCATGGGACATCGCTGGAGCGTCGCAATCCCCTGCACCTAATGACAACAACAAGGGAACCATAAAAGGAACAGCAGGTAATCAACGTGGCTACACGAGCAATAACACCGCGTTCGTACGTCCCCACAGACCGTAAGGAACAGTAAAGCTGTCCCGACTTAGCCGTGCTTCACCTGTTTACCGGGCGTTTCCCTTGCGGTCTGGGACACGCGAAGCACCGAAAATTAAAAGACAGACAAACACCGTATCATCATGTAGATCCGGCCCCACACTGCACGCAGACGCTATTCTCCTTCGATTTATTAACTGTCAACCGGCAATGCCTTGCTGGACGACAAGGACAACGAAAGCATGCCTCTCACCCGACAGACAATCACACAAACAGGGACAACAACAGCAGACAGCAGAGGCATCAATCGCAGACATCAGAGGCGGGAGTTGTGCACAGCAGAAACAGAGTCATGGATAGCGGAGGCACGTCGCAAGCAACAAAAACAGTCACGGACAAAGGAGACAAGTCAAAGACAACAGAGGCAGGAGTCGTGCACAGCGGAAAGCGGAGACAAGGAACAAGCAATACAGAAGGGAGTCATGTACAGCAGAAACAGACTCACGGATAGCGGAGACAAGTTACAGGATACAAAGACGCGAAATATACCGCAGACGTGCGTCAGGTAACAGAGACATGAATCACGGATCAATGAATACATCAGAGTTTTGACACCCTCCTCGAGACAAGACAGCCGTCTGATGACCTGTTCAAGAGAATGTCAGACACACAAACTCCAAGGCGCCTCAAGCAGGACGAATCGTCCAACCAAGTCGAGGTGGCAGCAACGAACAACGAGAGGCCCTGAACCGTACTGCTGATGCCCGATTTTCCCCGTCACCACTGGATGGTAACCAGCACGGGTTACCATCACAGGCCGAAAGCGATCCAAGAACGACTTTCTGATGTGACTGTATCACCATCGAAAATGCCTATTCTTGCGCGATCTGTTCATACACGGGAGGAATCCGCGGCACTGGGGCACCGAACGCTCAAAATAACAACGAACGTCATTTAACGTGATGACCGTGCGACATCGCACGTCACGGCTACACGGCGAACGGTTATAAGGCAACACTGACTTGGCAATGCCAAAAAGAGGGCTGAGTTTCCAGTACACCTGGCTTTAATAAATCCACACCATACACAACTTCAGGCAAAAAAAAAAACAGTAACCTTTATGATAATGAAACAGGCAGCCCGTGTTGCCCGTTCTGGGACTGCCTATTTGTTAAGCAATGGCAACGTTATTTTCAGGCCAACTGCGCCTAACTCTGGTGCCATAAATTACTCATTACTACTCCTGCACGGTGGCCAGCCCGGATTACCTATCGGACATAACAGAAATTAAGGAAAAAAGACACTTCGCGAAGTACGCATAATATACTGGCGTCAATTAGTATCGCAACGATGCTGTTTTCACACATCTGTAGAGGAATTCTACCGAACAGAATGAAAAAGGACTTAGGAATATTTAACCCTCGCCGGAGGGGACGGATTTTCACTCGCGCAGAAGGCGAGGGAGGGGGGAGGGTGGTGGTGGTGGTGGTAGGCACCAGCCTCGCCCTTTAGCCCCAAACTGAACTAGCGCCTCGGGACAAAAGGCAATCGACAGCTGTGTGCCCAAGAAATCCAAAGGTACCCGGTTTCAACCCATCAGGTTAACCAGTGGCCTTTTTCCATCAGGTCAACCTTTATGCATGGGAACAATAAATCGATTGTCCGGAGTGAAAAGCTACACATTAGGGGCCGAATAGGCATCGTGTCCTTTATCATATCCAGTGACAAAAATGAGTACAGAAAAAGTCCTACAATCAATAGGGGTCATCTAAGGTCAGTGAACTCGTTTGACCTTCAAAAGATCACTGACCTATTTCGTGACCTGTTCGCACGTGGACTACCATTCTGGACTGATTTCATGCCAGTCATCTGTCGCTGATGTATTCCTATTGCTCTAACACAGTAAAAAAACGACATTTGGCGCAAAAAACGCTCTGCAAACCTTCCGTAATGGCGTCATAGTTCGGTGGCATGATACGACCTGAGTTGCTCCTTTTTCACAACATGCGCAATGAATGTATCGTCAGCTCTGCCACATTTCACGGCGCTGTCGTGCGCCGTATTGCCGTGGTTTCGGAAACACTGCGGGGGGAGCAATTCACCCTTTCGGCCGGCGAGGGTTGTAAGCCTTGTCTTGACCAGTGCTCACTAGTCGGCGGTGGCATTCAAAAACACAGACCCTGTTAATGGTGGCGCAGAGGAACTGTTTGTGGATCTCGACGAACAGTGTTCACGCATTACACGAGCCAACAGCGCTCGACCTACATTCATGAACGTCGCAGCGAGGGAAAATTGGTGTTACTGCTCGTCCGCGGAAAAACCGGTTGGGTTCGGCTAAGCTTTACGACTCTTCGAGCAACGGACCTTTGTCGTGATTAAAAACATGGCGCAATGATCGCCGGACCGCAGCGGGCTTGTTTTAGAGGCTATAAACGATCGATGCTAGACATAAAACATGGCACTACTGGCATAACCATAATCGTGGCGCACTTCCTATCATAATCTT
Source organism: Capitulum mitella (assembly GCA_030062745.1). Taxonomy (NCBI): domain Eukaryota; kingdom Metazoa; phylum Arthropoda; class Thecostraca; order Pollicipedomorpha; family Pollicipedidae; genus Capitulum; species Capitulum mitella. Next base: position 21,096,219 of record CP099851.1, on the reverse strand, counting down.
TCTCGAACTTACGCTTAATCATGTCGTATGGGTACCTGATTCTTAACAAATATGCAGCACCCTACACCCTACTCCAGTGTCCTACTTCTTCCATTCCAATATCCTACGATCGCCGTCGATTATGACAGCAAACATCTCCGAAATCAGTCATTCAGGCTGAGAACTATGACACAATAACTGCACGCCTGGAAGACAGTGTTTTGTACCTGGCGAAAACTCTGGTCTCGGGACACCGTTAAGTTTGGACTGGCGGCGTTTAACGCCAGTCCCGCACTCACATTGCCGTGACACCACAGAGGAGACCGGGAGGACACCGTTCATCGGGAGCCTGCCCAACATCTGCGCCGCTTTGTGCCTCGAACGAGTCACTTTAAGTCGGCGTGGCGAAATCCAGCCTGCTGGGTGTTAGCGATGTAGATATTAATTCATGCTACTGGATCCCTCTGTTGCTGGGCTTCCTTGCAGCTGAATTGCTCCTCCCCTTATCTGAGACCAACCGATCAGCACTGAGCGGAGCACGTTGCCGAGCTGGTGTCTCTGCCCCAGGCAATACAAAGCGGATGGGCAAGTCTGGATGCACGAAGGGTGCAAAGGTCAATGGAGGGGCCGCAAATAACCAGAGGTGACGATTCAGAGCCACAACAGGAACAACTCTGACAGCATTTCGTTCTACATCCTTAACACCTAGCTGACGGAATTTGGGCACAACGCTTTAGCACCACGGGGGTTAACCTTGGAAACCCAAGAAGCAGACATTCTGCGGCCCGCTCACCATCACTGACGAAGATCGGCACCGCCGGCGACTTGTCCAGCTTCAGGTGCAGACTGCGCACGTTTCCGCAGACCACCGGGAAACTTCAGTCGCAGCGTCTCGATGGCGCTCATCACGTTCTCGAACAGCTGCGCCTCCGTCTGGCCGCACCGGCCCACCTGGTCGCGGACAGAAGCGGTCAGGTCAGGCCAGGTCAGGCCAGGTCAGGTCAGGTCAGGTCAAATCAGATCAGGTCACGTCAGACGGGCAGTTCAGACAGACGTTTGGCTCGGTTGACGGAGGGTCTAAGGAGCGGCCACGACGAGACCGAGCCAAACTCTCGCCAGATTCTTGGTTGGTTGGTTACCGGGGCTTAGGGACGCACCGACTACAGGGACATTCGGCGCCCATCCCCCAGATTCAATAATGCTCCAGTAAAAGTGTAAAAAACGCCCTCCTGAGCAGCATGAAGCTGAGAATCAAGGTTACACATGACGTAATGGGTGCAGAATATTTTCTTTTGTGTATGTCGGCAGCTCCAGTGTCCTTAAGCAATGATATCGCCAATGCAAAACGTTTCATTTTTCGCCCGCCCACTTATGCCAGCCTGCCTACGCAAAATAACAGACGTGGCCAGCCGTGTAAACATCCCACTAACAAGTCTTGTTCCTTGAGACTGAGCTCGAAAGCGCTTGGCGAACAGATTTTGAAAAGTTGTTGTTGCTGTTGAAAAGATCACCCATATCGACAAAATTCCCTTTTTCGGAGAAGCCGCGTAAAACCGGAAGATAAAACCAAAACCGGTCACACCACAGCGGTGTAACAATAGTCATCAGACCCTGTGTCCCCATCCAGTGACATGTTGCTTCCCGCAGCGAGGGTCCGTGGACGTTTCCGAGCCCCATCGGGGGGGGGTGTGTTTACAACGAGCAGCCGTACCAAGGTCACGGCATAAACGGGCCGACACGATAACTCAACGGCAGCACACAATCGCAGCGCTCTGTCCCATAGGATATCCCCATTTACCCGTCACAAAAATATGCCGCGGCACCGTAAAAAAAAACAAGCAATCGCCGTTCCCACGCCTGCGGACCGGCGATTCAGGCGCTGCCGACGGGAAGCCGATAACACAGACAGCGTCCACCGTCGGGCACCCAATCGGCGTCGCCGGTAGGCAAGCCACGCCCATCGAGCGGGCGCGACGGTCATGAAGCCACGGCCATGGAGCAGGCGCGACGGTCATTAAGTCACGGCCGTGGAGCAGGCGCGACAGTGATGAAGCCACGCCCATCGAGCGGGCGCGACAGTGATGAAGCCACGCCCATCGAGCGGGCGCGACGGTCATGAAGCCACGCCCATCGAGCGGGCGCGACAGTGATGAAGCCACGCCCATCGAGCGGGCGCGACAGTGATGAAGCCACGCCCATCGAGCGGGCGCGACGGTCATGAAGCCACGCCCATCGAGCGGGCGCGACAGTGATGAAGCCACGCCCATCGAGCGGGCGCGACAGTGATGAAGCCATGCCCATCGAGCGGGCGCGACAGTGAAGCCACGCCCATCGAGCGGGCGCGACAGTCATGAAGCCACGCCCATCGAGCGGGCGCGACAGTGATGAAGCCACGCCCATCGAGCGGGCGCGACAGTGATGAAGCCACGCCCATCGAGCGGGCGCGACAGTGATGAAGCCATGCCCATCGAGCGGGCGCGACAGTGATGAAGCCATGCCCATCGAGCGGGCGCGACGGTCATGAAGCCACGCCCATCGAGCGGGCACGACAGTGAAGCCACGCCCATCGAGCGGGCGCGACAGTGATGAAGCCACGCCCATCGAGCGGGCACGACGGTCACCAAGCCACGACCGCAGCTGCCGAGTGCCGGCTCACGGTGAACTGCCACGCCTGTTTACGTCACGCCACGCCTGTTTACGTCACGTCACGCCGTCGCCGCCGTGTTTGCTCGCTACCGACGCCACGGGGTCAACCGCGGCACCTGGGCGGTCAGGTGCTGAACGGTCGCCCCTTACTCGCCTCCACAAACACAGGGCAGCAAACCCCGCCCCGTTGTTGGGCTATTTATCGCCGCTCTCAGCTGTCGGGGGTATTTCCCGCGGCAGCTTTTCCGGCAGCTCGCCGGGCGAAATGTCGCCGTTCCGAAGACTAACCGGAAGGAAAAATAACAATAACAAATACTGGCCTGTAAACGCTATTAACCATCTATCGTCCCTACACGGTGAAGCGACATACCCAACGGCGCGTGGGGGCGGGTCGCCGACACGACGCGACAGCAGCGCCCCTGGTGGCGCGGGCGGGCGTCTCACCTGTACTGCGCTGGAATCGCCGCTGTTGTACAGGTGCAGGTAGGCGGCGCTGAGGGCCGAGTCGATCTCCTTGGCCAGGTCCCGAGCCTCCATGTTAACCGCCACCGGCTGTCTGCGGACAACAGCAGGCACCGGACCCGTCAGCGGTGACGGGGTGGTCAGCATGCTCGCCTTGTGACCGAAAGACCCCCGGCTCGAGTACCGGCAGCGGCGACATCTCGCCACCCCCGCGACAGTCGGCGTGACAGGCTGCGACGCCAAATGACACTGACTGTCGACAGCGTAAAAATTACCCCGTAACAAACCAACCAACCTCACTAGCGAATAAGCCAGCTAACGAATTCGACAGACGAGAAACAGGACGCAGAAAGCAGAGCCAGAGGGGGACCAAATCACTCAACACCCCGGCAAAAAGCGCGTCCGAATACAGTAAGATCGAAACCGGCAGAAACCGCTTGCTGTCTCACCAACCGCGCGTGCGACAATGGCAAGCACAGAGCTCGAAGGCCAGACAACGTCAGAAGCGGGACCGTGTCAAAGGTGGTCTGGAGGTTCAACACAGACCTCGCCATCCCTCACTGACTGAGCCCACGACACCCAGCAGTCAAGCAACGACCGACGCCCGGTCCAGTGACTACCTCACGGTTCTCTCACGAATCTTCGCGCCGCATCGACAAACGTCAATCGGTCGCCGACATCAAACACAAGGCGGCCTTCTCCGCCCGCTCCTCACTTCTTCCGGACGACGAAGTGCTTGCCGAGCAGCTGCGGCAGCAGGCGGACGATGCGCGCGTCGGCCAGAAACACGTCGTACGAGTCGCAGAGCTTCCTCTTCGCCTCGTACATCGAGTACTCGGCCTTCAGCTGGCGGAGCGGCATCACCTGCCGAGACGGAACGCCTTTACCTCGCTCGAACAAAGAGCGCTCGGCATCCAGCCACGGGGAGGATTCGCCTGCTGCGGATGGGACCAGACGGGGATCGAAAGCCAGCAGAGCCGCGTCATTCCACACTCATCTCACTAATCTGGGCTAAATCTGCACTCGCCTGCACAAAGATGACTCTCAGGAATGTACGCCGGGCTGAACACAAATGAGGCTGATTCAAACCTTTCTGTTTCACTCTTGCTGTGAGAACAAGTGACCAAGATTAACTGCTTGCTTTGTGAGATTTGACCACATCCTGAGCAATGTTGGAAAAGGCGTTGCTTTTTGGTGGTGAAGAGCACCAGAAAACATGTGTTCCAAAACATTTTACACTCAAAGAGTTTGATCTTGTGCCTCCATCAAAAAGCTACATTATAACCATGTCAACAAATTCCTAGTTCTGCAAGCAAATGACTGCCTTCATTCCGTAAGACGAACGTGTGATGTCATAACTGACTTACACCAAAAACGCCAACTTAACCCTATTCCCGGAGGGCTAGACGGTATGGTCGATTCCCGGCAGGGGGGGGGCGGATTCGGCCCCCGAGATCTCGAGAACTACACATCCGATTTTATCATGACAAACGGAAATGGATTTGCCATGATGTGAACTACATTTAAAAAAAGAAACTTTCAAAATTTTGAGACGGGTAGATACAGGGGGCAAAAATATCGAAATGGGGGAGCTTTTGGATTTCTTATACGTCTCTTGTTTATCGACCGATTTCAATGAAATTGACATGAATCGATACATGATGGATAGGACTTTTACCATTGACACACACATTTGAAAATTTGAGAAAGTTCATGGACGTTCAGAGAGGTTTAAAACTAAGAGGAGTAGTTTTCCAAAAACTGAATGAAGAAAAACGGTAAAAAACTTTTTTGGCTTCTGCTAGTCATGTCATGCTAAACAAGGGGCGTTCACAGAGTTTTAAAACTAGGAGGATTAGTTTTCCAAAAACTGAATGGAGAAAAAAGGTAAAGGAACTTTTTAGCTTCTGCTAGTCATGCCATGCTAAACAAGTACAAATCGTATTACAATGTTTGCGTAATGTTAGCATAGGCGGTGCCAGGGATATGAAAAAGGCGGAACAGTCATGGTCATATAATCTTCAGTTCAACTTGTGACCTATGACCTTAAATTGCCTTTGGTGACCTTGGAGTTACTTGGAATGATCTCGTGTGCATTTAATATTGTTTGTAAACGTTTTCAATCATTTTAATTCACTCTATTTCAAAAATTCCACTTTATGGTTATTACGTTACAGGGCACGCGCACTGATATTTTAAGTCATAGCTCCGTGACCCGACCTGATATCAAGCTGAAACCTGATACCGAAGTAGAGGGCAACCTTCTACGTCATATATATGCCGGGTTTGGCATTTGAAAAAAAACGCCGAAGTTATTACTGTAAAGCCAAATTTTGACTTGTGACCTTGGCCTGACCCTGTAAACTTTCCTCAGATGAACAAAATCGCATCTGCACGTTGCCCAACTATTAAGCTATACATCCATGTAAAGTTTTAAGTTCTATCTTAAAAACGCTATTTTTGGCAGTCATTTTCCTTTTATCCTCAACAGGGCCAAAATTAGTCTGAGGTGCCTCCCAAAAACGTCGTCTGGCTCCGCCCCTGAGCAAAACGAAATTTCGTAATTTTGTCACAGTACGTAGAAAGAATATCTAGGAAAAGTCACCAAGTTTCGTAAAGCTGCGTTAAAAACCCTGGAATTGGCAAGCAAAAAAACCTGCGGGGGTGGATTCAGCCCCCCTCCGCCGGGAATAGGGTTCAACCAATTTTACTCTTTGAAATTTCTGTGCTTCACAACAAAAATTACACTCCGACGCCAAAGAACAACAACCAAATTTCCAACCCTGGTCCTGAGTTGCGGATTTGCTCATGTTAAGTTTTCTTCACACAATGATGGGCCAGAAACTAGCGCACTGGTGCGAAAACAGATCGTATCTTTCACGGTACTGTTTACAAATATGAGCATCAAAGAGCTAAAACTATGCTAGAAGATCAGGCAAGTGTATCATCGGCAAGAGCAGGCAGGAACTGTAACCAAGAATCTTGCGCGACACGACTGCGGTAGTCTGTTTTGATGGCGGCCAAACATGGCACAACCCAGTAGCGAAATGACCCTGACCTCGCTGACCCGGTGGACGCCTGCAGCTTCGAGCACGCCGCGCCAGTGTCGGGCCGACTTCTCGTGGTCGACGCGGATTCCCCGCTTCAGGTCCTTGACAAACAGACACACCTCGGCCGCGTCCGTGAACGGCGCCGGCAGCGGCCTAGAAAACGGCCGCACGCGAATCAGTCTCAGACGGAGGTCAGCTGGGAGCAGGGACCTTTATCAAATGGCCACAGGGCTACCCACGACCTGCTGCAATACTTCGAGCTAAGAAGGACAGGGCGCAACACCTCTTACTGTTGATGGCAGGCTTAGGCTTTTTTTGAATAAATATGAATCAGCTCAACGTCAGTTCATCAATTTCGCGCATTTGCCATGAATCAGATTCGGAATCAGTTTGCTTAAAAACTGTGTCCAATCAGAATCAGAACAGATCAGAAACACAGGCTTGTTGCCATTGATTCATTACTGAATTGGGACTGATTTCATACATTTTTTTTCAGCTGCTTTAAATCAGAATCAGAAACGACTGCTGGCTAAATGAATCAAGCAGTGAACTGATTCACTTGGGATGAATCCAGCACTAGACTGATTGACAGTGTAGCATACAACATCTTTAATTCATGTCTTATGTAGTGGGGGAGATTAAACACAGACAGATTCTCCTGCATGATTATGCCGAAATATGACTGACAATCCACCACCAACGACATACAATGTTTTAAGCATTCCACTGTTCTGTGTGACTTCCTGCACCAACCACAAACTATGGAAAATACAGCAACTTTTGTTGACTGAAAAAAAAAAACTGTCTAATAGCAGCTAATACTTCAATAAAGTGTTTACAGAGAAGCATCCTGCATAACACTTATTATCAAAACAATAATCACGGTACTTACAGCTTAATGGTTTGCTTGATGGCTCCTGGGGCTACTTTGATGGCAGATATCTGAAGCATGACTTTCATTTCATCATGGTCTAGAAGTGTCTCTTTCTTCATCTTCTTTTTGCAAAGCATGAGGGCCTTTATGCCAGCTTTTACCTGGGAATTGCCATGAGAGTAATGACCATTTTGAAGCTTTGAAGCTGAAACTTTTACACAAAGTACTACCAATCACAACACAAACTTGCAGTCTGCTGACTGACACCAACAGCAAAATTTAACGATCAGTGCATCCTCAAAAAAGAAACTTGCATGTCACATAAAAACTGATAATCCTTCACCATACCAGCACTCAGCTGAATGATGTGACAAGATCACCATGTCATACCAAGAACAGTAAAATATGCACAAGGAATGAAATGGCCTCTTAAGGATGCCCTGGGCATCCTGCAGCTCACTTGGAGCTTACTGTATTGCAGGTCACAATGACCCTGTGGGTAGAAAACTGGCCACTGGCTAAGTCTCACCAAAAATCATCCCTGCTAGCAGGGGAAGAATTAAGGACTAACAGGGGACGAAATTTAGAACTATTTTCTCAATACATCAACATACAGCCATAATGTTAACAAGATTACTGACAATACAAAGAAAACCCAATAATTTTGGTGCTGAATTGGCAACACCAACAGAACACCTGACTCCATTCCTGACTGGGATGTCCAAATGTGTCACAAGGACGGCTGGAGGTCACTGTGGGCTAACTGCGGGTTATGCCACCAACTATGATGGCTAATTGTGCACTACCAACTTCGCTTCCCACAACGGACACAGTGCATGCCCCTGGGTATCTTTCTGTTTTTCCAACATTTATCTTCCTCAAACCCTCCAACACAAATGCATTATGGGACGGGAATCATCAGGAATCAGGAATCGCATCTAGCCAGGAATCCTAGTTCCACCAACGCACTTCAGGAATTCTAGTTCTGCCGAGGCACTAGAACGGCATGCTGCGTATTCTGGAGCATTTGACCATACGTGTAATCACTGTAGGGGCTGCCAGGGGCATGTCCCACATAGTTTTCCAGAAGTGGTGATTTGTCCCCTAATTTTTAAAGTATTAACCCGCGCCCCACTAGCAGTCGACACCGACCATGCTCGACTGGGGGGGGGGGCTGACCGCTCCTTCCCTCTGGCTCATTAACGGCTAGTCGCACGATAAAAATAGGTGCATAGTTGGAGAACTCGTGACAATTAGAGCTCAAAACTGGTATCATTTTTAGTTTTGGATAATATGTAAGCCATTTAAGTCCTGTATATGTTTTCTCACTGCCAGCTGCATGAAATCGAGAACTAATTTAGAAGAACTAATTTAAGCGTTTCTTTATTTTCGCTACATCGGCCTTTCAAAGTGATATTTCTTGAATCTAGTTGTTCTTGTGATGGTTCCTCATGCTTAAATTCTGGATAAATTCAGCAACTGGCGAAGCTTTGTTCGCAAGAGCCTGTTTGTTTCCAAAATATGCAACTTTTAGAAATTTCTGGGATCCGTAATATTACATGTTAGTGTGCGAACCATTTCGGCCATTTTCTACCTGTTCTGAGTAATTCATCGCCGATTTTGACGGCGGTGCATTTTGCCTCAAAACAGTTATTCGTGACCTGACCTCAGTCAATGGCTGGAAGTCATCGATACTTTGTCCAATGAACGCAAGAGGATGTCTGCATCGGCCCACACAAAAATACTGTAAAACATTCTGTCAAATTTGGAAAAAAGGAAAAACGCGACATGTTTTAAAAAAGAGCTTAACTTTAGGCCAATGGCACGGAAGTTTCGAAAAATTTAAGATAGCAGATTTATTGCATGTATTAAGACGTTTAACCCATGAAAGTTTTATTCTGATATCATGTTTCTCGAAAAAGTTACCAAGCGCTAAACTTCTTTAGACAAAGGTTCAATTGACCTGACCTAGATCAGATATCTGAGTCGACCTGAGGTCAAGAACTTAACACAAGGTGTATAAATGTTCAAGCAAAGAACACACAAAAGTTTCGTGGCCCTCCGTTTATTCATTTTCTCGCCATCTTGGAAAAACCTCAGGCGAGCGGTCAACCACCCCTTAGTCGACGGCGGGTTATGGGCGGTCAACCGCCCCCAGTCGAGGGCGGGTTAATCACGTACATGCCATTGGCGACACAATTTCTTGAACTCTGAAATCCAAGCAAAGGAATTTCAACCGTACGTTATCAGGCAACGACCAAAAAGAGATTCTCCCCCCCACCTATTATTGGTGGATGGCGGCAAACTTGACCCCCAGATTTTTGGACCGTGATTATACCCATGCCTATGCATGCAGTGAGAAATGGTGGGCTCCACTATGACTTGTGTTCTTAATTTATTTATTTACAAGGAAACCTATCGAAACCTCATGGTAAGTGTGGAAACTAAGATGACTGATTTACAATGTTCCCATTTCATGTTGTATTTTTCCATTCCTTTGGATCATTCCTTTTTCATTTTAGACTTTTTTCACTACAATTTTCAGTAGAAATGGGTTAATACAATCGGTAAGCATAATATCCGGCATCCGACCGGATATCCGGCATCACGATCCGGCATATCCGGTATCCGGCTGGACCACGAAGATCCCGATCCAGTGCATACCTATGTTACATACTGCAGGACTCGCATGACCTCAGCTGGCTAAGCACAATGTTTGTTGCTGGGCAAGGTCAGGGAGCCAGCAGCTAACTGGGGGTGATAATGCAACCTGATAGACTGATAAATGAAGTGGAATCCACTGTACCGATTTGCATCTTTGCAGAGTGCAACTAACAAAGCATGGATGATTTTGAAGCATGATAATGGTCATACATATCATATATATTAATCTGATGCACATGAATTAGCTACATTCATTTTGCCAGACTTTACCCTGGCCCAAGCAGAGTGTACCAAACAAAACTGAAAAGAACAGAAATGGAATCTAATAAATCAATTACAATGGAATAGAACAGAATCTAAAGCAAGAGGAAAAAAGAAGAAATTGAGATAGCTGAGTTAAGGTCAACATGACTGATTAATAGGTAATGATCTGTCAAAATAACAGGTATTCTAGGTGCAGGCCTCCCACTTTTCATAATTTGAGAAATCCACATAATTGCCAAAACATGTTGGCATCAAAGAATGCACAACAAAACACTAGTCCAATCAAAAGCATTTTGCACCTTTTCAACATTACAACTTCCCCCAAATAATTTCCTGAAGTGAACCAGTCATCCGCCACCTCCACAACCAGCATGACTTACAAGCAAAGAGCATCTTCACAAGACAGATCAACACAACCTTTCAGGGTTACCAGTTCACAAATGTGTTGTGTAATATGACATCACTAGAAGACTCACCAAAACACAGCAGTCCTAAAACCTGACCAGTGTTGACAACACTGCAAGAGAAGAAGGAGGTGGAGCAAGAGAACACTGCAAGAGAAGAAGGGATGGAGCAACGCTGGGCATGAGTGCCTCAAAGCAGACAGGGATAGAAAAGGAAAATTGGCATAGTACAGATATATGGAGGATACAGATGGACTATGGAGACAGATGACCATTATAGGACAGTCATAAAATGGCACTGTGATGGAATGGTTAAAATGAACTAGTATTGAAAAGGGACAAACAATAGCATGGGGACAGGACAGGGATAAGGGGAGAGGAATGGGGTAGGAGCAGAGATGGATGTGAATGAGACAGGAGCAATGTGGAATTACAGCAAAGAAGAGGGACAGTTGTAATAGGACTTGGATAAGAAGTTTGGAAAGGGACAGGGAAAAGCACAGCTTGTTTATGTTGCCCCCCTCCATTCCATGTCCCAACCTGTCTCAGTCTTGTTCCCATCCCCTTACCTGTCCCTGTCCCATCCCCAAGTCTTTCTTGTCCCTTTCCTGTCCCACTCCCTTTACACTACTCTGTCCCATTACCATCTCATCACTGCCCCATTCATCTCTCTCCCTGTGCAATCCAGGCCCTCCATATCTCTGTACTGCCCCAATTTTCCTTCTCTATCCCTGTCCTCTCTCAAGCACTCAGGCCTATCCTTGCTCAGTCCCCATCCACCTGTCAGTTCTGTTCCAGTGCCATCAATACCTTATGTCAAGTTTTGAGTCTACTCCATTTTAGTGAAAGTCTCAGTGACCACTCTGTCAACACCAAGCTTCTAAAGTTGTTGTTGATCTGTCTTGTGAAAATGTGCAGTGCTTCAAATTTGTGTTAGCTGTTGTAGAGCATGTGGGTTACTGGACTGCTCCAAGAGACTATTTTGGGGAGGTTGCAATGGTGTAAATGCACAGCATGCCTCTCACTGGACTATTTTTTATTGCACACAATGCCTCTCATTGGACTATTTTTTATTGCACATCTTTTGGTAATGTACAGCTTGGCAACTACATGGATTTCTAGAGTTATGAGAAGTAGGAGAGGAGGTTTGTGCCCATCATGTACTGAGTAATGCACATGATGTGCAATAAAAAAGCACTATCTAGATAACATATTTTTTACCATATTTGCAATATATCATATTCCTACCTTTTCAAAGACAATTTCTGCTATATATATAAGATGCAGAAGCACACAAAATTTCCCACAAAAGAAATGGTGACACTACTAGTAGTAGTACAGTTTCCACAGGAAATGGAATTATGTTTCACTATAAGCAAACGCAACATGACCGGAACTGGCCATCTTATTCACACTTCTTTACCATCTTGTCTGCTCCAAGCATGCCCTATGTCCTGCATAACATTTGATGGCATGATCAGCAAATGGTACTAGAACCCCCCAGGCCAATAAAGGGGCATTCATGGGGTGAAATGATGCAGTGAAGGGCGCAAAGCTAAACCCGGCCAGAGGCAAGGTACAGGATACAAGAGACTGCAGGTTGATAAAGGGTGTGATCAGGCTTGGTGATGTCCAACACAGTTTAGCTTGCATGTCTGAGTAGGTTAGAGCAGGTTAGGTAGGTTGGCTGAGTTGGGTTGGGTTAGGTTAGGTTAGGTTAGGTTAGGTTAGGTTAGGTTAGGTTAGGTAAGTTTAGGTTGACTGAAGTTAGATGTCCTGTTAATCTTGCCCATTTTTCATTAGCTTTGATGATAATGATGATTTCATAAGGCCCAAAATACCTCAACCTCAGAAAATGCCCTTGAATTTGTTACCAGAGAATACTAGCAGAAACCAGACATGTGGTATGACAATCAGTAGCAAATGAAGTGACAACATTATTTGGCATTTTTTCACATTATTCACCTTGGAATGACATGCAGTGGTCAACCAATGGAACTTACCTCAGAACCTCCTGTTATAAATTTGCATAGCAACCACATTTGTGCATTTCTTGGGAAATGGTAATATGCCCCAGTCGCATGCAAACGTGCCTCCTAAATATACAACTCTTACTATTTTCCCATCTAAAGCCTATTGCAGCAGCACATGGCGATCCTGTATTCTCTGGTATCAGACCAAGTGAGAACGACACATGTCATTACACGACAACAATATACACCTTGACTGACCTGAGACTGCATGTCGTTCTTACTCGACGAAGCCATGTTCGGTAAGTTTAATATGAGATGCAGTTTTGCCTTTCACAGCCTGCGGCACCGCAGCCCACCTCACATACGCTAACATTACACGCTCAACCACGCGATACCACTACCACCACCATGCGATGCGCAAGAATCGTCTCTAAAATGCCAAATTCCGTTGGGGTACCTTAAAACGCTGCTAAAAGATTTACCATCAATTTACCTTTCATTTATGGGCTAACTCTTCGGCAGTGCATCTTTTGAAGTATTTGTTGCTTAAACCAGAAAAAATGATGAAAATAATGATCATAACATTGCTGATGCACGAGTTACTCAGGTTATGAAGACAGGCTTCGGAACGCCAAGCTGCCAGGGTGCATCCAGCTTTCAAGCTGCCTATGTCAGGGCCTCGTCTAACATGTTAACTGGGGGCTCAGCCCCCCCCCCGTGGAGTCGCCAGCCCCCCATCAAGACAAAACTGGACAACTGGGGGGACAGCTGGAATGCTCAAAGTCATAAAATCTAATGGGTTTTCCGTGGAAACGTGTTTTGTTTTATTACTACTTTTTAATGCGAAGTCACCGCGCCAGCAGTGCCTCACTCATACATTTTTAGCGACGCTGGTATCACCAGTAGCAGTGTATGCTCCATGCTCCTGTACGAACAATGCGAATAAGAAATATCTGTGCTCCAGCGGTCAGTGATGAGACCAAAGTGACCATGTCTCGTCGGCGCGAGGAACTGAGGGCACTTGGTCTCGGGTCGACCGAGTATGAAACCCCAAACAGAGCGGTACGTTCCGCTATCAGGCGTCACACCTGCCATGACATCCAACAACGGATTCGAGGGAAAGGGCGAGGCTCCACGTGGAAGGCGATTCGGTCGGTCGTTGGCGGCGGGAAGGCCGACCGAGAGCAGCCCGAAGTGACGCCAGACCAATTAAACTTGTTTTTTTTTGTTAGCGTGAGGCCGTGCGTGGCCGGTGAGGTGAGGGACATAAAGGAAATGCCGGGCTTTCCTTCCTGAACGCCACGTGTTGGCGCCTGTGCGTTTAGCCTGGCGCCACTGACGCTGTCTGAGCTGCGGACAACCCTTCTTGGCATGAACGGGTCGGCTGCCTGCAACGAGGACGATGTCAGTCTACGCATGATCTGTAAGTCTTTTAATGCGATCGGCACGGTGCTCCTGCATTGGTTTGCGAGCAGAAGTTCGTTGGACTAAAGTTCGTAAGGCAATAGTTCGTCGAACAATAGTCCGTAAGGACAAAAGTTTTTCGGACAAAAGTTCGTCTAGGACAAAAGTTCGTCTCGCGAAAGCAGGCATGAAAAAAGTTCGTCGAGACAAAAAGTTCGTCTTGCTGTAATTCGTATAAGACAAAAGTTCTTCCAGAAAAAAAGTTCGTATAGGACATAATTTCGGCCAGGACAATGTGGAACAAATTCCGTCTTCGACGCCGGCGGGCCCACCCACCGACCGGCAGAACGAGAGAACCCAGCGATCGTCGATTCGTGGGATTTTCCTAGCCGCGAGCGGCCAGGCCGACGCCCACACAGCGGTCGAGAATCCCGAATGACGCCGAGGACGCCGAAGACTCTTAACCCTGAGTCAATCGCCGCAAATGAGGGCGCGCGCAACCTTCAGCCTGGCCATTGACGTCAGGCCGGCGTGCTACCACGAGCCCAGGACAAGGAAATTCACCGAGCATTAGGCAAGAAGAGCCGAGATTCATCGCCAGGCAGTGCAGCCGTCATAGCACAGCCGCTGAGCTACGACGGCAGCTGCAAAACCAGGCGGGCAATCGAGCCGACCAGCTACCGCAGCGCTGGCTGTGAAATCGAAACAGCGCGAATGCAAGCAGAGCGCCAGGCCACAGCACCAGCCACAGCAGGCCAGCAGGCACAGCAGGCCAGGCCACAGCACCACGACCGGAGTAACACTCCTGGAAACAAACGGAGAACCTGACCGGGGAAACGGGGGAAACCAACTGTCGCTGGCTGGGCAACTCAAGTAACAACGCACCAATCAGCCAGTAGCTTGGCCTCCGAGTCGAATGGACTTGTCAATTTCGTCTATTGTATTTTACAATGACTACGTTCCGAGTGCGGACCTGTGGGCTGGGCTAAGCAGATTCAGTCGCCGCGCCCGACGTCGACCAGCCGACCGCCGTGCGTAGCAGCTCGTTACCACCACACGCAGTAGATGCCTGGGGCGAGACAAGCGCGCGAATCCGGAACCGCGAGAGCAGTATAAAAGCTCTCGGCTGCCGGTAGGGAGGAGATTCGAGGCCATTCGGGTACTTGGACACACCTGCCAGACGAACGGAACCCACATCTGAAACATGTAAGAGCACCGCCGAATTCCATTCTGGCTTAGCCAGAATGAAAAACTCAGTCTCTGTGGGAACTTTGGCTACTCATTGTACTTAACCCTGTAAGATGTAGTTAGTTGGAGCGATGTACATTTCGATGACTTTATGTTAATCCCTGAACGTAGCTCTATCGGACGTAAATAATGGAGCGGTGTTTCTTATCGGTTAGGCGTAGCATCCGTGCTTGTGCCTAAATTATCGTTGTGACCGGCACGCTACCTTGTACGTCATTTACTTAGAACGGCCATGGTACCCAAAAATGCACTTATGTTGTGTGAGCCCTCAGTTTAACTCGTGACTGGGGCTGGAAACCCCCCAGTTCCTAAGCAGACGGTCCACGACGAGATAAGGCGCAAGGGAACACAAAAATATGCCATTAACAAGAGTTCGTCCAGGACAAAAGTTTGTCTAGCAGAAATTCGTTAAGGGCAAAAGTTCGCCGAGGACAAAAGGCGGGGATAGGTTAGGTTAGGTTAGGTAAGGTTAGGTTAGGTTAAGTTAGGTTAGGTAAGGTAAGGGTAGGTTAGATAAGGTTAGGTTAGGTTGGGTTAGGTTAGGTTAGGTTAGGTTACTATTTTAGGTCCCTTCCTCTCTCGACACGAACCTTAACCCGCGCCTGACGGGGGGGGGCTGACCGTACCCCCCTTAGGTTTTTCTAGGATTGCGTGAGAACGAACATACACAGCGCCACGAAACTTCGTGTGCGTTTTGCTTGGTCATTTCTACATCTTGTGTGAATGATTTAAGCTCAGGTCGTGTCAGGAGTCTGACCTAGGTCAGGTCAAACGGACCTATGTCCAAAAATATTTAGCGCCTTGTAACTTTTTCGGAAAACAAGATATCACAATGATACTTTCTGGGATTAGTGATATTGATAGATGCCACAAATCTGTTATCTCAGATTCCTCGGAATTTTATGGGACTTTGACCTGAAGTCAAACCCATTTTTAAGACATGTCGTCGTTTGTTCGGAAATTGGCAGAATTTTCCAAGACATTTTTAGTGTGGAATGAAGCCAACATTTAGTTACCGTCAATGGGCAAAGTATCAATGACTTCTAGCCATTGACCTGAGATCAGTTCACGAAGAACTGTTGTGAGCCAAAATGTACCGCCATCAAAATCAGCGATGAAATACTCAGAATGGGTAGAAAATGGCAGAAATGGCTTGCACGGACGTAAGTAATACCTAGAACCTCAAAAAGTTTTAAGAAACTGCACATTTTGGAAATAAACAGGCTCTCGCGGATAAAGTTCCGCCAATTGGTAGATCGGTAACAAATGAATTTTCCCAAAATTTGAGCATGAGAAGCCACCACAAGAACCACTAAGATCAGTAAAATTGACATGGATAGGCTGGTGTTGCGAAAATAAAGGAACGCTAAAATTAGTTTCCGTTAATTTCTCACTGCGTACGGCTGCGGCGCACGCCGACAACCGGCGTGGAAATTGCCGTGTCTATAACTCAACATTTCGGCATATACATTGAACAAATCTGAGAAATTAGACGTGTATCGACATCTGCGGACCTTTACTTGTGCGTTGGTGCCTTTGCCTATGCGTTATTAGTCACAGCCCTTGAGATTCAGGCCGTTTCTCGATCTCATGTAGCCGGCTTTGAGAAAACGTATGTAGGAGGCAAATGGCTCACATAGTATAACTAAATATGAGACCAGTTTCGAGCTCTACTTGTCACAAGGTTTCCAACGGTGTGCTTATTTTTTCTCGTGCAGCCAACCGTTCGTGAGTTAGAGCGGAGCAGTCATCCGCGCTCCTCCCCCCCAGTCGCTCGTGATCGCCGCCGACCCACGGTCGTGCGCGGTTTAAGTTTATGAGCCCTTGGTTACGAACCTTTTGCCTTGCGAACGTTTTCCGTTACGAGCCTTTTTTCCTACGAACCTTTTCCGTACGAACCTTTTACAGTACAAACCTTTTCCATTAGCGAGATGAATTTTCCCTAGACCAAATTTTGCTCTTGACCAACTCCTGTTTTAGACAAACTTCTGCATGACGGACTTTTGTCCCAGACAAACTTCTGCGAGAAGAATTTTCGTCTCAGATGAACCTTTGCCTTAGACGAACTTTTTCCCTAGACGAACTTCTGGAAGACGAACTTTTGTCCCAGACGAATTTTTCTCCTCGACGAACTTTTGCCATGCACGAACTTCCAACCGAGACGAACTTTTCCACGACGAAATTTTGTCCTAGACGAACTTTCGCCCTAGCCGAACTTTAACATGACGAACTTCAGCACGACAAACTTTTGTCCGACAAACTTCATTCCGACTAACTGTTGTCCGACAAACTTTTGCGATACGAACTTTTGCCCTAAAGCCAACCTTTCCATTAGCGAGACGAACTTATCCTAGACGAACTTTTGCCCTTGACGAACTCTTGTTCTAAATCAACTTCTGTGATGATGGTGGCGATTCGAAATGACGGACTTTTGTCATAGACAAACTTTTGCCCCATGCAAGTTTTTGCCTTATACGAACTTTTGTTCCAGACGAACTTCTGCGAGCAGAACTTTTGTCCCAGACGAACCTTTCTACTAGACGAACTTTTGCCCTAGACCAACTTCTGCAAGACGAACTTTTGTCTTCGACCAGCTTCTGTCCTTGACGAGCTTCTGTCCTCGACGAGCTTTTACCCTCAACGAACTTTTCACGACGAACTTTCGTTCTAGACGAACTTTTGACCTCCACAAACCTTTACACGACGAACTTTTGTCCGACGAGCTCTGCGATGCGAACTTTTGTTTAAAACCTCCTGCATTTGACCAATTCCAGCATCTCCTTCTCCGATGTCCGAGATTCCCGGAAACATTTCTTCGTTTATCCCATCTTTAACCCTATTCCCAGCAGGGTGGTTGAATCCTCCCTCTTTCGGGTTTTTGGCTTCCTAATTCCAGGGTTTTTGACGCAGCTTTACAAAACTTGGCCACTTTTCCAAGCCACTCTTTCTACCTACTGTAATAAAATTTCGTAATTCTTTTTCGCCCAGGGGCGGAGCCAGACAACGTTTTTGGGAGGCATCTCAGGCCAGTTTTGGCCCAGTTGAGGGTAAAAGGAAAAACGACTCAAAAGTAGCGTTTTTAAGATAAAACTTCAAAATTTATATGGATGTATACCTAAATAGTTAAGCAACATACAAATACAATTTCGTTCATCTGAGGTCACTTCACAAGGTCAGGTCAAGGTCAAAAGTCAAAATTTGGTTTTACAGCAAATATTTTGGCGCTATTTTTTCAAATGCCAATCTTGGAATATATATGACGTAGAAAGGTTCTGTCTGCTTGTGCACCAAATTTCAGCTTCATATCAGGTCGGGTCACGGAGCTATGACCTAAAATGTCAGTGTGCTTAACCTGTATCACAATAGTCGTAAAATGGAATTTCTGAAATAGAATGAATTCAACTGACTGAAGATGTTTGCAGATGATATTAAATGCACACGAGATCATTCGAAGTGACTTCAAGGTCACTGGAGGTCATTTAAGGCCAAAGATCATAAATTGATCTGAAGAACATGACTATGACGTCCCCCCTTTCCATGTCCCTGGTACCACCTATGTTAACATCATACAAACATTGTGATACGATTTGTAATTCTTCAGCATAACATGACTAGAAGAAGCCAAAAAAGAGCTTTTAACTTTTTTGTTAAATTGATTTTTGAGAAACTAGTCCTCCTATTTTCAAAATTCTGCGAGCGCCAATGAATTTTTTCAAAATTTCAAATGTATGAACCAATGGTAAAATGGTAATAACGGATGGTAAACCCATCTCTAACCTCTCGATTCATGCCAATTTCATCAAAAAGGGTAAATAAATAACTGAGTTATAAGACGTCCAAAATATCCCCATTTTCGCTTTCTTGTCTCTCTGTATCCACCCTTTTGAAAATTTTGGAAACTGCTTTCTATAAAAAATGTAGTTTTTGTCATGGCAAATCGATTGCCGTTTGTTGCGATGAAATCGGATGAGCAGTTCTCGAGATCTCAGGGGGGCCGAATCCGCCCCCTTGCCCCCTGCCGGAAATCGGCCATACCGCTAGCCCTCCGGGAATAGGGTTAAATGCGGAGATCCTACTAACCCATCCAACTTCCGGCCAATATCCATCGTTCGTGTCATTGTCGAGATGGTAGAGCGGGCCATTCACCAACAGCTCTACAATTACCTGTTCCAGAACCACATCCTTTCCCCAGCTCAGCACGGATTCCGTACTCGTCACTCGACGGAAACCGCGCTGATTTCCATATCCAACCACATCCTTTCAGCCAATGACTGTGGAGAGACATCCCTACTTTGTCTACTGGATCTGAGCCAATGCTGTGACCTGATAGCCTAGACTCTTGACCAAATTGGAACTTTACGGAATCGATATTCCTTGGTTTTTGGCTTACCTCCACAATCACACTCAGAGAGTCAGTTTCGCTGACGCTCAGGAAAACCCTAAAATATCTGCCCCGCTCCCCAACAGCATCAGAGTTTTCCAGAGCTCCCCTGCTCCACTGCGTATTCGTAAACGACCTCAGTCTGTTCGCTGAAGGCGCAGTAGTCGTCCAGTACGCCGACGACACTCAAATTCTGTAAAAAGTCCGAATTCCAAAACGTCGTTGCTGCGACGGAACATGTCCTGGCTTCTCCTGATAATTGGTTTGAAGCAAACGGGCTAAAAGTAATTGCCAGCAAGACTCAGCTGATGCTGTTGGGCAATACTCAAAATCTACGCAACGCCCCTAATTTCATCGTAAAATTTCGCGATCACAATCTTCTCCCCGTTTCAGAAGCTAAAAACCTGGGACTAACTTTTGGTATGTGTGTCAAGACAGCCCAAACTCGAGACCCCTTTAAAACCGCCCAAAACGCGTCAGGAGATCGATGTTGACTAGCTGAGCTCATTGACACCATCAGACGTCCATCGCATCTGTTACTTTGCACTCCAGAGCACAAAACACAAAACACCACAGAAATGCCGCTGAGACAAATGTACATCAAAACCCCAACAAACAGGTACTCAAAATGTTTGTCTCGGACTGCTGAGTCTAAAAATGTAGCATACAACACATTTCAATCATAAAATTTTGAGTTATTGCGAAAAATAACCGTTTTTTACCCTATGCTTCATTTCCCATTGGGTTTAACATGGGACCCTATAGAACTAATTTCGGCGGACCCCTTCGATTTCGCCGATTTCTTCTGCACTGGTACCCAGAACCGCAATACACATGAGACCATCGCCAGAACTCCATCGCATTGATATCCATGTGGTCAAATCGGGCTCCAAAAAATATACGTAAAAACATATTTTTTAATGTTATTCCAAACCTGCACAAACAGGTACTCAAAATGTTCGTCTTATGCCGCAGAGTCCAAAAACAGCCCATTAGTAACATTTCGGCGGAAACTTCTTGAGTTATGGCGAAACGAAACCGTTTTTGTACCCTATGCTTTATTTCCCATTGCATTTAACATGGGGCCCTTTGGAATTGATTTCGGCAGATCCCTTCGATTTCGCCGATTTCTTTTGCACTGGTACCTAGAACCTCAATACACATGAAACAATGACCAGAACTCCATCGCATTGATATTCACGTGGTCAGATCGGGCTCCAAAAAATATACATCAAAAACAAATTTTTTATGTTATTCCAAACCTGAACAAGTAAGTACTCAAAATGCTCGTCTTGTGACGCTGAGTTCAAAAATGGCGCATTAGTAGCATTTCGACGAAAACCTTTTGAGTTATAGCGAAACGAAACCGTTTTTCTACCCTATGCTTTATTTCCCATTGGATTTAACATGGGACCCCATGGAACTGATTTCGGTGGACCCCTTCGATTTCGCTCATTTCTTCTACAATAATACCCAGAGCCGCAATACACATGAGACCATCGCCAGAACTCCATCGCATTGATATCCACGTGGTCAAATCGGGCTCCAAAAAATATACGTCATAAACACATTTTTTAATGTTATTCCAAACGTAAACAAATAGGTACTCGAAATGTTTGTCTTGCGCTGAGTCGAAAAATACCGCAATTTGCAACACTTCGACGGAAACCTTTTTATTTATAGCGAAACGAAACTGTTTTTCTACCCTATGCTTTATTTCCCATTGGGTTTAACATGGGACCCTAAGGAAGTGATTTCGGCGGACCCCTTCGATTTCGCCAATTTCTTCTGTACTGGTACCAAGAACGGCAATACACATGAAACCATCACCAGAACTCCATCGCATTGATATCCAAACGGTGAAACTGGGCTTCAAAGAAAATGGGTCAAAACCACATTTTGTAATCTGCTTCCAAACTGGCTCAAGCCATGACAGAAAACGCTTCAACAACAGACAATTTTATTCCCGTCGGCGATCAGAGACGGCGAGATTGTCAGTACGGCCACCGATAAGGTGCCGACAGCGTTCAGCAGCACCAACGACTCGGCGGTGTGAGTCACGATACTCTTCAGATCTGGCACGCTCCCATCCTGCAGCTCCTTGGCCGAGGGTGCCGACTCTTCTGCTCTTGTCATGGCCCCCACCGTTTGTCGCACGACGGCAGCCTCGGCGATAAGCCGGCAAAACCCCGACGGCGACACGTCACACAACACAAATTTGTTTTTGACGTATATTTTTTTAAGCCCGATTTGAACATGTGGATATCAGTGCGATGAAGTTTTGATGATGTTTTCAAGTGTATTACGGTTCTGGGTATTAGTGTAGAAGAAATGGGAGAAATCGAAGGGGTCCGCCGAAATCACTTCCATAGGGTCCCATGTTAAATGCAATGGGAAATAAAGCGTAGGGTACAAAAACGGTTTTGTCTCGCTATAACTCAAGAAGTTTCCGCCGAAATGTTACTGATGGGCTGTTTTTGGACTCTGCGGCACAGGACGAACATTTTGAGTACCTGTTTGTGCAGGTTTGGAATAACATTAAAAAAATGTGTTTTTGGCGTATATTTCTTGGAGCCCGATTTCACCGTGTGGATATCAATGCGATGGAGTTCTGATGATGGTATCATGTGTATTGCGGTTCTAAGTACCAGTACAGAAAAAAATTGGCGAAATCGAAGGGGTCCGCCGAAATTAGTTCTATAGGGTCCCATGTTAAATCCAACGGGAAATAAAGCAGCGGGTAAAAGAACGGTTATTTTTCGCAGTAACTCAAAATGTTACGACTGAAATGTGTTGCATGCTGTATTTTTAGATTCAGCGGTCCAAGACGAACATTCTGAGTACCTGTTTGTTGGGGTTTTGATGTACATTTGTCTCAGAGGCATTTTTGTGGTGTTTTGTTTTTTGTGTTCTGGAGTGCAAAGTAACAGACGCGATGGACGTCTGATGGTGTCAATGAGTTCAGCTAGTCAACATCTATCTCCTGACGCGTTTTGGGCGGTTTTAAAGGGGTCTCGAGCTTGGGCTGACCGTGGGCTGAGCGTGGGCTGTCTTGACAGACATACTTTTGGTCGCTGTCTCAACTGGGACTCCCACGTAACCGCCGTTACTAGGCGCTGTTCGGAATTCTACGTGGCCTATCACATCTAAGGAGTTGCCTGCTGCCGTCCGTTGTCTCCGCTCTGATCAATACTCTGGTTCTCTCGCGGACTGTTTCTCGGTATATGGCAACGACGCTCAGAAAACCTATCCCGCATCCAGAAAATTATGAACTTTGCAGATAAATTTATTTTTGGCCGAGGAAAATTTGATCATATAGCAGATCTGCTACGGAGACTGGGCTGGCTCAGCGCGGAGAAATTGGTACCGTACAGTTTCTCCGCGTCATCTCCGTAGCAGCACAGTGCGAAGCCTGGAAGAGCCTGAAACACTGGCCATCGAGTTTTCCTGTGTTGCGGAGCATCGCGACCGACACACCAGGCCGGACGGCAACCTATATATACCAAGATCTCGCACGGGGATGGGTCGGAGACGTTTTTGCAGCCGTGCGGCGCGGCAGCTCAACTCGTTGCCACCCGATCTGCTGCGGCTGCCAGTCTCCCTGTTTGGTCGCCACCTGAGACGCCACGTAAGCAGAGATCCAGGGGTGATGTCACAATGGTCTCAAATCAAAAATTTTCGTAGAAATGGAGCCAGATTCATTGGCATGCGTAATGCGATTACAAGACATCATATCATGTGGAGTCAGACTGAAAAGTACGTCGAAAACAAGCCAACAAACACAAAACATCGAAGAAGATAAATATCGACGGGCGTAAATCTAGAGCGAGAAAATATGAAATGCCAGATGTCGATATGAGAATGAATGTGGAAAAGCAGTCATCTCGTCGAACAAAGCATGGAATGAAAAAAGCATAGAATGCAAAATCAGTTCAACAGGGATGGGCTTCCCATTCAGAATATTTATCACTTGCTAGCTGGGTTAAAGAGTCCATCATTAACACGTATTTTGGACTGATGTGAAATTACAGTTTTTGTCCAAGAAATAAATGTATTATGCACATTATGTCTCATAACTATCATTTTACAGAATTTCAAAGAAGTAAATTTCCCGCGGAAGTCCCTGCGTTCCTTACATTACATCCGTGAGCTGCTATCAGCTGTTGCGAGGCGACAGGAACGAACGCAGGCCAATCGACGTTAGCAGAAAACCCAGGGTGTATCACCATCAGCAATTGTTGATGGTGATACAAAATTACATTTGATGATCAAAATTATATTCCGACGTCACTTAAATAACGTCAGAATATAGTTCGATTAATAATGATTTCGTGGAGTGAATTCTCTCCTCGACGCCGGCCATCCACCAGTCGACAGGCAGAACGACAGAGCCCAACGGTCGTCGAGGATTTCATGGAATTTTCCCAGCTGAGAGCGGGCAGGCAGATGCCCGCCCAGCGGGCCGAAGACCGCTCATTCAGGGCAAGTCGATGCCCTCCCGATGGGCCTCTGACCTCTGACCCTGAGTCGCCGCAAAATGAGGACGCGCGGAACCCTCATCCATCCAGGCCGCTGACGTCAGGCCGGCCTGTTACGAGCCTAGGCAGATTGATATGCTTCATTGCAAGATGACGTCCGTAGACGCGCGCGGGTCAGCATCCCCTCTCGGAGCACCTGAGATCACGTCCTGCCAGAGCTCAAGCAATACGAGGTCCGGCCAGTCATGCACCATCGTGCCCGGCACACCACACCGTGCAGTGTGCGGCGCCGCGGCGCCGTGAAGCCCCTGACTGACAAATACCCGAGCCCAACCCACGGACTGCATGACAAGGAAATTCATCGAGTATCTGGCAAGAAGAGCAAAGCCAAGGCGGTTCATCGCCAGGCAGCTCAACAGCACGGCAGCACAGTCGCCAGCAGCGCAGCCGCTAAGACACAACAGCAGCTGCAAAACCAGGCATGCAGTCGGGCCGACAAGATGCAACTGCGTTGGCCGTGAAATCGAACCGGTGCAGATGCGACCAGAGCGCCCGGGCCACAGCATCACGACCGGTGAACACGAACCGTTGCTTGCTGGGCAACTCGAGTCGTAACGCGCCATTCAGCTAGCGGCCGGACCTTTTGGGTTGAAGGCAACATGTAAATTTCGACAACTGTACTCCGCGGTTGACTACGTTCCGAGCTGCGGTGCTGCGGACTGAGCTGTGTAGACTCAGTCGCCGCGCCCGACGTCGACCGGCCGACCGTCAGGCGTAGAGATGCATTTCCACCATACGCAGTAGGTGCCTGGGCGGAGAACGTGTGAACACGGAATCGCGAGAGCGGTGTGAAATCTCCCGTCCGCCTGTAGGGAGAGACTTTTTGGTGAGACTCGCGGGCCACTGCGAGAGGAGCGGATCCCTCGTCGGAACCTTGTAAGAGCACTGCCGAATTCCATTCTGGCTTGGCCAGAATGGAAAAACTCGGTCTCTGCAGGAACTGATGTTAAAACCCCGTCAGGCGTAATCAGTGGTGCAATGTTCCTTTTCGGCTCGATTTAGCATCTGTGCTTGTGCATCGAGTACCATTGTTCACCGCACGCTACCTTTTCACATCATCTAATTATAACGGCCATGATACCCTAAAACTACGTTATTGTTGTGTTACGCCTCACTTTGACTCCGACTGCGACTGGAAACCCGCCCCCCCCCCCTCTTCGTACTCGTACTCAAACAGACCGTCGAGGACGAGATAAAACGCAGAGGAACACAAAAATATTCCAACAGTTTTTGCTTCCACGTCCTTCTAAAAAATTAGTGTTACGAAAGCAATCAGCGACATTTTCGTGCCACCTGAATCTCTCTTTGAGAATTCGACCGAGGTGGGTCACTTATTATACTGCCCAATTTTCACTATAAGTCTAGATTAGTTGTCCTTTCGCAGAATGCAAACGAATGTCAACCGGTGTCGCTGATATTAGAATATAAAGCAATGGAGACTATGACGATAAAAAAAGCGGATACACCAAAAAGAGTCTCGTTAGAGGTGCTAACGTGTGATATCTGCTTCTTCATTTCGGTCATCACCTCTTAACATCTCTTGTTCCACCATAGGTACAGCCACCGCAGTGCCACAGACAGCTAGATAGTTCAGTGCAGCAGAAGCCCTGTGCTTACATCGAAGACGTTTCGGTGACGTATTCTCCAGCCACGTCGTTTACAGCTGCCCTAGTGCTCTGTGGTGCGATGCCGTCCTTCGGCACCTCGTAACAGAAAGAGTACTTCATCTCTCACCATAGCCCGTGAAAAGCGGAAAAGTAATCAGAATCGACGGAAGGGGTTCCTATGTGCTCTACGATGACTATGTGAAGGAGGCATTTCCCCGTGACGCTGCAGTGCGTCCCACGAACACTGCGCGCAAATGCAAGGAGCGCAATATGCGTTGTAATTGTGACAAACGAGCCACGACATGCAGCATATGCCCGCTTAGTGCCAGCACAGTCCGTAAGGGGATAGCGACTTGCTGTTCAGTCCAGTCAAACTACTGGCAAACGGCTGACGTTCTGGGGGCTGCCACGAATCCACCTGAATTGTCATCTCGCGTCTGTGGTAAATGTTCTGTCAGACTGACCAAAAACCTTCACGCCACAACAGACATGCATGACTGGAAGGAAAACATGTATTGAGTAAAGTGGAAAATTCGATCACCAATTCGAATCGTACGTTCGCGCGCAACACGATCGCGCTCCCCCACAATGACGGCAGCCCGAGCCTGCACCATCACGCCAAGACCTCGGTGTCAACCACCAGGAATCGCCGGTCGGACTCCCCCAGCGGCAGCAGGCCGACCTCCCCGGGCGGCGCCGCGGCCAGCGCCGCATCGACGGCCCTCAGCCGAGCCGGCAGCGCCGCCAGCGTGGCCGGCCGCACCGCGACGCCCACGAACCGCTCGGCCGGCTCGCCGGTGACCAGGGCGGGCAGCGTGCGCCGGTCGGCAGCCGCCGCGCTCAGCCGCAGCGGCAGCGCCAGGTGCAGCGGCATCGGGCCGCCGCACGCCCGGCAGAAGTGCGTCGGCGTCAGGTCGGCCGCCAGCCGCATCGGCGGCAGCGCGGCGCCGACGTACTGCGTCAGGCAGCCGGGCGCCGGGCACGTGGCCGCCAGCAGCTCCACGAGGCGCCCCTCCGCCGGCCGGCCTTCCAGGCGGACGACGCACCGCGTCCGGAACGGCTCGCCGGCCGGCCGCGCGGCCACCTCGGAGAACGGCACCAGCGGCAGCCGGAGGTCGGTGACGCGTGTGGAGGCCCCGCCGGCGGCGGGCGGGGCAGCGGCCGCCGCCGGCGACTGAGGCGCCGTGGTGAACCCGCAGTCAGACGGCTCCGCCGACCCCTGCGACGAGCTCTCGGGCAGGCCCAGTCGCTCGCGGGCCACCTGGTACGACGGGCACGACGCGTCCTGCAAAGCACAGCGCACCATGTAGTGTGCACGACACGAAAGGTACCGAATCACGAAAGTGCGCGGAGCCAGACGCGGAAATTGGCCCAAGGAACACTCGACGTGGGACCGTGTATCTGCTGCCGTGCAAGTACCTTTCTGCGGTCCCTCCAAATGCAGTCCAGCACTCTGACAAATAAAGCTGAAGTGCAGTTGAAAATCAAACCAATATTCCAATTAGTACCCTCTAAAATGATAAGACTATATGCACAACATTAACCCATCACCACTTCGTTTGTTGGTACATATAAGAGGGAACGTATGAAGCCTGAGGAACAAACCAGGACACAAAGGTAATGCATGGAAAACTCGGGCAACCGACGACGAAGGAATGTTTAAGCTCTACATAAGCCTCCAATTAATGAGTCCCGACGACAGAGGACAGTATACGTACATCCCGAGAGATTCCATCTGTACGCTGCGACTGCAGCTGAGACGCCGCCCGGCCGGCGGGCGACTCCGGCGACTGCTGGCAGCTCGCCGGCGTCTCCCTCGCTCGCAGCACCATGCCGCGCGCTGGCCGCGGGGGCCGGCCGGGCGCGGCGGCCGTCTCCTGGCGCGCCGCCGGCGGGCAGCGGCCGGTCGGCCCCCGCCGCAGCGACCGGCGGGGAGTCGCCACGGCCGGAGCGGCCGGCGCCGGCCGCGGCTCCGGGCGGTCCTCCGTTCCGCCGCCCGGCGTCTGGGCCGCCGGGCGCTGGTCGGCGGGCTCAGGCCGGCCGGCCGCTCCCGAGTCCGGGCCCTGGGCCGCCGACGGCTGGCTGGAAGGCTCCGGCTCGCCGGCCGGCCTGCTCTCTGGCACCTCGGCCAGCCGCTGGCGTATCTCGGCGGCGCCTGTCGAGCCGGGGTCCAGCCGCACCACCAGCGGCTCGTCGTCCGGCACGAGCGACAGCTGCAGCCCGGTCGAGTACGTGGCCTCGTCCTGCAGCTCGTTGGTAACGCGCATGCGCAAGACCTGCACGAAGTCGAGGTGGCCGTTGGCCCGCAGCGTCGTCAGCGCGTCCAGACAGCGCCGATCTGACACCTGCACGTGCACGCTGTAGGCCAGGTCCCGGAACACCTGCGTGTCGCTCTCCTGCGTCTCGGCCGGGTCGTCGCCGTCGGCCGGCGGGCGCGGCTCCCGGATCGGCAGCGGACACCGCGTGCCGTCCTGCACGTGCAAGTACGCCACGCGGCCCGCGTCGGCGCGCAGGCTCAGCACCTGGAAGCGCACGTTGTACAGGCCGAGCCGCACAATCTGGCCGAGACTGGCGTCCGTGGCGCTGCCCAGCCTCTCCTGACGCTCGCGCTGCTGCGCCCACCACTCCCTCAGCCAGACCAGGCGCGCCCGGTCGGCGTCCGTGATCGTCGGCTCAGCGTCGTCGCAGCCCAGCGGCGCCAGCGGGTCGCCGACCGTGCTCGAGAACACCGTCAGCGCCGAGCCGCGGAACACGCGGCCGTCCAGCTTGCCGTTGTGGTTCTCGATCTTGAGGTGACGGGCGCGCAGGATGTTGCCCACCTGGAGGCCGTGGTTCGGCTCGAGCTGCGGCAGCTCGCCGATCGTCTGCGTGAAAGCGAACACCATCAGGTCGAAGCGTGCCGGGTCGGCCGTGCAGCAGGACGGGTCCTTAACGGCCGCCATGGTCATGAAGCCGCGCGCGGTGGGCCGCAGCGGCTGCGGCACCGCCACGATCACGGCCATCACGCTGGGCCGCTGCCGCAACGCCGGGTCGCCCCGGCCGACGTCGGCGACCAGCGTGTACCGGTCGTCCGGCGCGCTGGCCGGCACGCGTGCCATGAAGTCGGTGGCCGTCGGCGCCGGCGCGTCCTGCGGCTCGGCGTCGGACGCCGCGGCGACCGACGCCGGCCGAGTCTGCGGCGTCGGCCCGGCGCCGGCCGCCGCCGGCCGGCCGGACTCGGGGGATGACCCGGCCCGGTTCCGGGCGTCAGACGCGGTCGGCGGGTCCGCCGGGTCCCGACCGCCGGCCGTCGGCCCAGCGGACGCCTCGCCCGACGGCTGCTCCTCCAGCCGCAGCGCCAGCCGGCTCGGCTGCGTGAAGAGCCGGCGCACCTTGGGCGGCTGCCCGCCCGACGCGCCCGGCGAGCGGCGGCCGGAGCGGCGCCGGCCGGCCGCTGTCCCGCCGCCGGCGTCCGACGCCGAGTCGAAAATGCCGGTCGGCGGCCCCCGGCGCCGCCTGGCCCGGCCGCCACCCGTCCGTCGGCCGGGGGCGGACTCGGCGTCGTCGGCCGGCGCTGCACCGTCCCGGCGGCAGGCCGCGCAGCCGGGTCGGCCCGTCAGGCGGAACACCACGACCCGGGTGCGGCCCACCTCCCGCACCAGCACCACGAAACGGCTCTCCTCGCCGCCGACGCTGCTCTCCTTCCACTGGGAAGCGTCCGGTCTGAAGAAGCAGACCGTGTCGCCGAGGCTGATGTCCTCCTGCGCTCGCCTGGCGCACTCTCCGTAAAACCAGCAGCGGAACGGCGCGCCGACCGTGCCGTCTGGCAACACCTCGCGGAAGATGAATGCCTTGACGCCGGCGGACGCACCAACGCGGACATGTGGATGGCATGGATACGTTTTGCTAGCGACTCCCAGCAACCATACATCATCGGTAGACGGGGCACATACTTCCAGTGATGACTGTTTTCCGACAGGGTAGGTGCAATGACTTGTACAACAAACACTTTTTGTCTGAAACACAACTTCTGTGCTAAGATCTTGATCTTGGTCAGAATTCATCTGAACTTTTTTCTGAAGCTGCAAAGAAAATCAGCACATCAGCAAGTGTCTGGTATGAAGGAGAACACATGTGGAGTGCCTTCAGCAAAACCAAAGAATGAAATGATGTGGATGGTCTGACCAACTGGCCATAATGTATTTTGCAGGCTGAGTGCTATGCAAGCACCTGGCAATGAAGGATGCAGTCATCAAAAGTCACATTATCTGAGCTTTATCTGATCACACATGAAATGTTAGTCCACACACTTTTGTACCAGAAGACAGTGACATCCCAGAAATGACATTTTTCTGACGGGCTCATGTGAAATTTTCAAAAAAAGGGGGGATGGCCCCACATTCCTCAGCCTATGCCTCTGTGTCCGCATAGCAATTCTGGGGATGCTATGGACGGCTTTCTATGACCACAGGACTGAATTGGCTGACTGAAATGACAAATGACTGTCCTGATGATTAGTCCCAAATTTGCAGAATTTTAGGACCCTAGGATTATATGTTGGATCACTAAGCCAAAGACCAGTATCTGGTCAATTTAAGGCATGTTGGTTTTTGCTAGCAGATAGGAGATTACAGATATCCTACGGCCAAAACCCATAAAGGGGTATGCATGGGATACCAATGTATGTCTGTGTCACAAGACCTGTGATGCTGGTCAATGTAGATCATGAGGTACTATGAGGTTTATTACTTGTGAGTTATAGGCATGTCTAACATGACGAATTTTGGGTCCTTTTGTTTCTTTTCCTGATGGCTGTTTTTGTCTACAAATTATTTACAAAAGCCAAATGTCTACCCCATGGTATCTGAGCTCATCATCACACATGCTGAAATTACTGTAGGGATGTGCAGGCAACACATGTCTGTTTGACTCATTTGCCATCAATGCTGCAGGCACCTTTATTAGCTATCCAACTGGATAATGAAAATACCCAATGGGCAGCTAGACAGAGTAAACTAGAGCTAATACTTGTTGCATCTCAACCACACATGTACCTGGATGCTAACAGAATGCAGGTTATCCATTTTGGACACAATCCCTCATTAACCTGGGCAGGTCGGCACCATCCCCAAAATGCGGCAGAGTAAAGTGGTGCCTTGGTGATGCTTGGTCAGCTTACAGTCTGATGCAAAACCAGGATAACCTATATTCCATCAAGATCATGGCACATATCCTGGTCTTCACCATGCCACACTACGCCATGGTTCCATAGCACATCAAAACAGCATGTCATTACAGCATGCTAATAATTTCACCACAAAAGGGAATTTTTTTCATATTTTGATAAATGCACTATTTACACCTACATTTCAGAAATGTTGCTAAGATTTACCTTTGGAGGAACTCTTCCTTATTGTTACTGAATGTGTTGTCAAATAAGAGACAAGCATGAAATATTAATTCACTGTTTCTCTAGGATGGTAATGAATGCTGAATAAATGTTGGCATTAGTTTGGGCATGGTCTTTCTGTACCTGATACCTTAAATTTTATGCAATGAACTACTTTCCAAGGCTTCCAGCATTTTGCTCTGACCAGGGCCACCTAGGGGTTTTATTCTCATGCAAAACTATTTTTCAAAGCTTTCAGCATCTTGCCCACAACAAAAATAACAGCAGAAACTATTTTGGGGCATTTTGGCATTGCGTACATACAAGGAAATCTGGAGAAACCTACAAATGAGGAGAGGATGTTGAAGAACACATATGGAAACAGTGCTTGGAAGGAACACAAATGCCTGTCCATGAACACAAGTTCCATGATTTGACAATATGCAAGGATGTAATTAATATCACTGGATTACTCATGCTATGACAACAGTTTCTGACCAGATATTTGCTGACAATATGAACACACTTCTGACCTTGTTGCAAAACCTTGTGAACATTATTGCAGGAACAACACTCCTTCAGAAATGAATACAGCAAAGCATAGCACAACAAAGCATCCATAAGCTGCAGCCCTTGAGAAAAAGTACATGATGATTATTACACAACCAGAGTCTGAAGTCACTCGACACTCCGAGCTCGCAGCCAACGTCTTCCACTCCCAGGGCGCTGACCTACCACTCATACACCCAACCCAGCAGATTTTGGTTTGCTCTCCTCGACCCCAGCAGCTGGATCCACCCGTCCCTTCCCATGCTGAAAAACATTACAGGTAACAGCTTTGCATAATCCAGCCTACCTGGCACAGCAATTTGATGCGAAATCGACAAATACACATCGTCCTGTCCAAGACCCTACATATTCGCCTCGTCCACACGCGCCTACCCCGTAAAGTGGAGACATGTTTAAAGACAAGTAGACAACTTTTCAAATATCATTTAAGACATTTGTGACCATTTTCTTCTCCATTAAACAGAAACATTCACCAACTGTTTTGATTTCTATTTAAACACCAATTTATTAGCCAAGTCGAATGTTAAAATAATAAACGTTTTTTTAATCTACATTGCATTTGAAACACAAAACATTAAAAACACTCCGGGCAATTGGCGCCAATTTTACAGTATTGGCCCACAGAGGGCCCTGACATTGGCTGTGTAGCGCTCACGGGGTTTTTGGTCCGACACGCCTCCCCGAACGAAATACAGATTACCTTGAATGATGCATTATGGCATCGGTTTCTGCGAAATCAACAACGATCGTAATAGCATTCTGTGAAAATTAAGCTATTGTATACAGCTTGAAAATAAAAAACAAAAACAGCATACACACGACGTGAGATAATCAAGACAAATGATTGACAAATATGTAGTGACAAATGACAAATGGCATTACAAACGACAAATGACAAATAATGACAAATGGACAAGACAAATGATTAGCAAAATGCAACTTAAGCAGCGGCGACCAAAGCTAGACTACAACGCCTCGTTGCAGTCATGACAAGAGATGCTTTAACTCGCGCACGACCGTCGGTCCGTTTCGGACATGCGTGACTGGGGGGGGGGGGCAGCTGGCCGCCCCCCCTCTAACTCACAAACGGTTGGTCGCACGATAAAAAAGCATACCGTTGGAAAGCTTGTGACGAGTAGAGCTCGAAACTGGTCTCATTTTTTAGTTTTAGATAATATGTAAGCAATTTACGCCCTATATATGTTTTCTCATAGCCGACTGCATGAGACCGAGAAATGGCCTGAATCTCAAGGGCTGTGACTAAAAACGCATAGGTAAAGGCACCAACGCACAAGTAAAGGTCCGCGGATGCCAATACACATCTAATTTCCCAGATTTGTTCAATATATACGCCGAAACGTTGAGTTAAAGACACCGCATTTCTCGCGGCAGCTCTAGGCGTGCGCTGCTGCCGTATGCGGTAACAAATTGAAGGGAGCTAATTTTAGCGTTCCTTTATTTTCACGAAAAAGACGATCTATGTAGATTTTATTGATCTAAGTGGTTCTTGTGATGGTTTTTCATGCTTAAATTTTGAAAAAACTCATAAGTTACCAATTTACACAACTGGTGGAGCTTTATTCCCGAGAGCCTGTTTATTTCCAAAATATGCTACTTTTCCAAACTTTCTGAGGTTCCTGGTATTACTTACCTCTGTGCAAGCTAGTTCTGCCATTTTCTACCCATTCTGAGTAATTCATCGTCGATTTTGACGGTGGTACATTTTGGCTCACTACAGTTGTTCGTGACCTGACCTCAGGTCAATGGCTGGAAGTCATTGATACTTTGACCAATGACGGTAACTAGATGTCTGCTTCACTCCACATTAAAAATGTTGTAAAATACTCCGTCACTTTCCGAAAGAACTATGACATGTTTTAAAAATGGGCTTGAACTTAGGTCAATAAACCGGAGGATTCCGAAAAATCTGAGATATCAGATTTGTTGTATCTGTCACTGAATTATGAATATGTTATGGTACCATCAAAAGGACGAAAATCCGTCCCGTAATTGTTAATTTTGCCAGCAATCCTACCCTCCATACCACCGCAATCACACTGTACACACAAAAAACCCGGAAACCGAAAATGAAAACCGAAACCGAAAAACCGAAACCACTTTGAGTGTGTGCCGCGACTATTGCTTTTGGCGAACGAGGTCGGTTCTATGCAGTGATATGCCGTCGGTACACGGTACGTGTGACGTGGAGCTGCACAATCGCCGAGTTGATAACTGGAAGTTAACCCGCGCACGACCGTCGGTCCGTTTCTAGCATGTACGACGGGGGGGGGGCAGTTGGCCGACCCGCTCTATCTCACGAACGGTTGGTCGCACGATAAAAATAAGTATACTGTTGAAAAGCCTGTGACGAGCAGAGCTCGAAACTGGTCTCATTTTTAGTTTTAGGTAATATGTAAGCAATTTACGCCCTATATATGTTTTGTCATAGCCGACTGCATGAGACCGAGAAATGGCCTGAATCTCAAGGGCTGTGGCTAAGAACGCATAGGTAAAGGCACCAGCGCACAAGTAAAGGTCCGCGGATGCCGATACACGTCCAATTTCCCAGATTTGTTCAGTATATACGCCGAAACGTTGAGTTAAAGACACGGCAATTCTCGCGCCAGCTGAAGGAGTGCGCTGCTGCCGTATGCAGTAACAAATCGAAGGGAGCTAATTTTAGCGTTCCTCTATTTTTGCGAAAAAAGACGATCTATGCAATTTTTATTGATCTTAGTGGTTCTTATGATGGTTTTTCACGCTTAAATTTTGGAAAAATTCTTTAGTTACCAATGTACACCATTGTCGGAGCTTTATTCGCGAGAGCCTGTTTATATCCAAAATAGACTATTTTTTCAAACTTTTCGAGGTTCCTGCTATTACTTACATCTGTGCAAGCTAGTTCTGCCATTTTCTACCCATTCTGAGTAATTCATCGCCGATTTTGACGGTGGTACATTTTGGCTCACTACAGTTATTCGTGACCTGACCTTAGGTCAATGGTTGGAAGTCATTGATACTTTGCCCAATGACGGTAACTAGATTTCCGCTTCATTTCACACTAAAAATGTTATGAAATATTGCGTTAATTTCCGAAAAACGACGACATGTCTTAAAAATGAGCTTGACCTTAGGTCAATGACCCGGAAAATTCCAAAAAATCTGAGATACCAGATTTGTTTCATCTATCACGTTTACTAATCCCTGAAAGTATTATTGAGATATCTTGTTTTGCGAAAAAGTTGGAGGGCGCTAAACTTTTTTGGACATACGTCTGTTTGGCCTGACTTAGGTCAGGCACCTGACCTGACCTGAGGTCACAATTTTGACACGAGATGTAAAATTGATGAAGCAAAACGTGCACAAAGTTTCGTGGCTCTGTGTTTGTTCGTTGTCTCGCAATCCCAGAAAATCCTCAGGGGGGCAGTCAACTGCCCCCCCCAGTCGGGGGCGGGTTAAATTTAGCCTTACCATATTTTGTAAAGCTTGCAAAACCTCCTTTGTAGTGCTCCCGTAGCAAGCACGCGCCACGTGCTGGTCCCCGCGCGTAGTGTTGTAGATGATGCTGTTCTCCAGTGGATTCTCTGTTGAGCGAACCAGATTTCGTGTCGATGCACACCACGACTGGCGATTAGGCACCGGAAGGACGTCGTGTCGATGGTTGGCAATGTTCTCGAGCTCCACTGAATATGGGAGAAATCGTCTCCCGCATTCGTTCACATGGCGTCGCTCGGCCGGAGCGGCAGCGGGGCACCTAATTAGTGTTTGGCGTCATCGGAACGGCAAAAGAACGGGGTTTCCGTTGGTTCCAATTTCGTGTCAGTCATTCGCGCCTTTGCATTCGAAACCACAGTAAAAACCACTTTGAGCGCGAACAGCGGCTACCCCTTACGGAGGATAAGGTCGACTCTGCTAAATGATTCCCTGCCGACACCTTGTTGTGGTTGGCCATAGTGTCCTCGGTTTCGATCTTTAACGGTTTCCGAGATCATAACGCCATTTTAAAACCTTGCAAAACGGGCATTTTTGTGTTCCCGAGGCTAGCACGTACCAATGGCGTAGCCAAGGTGGAGCCAAAACGGCCATGGCCCCCCTGAAGGCCAAGCGGGACCCCATGGCGGCCGAGTGAGCACCCCTGGGGCCGAAGACTCCAGTTCTTTGGATAGCGTGAGATACCCGCAAGGTGTCTTACACTGTCCGAAACAGACAATTAAAGCAAAATAAGAACATTTTAAGAATTAGAGAACGCTTCCGAACCTAACGGAAACGTACTCCGAATACACAAGAAGGCTTTGTGAGCTATGAAGAGGGGCCCGTGATCTGAATGAACATTTAGGGGCCCCTGCTAGCTTGTAGGGGAGTTCACTGCTTGTCTGGGGAGGGTCCCCTGTTGGCCCATAAAGGACCCCTGTCAGCCTCTGAAGGGACCCCTTTCGGTCTGGAAGAAGGCCCCTGTCCCTGCCTCCAGAGGTCGACAGGAGCCTTTTACAGGCGGATAGGGTGCCTTCTACAGACAGGCAGTGATCCCCTGGCCAACAGGGACCCCTAAACGACCATTCAGGGGCCCCTGCTTCCCTGTAAAGATGTCCCTGTCGACCTGTAAGAGGCACCCGCCAGGTCGGCAGGAACATCTTTACAACCGAGTATGAGCCCTTTGCACTTCAGCGGAGCCCCTTTACAAACCGAGAGTAATTTTAACCACATGGGGCCCCACTGATGACGAGGGCCAGGCGCGGATTCAAAGGGGGAGCAATTGGGGAGATCGCCGTCTCCCTGTTGAGGCCTAAGAAGGGGCCCTTGTCAGACTTAAAAGGAGCTCCGAAGGGGCCCTTGTGAGACTTAAAAGGAACTCCGAAGGGGCCCGTATGAGCTTCACCGGGTCTCTGTAAGAACCTGACGGGCTCTTAATGCAGGCAGGACGGCCTCTTGCAGGGTTAGATGATCTCTGAGACACAAAGAAGGTCCCTGAAGCTCCCAAGGGCCCCTGAGACCACAACAGGGCCCCACCACGGCAGAGTTTCCCTGAGGCCGCCAGATGGCTCATAGGGCCCCTGAGACGGTCATACTGCATATAAAGTGACCAAACTATCCAAGCGACCTGGAGCGCTACATTTGTCATTTTTACAAGGCGTTTTAAGGGGCTTTTGTCTCACGGCGCTTTGGTAGTCAGCTCTTCTGAGGTGTTTCACTCATGCTTCCTTGCACAATTAACGCTTCCAGATAATTGCTGTTCTCCCGTTTATCCCGCACTCGAAACACTTTTACCATCAAACCCAACGACTGATGCACTTCATGACGCGAAATTGTTTCTGGCTGCTCTTATTTTATCATATATAAATTTTATATTAGATGTTTTCCGATGTTGTGAATGAGTGTAAACATGAATGAGTAAGCATTATGAATGAGGCCACCATGATTGGGTTTGGTTCATTTGCGTGGTTTTTTAAATGAAGTGAAATGAAGAGTAAAGTGTCTCATAATCAAGGGATGCAATACTGAGCCAACCAGATTGAGAAATTTAAACAGAGTACCAAAAAGTGGGAAAAATCATCCAAAAGGTGTAATTTTATGCTTCTTAACAAGCAAGTTGGACATAGATGACCACTAATTTTGTTTTCTATGGCCCAAAATAATGATATCGGTATGCATTGTGACCATGAAACCAATATAAATCGCCTGGGAAAAATTTCAAACATTTGAACCGACCTTACTAGGTCACCTCTAGAATGTATTAGTCACGAAATAATGATGCCAGGCATCTTGACCCGGTACCATTGTCAATGCATCCACATGGTTTGCTTTCACAGGAAATTGTCTCTTGGTATGGAAAAAAGTACTCGAAAATATCCTTGTCGCGCAGGTCGACGAAGTTGCCTGAGGATATAGATGCTGAACCGTAAACCTATTGTGGAAATGTGTTCGTTGCTCCTGAGAACCCTTGTAGCAAATTTTGTCAAAATCCGAGAGACAAGGATGTAAAATCGATTCTTCGACTGGTCGATCTGTCCTGGAACGCCCCAGCTAGCAAAAATTTCGGGAGATGTTGTGCCTCCACCCTGTATTTGCTTGAATTATTATAGCATTTAATCCCTAGTATTGATTGATTTGCAAATTAAATATGGGGCCCTAATATGATGAGCAATTCAGGTGAATGCAGTTAATCCCCAGGGTATCATATTTGTGAATGTTACATCGATTAAAAAAGCATCTGTATCATTAACTGGATGTTGTGTGCCATCTTCTTTCGTCATACATTGCGAATATATTTCCTAACCCTGTTGCGTTGTCATCGGGATATTAGTGTAAACATGTATTTGTAACAACGTGTAGAAGGAGCGTGACCTAATTTAGCATGTCTGTTATGAGCAGAAGCTGATAAACCCATTCCTTTATTGCAGTGCCTTGTGTAGCCATCAGTGGATGGCGCCGGCCAATCAGCACCCGCAGTGAATGCTGGCAGTGGTGCGCCGGCTGGTCGCTGGCCCGTCGCTCCGGCCGCGCACCACCGGAACACGACTGGTGCTGGCATCAGCGGCATCTTGCCATACCCCGCCGGGAGCTGTGCCATTGCCTCTCACAATGAGGGTGCTCAATGTGGCAGAAAAAAACGATGCAGCGAAAAGTTTGGCCGGCATCATGTCGGGCGGGCAGGCTCGCAGGGTCAGTCTATGTGGGTAGGTCGTCTGGGTAGGAAGGCGCTGACCGACAGTAGGAGAAGTTAGACGGGAAGGCGCGGTTCCCTTGGGACCAGGGTATACTGTGATGGAGGGTCTTATAGCAAATATCTCCACTGTGGAATAAAGCTGTTGTGTTGAGAATGGTGTAATATGGTGTTCTCGTTTTGTTGCTGGTGCTTAAATCCGTCATTGTGGTGCCTATCAGTGTTAAGTCTTGATGTTTTCTTGTGTGAGTTATGTCTCGTTGTGTAGGTAATTTTATGCAAGGTCTGTTTGTGCAAGTATGTTTCAAAAGGTCTGTTTGTGCAGATACATTTGCAAAAGGTTTGTCGGTGGAGATACATTTGCGTAAGGTTCAAGAATTAGAGCATTATGATGGATCAGTTGTGAAAACATCTGTGAACAGAACTTAAATCTGACTGAAAGGAAGTCAGCTCTATTGTGGTTTACAGCGGGAGGGCCTGTCCAGGTTCAACAAGATCTACGAGTTGGACTACGATTTGCTGGGATCCCGATGTCAGATGGTCATGACATCTGTCTCTGGTCACTTGCTGAGCTACGATTTTCCAGCGAGCTATACCTAGTGTGTGTTTTTAGCAGATATGAGTTCGCCGAGTGTTTGCCACAGTTTTTTTTGTGCAGATTAATGCATGGTAACAGGATAAGTCAGGATGCTGACAGGCTGCATGCAGAAGGCGAGATTCTTAACTAGTGCTTTTCATGGCACATTTAGCTATGAAATCCTTGTTACCAGCTTCATGGATACGAGAATGACATTGTGATATTTTGCGTAACCTTGCGGAATCGGAACGTAAGTGTTTCGTAATTTGATCGAAATATTTTCCTAGGATAATGTTTGAGGTCACTGGTGATGCTCATTGCTAGGCGGAACTGATCGCGTGGACCATGCAGTATAACGTTCAGAAACGAACGACACGGTCGTGTATTCCTCTCCGTGCCAGTTGCCAGCCCGGCTCAAATGTCAACAAGAGGGCTGAAGCCCGACTCGCCAGGGCTGGAGACCAGCCGCGTATCATGCTGAGACACCGAGCACGACACTGGCAGGAATATTATCTCGCTAAAACACCAGTTTCCCTACACTTACAACATGCCTAGTTTGTAGGATACCCTCCAGTGTGACCATTTTATTTCCGGACTCCGCAGCGCATCGATATAAGCTGTTCGACCCTGTTTGACCGTAACTGCGCTGTTCTGCTGGCGAAGCCGACCGTGGGCACGTGACAGGCCTGCTGTCCGTACCGCCAGGAAGTGGATGAACTGCAGTCCGCTGGTGCTGTTCCGAGCTGTCCCGTGGTGAAACAGTGCTCGGCCGACTACGAGCCGATCAAGGTGGAGCGCAGCCACCGCGGCTCTCCCAGGGGGGGGAGGGGGTTACAGCAGGAGCTGGTACCCCACCGCGGCGAACGCTGGACAAGTCCGCCAGGGCGCGAGTGTAGCGGTCGGAGTCATCGCGGTCTGGAACTGCGTGAAGTGGCACGAGAGCCAAGCATTGTGTGAAATTTAGGTTTTGTTTTACTTTTATTTATTTTATTTTGGGACCTTTTTTCATCTTTGCTATATTTTTTTCCCCTCTTTTCATTTTTTTTTTATTGCATATATATATATATATATATATATATATATATATATATATATGTCTAATCCCATCTGACCCCTCCTCACTCTTCCCTGACCCGGCGTGACCCGTTGTCCACCCCGCCCTGACCCTATCTGATCCCGCCCCATTCTTCCTGACCCGGTGTGACCCGTTATCTGACCCCGCCTGACCCCATCTGACCCCGCCCCACTCTTCCTAACCCGGTGTGACCCGCTGTTCTGACCCCGTCTGGCCCCGTCTGACCCGGCCTGACCCGATGCTGGCCGGTCTCGCAGCGAACGCTGGAGCGGGAGACGCCCCGTGCCAGCTGCTGGTCATCTGGACCGACTGGTAAAGAGGCGAACA